>CM060838.1:16537500-17737500 GCA_030762175.1 Metallyticus violacea | reverse complement strand
TCTTGACTAAGGGTATTGGAAAATGACTGGGAATTTGCACGTCAACTTGTTATAACACAAAGTGTCAAAAGGCAGTTAATAAAATTTAACCCATTTATGTTGCCAGATAGAGACAGTATCTCTCCTGCTTTGCTTCAGAAAAGACCTGACTTGCTTTACATCCTCCTCTGCAATCTCTTCCAGCCCAGTATAGCCTTTAGCTATATTCCTCAGGCCTGGAGAGCCACCACAGTGGGGTTTATTCCTAAGCAGGGCGTAATAATTACACCGAAGCTAAGACTTATTGACTGATTAGCCTTGCATCATTTCTTTTAAAGGCTTTGGAAACCCTGATCGATAGATGTATTTGAAGAACAGTATTGACAGATACTTCCCCTTCATTGAAATCAACATGCCTACCAGTCATCCAAGTCCTGCATAATAGTGCTACACCGTCTTGTAAGCAAATTGGAGGACTCTATGGTTAGGAAAGAAATAGCCTTTCCTGTACATACAGGCTGCCCACTGGGGGAATTGCTTCTCCCCTTCTTTTGAGTATTGTAATGGATGTTCTATTCTTAAGATATGGCCCAAGAAGGATATTATATACAAGACTATGCAGACGGCATTGCATTGATTATTTTGGGGAAATTTCCTAACACAGTCTCAGATATGATGAATTAAGCTGAGAAAACTTCACAGTTGGAGTGTGCAGGAAGGTTTGTCTATCAATTCTAGCAAAACAGTTGTTGTCCCTTTTACTAACAAGAGAAATCTAAAAGACATAGGAAATCTTAAACAGAATATTCTGAAATGTAAATTGGAGCTTACACAGTGAAGCCAATCATATTAATAGATATCATTGAATGATTCAGTTGAACTACACACTCTTAAAGCTTCACTTACTTTTCATAAATGTATGGAACCGGTTTCGAGAACATTTTGTTCCCATCTTCAGCCATGCTAAGGTTCAACTGTCGGATCATTCGTTGAGCTGTGGAAATGTATATTCTGCTCTGCTACCATCATCAACAAATGATCCGACAGTTGAACCTTAGCATGGCTGAAGATGGGAACAAAATGTTCTCGAAACCGGTTCCATACATTTATGAAAAGTAAGTGAAGCTTTAAGAGTGTGTAGTTCAACTGAATCATACAATGATATCCATTAATAGAATATTCTGAGTTAATTAAATATCTAGGCCTTATACTGGATAAGAAATTGACCTGAAACAATCATATTGACAATATTCTCCATAGAGCCAGGTGGTCTCAATTAACCATCAAATGCACTACCTGATCCACCTGGGGCCTAAAATCACACATTAGTCACCATCTATATGTTGCAATAGTTAGGTACCAGATATCTTAAGGTGCCATTGTTTGGTGGCAGACAAGTTAAAAACTACTATGGTACATAAGTTTACCTAGCTTCAGAGACTAACATGTCTATATGTTACAGAGGCCTTCAGAAGCACTCCAACCATTACATTGAAAACTATTTTGGGTTTTCCCCTCCCAAGGACATCTAGGCTAGGCTTTCTGCACATCGCTTGGTACAAACAGGGAACTGGAAAAGCATTTTTGCAGCAATTGGACATATTTCCATTCTAAATTTCCTGGATGTTACAGTATTGAGCATGAAGTCATGACCAAATGAATAGTCAAAACCATTCTCTCCCTCCATTTAAGGTAACCCTTGGATCTCAAGAAGACTGAATGGAAGGAATCGTGCGTAAAAGAATATGACCAACTTGTATGATTTATGATGGAATCCAAATAGGGACACAATTGGGTGTAGGCATGTGTACCCTATCCCCAAGGTCAAACATTAGTGTAAGTATTGGGAAACACTGCAGTTTTTCAGGCAGAAGTATTTGCTATCCTGAACTGTGCTTTTAGAGACTTGGGAAGGGTTACCATGGTAAAACAATTCTCAACCTCTCAGATATCTAAAAGCACTTTTTTCTGACGAGTTAAATCTAAAGCAGTATGGGAATGCCTAAATGCTCTAGCATCTAACAACAGGCTTGAACTGCAATGGGTGCCAGGGCATCAAGGCATTTATGGAAATGATATAGACCAACTGGCCAAAAAATGTTTAGCAGTGAGAGTAATGGAGATTTCACCAAGTGCAAATCAGCTGAGTGGGTAAATGATATGGTGGAGAGAAGTGGTGGGGGGAAATCAGATGGTGGTAGTCAAGAGGTTTGAATGTGGTGGCATCGCCTGGAGGAAGTTTGATGCAAGGCGATAAAAATATAGGGTCAAAAAAAAAGGGCCACAAGAGCAAAAGTGAAACTAGAGTGTTTAATTTGGAAGAAATAGAAAATAAGTATTTAGAAGGGGTTTAATGGAGATTTTTAAACAGTTATATGGTAAGAGTGATGAAGCATGGTCCAGAAAAACTAAAGGGAGAGGACAGATATTTGAGAACTGTGGAAAAGATAGAGAGTGGGAAGTAGGATCTACAGGAGTTAAATGCATAGATCCCAAATAACAAACACTCCAAGAATGTTATATAATGTTGAATGATTGTAATGTTGTTGTTTAAACAAAATTCGTTCATTCATATACCATCTAAAGAGTAGATTTACACAAATAATCAATAAAATGTAATTATTATTAATCTAGACTGTTACATCAACTCTTTTAAAAAGACAATTATGTCTCTGTGTGATAAATGCCATATGTGAACATGACTCTATACAGATTGATTTTATTAATTCTAGCTTTCAAGCTATATTCACAAATATCTTATGAGTAATACTTACTGTGTTCCTTAATAGCATCCTTAACCATTTTGTTAATAAATTTGCGAAAGAAACCATCTGAAGCACTTCGATTCAGAAGCACAGTCTTTGATAGTGATACACCTGGAGCTTGAAGAGGATGCAGCCAATGCCACTTATTGGCTGCATCAGATATGTCCATAATTTGCAGCACACGCACAAACATTCGTGTATCATGATATGGTAGAATTAGTGCCATTAGGTCATCAACATTGAATTCAGCTATGTGAAATCTAAATGAAAAACATATCAGAGGTTATACAAAGTAGTGTTGCAAAATGTTAAATTATGTAATACTGAAGTACTCTGCCTAAATCAATTCCAAAATCACACAAGTATCTTCATTTCTTATGAATTTATACTCTTGAAGTTATTAACAGTGAAGTAGTAAAATAATATTGATATAGAACAGGTTTGGCGATACTTATGTGTCCAGATATATATTGGAAAAACGAAAAGAAATTTGGAAACCTGTACCAAAGAGCATTTTAGAAATATTTGTTATAAACAGATAGATAAATCAACAGTGGCAGTCCAGAAAACTATGAAACTGAAAAAACAAAATTAATGAAACACATTTGCAAACCTTTGAAACTAATGACATGGGAAAAAATTTAAATCATAAAATATAAGAACCATATCATGAACGTCTAGACATCAACATTGGATATATTCAATAAATCTCTCTGATTGTCTAGAGTATGCTTCTACCAGTTACAATGATGGAAGCGAATGTTCCCAAAACATGTCCAATTAGAAAACCAAGTATGTGAAGTTTAAGTATTTCTGTTAACCAATTGTCAACTGTTTCTTCACAATCATGGGAACAAGCAAAATATACTGTTCAATGCTAGAATGAGGATTTTTTATGCAAGATCTGCCTGAAGCTGTTAGTTAAGATAAAATCTGCATCCCCAACATAAGAAAAAGATGAATGTGCATACAAAATTGCTTTGAGCAAAACATCCAGATGAAACAAGAGATGGGCAATAAAGAAAGGGGGTGCGGGAAAGAGAGAAAAGGATGTGAATGCATAAAAGAAAAGGGGTGTTAGAAAGAAAATTAGTACAAAATTATTAAATTATGCTGGTAGCATAACTTTTATGCACTGAATATGACTGTTTTGACTAATTGTTATTTAGGTAGACAAATCCTATCCTAAATATATGAGGATAACTAGAAAAGTGATAATACATATTGGTGATAGATGCATTCTAAACTATTAAATTGATACTAATATAATTAACCATGTAGTGCCTCCCCCTCCACATAACATATAATGCTTACACTTGGAACTATAATTTCTGATCAAGGTAAAATGCATTCGCATAGTGATGAGTAATGACAAAGGGAAAGAGAAAAGCCAGGAAGCATTGTCTTATATTTCAAAATAAACTATTTATTTTCTCAAAAAATCTAAGAGAAGAAAAAAAGGCATTTAGATGTTTATTGTTTGTCTTATTAAACTCTATTATCTGTTTAATTATTACACCAAGTTCCTTTCCATTCTGTATTTTTTTTTTGAGTAGTGTTTTATGCCTGTTTTTACTACTGAGGCACCACAGGCAGTGAACACTGGTGATACATGAAATGATATACTGGGAAAGGATTTTTAAGGAAGGAAACGTTCCAGGCCTAATTTTAGACTACCTTCTAAGCATTTGCCAGTTATGAGGACTGAGGAAAACCTGGAAAAAACCTCAGTCAGGGAGGTCCTGGTGGAATTCGAACCCCAGACCTCCCGCTCATGAGTCTGCAACTTAACGACCTCGGCCACCCGTGGCGGTGCATTCTGTATATAATTTTGTAACTATGCAAATACAATTTTTGTTCACTGTGTTCAACACAATTGCAACTGAACCAATTATGACTGAAATGCAAAAACTTTGTTGAGCTCTGTCAGTTTTTTTACATTTTACAAAGAATAATTAATAATTTGGTCTCTTAATATGTATTTTCCAGCAAAGACTATACAAAATTAAGCTATTACTTGCCTGTGTATCAGCCACTCCAGAACCTTATGTGCAGACTTTACTAGAAAATATGGTGCCAATAACAACAAGA
Source organism: Metallyticus violacea (assembly GCA_030762175.1). Lineage (NCBI taxonomy): Eukaryota > Metazoa > Arthropoda > Insecta > Mantodea > Metallyticidae > Metallyticus > Metallyticus violacea. Next base: position 17,732,665 of record CM060838.1, on the reverse strand, counting down.
ATCTCTTAATCTGCTTGTCAATCTTTTTGTTTATTTTTTCTTCTGTTACAGCACGCTCCACAGCCCGTGCAGATAAATCAAATAAACTTCTGCGAAACTCTTCAAATTGAGGATTCAGTTTTTCAAGTTCATTAAGACCACTAACACCTAGAATTATTTAAAAGTCATTATATTATTGTCTTTCAAAGTGCTTTGTTGCAATAGTTTGAACAACACAATACAATGGAATTAACATTACTAATCAGCAGTGCTAAATTTTGAGTAACTTTTTAAGCAGTTAGGTTAAATCTAAATTGTTAAGTAACAATAGTTAATAAATAATGATAATTCCTTTAAATCTGCTTTTAGAAAATACCTATTTAAATAGGACTATTATTCTGTAAAGGAATATTTGAGTGACAATATATTATACTGAGTTAAAAACACAGCAATAATTTTATATCAATACATATGTAAACATGAATATAGTAAAATTATGTGATTCAGTGACTTGTCTATTTCTGCTTCTCTGTTTTTGTTGTCTGATTGAGTTGTTCTAGGTGTTCTTTTTCATTTTAATTATCTGATTTTAACTATTTATGTAGATGTACACAATATTTTTTGTAATTGTAGATTATGTGCTAATGTGGTAATTGTATATGAAAAGTTCTATGTTCGTAGGTCTCTGTGACTTCTTCTGCAACTTGCTGAATGCTCCAGGAACTAAACTGAAAAGAAGGAAGATGTGAGAAAAATCTGAGGGAATGAAAAAATGGGGAAGTGTGAAAAGAGATTTGCCATTTCAGTTTCTGTTCACTGAAATAAGTATTTCATTTTTAGCTGATCACATCCTTCTGACATTCTGAAGGTGCTAACTGTGGCTAAATTTGAATGGTTCATATGGTCCATTAAGACCCAGAACAGACCTTAGGCCCACCCTTATAAGTTGATGGGAATGACAATGATTATGTCAGTAAATTTACAAAATGCGTTTTTATACGGTCAGAGACAAGCACAAGGCATTATGCTTACATGAGATTCTTATACAGGTTAGAATTTAAATAGCAACTGCAGAATCAGATAATGTCACTTATGCCATATGTTGCTCACTTACCTTAGAGTAAATATACCTTTGTCTTTCCTTCACAACATATGTAACTATCAGCTCTACACAATGTAGACAAAATATATTTGAGAAAGGAACAATAGAGCTGGATAAAGACTGAATGCTCAGAGGTAATAATTTTACTTATGTTGCTACTGTTCTGTACAGTATTGCAGCATTCATTCTTAATTTGCACTATAATCATGACCAAACCATTTCTTTTACTTTTGGGCATAGTCAATAAACATTTATTCATCCAGATCAAATACATTACATTAGATACGTCAGGTTATGGGAAAAAAATACTACATAAAACAGAGACAAATATAATGGTTTAAAAATTAAAACTTACAAACTTACAAAAATACAGAAATTTCAGATTATCATTTAGCTATAGTTAGTAGATAAGCTTAATAGGTGTGTGTAACAGATTGGTATTTAATTTTAAATCTTAATTTAAGAAGTAAATGACAGATATGCTTCTACACTGTAAAAACAATTCAAGCAGTAAAGATACCCCACCAATTAATTTTTTGGGGGCATCCAGTATCTATCAAAGTTTGTGGAAGTTTGTTATATAATTTAGTACAATTTTATAGTGGCTTGTGTTCATACAATGTGATATTATGACTTATGCTGCTTAACTGATACTTGTTTCTTGTGTTATGATTGTGCTTGTTATTCAACTGGAATGTTGGTAAATGCTTGTTAATGCACATTAAGACTTTTAATACATAAATGCAGAGAACAGGTAATATTTTTAAAGATTCGGGGAACAGATAATATTTTTCAGGATTGAAATAGCATCCATATTGGAAGGTTTTTGCCATTTTGCATTTGTACAATAAGCTAATGCAGATTTCCTGTAAGTCTCTTGGGGACCTTGGTGACACTGCCAGGTTATATGATGTTTGATATATTCAATATTTATCAAATGGCATAAGATTAGATCATTTGGTACTAGGATGCTATTTAGATGACTACATGTGTGGCTGGTGTCAGCAGAACCCAAACAATAGGAAAGGATGTCACTTAAAAATGTGACAATTATTCCTATAAGAATGTAAAAATACAGAAAGCAGAAGAAATAGAAAAAGACCGGGCACTCAGTAAGTACAAATCTACCAAACAACCTGATTGGGGAAGAAAGTCTTAGGTCGCTGGAATTTCCAAAAAATAAATAAATGTCAATTAAATTAATCTACGGTAACAAGCTAATGATATTTACCTATTTCATAGAATGTGTCTCTGTCAAAATTGGCTGCTTCTCTAGGGTCAAACAATAATGATGGCTTGGTTTTTCCTTGAATTAAGAGTGAAGTCTGCGGTGTTGCTAGCTTCTTAAGCTGCTCTGCTAGTGATGTACTCATGATGTTTCACTATTCTTTCTAGTGTACAATGAAATTTCAAAATCCCATGCAATTCTGTTTCAAACTATTGATTACATTTATAAATGTCAACAATCGCTTGCACTGCTCTAGTAAATTGAACCAAATATTTAAATTATTCTTATGCGAACAATTTCATGTTTTAGTTACTTAAATAACAGAAGAATATTTTCACAAATACTGTTAACATTATTTCACATAGCCACGTGCGTTTCTCACCAAAACAAAAACCAAACGCCAAACCGTGGTGAGGTTATAGAGCCAACTGTATCTCATAAAAGCACAGTTATTGAAGTGCAAATTAGTTAAATTTTTTTATAAAAATATCAGCTAGTGTACAAATAATTTTATATTACTCAATACTTTCAGTTTCAATCATGATTTTAATATATTTCCGTTCAAATTTATCATAATGTTTATGTACATATGTTGGTATTACTTTTACAGATCAGAAAGGCCAACATTTTGTCAAATTTTTTAATCTTCAATTGGCTAGTATTGTAGTACAGGTTAATGTTATGCACTAAATTCCGGCATAACGTGGCATATAAGCACACCATTCGGAAAAATATGATTAAATTACGTTAAATACCAATTTAAACACATATTATACATGCAACCCAGAAGTACTGAGCTGTCTATACGGCTGGTAATATTGCTGTGAACTGGACACAAACTTATAAACAATAGGAAAGAGAAAATAAATGTTAGCATTATAGTACTTAATTAACTAATTATGATATTAATAAATACTCCTTTTACCTCGTGAGGTTTTAAATGAAATACGTTCAGTGCTAAAATTTGGTGGTAAAATTTAAGAATTACGCAGTTCTGTTTTAAAATGGAATATAGTTCAAACGTGAGAGGTTAGTATATTTTGAGTTTTTTGAGCAGTTACCAATTTTTACGAAATAGGCAATTGAAAGGAATGATAGAAGCTTAACCAAGACCACTTACAAAATTCGCATTTAACTCCGATCCTCTGAACATATAGGTACTGCATTCATAAAGTTCATCTTCACTATGTGAATAAGGTGTTAAACGTTAGCAAGGGGTGTCACTCACTTTCAAAATACATGAATTTCTTTCACTAAGAAAAAATAAAATATACATAATATAGGGCGACGTCTATTTTAGCAACTTTCATTCTCTTTTGAAGTAAAAAAGATTTCTTTATGTGCAATACAAATCAATTTTGGTTTCGGATTACAAAAGAAAATGACAAAATTGTTATGAAAAGTTCTAAAGATTCTAGATGTAGGATACTGTTTATCAAACGCCATATACTTTACCATGTATTAATATATATGCAGATCTACAACTACAGTATTGAAGGTAGAGATTTTGTTGCATTGGCCTAAAGGCAGAAAAGCAAAATGTAATAATCTGGAGCTGCATTGTATATAATTATACAAAGCATCTCAAAATATTTACCATGAGTCTTCTGATGTTACAGCTATGAAAACTAAAATACAACATTAAAAACATAATAATATGTACCTATTCAGTTTGATGATCAATTTCAATAGTAATCAAGAGCCCCGTTTTAAATAACATTATATTCCATGAATTGCATGCAGATGGGAGAAGAATGCAATAAATGGCATATTTTAATGTAATGCAATATATCTCACACAGAGGAAAAAATATGTTTCAGATCACTCGAATGAATTGGATGAAGATGCAATGGATGTAGTATTCAGCCAATCAAATGCAGATGACTTTTTCTTTGATTCAGTGGTGGGGCACATAGAAGACATATTAATGGGTAAAAAAACCATTTAATTGATTATTGCAATGTTGAGGTCTTTGGTTATGTGTGTTTCTTTCACTTCCAATAGTCATATATTTCCATTATCTGTAAACAGAGTTCATCTTTGTTATTTTTTAGATTAAACTTTGCATGCCAACTTTTCTGATCTTCATGATGGTTAGAAGGTGTACAAAGAATGAAAAATTGTTTACCGCATACTCCAGGTTAAGCAATGTAACATTGAGCAAGGTTAATCTTTTTTCAGGAAGGTTTTTTTCTTGTTTTTTCCCCTTCCTCCTTTCTTTGAAACAGCAAAAAGCCATGTAACTGCTACAGTGAAGGTGGCAGATGTTTTTAGCATTGAAATTTTATTTCAGTCTCTTACTGTTAGCTTTCAGTATCTGATGCTGATGTAATTCAGCATCAAATTGTTAGTTTCAACATTAAAAGCTATTAAGAGATGTCATACGGCTAAACCAGCATTCATCTTCTGTGTTGAAAAGAAATGTGTTTAAGTATATGGGGTTTCTACAGGGTCTTTCATGGTTGGATTGCTTGATTCATGCAGCTGGTTCACCAGCCAGCCAACTAGCCACAGCTGGAGCTATTGAATGATAAATGGTTTGGCATATGTTGCGACCTTCAATCACTCCAGTCTCACTACAATAGTAGTAAAGTTTGTTTGAACAACTGCTCTCATGGTTTTAAAGTGTTTATGCTATAGAACGTAATAGATGTAATCTGTGCTTAGCTATAGTTTTTATAATGCCCCAACATGTATACACATTACATAAAAAAATTTTATGTACAATTCATAAAGGGAAGTTAGAAGGCAGTATTTAACAGAATATCCAGATGTAACTGCTCCACTTAGAGATAGCATGTGAAAACATGTAAACAAATTTAGAGAAACTCTTCCTATTCTGAATAAGAAGCGAAGGGTAAGAGGAGAAACTAGACAAAGTTGAAGAAAGATCAAAACATTTTCTTCCAAAATTCCTGCAAGTTGTACAAGAAATAGAAATTTCGATGAGCACAGAATAGCAGACCACCAAGCTGTTAAAATTTTTTGTTGATTTGGTTGTTTACAAATGTTATTTTAACATCTCAGGTCATCAGCATCCCATTCAATTCAGAGCATGAAATGGCTGATAAATTTTGCTCAGAAGCCTCTTCTTTCAGGCTTGAGCTTCTTATACCCACCATAAATCTATGACATGGGACCCTTGGCTTTATTTCCCTTCTGAAGGAAGCCATTCTTAGGATTTTTACTCCAGAAAAAATCCATTGACCCCGGCTGGGATTGAAACCACAATCTTGGGTTTAGGAGGCAAGTATGGTTACCACTATACCACCAGGACCGACTCTGTAAAAATTGAAAGTGTACAAGTAATGTCCATGAATTGCTGCCATGTGATCCTGAGATTCGTATAAATTTTTATAGTAGAATTTTGCAAAATTTAAATGATGAAATAATTCATCCATGCCTTATTTTCTTTGCTTAAGAAGCATGATGTATGATAATGTCTCAATGCAGAATAAAAGGTATTGGGAGCACAAATAAATCCAATGTATACAAATCTTTCCAGCAGGATGAATATTTGGGGCATGATGCACAGTAAATGTGTACAGAATTATAGGGCTTATATTTTTTGAAACTATGGTGAATGCACAATACTCACATTCTTTGAACTAAGGACCAAGATTAAATGTCAATCTGGTTATTTCCAACAAGACTCTGCTACTGCACATACTGTTGTACAATCATTATTTAATTCAGGAAATTTTCAAAGATAAGATAATTAGTAAGGGTTTCTGGCCTACACTATCCCCTGATCAGTGTGTAACTTTTTCTATGGAGAACTTGAAAAATAAGGCATATGCAACAAATCCCCACACAAAAGAATTGACAGAAAATATATGATGAGAAATTGATTCAATTTCAGCATATGAACTGATTAGTTTTGAATAACAGGAATTTTCACAGCAAAATATAGCATATGAACTGATGCATGTCAATAAAAATTTCCTTAAATGGTGGCAGAAAGGTCTGGATCGAGGAGGACAACATTTTCACATCTTCCATAATGAAGTACATATTTATTTTCATTGTAATTTTATTGTAATTGAGGAAATTTGAATCAGTTAAAGTGAGCAACTCAACCATGAAAGGCCCTCTAGCTTGGCTCATGCAGATTCATATGCATAAATTCAGCTCATTATAAGTTGCATCTGAACTACCATAGTGCAGTTGTGAAAACAAGATGGTTTATCATAGAAAGTTTGTTCTGTTATTCCTATACTAAGCAAAGCTACAAAACATGCAATAGAGCAAAATTAAATGTATAATAGTAAATATTCTATCTTTTATTAATGTTGAGGTATCCTTTATGACTTAAAAAGTACTAGTAATGAAAGATTAATTAAACATTTTTTAAGGATTGCACACTGCAAACAATATATTAGGTACTTCAAATGCCTCTGTAGTGCTGTACTTGACAGTTGGTTAGGTTTTTTCCCCACACACTAGTATTGGCTGGATTACTAGATTTATTGCCAAAACTGCAAGGTAAGTCAATAACATAAGCCAGAAATTACTTGATCTGTGTGGAATTATGTGCTTCTTGCATCTCATTTTGATTCATTGCACTTAATTACAGTTTATATTTATAACTGCATATATCTAAGCCATAAATGTGCAATTTTGCATTATATGATAATGGTGTGGACTTTACTCTCAAAATATTGAAAATGAGGTAAATCCTGATTTGAAGCCAACTTACCCTGCATTGTTACAGTGTAGCAGTTTATTTAATGAATAGACTATGCATTTCAGAAATGTAACTGCAATTTATACACTATATACTGATGGTAAACAAGTGATCCTGTAGTAAAATTATACACACAAAATTAAAAAAATTCAATTTCATTGTACTTCTAGTATGTGTATTGCTTATCTGCATGAACACCTAGTTCTCCATCTATATGTACCCCAAAGAGGTTAATTTTAATTTTATTCACACACACACATATATGTAGTTAAAAATTATTTAATTAATTTTGTATTTTATTTGCATAAAATGTAACCAAAATTTAGTATATTTATTTTACATTTAGATATGGATAAATTGATTAGAAATAAAATCTAATAGTAGTTTGAAAATCTTTTACTCATTTTATCTTTTGTTTCCAGAACCACAGTTTCAACAAACACTGAAAGATTTTATGGAAAATCACTGGCATGAATTTGAAGATAAAGAGGAAAACAAATTGTGCTACATTGATATATTTAAAGAATATGTAAGAAATGCTATTACATAACAGAAAGAGAGTGATACATAGATAAAATATTAATAAAAAAAATTTATAATGAGATTTGTGCATGTTTTGTACTGCTGAAGATTAAAAAAATAGTTGATGTCCATTTATATAATTATTAGCACTGTAGATAACAGGTGAGATGTGGATGTTGAAGAGATGGAAAACCATATAATACAGAGCCTTTCATAAGTTTAAGGTAGAAATGAAAATATTTTTTAAAAAATGCTCTCATAAAAGTCTCAAGATATATTTTTTTACTATTGCAAAAGAATCAGAACTAATTGCAAGTTGAACCACATTTGGCCTTCCAACATTTATTCACTCTTTTTGGCATTACTGATTCTTTAATTTTTTTTGGCGGGGGGGCAAGTTCTGCTTCGAGTCCAGGAGAAAGTGTAAATCTGGACTACTGAGTGGCCAGCATTATTTTCTGCAAACTGTGCTGTGCATATGCATGGCTTGTGGCATGACGCATTGACTTATTGGAACATTTATTTTGTCTAAAAACAATGCTTACATTTAGCTGCTTGACTTATTCCATGGTATTAAGACAGTGACCATAATCCATAAACCACCAATTATTCTTCGCTCCTAGATCTCTAAGATATGCTGCTGTGCACTATGATAGCCTCTTCACCCTGGTGCACTGCTGAAAAGACTTATACCATAAGAAAGCTGCCATTATTGGTTCATCCAACTCAAATTTTCCTACAAGTGAAGGGTTCATATGTGCTATAATCTCTAAACACTAATCTTGTCCATGCATAATTGTAGAGTGTAATAGCAAAAATATACCCATTTTATAGTGGACACAATCTTTTTACATGTGGCGGTTATGTTGCCTACTCACAACTTTCAAAGTAATTGGAGAAATCACACCTGCCTTTGGTTATAATTCTTGCAATCTAGGTGGGAGGACAGTTTTAATCCCGTCTTTACCACATAAGGACCACCATGATTAAGTGTTATTTCCTTCATTTTTGGTAGAACAGTTCATAACTGTTCTAGGTTCTCAGAATCTCATCTGTTAAAAAAAATGGGTTATAAATGCCAGTCGCATTTACTTTGATAATAATTCTGTCCATTTCATTATATTATCAACATAGTTCAAGTATGTTATTTTGTTTTAACATGTTCACACCAGTTTTTCACTTTTGGATGGTATTATCCTGAATTGGTTTCCTTCATAATGTCTCTCCAAACCAACTGAATTGGTTTGAGATCTGGATGGGAAGAAGAAAGATGCAGGAGAGTATGGGTATGACTGAATAACTTTGCCACTAAAACTGTTTCTGATGAAATACACTTTGCATCACTTTCACTTTCATAAGCTTAGCCTTACTCTCCAAAGCATCAAATTCTATTTCACATTTTTCTAACTACCTAATGGTGTCATTGTTTAGCCATGCTAGAGTAGAAGAATAGTGTTTAATATCCATTTTTACTACTGAGACACTACAGGTAGTGGACAAGTTCCAGGCCTAAGTTTAGGGTACCTCCCCAGCATTTGTTACTTTTGAGGACTGAGGAGAATCTGGAAAAACCTCAGTCAGAGAGGACAGTCCTGGTGGGATTTGAACTCCAGGGCTCCCACTCACCAGTCTGCTCCTTAACGACCTTGGCCACCCGTGGCAGTGCCATGTTAGAGTAAACAGCTTGTGCCTTTCATTGCAATGGTATGTTGCATTATGCATTACAATCATATTTGAGTTGGCAAAGCTGGAAGAATCTAAATTTCCAGCCACTTTTGAAAATTTTCAAAGTTAATGGCAGTGTGATAGTTGCCTGACTTTTTCCCAGATTTAAAAATGAATAAGGCACCCTCTATGAAACCCGTCTCTGCTCTCATGGGCAATTATCAGTCTTTGTCCAATTCCAATATTTGTAGTAGCATTGATTTCACCTTCTGACTGCCAGCATTTTGCCAATATATACATTATATATTATTTGTTGCACTTGACTTCTAAAATATCTTCACATGCACTTGAAAATTTTGATGAAGTAGGAGTTGTCATGTTTGAAAATATTTCAATACTGCCTATGCACAAAAAAAGATTGACTAATGTAACAACTTACAAAACCCCAAACCTTTTCATTAGAGGTAATGTTAGCAACTATAATGAAAATAAAAACACTACAGGAAAATGCATGAAAAACAAAACAACTGGAGAATGCTAAATAGTAAAGTCAAAACACTTGCTAAACTTGAGGAAATTGTAATTTATATACTTATAATTTTATTGACTTGGCCAACTGGGTAGAAATTTAACTATGCTTGCAACAGGGAAACAGTTTTTTTTGGCTACATTTACATTTACATGCTGAAAAGAAAATGAGAGGCATCGTTTTATGAACAATCAATAATCTTCCAATTGTATTGTTGTTTTTATGACAAAACAAGTCAATTAAATTTTAACCACTGCTCATATTGTTGGTCCTTGTGTTAATATAAACATATTCATCATGAATTAACCTCTAAGCCTTGACTTTCTCAGATGAAGATGGAGTAAGTAGAGCAGCAGGTTTTCATATGGAAGGGAGGGGAAGGCTCTCTCCCTCCTTATGGCCATACATATGCAATCCAAACTTCTTTACAGAGCGGTATACTGGGAGGAGGAAACTCTCCCCTTCCTTATGGGCATGCCTTTTTAGACCAACACATTCTTACAGAGTGATATCTATATCTATCTATCCTTAAGCTTATGAAAGCCATTGTGTATAGTAAGACAGTTTTTCCTCTGAAACTGAAATATGCCAATAAGCGTAATCCTTGCAGTACAAGGATTTAACATGTGACAGTTTATAAATGGAGTGAATGAAATGATGGTACAAATGAATGTGCAGTGTGTGATGCCAAAAATAATCTGGTATTATCTTTTCAGGAAAATATTCAAGATAAAACCTTATTTAGAAAATACATTTGAACATGTTATTTTGATTTAAAGTAAACACTAAAAATCAAAATAAGATTAACAAAAGTTTCACTGTATGGATTCCGACATTCCGTAAACATTTGAACATGTGTTTATACCTCAGTTCAATAAAGCTATGCTTCTAAGAAAAATAATATTATTTCATACAACAGGGCTAAATAATTTTACATAGCTGATACTTTAAATATTCTGGGGTTCATTAATTGTTTGCAGCTATATCACATTATTTTGCACAGTAGAAAATTTAGCTCCCCTTTATTCATTTCATTTTTCATTTATCCATAGGATAAATAATTTGTCATTTTTAATTGGTGCAAGAGTTCCAGTGGAAAAAATATATTATTTATCTATGCAAAACTATCTTACTTACATTCATTCATTCATTCATGCTTGTTGAAGTATTCCATCAAATGTCTTAGCTGTCCTACCTAGTCTGTCCAAGCATCCAGTCTACATTTTATTATCTACCTTATTTACCTCCTGCTTAATCTGACTTTCATTTAAGCATATCACCCTCCCTTTATTTAACATGGAATGTGATACATAGCACATATTATTGCACATCGATTAAAAACAAGTTTTAAGCACAATACAAAATGCACTGCCATCTTATTGATAGTCCTAACAGTAGCATACATAAACTTAAAATGTATTACTCCACCTACATAGTAAAATAATATAATTAAACAAAGTTTCAGTCCTCTCTCACTAAGATAGATAAAGTAGGTTGAGTTCGATTGGAAACTATTGTAGAGCAGTTTACATTATGCTATGTAGTTTTCAGTTGAATGTAATTAATTCTTTTTGTGAACCTTTTTCCTAGATATTACAGTAATATACCTAGTCATATCATAAATATTGTTATAAGCTTTGCCCTGAGCTCTTATTCCCTGCAACAATGCAGCAACTGCCATACTTTTTATCTTTGAATAAACATCCATTCTTAGTAGTATTAATACAGATACTCAACATTTATCTTTGTTTCCAGATGAAATGGCCTGTAAAAGGAAACCATATAAATACAATAGTGCATAAGTGCAAAAAGGATCCAAAGATATTATCCGATTTGCTAAAACTGCAAGGAATCTCATTCAAATTTGTTTACGGGACTATTAAAAGATTCAACAAACTTTTTAGTGTTGATGATAATGCAAGATCTGACTGTCCTTGCTCTGTATCAACCTCAGATGTGATAAAGACATTTCGAAAATTTATCAGAAGAAATACTGCCAGGAAACAAATAATGACACAGCAGCTTCAGATGTCAAAAATGAGTGTCGACCTAGGATTACGGGCACATGTTGATTTACAGGACATATGCTGAACACTTATCTAAAGAAGATTAGACTGGAAAGATCGCATTTATCCAGCAACCACTGTTTTAGTTAAAAACTGTTTCTCAAATATGCATGGTACATGAGACAAAAGTTGTCCTATCTTTAATATTTTTTCTCTCTCTTCTTATGTTTCAGAATGAGGTTGTGGAAAAGTATATTGAAAGTTGTCTTATATGCAAGATACCAAATTTTTCAATGATTAGATTTACAGAGCAACTTCAGTAAGTAAATTCAGTTTCATTTCCTTTTGTGCTAGCTACACTGTAATTTAAATGTAACAATTTGTTGTATGTTAACACAATTTGTTTTTTTTCTTTGTTGTTTTTATATGATCAATGTCTGGAATTACAATAAACTGTTAGCATTATATCATTTACATTTACGCTATTCCTGAAAGTTTGCATGGAGAAACCTACAGGCTTATCAATGACTTCAATTGAAACATAGCAGCTAGAATTTCCGTTGTTTCATAATCAAAATAAGAGATATTTACCAACAACTGAGCATTTCCATGATCTGAAGAAAATTGTAAAAATGTATGTGATACTAATGCTTAACAAAATAAGTATTTCCAATCATTGTTTCATGTATGTCTACATCCATAATAAATCACAAGTCCACAAAACAAACATTTATTCATCTAACTTAATCTCTGTGTGTGTGCATGCATGCGGGGATGCACATACACCTTGTTTTGCTTAAAATTTATCATAGCCTTTTATCTTTTAATAAAGTCTCAGAAAACTTTAATTCTAATTTGCAGTAATTAAAATTTGTGATATAATTAGTTTTATTAAGTATTTGTTTTATCACTCAACTCCTTTCCATGGTTGAAAACAATCTTTCTACAAATAAGCTTGAAAGATCCTTGAAGATCAAGAGCAGATACCCAAATTAGGGGAGTTTTTGTGGAAGGTAAAAATGAAATGGAAATGATCAATTGAAACATATGTAATTTAGATAAATTTTAAATGGTAAAGAATACCTGTATAATTATGAAAAATGTCATTGGTCTGGGAAGGGTTAGGAGTGAAATTATATTAAATTTATTGAGTTATTCAGCTTGACATATTGGAAATTGCTTGAGAAAGTGAATATATGTTATAGTTGGTATTTGAAAAATAAAGGAATTAGTAGTTTGTAGGGATTGTAATTAACTGACAAAATAATTGGTACAAGTAGAGTAAGTGAAATACTGATTTTAGTGCCTTGATTGGGTCGGAGCCTGGTCCCCTGGAATTTCAGTAGGTTGTTGCTGATGAACCAGGGACTGGGAAATGATGCAATCAATGTGGAAATATTGTACTTTGTTTATCTAGAATTTAGATAAAGATGTTAGTATAAATGTATTTAGTATCAAAAATTGTAATTGTGAGGGGTTACACCTAAAGATAACACTATTCTGCTTCACTTGCAAATTTAAAAATATTAAGAATGACAATAGGTTCAACTTTGGTATATATAAAAAACCAACTCAAATAACTACATTAAAAACAGTAGCTTCAATCCCAAACTGCAATAACAAACAGTCATATACAGCCTGACACACAGATTAGTGAATGTCCTGCAGGGTAAAGGAGACTATAAAAAAAATACATCATCAGCACATCCAGTACCAGTATAGCATGTCTAAATAGTTTCAATATAGAATTAGAAAAAAGTTCTAAATGTAAAAGAATTAAAGCCACCAGAGAAAATGAATGTAAATATGTAAAAGAATTAAAGCCATCAGAGAAAATGAATGTAAATCTCAAAAACAAGAAGTTAACATACCACCAAAAGAGTATATTTTTTTATAATATTTAAAGAGTATAACATTATATTGGTTCTCCATAATAAATTTAGCATTAAAATTTATTAATATATTTTCAAAAAAGAGGCAGTGCCAAATTGCAAAAAGCCTGGAATTTATCAAATTAATTGCAAGCACTGTAATCAAGCATATATATATATATGTATGTATATATATATATATGTGTATATATATATGTATATATATATATATATATATATATATATATATATATATATATATATATATATATGTGGAAAATGAAAAGATGAATTTAAAATTCAAACCAAGTAACATTTCAGAAATATTAATTATAAACAAACAGAAAAATGTACAATTTCAACATATTTCTGATGTAAAAATCATGACTTTAATAAAGAGTTAGAATTGTTAAAGACTACAAAAAATCCAGCATGCTAGCGACTTGGGGAAAAGTTTTTATTCTAAAAAATAAAGATGTCATGAGCTTCAAGACCCTGCCATTAGACTGTTTAAATGAACTTATCCTATCATCATCAGAGGACATTAGTCATTTACAGTTGAGAATGCGAGTGCATGCTCTTGAAACATGCCCTGTGTTTTATACATGTAAGCGAAACTTAATAATGTTACTTTTACTGATTGCTAACCTCATTAATGAATGATATAGTGCTTCATTATCAAAATCTTTTACTTAATTCTTCAATTATGTATAAGATTATTGAAGATTTAAACTTTATAAAGATATGCTATTAAAAGTAGTAAATCAATAAAAGGAAGCTGTGCAAGACTAAATTTACAGAAAAGAAAATTTTGAGTAGCGAGAATTTTCACAATGAAATATGGTATAATATAACAAATTATTATTGAGGAAATCACTCAAATTTTACTAATTTTGTTCCATTTACTTGAACATGTTTCAAAGTGTTGCTTTCATCTTCAGCATGGTTTCACTCAACAGAAATGGAAAGCATGTTACTGAAATTTGTGGATAGACAAATTGAGCTGGGAATATTGTAAAGGATTTATATAAACACATGAGAGAATAATGTTTGAATTTTGAGATCCCAACAGAGTACAAATTGATTCAAAAGTTCATTAAGTGTCCAGCAGAGATACATCAAAGATATCCAAAAATTAACACACCAGCCTAATTGCTTCACAATAATGATTCTGATGTAAAGTTGATTATTAAATTTAACACAAAACACTGTAGTGGTTCCAACACCAAATTAAATTAACACAAAACATTTTTGCTCATGTTACTATTTTGCCTTCAAATATTTCCAAATAAAACATTTCCTGTTTTTTTCTTCTCCTTTTCCCTTATGCTAATTGAATTCTTTCTTAATGATGTGGAAATCTAAAGTAATACATTATAAGTAGTAGCACATTTTCCCTCTGTAATAAAAATTTACTATACAAAACATGCCCTGTGTTAATTAAGGGTAAAGTGAACCATCTCAATTTGAAATATTATATAAAAGACCGTTAATTTTCTTAAAGGATGCATATAATTGGTTTCTGTTTACTTTATTTAATGAACCTATATTATATTTTCACAGAGCCAGAAAAAATGAGCTGGATGGTGAGGTATTTGAGATGCTATATACCTTCTCAGATTTCATAGCTTTCAAAGAGATGTTTTTAGATTACAAGGCAGTAAGTATATAATGAAAAAGCAAATCACTGTATTTTATATAAATATAAAGAGCAAGGCATTTATAGTGTTGGCCATTTTACTCAGAAATGAAGGGGAAAATCGAAAAATGCTTGAGACAAAATTTGAAGCATTTAAACAATGTATACAGTTTTTTTCACACTAACTCCATTCACTTACATACATTTTGGACATATGTTTCGGGAGTGATCCCTCCCATCTTCAGCCTGTTTGACAAACTCAACAGGCTGAAGATGGTAGGGATCGCTCCCGAAACATATGTCCAAATTGTATGTAAGTGAATGGAGTTAGTGTGAAAAAAACTGTATACATTGTTTATATATATACCACTCCATTGTCAACAGCTTCGTAAGTACATTTAATTGATTTGAAGCATTCATAAGGGGACATAAGATAGTGACCTTAACTCATCCTTTAAATGCATTTCCCAATGTCATTTCAAGGTCAAGATGTTTTTTCAAATGGAATGGTGTATATTTTATTCTAGGAATGGAAAGAGCATTTAATTTTCAGTATAAAAGTTACAATACATCTATCAGGTAGGAGTGATAGATGATTAGGCTTACCATATTTTTTGGGTACAACCCAGGACATATTTTTGAAATGATTTAAAAGTCTTAACAGTTTACTGAAACATTCAACTTTATTTATTCGGTTGTATTTTGCACTAGACATGATTTGTTTTTAAATGGCTTGTTTTAATTACATTACAAAATTCACAAGAAGATAGTTCTGAATTAATTTTAACATTTAGCAGATGTTTAACAGTAAATACTGAAAGACTGCTTTTTCTGCAGATCATATTTTCCCCATAATTGAAAAAACTCTCTGAACTGGAGCAGATGTCCCAGGCAAAGACATCGCAAACTCAACAATTTTAGAAACATTGCAACATGAAATATCAATCTTTTGAAACACCTTAAAAATTGCTTTCCACTTCTCTTCAATAGTATCTGGCATTTTTCAGAACTTGAACCACAACCTACCCTTTGGTTTTGAATCCATCAAAATTGACATCACCATTTTCTCCAAGGTCAGCTGAGAGATGCATGGTCGTAAGAAAATGTTTAAAAATGTGATGCTGAACATACAGGTCTAAAATTTAAAAAAAAAATCCTTGCCAGTGATAAAATTATCAAACCCCAGACACTTTTGCATCCCCGGACAGCACTAAAAAACTAGAACTATCTGGGCTAATCCCAGACATATGGTAAGCCTATAGATGATGTGATATTTGACAAATAAGACAGCAAATGTTTTTCACTTACTTTCACTTCTTTTCTTTTGTTGTTGCTATGAAGGAAACTCATTTTTTTATATGCAGATGCTCATTTGTTGACATTGGTAACATAAACAAATGCTCTTTCCATTCCCAGGAAAAAAAAATTCATCATTCCATTTGAAAAAAACAATTTGACCTTGAAATGACATTAGGAAATTCATTTCAAGGACAAGTTAAGGTCACTGTCCTATGTGCCCTTATGAACACTTCAAATTTTGTCTGACACATTTTTCCATTTTCCCCTTTGTTTCGGAGTAAAATGGCCGTGAAACTGTAAATACCTCACCTTGCATTATAGCTGTACTGAAAATTAAAAACAATTTTATATAATTCATTTTATTTTCTCCTTGTCTCTGGATCCTGAAGTAACAATTAGCAATTTAATTCTATTAGAATTTATTAACTATGTTCATACTAACTCCACTTATACAATATTACGACATGTTTTGGAGGCAAAAGTAGTGGCTGGATCCCAAGGTGTTTCAGTGGCAGTCTCTGATAGTTCAAATAGGAACTTGCTGAATTCATCTGTGGGTGAAACATCAAAATGCATTAAGTTTTTTTGTCTTTTTCAGGAGGTAAACTTTTTCCCAAGTAGATAGCTCTATTGGGTGTTGAAGTTCTTTCAGCAGCTTAGTCTCTGGTTTAATTTCATGATTTTGGTCCAGAAGTCAGCTGCCACTGGTACTTATCAATTTGTTTTAAAGAAATATTTCAAAGTGTTCCTTTCTCAGAATTTCTAAGTTTCTCTTCTTTTTTCCAATATATTTTTATTAGAATCTCCACATTTAATTTTGTAAATTCCTGATTTCTATTCTATTGTTATGGTGTATTTTACTTTGAAACCTAGTACATTTTTGATATTATATGTTTTTGGTGGTAACCTCATGCTATGCTCTTTGAATATCCTATTGAAATTGTTGGATGATATGATAAACGTTTGAATTTGTATCTTTCCTTAATGTTCTTCAGTGTGAAACCTCTCTTATAGATATTTGCCTTTTAAAATTATTGATAATTTTTATTTTTGTCTTTGTTGAAACCATTGATTATTGTTGTATTATCTGTTGGAACTCTGCTTCTGTGAGTGGATGTTAATTATTGTGCGTGTCAAGCTGTAGTGCACTGCATATTTTGCAGGGTGGGATTATAACTTTTTTTTTTATGTAATTTTCTGCATGTGTCTCTCTTCTATGGATTCTGAAGTTCAATCTGTCTGTATTTCTTATAATTTTAAAATATAGAAATGGGAGCCACTCATTTTTCTGCTCTCCTATGATTATTTGTATAGATTTATGTTGTAAATTAAGGAGTTTCAGAGCATACATTGAATATTTTTTTGGTATAATTGTAAATATGTTGTTCACATATCTACACTATGTCTTGAAAATTAATGGGAAGGCTTTGGTGATACAGTGATACGTATTTCAAAGGAATAAATCTACTAGAAACAGAGATGGGGTTTTCCAATGCTAGATCTGAAACTTGTAGGTAATATTTTTGGTTAAAACTGAAGAAATTTTGCTGAATGCTCATGTTAGTAAATTTTAGTAATTCATCTATTTCTTCCATTTATAAATATAACATTTGCATAAAATTTTCTATTGGAATGCCAAGGAATAAGGCTTTTACATCAGAAGACACCATTATGTCTCCATTTGCACTTCTGATATTTTGAAGTTTTTCAACTAAATGAAATAAAATTTTGGGGCCCATTTTAATTATTTTTTAAAAGAATTTAAATATTGGCATTTAATATTTTTGCTATTTTGTATGTGAGTGAATTTATATTTTTAATTATTGGTTGCATTAACAATATTCTGAACATACTTTTTCAGTGAGAAAATGGTGCATTTATTGTATAATACAGATATATTAGACACTGAAACTTTGATGCAATGTTAAAAAGAAATATATGGGATACATGTCTCCTGTTAACATTGTATGTTGTAACAATAAATTGGCTGCATTCAGGACACCTGTTTATTTAGTTTGGCTGCCTGATGCAGCCCTTCTGTCAGCAGTTATACATTATTTAGAGGTTCCTTTCCAGTAAAAGAGAGATAAACAAGATAATTTTTTTCATTAGAAAGAAAAGATGATAACTTCCCCTTATGTTGTAAGCTATGATTGCTGCTCCATATTGCAACAGTGACCAAGATCAGATTAAGAAATCCACGATTAAAAAAAAAAAAAATTTACAAAAATGAGTAGTCGGAAGCTTCCATGACTGGAGTCAGACTTATTAAAATTACAAGATTACAGACAGATTATAAAAATGGCAAAGAAGTAAAATGGAAACTTGTTTGTAACAAGAATTTAAAAAAAAAACTATTAATGTGATAAAAAGAGGTTTATAAGATTATTAACCAAACTTAAACACTTTTATAATATATTCACTTTTTTATTTTTCTACATAAACTACCATTATTTGTGCCACCGATGTATCTGCACTTTCATATTTCCAGAAATAAGTAACATTAAAAATATAAAATAAAAAATACAAATTTCAATTCAAGTTATTGTAAAAAGGACATGTGCAAAAATTGAAATGGCTACTATACAGACCTCATTAGTAACCACAAACTCTCCCTCTACATACCCAAATGAAAAAAAATAAGAAAATAAACTGCATAATACTATTAAGATATTTTTTTTTTCTCCCAAAAATATTGGTTTTGTAACATATCCCCATTTAACATTGGCTGATTCAGTTACACTATATGGATAGTAGACCACACGATGTATAATGAACATTTGAGTTTGTCTAATTCCAGCATGATTATCTCTGCAAGTAGACGATTTTGTTGGATTACATTTAATGCATTTACAAATTGAATGTTTCACTTTTGCAGATGAAGGAGGGGACCGTACAAGACCTTAGCCAAGGAATACATGTATCATCAGGAGTGGTATGCAAGCAGGAATATTAAACTCATTGTAACAAGCACAGATTGACTTAAGTACTGTAATGCTGTTTTGGTACACTGTTATTGCTAGTCATTGTACATTTTTAACACATTTAAAATCTAAATATATTCAAGAACTGAAAGTACCTTTTGACTTTTATGTACACTGCATTTTTTATATTATTGCATCAAAATAAAAATTTAAACTGGTGATATTTGACGTTTATTTTAATTGAATGGTTAAAGGTGCAAAAAGAAATATTTATATAGAAGTTCTTTAGTGGAAGAACTATCAATGTTGCGCAGTATTATGGGTCATTTAGCTGTATGTTATTATCCATTTTCTGGTTCCATTCTGCCTATCTTTATTCAGTGCAATGGAATTGATTTGCAATGGATAAGAAAAAAAAAAAGTAACAATTATATTTTAGAATGCTACAGTTGAAACTATTGAAATATACAAAAGGATAGTACTTATGATACTAGACTAGGAGTAATAAGTAAATATTATTTTAATGAAGGGGTTATGAAAAAAATAATGACAGGCAACATACTTAAGATGCCATTCAATCATTCCACATGTTTAGCCACAAGCAGCCAGAGGCTTACACAGCAAAATCTTTTCAAAATAGTGTTTTTGCACAAGCCATGATTATCAAACTTAATTGGGACCATTTTCTGGAATCAAATTATTTGTGAATGACTAGAAGATATTTATAAAAAAATGAACCAATAATTATTTTTAAAAATAAAAATATTCAAAACACTAATTATATAAAATTTCTAGGCATTATGATTGAAAACAATCCAAAATGGAATGCACATGTACAGTACTTGATTAAAAAGTTAAATGTAATTTTTTCAATTTTAGACAACATGTACAAAATGTAAACAAAGCAACACTTAGAATAGCATATTTTGTATATGCACACTCCATACTGAAACATGGTATAAGGGGATAACTCTCCCCTGCAAACCGTTATTCCTAACCCAGAAAAGACTAATATGAATGATTGAATCATGCAAAACAACTTCCCACCAAAAATTCTGTCAAAAATTGTCATAAGCAAAATGTTGCAGTGCTCTCAATCCAACATAAACGAATCTCATTAAAGTTTTCAGTGAGCTTGTTAAATTTTTAAGAGAAGCCTGGCGTAATGAAGTATTTAATACATATAGAAATTCTAGCCAATAAAGTTAATGTACTGTCCAAATTTTCAATTGTAAGGAACAGAATTAAAATTTGTCTTTTTAATAATGAAAGTCCAAACTAAGAACTAAAAGATCAAAATAATTAAGATTATTGTATGACTGAGTCAAACTATGCTCTTATTGACTCTACTTAACCTGTTTATATTTACAACATGTTTTGCAGACCATCCTTCACATCCTCAGCTAATTAACAGTGTGTAATTCTACTAAATCATACAATAATCTTAATTATGCAATTTGCTTCACTGTACAAGTTCCAATTAGCACTTCAAGTGCAAAAAAATTGTTTAGCATACACTTTTATCTAATAATTATTGATAATGCATTGCTTCAATTAAGGAAAGATTTGAAAATCTGAGAGATTGTGACATATTTAAATTTCTTTGTTAATTCAGATAAATTAAAGTGTTAATTGGAACTTACTTAGTAAAGCAAATAATAGCAATTAAAAAATGTTCTGATTTAGATGATATTCTTCAAATTATGAAGAAAGTGCAAATTTTAAATGATATTAATGGTTCTGAGCTCTTTGATGAACTGATACCATTCAGAACTTCAAGCAATGGCAATAGCACTTAGAAATTGATTCATTAAAAAACTTGATATACATTGCACAAAATAACTTGAAGTTATGATTTCCTAATTTGTTCATAGCTTTGAGAATTTTTCTCACATTACCAGCCAGTATAATACAGGTGAAAGGAGTTTTTCTATACTCAAACTTATAAAAACATTCAATTAAAAATGAATGTAGGAATCCACACAGTGAAACTATCATAATCTTGTTGAATTAAAAGTAAAACTTCTAATTATGTTTAAATCAGGCCTACTTCAACTTTGAAGGAAAATTTTACAAAGAAAGTTCAGGTTTAGTAATGGGCAGTCCTCTCTCTCTGTTTTTGGCAGATCTATTTATGAGCTTTTTTGAAATGCACATAACTAAAGCCTTCCCAAGTCTTCCCATATATATTCAAGGTCTGGTACAGATATGTGGATGATGTTTTTGCATCGTGCAAACCAGATACATAGAAGATGCTCTCAAACTCTTAAATTTACAAGAAACAATATAAAATTTACTATGGAAATTGAAACTAATAATACTTTATCGTTCTTAGATTTGAAGATAATAAAAAATAACAAATTAGAATTTGGCACACACAGAAAAGACGCACACACCGATAATTACATAAAAGCTAAAGGTTTCAACCCTAGACCTCACAAAGCAGCAGCATTCAATAATATGATTTATAGGTTGATTAATGTACCACTTAAAAAAGAAGAATATAAGAATTAATACTCATATATAATACACACAGCAAAAGTTAATGGGTTTAGTAAACAAATGATAGATCGAAAAATAAAAATATTCAAAGGAAAAAAGAAAATCAAACAAATCACCACACTCAGCAATTTATATAAAGAAAAAACTTATCAAAAGTTCACGTACTATCCTTACATCAATTACAAATTTAAAAAAATATTCAAACAATACAACATTGCTCTGGCACCCGTAAATAGATATACTGTAGGCAAATTATTGAATCTAAACAAAATTGAACCCAGATCAAAAGAAGACAGTTCAGGCATATATAGGATCAACTGTAAGGAGTGTGATAAAGTATATATACGCAAGACCAAAAGAAGTTTGGGTATTACATTGAAAGAGCACTGGAGAAACATCAGATACTAGAAAAATCGGCAGTAGCAGTACATTTATGGAATGAAAATCATGAAATAGAAAAAGATATAATAATGCTAAGAGCAGTTCAGCACCCAAAGGAACTTAGTATATGGGAAAAAATTTATATAAAAAAATATGAACATAGACTTATGAATTTTGATATATCAGAAGCAGACAACACATTTTACAGATTCATCAACAGACCACTAAAGTGCACACAGCCAAGTATACATCCTACTTGAAGAGATCCGTTAGTCGTCAATTGGTTGACAATGTGAGCAAGAGACTCGGATTGTTGGCTATAGAAAACGAGTTGGATAAAAAACCAGAATTCTCAGACATTGATGAACTTACTAATAAGAAAGCAAGAATGCTGTTTAGCATAATGATTTGCTTAGTTTACATACAATGTGTACATTTTTTATATTTGTAAACTTGAAATAATTATTGTAGTCTGTAGTGTATGAAAACTATTTTATTGATTTTCCATTAAAAGTCTTCCATGATATGAGTTAAGCTATGAATGTACTTGCAATGTGGATTGTTTAGGATGGCCAATTATATCCAGCACACAGATGTCTAACACTCAGAACTGGCTCTGACTGGACAACATGCATTGTGTCAGGAGACTACAGAGTTTCAAAGAGCTAATTTCTTTTTTTGTACTTCATTTTGATAACTTCCCAAATTACCCTTGTACACTAAATTCTCTTACTGAACAATCCTGATTACCTAAAAATAACTGCTGAAATGTTCAAAAGAACACCAAGGTGGAATTAATGAATCATACATTAGGAGCATAAGGGATATGTATTTGAAAATAAAATTAACTTATTTTGCACTTTATTTAGAAAACAATTTATTTAAAAGTGATTAATTTAATATTCAAAAAAACACAAATGCATTACATGATGAAATTCAATATCTGTATCCTAATATATTAAAAAAGGACACATTACATACATTTTGATAAAATTTCCACTAGTGCATAAGAATTTCCATTTGCACTAATCTGCTATTAGTGTCACCAGGCATGCGATATGGAACAGTTCCGGCAAAACTTGTGATTGCACGTGCCTTTTCTCGTAAGTATGCCAGAGTCTGAAATAAAGAAAAGAATAAAAAAATTCTTAAAATCTTGACACAAAATTAACATGAATTTCCTTTGTACTTACTGAATCATTTTTGCAAAACAAAATAGTCACTACACCTTAAAATATTGTTCAGTCTTTTCAAATGGATGTTCATCCACTAGAGAACGAGCACAACAGCAGAGAAGCATGTGCTGCTAACAGTTTCCTCTGCCTTCAGTGACCTTGCCTAAGGTACCAATATCTTTGTGCTGTTCAAATATTCTTAAAGTGATAAGTCATGAAACACTTTACATTATGCTAGTTTCATAAAGCTAAAAAAAAGTCAGCACACTATAGAGCACAAAACTTTCATGTATGATTTATATGTGAAAACAAACTCTTGCAGAAAAATTAGATTCCTGCATATCACATATATAATGTCAATAGTCTTATAAATAGATTTAGGGAAATGGAATTTGTTTTTAACATTAAAAAAACTGCTTTATGCTTAATGAGAAATTGGAGAAAGATTAGAATAAAATCCAAAAAAGTCTCTTTGAGAGTATGTAGAGGAGGCAGTAATTTTGCAAATCTCAGCTTGGAATTCTAAGAAAGTTCTAGAATTAAAACTGTATAAGATAACTGCTGTTCAAAAATTGAAGCCACATGATAATGTAAATATAGTAAGTATAATTTTAAATAATGGAAATTTTTAAAATGAAATATAATAAAAGTTTGCAAGCTGCCATGCATTCACAGATGAACGTCCAATGGGAAGCACTTTCATTGTTTAATAACACTGCACATTTGTCCTTTATGTCTTACACATATTTTTGCATGAGAAAACATCTTTATGATTATTTCTTTGCCATACATTCAATTTTTCAAAAAAGCAATTTGAATTATTTTTATTCTGTGTTTTTATTGCAGGGATAGATATTCTGACATTGTAATTATGAAATATCAGCTCCCCATCATGTGCTGCCATTATTTTATTTAAGATGTATATGTATTTTTAGCTTTTTGATTTCTTTTAATGTGGGGTTGCAAAGTTGTATGTGATGCTCATCATTACTTAAAAAGTTTTATGACCAGGATTAAATATTTTGTGCACAAAAATATGCATTATATAAGAACAAACTCGATTCTATTTTGTTATATTCATGACAGACAAACACTGCCGACTCAAAATGGTCTAGTTAAAAAGATGTATGAGCTGTATTATGGATATAAAATGGGGAATTAGGTTAAGTTCTGGACAGTTTGCATGAAATGAAATTTGTACTTTTGTAATTTGAAAAACTGACTACAAAGAAAAACAGCATAATAAAATTATTGCAAGTAAGGTTTGATAAAAATGAGAGCATACTTTTGTTAGATGTAAAAGACTTCTCTTTTAAATCTAAACATTAGATTTAATATTTCAATTTATCTTCTCCTATATGACTAGTCCTGTATAACACATATTTTTAAATTTTTAATTTTAAAATATATAAACACAAAATGGTGACATAATAATGAAGTCCTTACTATGGAGATACCCATAAGAAGCCTCCCCAGTGTGACTGCGATAAAATCATATGTTACTGGAAAATTCCTCATTCCATTTTCTTCATCTATATTGTGTCACCATGCAGTTTAAACCTGGCCTGCTGATCTGATGCTGTTTAGTGTTCTGTGAGGTTAAGGTCATGTTTTAATCCCAAAGCAAAAGTCATCTATAAGTTTGCTTTTAAAACAGCGGTTTAAAGAATGGAGAGTCAGATTTCATTATACACAATAAAGTTATTTACTGTGCCATGTGCAATGAACAAGTTGCAGTTGATAAAAAATTTCAGTTAATTCAGCACACATTTACCAACCAGCATATTGCAAACAGAAAAAAATGCACCCAAACAAACACTACTGACACAAGTTCCTTCAACTTCACGAAAAAATGAATTTTACAATGATATATGTGAAGCTCTTATAGCCACAAACATACAATGGAATTCACTCAGTAACCATGGGTTCCACAGTTTCTTGAAAAAGTATTACTATAATGCCATTTCTGACAAATCTACCATGAGAATAATTTTAGAAATTCAGGACCATTTAAAGGACTCATTCATATATAGTAGGTAGCAGATGAAACTCCAGATGCCTGTGATCATAATGCAAATTTTTTTGTGGGGAAACTATGTGAAAATGAACCAGGAAAACAGAAAACAGTACTTGATTGCTTGTAGGGTTTTAAGAAAAACAAATCATTTCTACTGCTTGCTTCATGAATGACGCTCTGAAATTACTTTGGCCAGAAGAAGGTAGTGAACACAAATTTCAGGTCCTGCTTTCAGATGCTGCAACTTACATGTTAAAAGCTGTTTCAGCATTAAAAGCAACTCAATCATGTTACATGTATTGTGCATGCACTTCACAGAATAGCTGAAGCCATAAGGGTATGTTTTCCTGACATGAACATTTAATACCTTGCACCCCTAGAGCCTATACTTATTGGGGTACATGGATTGAAGCTGCTTTCTTCTTTTTTTCAGATAATTTTCATACTGTTAAAGAATTCGTTGGTATGCTGAATCCAAATGATGCTTTGTCACTTCAATGTTCTCAGAATATTTTTAATAGCAAATATTTGCAAAGGGACTTGGCTGTTATCAAAGCACATTTCAAAGTTACAGCTAAAGTCACAAAAAAAAAAAAAAATAAATAAATAAATAAATAATTAAGTGGTAAATTGTGCAGTGTTTTAGAGAGAAATCTGACATTAAGGTTATGTGTTCTGCTGACAAATATTTTCAAAGTGAAAACATAGTGCTTCCTGAAGAAATTTCTCCAGAGTAAGTTAGTGCTTTCAAATTTTGCGCAGTAACATCTGTAGACATGGAAAGATCCTTCTCAACATACAAACTAGTGTTACCGATAAATGTCATATACTTAACACTTGAACATTTGGAGAAAATGTCATTGTATACTGGCAAATCAAATTACAAAGATTGGAATGATGTCTAAGGAAGAATGCACATTGTAAGTATCAAAAAGTATAAGCTTGAAGTTAACAATTTTGGTGCATGCTTAGTGCATATTTTAGATATTTTTAGTGCCTACAAAAATTATTTAAGCATTAGAACATAAGAGACAGATGATAATGTTGGTGGCAATATCATTACAATAGATGGAATATTTTATATTTTGGTGCATATTCATAAGATTGCTCACAATATTTTATTTCATTTTCATAAAGTGTATAACACTTTTTAACAAAAGAAGTACAGTAGATGTATCATTAGTCTACATATGTCCATGTGTGCTACAAAAGTTATCATAGTCTTTGTACAAATTTGTATACTGAAACAATTAATAAGAAGCCTCAATTGTGCAATGCAAGAATTGCATTTGAAATAACATATGTATGTCAATATCATATATAATGTATAAGTGCAAAACAAAATTAATGAAATATAGGCAACTATTAAGCAATTAGCTTCTTTCATTTGCAATGAAATGACTTACCCTATCCTCAGGTCTTGTAGTTACTGCAGTGTGTGCATCACCTCCCCTGAAAACAATATCCAAATGTAAATCAGATGAAGGATGTGTTTGTGTTTAGAAATAGCTGACCCAAAGAAAAGAAGAAAAAAGCTCTCAAACTTCAAAACTGAAAGACAATTTGAACAACTGCAGCATTTTACTTGAAATAATAACTCTTGCTTTAAACTAAAATTGTTAATTTGAACATTGCACAGTGAAGCTAATCATATATTAAGATCATTATGTAATTGAGTTCAACTACCACTCTTTTGCTCCTTACTTGTTTAAATATGTAGGACCAGTTTCACGAACCCTTTGTTTGCATTGTCAACTGGAGATAAACGGTTATGCTGTGGGATATGTAATCTTTTATCCTCCAGTTGACAATGGGCTGACGATGCGAACAAGGGTTTGTGAAACTGGTCCCACATATTTAAACAAGTGAAGCAAAAGAGTGTTAGTTCAACTCAACCATACAATGATCTTCTCTAAAATTTGTATTATAGTTTCTTTACATACTCTTCATTTACCAGGACCCTTCTAAACCACAGCATTGGTACCGAATTTCAACATAGCATCTAAATTAACACAAAATGGTTTCTCCATCACTTAAAGAAAGTCACAAATTAGTTTGATTACAGATAAAAATGCTTGTTTCCGTTACTAAATTCAGTTAAGTACTGCCACGATGCAACCCAAAACATTTTTTCTCTAAAAGCCATCGAGTATTTCATGTTCCTCGATAAGCATCACCCAATTTAATAGAAAATTTTTACCAAATTCTGCAAAGCACTTATTAATGAAATTGTATTCTATAAGATGGCAGAAAACCTAATCACCCCCATGATATTTTTCATTTTGATTAAATTAGCAGCAGTTATTCCTCAGTGTTTCTAAAGTTTGGTACAGATATGTAGATGATTCACCATAATAAACAAAAAAACATGAATGAGTATGAATATAGCAAAGAGTGTTATCACATAATACAAATGGCAAAAGCCAATGAGTATGACCAAGAAATTGTAGACAAGAAAATCAAGAAATTCAAACAAGAGAACAAGTTAAAATAGGTTACAACATTGACAGCAAGTAAAGAAACTATCATTCATAAGAAATTCACTTATTATCCTTGGGCCACCAAAAAATTATAAAAAAAAATAAACGAAGAAAAGATGATGAACTTCCAGATTCCAACAGAAGACAAATTAATCCAAAAGTTCATAAAATGTCCAAGAGAGTTACACCAAGTTACATTCAACCATCAATGAATCTGGCAATCAACTCAAAATTGATGATGGGGGCAACAGCCTGTGAAATATATTCTATATAATTCAATAGTAAGTGGAGCATAGGTGTATTAAATCAACTCACCAGCTAATTAAGAATATGTGTAGGTTAAAAAATTTAACCTACAAGAGCCTACAATTAAATTCACTGTCAAAACTGAAACAGAAAAAAGCAGTAGCAGTAGAAGTAGTAGCAGTAGTAGTAATAATAATAATAATAAAACCTGAATTTGGCATCTACAGAAATGAAATACATACAGACAATTATATCAAAGCCCATAGTTTCAATCCTAGATCACATAAAGTAGCAGTATTCAACAGTATGAAATACAGACTAGTAAATATATTACTGAGCGAAGAAAAATACACTAAATAGAAGCTACCAAATCAAGTGGGTTCAGCAAAAGTGTATATTTTATTGTAATGTTTGCTGAAATGAATTCCATTTCAATTCAGATGATTAACAAAATTATTTTAAAATTCAACATTATTGAACAAATCACAACTCTTGAGTGATTTAGCAGAAAAACAATGTTTAAAAAGTTCCCATACCACTCAATAGCCAATAAGAACAAGCAAAAAGAAAAATCAGCAATTACAGCACATTTTTGGAATAAAAACCACGAGATAGAAAAAAGCATAAAATTTTTAAAAAGAATTCAACAACAATGAATTTGGACCTCCCAGAAGCAGACAGCTCTTTAATCAAGTTTATCGCAAGACCACTAGTCAACTAGTTACCTACCACCCGTTCGACAAGGAACCGTGAAAATACAACTTGTATCTTATGGAGTATAAACCTTATTCATTATAGTTTTGAATAGCGCAAATTTTCACAGTGAACTATAGTATAATAAAGCAAATTATTATTGAACCCAGTTAAAGATGAAGGCAACAGCCTTTGAAACATGTCCAAGAAAGTGGAACAAACTTAGTGAAATTTGAGTGATTCCCTCAATAATAATTTGTTATATTCTATTCATTACTTTTCCATTCTTTGTTTCCGCTTCAATTCACCTCTCGAGTTAGGGAAAGTGTGATGACAAAATTTTGCTGATCACTACCATAAGACAATGTGGGGGAAAGTGAAATGGCAAAATTTCACTGATCACTACTGGAAGACAATGTGGAGAAGGAGAAATTTCTAATGAGAAATTCCAAAATTGTAGAAATGCTTTTGCTCTGTCTCTTGATTTGTCTTTTAATTTTGTTTTTGCAAAAGGTGGAAATTATTTGCTAAAATTATTAAATTTAGAAACAAAGAGAAATAGAGGAAAAAAACATAGTTGGAACAGTGATAAAAGTTGGCCATAAGAATATTTTTATTGAAAATATTAACATTCAACAGGAATAATTAGCCAAATTGCGCATTATTTGACATGGTAAGGTTAAATTTGCATAAATATGAAGAAACAGATCAACTGTGGAAATTTAAAGGAAGAAAATTAGAAAAAAATGTACAAATGTGTTATTAATGTTATTAACTTAGCTTAAAGTGAATTTCATTTATTTTATTAAGCATATACTTAATAAAAACTACTTCATCTATTTTATTTTAATGAGAATACCTTATTTTGTTATACTGTGTGTACAAGATGTTCATTGTAGCCAGCAACACGTCAGGCATGTTGCGACAGATCTCTTCACCTAGATAACCAAAATTATTCACTCGCTCTTCAACCTCTTCCATGGACATTGGAATTATTCTTGTTTTAGATATTGCCTGCAAAGAAGATATGTAAATTAATATACCTAATTCGTTTCAAATTACAGAATAAAGCATAATTCTGCATTAATCCTATCATGATCTTAACTAATTTTTTAACTAATATGATACTTAACTATTATGGTGATATATCCTAAACTTAGGTATTAATTATTTTACACTTAACTCCACTTACTTAGTGTAAAAAAATCAATACCTAAATTTAGGATATATTATACCACTCCATTGTCAACAGCTTCTTAAGTACAATATTATGGTGATATTAAGGTTTCTTACTTCAGTGTCAACAGACTATATTCACCAAAATTAAGTTTAATCCATCATTAATCTGAATATAAAAAATGGATATATGAAACATCTTCTTTCTTCTTCTTCTTTTTTTAAACAAACAGTGCCCATCCTGTTGCTAGCTCCAACAAATATATTTTTAACACATATATGTTAAAAACAATTGCACATAAAGCAATTTGAACTTAACATGCTTCCTGAATAATGGTTTGGTGGACACTTATACTTAACTAATTTGTTTTTTTTAATATTAAAAAGCGTAAATGTCATCTAAAAACTCTTTACTACTTCACTAATAGCAGCTTCAAGAGTATTACATAAGCTTCCTGGAGTTTTACCCTGCAAATATGTGCAAGGTTACACTTGAACAGTATATGATAAATATCTGCCTTACAATTGCAGCTTGCTAACTCAGATTTAATTGCTGCATTCAACTGTCTTCTTATACTATATTCCTAAATTATTATATGCTGACTAAGCTTTATATTTCTTATTTTCCACATGCATTTTATCACCTTCCCAACTCTCTATTCTTTTAACATAAAATGAAGCATCATATTAAAAATTCAGTTTTACACTACAGATTATTTAAAATGAGTGGTTAGTTTTCTGAATAAAACTGTAAAATATCTATGCAAATACCTCTAAGGCTAATTGATATTCCTGAGCATGGTAATAATCGAAAAACTTGAGAAGATCACAAAGCAAGAAGAATGTAGATGCGGTGACAGGTGAGCAGTTTACTTGCTGTCCCTTATAGCGAAGTGCAATATTTTCTGCAAGCTCCTGTAATCGAGCCTTAGGGCTTCCAGGTTTGACTGGATGGGGCACCACTTGAGCCAACAGCGCGGATATAAGCTGGAGTACTTTTTCATGATTCTGAAAGCAGCAAAGAAAATAAATGACAAAGTAAGCATAGGAATTAGTAACTACAGGAGGTGAAGTGTGCAAAAGCAAACAATGGCAATGGCAATGGCAAATACAAGCATATTAGGATATAAGTCTAAGATTAGCAGTTCAATAGTTATATTATTCAACATATTCATTGACTGAATAAAAGGGATTGAAATAAGAAAGTTGTTTAGTTTACTATTAAAACTTTATAATGAATTTTGAAGTTTCAGATATATTGGTAAAACTTACAATCAGAGAAAACAGTATTGTTTATTAAGAAAGGCTCCTTCTGTAGAAATCTGATCTTTTCTGCATATAATGACCATGGATATAATTTCTAGGTATTCTATTAATTTTATACACCTAAGCACATATAATTATGATAGTAAAAAGGTTATATGTTAAAAAAGAGGAAGAATGGTGGTGTGAAGATACAGCAATTGAGGTTGTCAAGAAAAATTATTAACATGGGATCAATTATCTAATAATGGAAAATGGAGAGATCAAAAAAGAAAGCATTAGTAAATGGAAAAATGGGCATGAGTGTGATTAGATTAATTCATAATCAGCAAACATAGCTACTTTATCATAGGTTTCTTATCAAGACTTAGGAAAAATAAATTAAATGTAAATATTAAATGATGTAGAGCATTGAAATTTGTGGTAAATGCCTGTGCAACTGAAATGGATAACTTTTTACCTATTATGTCACATTATTAAATCTAGTAACATAGAATAATTGTAATAGAAACAGACAGCTATTGCATCTTGCATTTCTAATACATTTTATGAAGATTACTCGCAAAAATAATGTCATTGCTAAAACTTCTGCTTTATTAAAATAACTAATTATTAAAAATTCTACTTTATTAAACAATCTTAATTACTATGTTTGTTTTCTGAATATAGTTATCTACACTATGCCTCAAATGTGAGAGAAGATTGTTTGATTTTAAGTTTCAGTTTAGCCTCTATTAGTATTATCCTTTTTTTTTTCTTTTCTTTTTTTCCATAAAACATTTGTTAATTGGTCGACAGCTTAATTTGAAGTGGTGTACTTTGTTTCAAAACTGAAATGATATTTCTCCCTTTGGCTGGCACGAAAGTTTCCCAGTGTATTACAAGCTCTAAATGTAGCATCATACCAAAATGATTTAAACATTCTGGATGAATGTCATAAGAGTTTCTATTCAAAATTCATAAAATTTTCTTATCAAACCATTATCTGTTTTTAAAGAATAGTCAGATTTACCTCAGTTTTTATACTCATAATTTTTGTATATTGGCATATCATAGTTACTTGATAACTCAATTTAAAAAAAGCTTGTAAAATAAATTTTATATTTAAATAGAAATTGGTTACTGCCATCTGTTTCACAACTTTTTCCTTTATCTGCCACAGAAATTGAGGAAAATATATGGGATCAAATGTACAGTACTGCCAAATTTTATAATTGTCCATTTTTATGTATGTTAATGTAAAAATATTAAGTAAATTAGTTAATTAATTAATTATTGCAACTACAGTGCTTTCAAATTTCATAAACTTTCTGGATACTGTAGCCATTGATAATTGTATACTCTTTTTCCTTTTGTTTAGTATTAGGCACAAAATAAAAAGATTCTATATTGGTGCTCATTAAGGATTTCAAATATTCCACCCATGATAAGCAATTTTCCAGACATTATTGATCCCATGATAAGTAATTTTCCAGGCATTATTTATCAACATGCATAAAACAATGATAAGAGAAGAAATAGTTTGTCCTATATTCGATTGCAGGTTACCAGAGGTACAAAGCAGAAGTAGCAACTTGGGTAAAGGAAGGGTGCGGGTGAAAGGGGGGTACAGACTGTAACTTTTGTCAGGTTTAGCCTGAACATTATAACACGTTTTTGTTTGTTCTTGCATTCTGCAAAATGTGTTGCCAAAGGATATGATGAAAGTATGTATAGTTCTATGTGTAACATTGGAAACAATTCCATAGCTTATTTTTACCATTTGCATTAAACATTTAATTGGTTTTCATTTGCCAGAGCACAACATGGCAACCATACACAGAGCACATGGTTGCCACCTATCTATTAGTTTCTGTTATGTTCAAACTCAAATAGTTGGAGGTTAAAGAGTTGTAAAGTGTGTTTTATGTAGTTGGTTAAAATGGAACTGACGTCTCCAGACTGTTATAATGTTTAATGAGTGAGCAGTGCACCATTAACTGTGGATGAACAGTGCACTATAATCTCTTTTTTTAATTTTTTTTATTTATTTATATTTTTTTCATGCTGACTTAAATATCTGGTTTGTGACAGAGATGTGCCTATTAAATGCAAATGATGCTTCAATCAAGCATAAAAATTATTGCAAGGAAATGACAGTTGAGACCATTCATAAAAGTCACCACAATGTGACAACATCGCATGTTGAGTCATGTGACGTGACTTACATCTGATTTGTATTGCTCATAGCCTGCAATCGAGTATAATGGTATCCACACTTTTGCTAACAAAATGAAAGCTTAAAATTGCTGCTACTGTTGATTTTCTTTCTATACGCTTCTTAAACAAAACTTATGGGGAGGAAGAGAGAAGAACAGCAAACATTTGGTAAAAAAAGAAAGATATTTAGAGCATGCATCATTTAAAAAGCTGTCAGTGGAATATATATTGCTTATTCTTCTATGATAGCTTTAGTTTTTATGTGTATGAAAAAATATATGCACACCATACATATAAAAGCCATTTAACTTACATTTGCTAAATCATAAAGTCGTATAGAATCTTCAAATAATCCCTTGTTCTCACAATCTGCTGCAACTTTAGAAGTAATAAGTGCAGGATTTGCCTGTAGGAGGAAAACAAAAAGCAAACATATTTGTAACATCTGTAATTGAAAAAAGACATTAGCTTCCATTAGCTGTGGAAAAAAAATATACTTGTATTAATTTATTCTTAATTAGCTAGTGCATCCATTTAATACTCTTATCATTCTTGGGCCACCAAAAAATTCCAGAAAATACTTTGAGAATTTGGGTTTATTTGTCCCTATTGAAAAAATTCAATCTAAATAATCTGCTCCACTCTGGTGAGAATGATAGAATACCTGATAAGAAGAAGCCAGGAATATATAAAAATCAACTGTTCAGAATGCAAAAAAGTATATATCGGCAAAACAAAAAGAAGCTTTGGAATTAGGCTAAAGGAACACTGGAGAAACATCAGGTATAAACAGATAAATAAATCAGATGCTGCACATCACTTTTGGATAGATAACCATGATATAGAAATGAATTTAAGTAGAAAATTAGGAATTCTGAGAAATGAACATTTTAGAAATATTAATTTAAAACAAATAAATACACCAGCAGTAACAACATACTTTTGGCCCCAAAATCATGAAATTAAACCAAAAGCTAATCTGCTGAACTTAACAACCCAATAGAACTTGAGAAAAAATTTTCATCCTGAAAAACAAAGGAAATTTAATGAATTTTTATGTTTCATCTGTGGATGAACTCAGCACGTTCCTATTTGAACCATAAGACAGAAACATCTTCGGATCCAGTCACTACATCAACAGTGAACAGCTGCTGATGATGGGAGCAATTGTCTCTTAATTCTAATTTTTTATATATAAAATCACTCCGTTGTCTCTAATCTCAAATACAATATGAATTAAGTACTAACATTTCATGGGTATGCTTAGCTCAGACTGAACATGGCAACTGTGTTCACAGAGCAAACAAAGAAAGAGTGAAGTATGCTTCGACTTTTTGTGGGCTAAAGGACTTCCTACAAAAATATTTATAAAAGATTCTTCCCATTCATTAGGAGCATTGTTCTGTATTGTTTGGGATAATAAATCCATTCAAGGTTGCTCAAAATTACTGATTTGTTTTACTGACAATCCTGTTAAGAATGCAAGAGAAGAAAACGTGCAACATGTGAAGCCAATTTTCTAGCTGACAGACAAGTAGTAATCGACAGTAATGTAAATTCAAAAAGATGTTCTTATGGTTTAGCTTAGAGCATAATGCAATAGCACCTGAATTTTTTAAAAATGTGCTCATGGTGAATGTTCACAAGTCTAATGGCCATGTGCACCATTATCGATCAAATCCGTGCTGATCAAGGTTCACTGATTGCTGTGAAATTGTAGTTGCAGAGCATCATAGTTAATTCTTTTTCAACAAACCACCATCAACTAATCGGATAGAAGGTTGCTGAATTATTCTACGATAATTACTAAAAGGAAAGCATCTAACTCTTTAGGTCAAAGAATTGTAGTGCAATTACAATCTCCTTGTCTATATGGCTTTGTGTTTAATTACCATATGTAGGTAAACAAAATGGAAAAAAAAAAAAGTCTGCAATTTTTTCTCAGCACAAGATAAGCTGTATCGTATTGCAATAAACTGAAAAATAAAGACTAATTCATGTTCTTTAAAGGAAAAGGAGGCATGGAATGATTTAGTTGCGCATTCCAACATGACACAGGGCATGTTCTAATTACCAAACAAATAAATAAATCATTTTTACGGAATGTCAGAATCCACATAGTGAAATTTTGTTAATCTTATTTTGATTTAAAGTAAAACACTAAAAATCATGTCATCACATTAAAACTCTCTTTAAGTTTCACAAACACACTTATAAAAGTAATTTTGGTACATGTTTCGTGAGGTACATTCCTCACATTGTCAACCAAAACGACGACTCAAACATGTACCATGTACCAAAATTACTTTTATAAGTGTGTTTGTGAAACTTAAAGAGAGTTTTAATGTGACGACATGCTTTTTAGTGTTTTACTTTAAATCAAAATAAGATTAAATAAATCATTATTTGTTAAAACAGCATTAGACACGTAGTTCTATTCTATTCATTCATAATTCTATTCATGGGTGAAACAGGGTGATTGCGGTTAGTAGGAAACTCTAAGCTGTCAGTAATTTCATTACCAGCCTTTGATAGCCAGAATCTTTCTTAAAGTTTCCTGTCCCCATACTCTTCAAAAGAGTTACCTTTTTCCACAATGATCCAGTTGTAATGCTGGTCCCTATTTAAGTAATCTAGGTATATTATCTCATCCTCAATACCTTCAAGAAAATCGAAATGAGCAGCCATTTTGAGTAATGTTGAGTTAATTGATCCAGCACCTGTTGTCAAAGTTGACCCTAATCAACGACCTTGTTTAACTTTGATCATTGTTGATGCACCAAAAAGTGTATCTTCAATCAAAAATGATGCACATGGCTATCCTAAGTATGGCTTCCTTTGGAAGGGAAGTAAAGCCGTGGGTCCCGTGTCGTACATTTACGGCACGATAAAGAACCTCAAGCCTGAAAGAGAGGCCTCTGAGCAAAATATGTCGGCCGTTTCACACCCTGAGTTGAATGGGATGCTGATGACCTGAGATGTTAAAAAGCGTCCATAAATAAATCAATCAATCACATGGCTATAAATGATGAACAGGAAATGACATAAGTGGGTTTGCACTTGCTACACCTATTTTGTATGCAGATGAAAGAAAAGGCATGCTTAAAAGGATTTCCCTGACTTGGCACCTATTAATTACTGTCAGTTTGATCTACTATAAACCTCATCTTCCTGGAAAATATTTTGTGGTTGATGACACTGACTGAGACAGTTGACTAGTTATTGTGTTTATTGGAGAGCTGATAAAGACGTGGGATAAATATATTACTAATGGCAGAGATTACGTTGACAAATCAGGAGATATGTAAGGAGTATAACACATTTTCAAGCCGTGTCTGGAATAATGTTTTATGTGACTAACAGAATTTTTCTGGTGTTTAATAATGTTTTATATTAATAGTTTGGGTTTGTTACATGTGTTGCTTTCTTACCAGTGTAAATAGTTAACACTTCTGTGACAGAAATACAAGATCATCTTTTGGTCCAGAAATAATTGAGATGTGGTCAAGTAAATAGACATGAATCTGACAATGAAGCTTTTATTGAGATCATTGCATGATTGAGTTGAATTAACACTCAACAATGAGCTGATGATGCTGACGAAGGGTTCGTGAAACCTGTTCTACATACTTTAAACAAGTAAGTGGAGCAAAAGAGTATTAGTTCGACTCAATCATACAATAATCTCAATGTATGCTTAGCTTCACTGTGCAATGTTCCAATTAACATTTTTAGTTAATGAAGCTTTTGTCATTAATATATACTTACTTGTACACCCTGAAAGCTATCTATCAGACCTGGTATCCTCCTTCCTGTAGGCTCCAAATGACCCAAGATGAGATCAAAATCCCTTGACTGTTGTGCCAAATCACTCACACATGTGACAAACAAGTTTTGTCCAGAGGAAGACTTTATGTTCCTATAGATATGGAAAGAAAATATTTAAGTCAAATTTCTGAGCTGAAAATTAAAACAGTTAAAAGTGACTTTTTCATGCATATATGCAACATGATCTCTTACTTAATCTATACTATAATTTACTTTTAGAAAAACACAAATTAAGCATGAAATTATTACTGTTAAAGTGCCCAATGGAACATGTGTTTAATTAAATCCATCACTTTTTGTGATGTCACTATCATGGACAGCACAGCTACGATGGAGGAAATATGAAAACAATGTCCTCTAACAGTAAATGCCACCATCCGAAGTTTAAGAAACAAAGGTCATACTATCACCTCCTGCGAATCATTCTACATTTCCAATTTGATCAAGATTTTCAGACTGCATCATTTCCTAACTATTCCACTTACAATGTTATATACATGTTTACTTGTAAATGTGTAATGCTTATTATAATGACTTAACTTCTACTGCTGTTTCACTGTGTAGGAATTACATAGATAATATAATGTAACTAATTCACCTTTTCCAGCTGCTCGGTATGCTATGTCTCACAGCAAATGAGTTAATGAATTATTTTATTTTATTTTCATTGATGCTTTACCTAGCATGTATCTGAAAGTAGTCTTTAGCCTTAGCAAAAACTGACATTTTAATTCTTGTTTCATTTTTGTTATAATTTACCCTATTGCCAGTGAATTTGAACATGTTATGTTCCCACCACTTTACTTGCCAAACTTGTTGTGAATGGCTTACACCTATTGTGATGTGATAAATCTGTCTTGATTCATACTAGTATTGATTTTTTTCATTTCATTACTACTTAGTGTCTCTCTCTCTCTCTCTCTCTCTCTCCCCCTCCCCATGTTGTGTAGGACACTTAGTTGCCTGAAATATTGGATTTTTATTTAAGCTTTTTACTTCGATAATGTGATCGTGGTTTTACCTTTGGTTTCGCTGCTCAATAAGAGCATTATTTTTATTTTTCATATTCATTATGTATATTAATTACCTACAAACACTAATTGTTACCTGCAACATCAAATAATGAGAACACATTAAAGAAATAATACTTTTGTTCTAACAAAAGAAGAGACAAGAACAATGATCACAGACAGCTAAATTTGAAATCAATGAAAATCCTAAAATTAAAATGTTAATATTTTATAATAAATTACTTTTGCATGTAAAAATTATAAAGACTGATATTAAGCTTAATCTTAAGAAATATAACACTGATAGATGTGTTTGTACTGAATGAATATGAAGTAATTCACATATTGACAGTGCCAGTGTCACAAATTTGTATTAGGCAGTAAAATATTCATATCATCAATTTTATAGGTGGATAAACCAGGAATGCAGTCACTTCCTCAGTAAAATATTTTCATGAATACAATGGAAATTCACATTACAAATGCTTGTCCTCTTATTTTAAAAACTTAACTTTGTTCTGTAGATTAGGTATTTGCAATATTACTAAAAATAGGTTAAGTAATGCTTAATTCACAAGACCAAAACTTCAGGTTTACTCTAGTGCTTTTTGATGATGAAAATTACTAAAATTAATATTTTCTTTTATATTTATAGGAAAACAACTCATATAG
The DNA here is from genome assembly GCA_030762175.1 of Metallyticus violacea. NCBI lineage: Eukaryota > Metazoa > Arthropoda > Insecta > Mantodea > Metallyticidae > Metallyticus > Metallyticus violacea. The sequence continues at coordinate 17,693,572 of CM060838.1, read as the reverse complement.
ACAATTATATGATGAACAGTATTTTTAACCATTCACCAACATGCAATTATTATCAGTTTAATCCTTAGATTAGTCAATATTTCACTTAACAAGGAAGAATATACTTGAGAACAATGATCCGTGAACCTCCAGGAGTTTGCAAGACCTTCCTGGGGATTCAAATTAGAATGCAGTAAACAGCAGTTAATGTACACATACAAACAATAAATTACAAGAAAATAAAATATACAAGTTTACAATGCATATTTATTGAGCTAAGTAAATTACAGTGAAATTCAAGGGAACTATTTGTTATGAAATGGAGCTTTCAAACAGCTAAATTGAAAATGTAGACCAGGCAGAACATTCATATGTACTATGATAAGTTTCTCTGGCAACAGCATACATCTTTCGGCACCATATTGCATAGCCTGCTAACCTGCCTTAGGGAGACCCAAATGTTCCTTATCAAAGAAAGCCGAAAGTATTAATACTTTTTATGAAAATTCATTCTTTGCACTCATTTATCTGAAAAAACAAGTATAGAAACTATTTGAATAACAGAGAATCAGAACTTAGAATACAAATTTCTTCTAACACGATCTGTAAGTGAAATGCAGCATTATCCCTCTCATTCAAGAATTAAAATTAACAAGTATTGTTATCCCAAACTTAAGTATTGTACTGTTATGCCATCACATACTGTTAGCTTTTATTAATATTGTTTTGTGCATTTTATATTTTTTTCTGTGTAATATTATTGTTATAATTAATACTACTGCTAAGCATTCACTAGTGATAAGCCAAATATCGAATAAAATGTGCTTTTATGACAAATTATTATTATGAAATCACTCAAATTTCACTAATTTTGTTCCACTTACTTGGACGTGTTTCAAAGGCTCCAAAGATCTATCTATGAATTCAATAATTTGACTTCTATTTCTATATCATATTTATCTCTTCAAAAGTGATGTGCAATCTCTGATTTATCTACCTTGATTGTACCTGATGTTTCTCCAGTGTTCCTTTAGTCTAATTCCAAGGCTTCTTTTTGTTTTGCCAATATTTACTTTGTTGCATTTTGAACAGTAGATTTTATACATTCCTGGCCTCTTATCAGGTATTCTATCATTATCACCGCAGTTCAGCAGATTATTTAGGTTGAATTTGTTCACTGGGAACAAAGTAATCCCAAACTCTTTGAGTATTTTCTGGAATTTTTTGGTGGCCCCAAGGATGAATTCCCCCCCCCCCCCTGTCAATGTTGAAACCTTGTAATTAAGAATATATTAGTTGCTTTACTGTATTAATTCTGATATAAAATTAATTTTAAATTTAAGAATTTAAGTTACTGAAATGCATCAGGAGTCTATTAAAGTTAACACTGGAAAAGATCTTGATTTATAAAAAATTAGGATCTGGTTATGAATTTGAATCCCCTCTATTTGACAATTTGTGTGGGCTCATATTGCTTTTACAGATGATTCCATAAGTTACCTGTGAGTCTTCAGCTGATGATGAGAGTAACCATGTTTGGCAACAAATGCTAGCTAGTGAGGTACACTATTACAATTTACCAATATTTTGATTCTTGTTGGCTTATTCTTCAGTGCTTTTAAGGTTTGACATTATGAATACTTCAGAAATGTTCTATTCAAAGGCAGTGATGTAGCTGAGGATGGTATCTATGATGTAATGATGGAGCATATGGTCAAAAACATGGATGCAGTGAGTTTAAAGCTTTTTAAAATACTTTGTTAGATCATAATATACTGCACCTTAAGAAATAAAAATACTGCAGTGCTTCTTTTGGATCTGTAGATTCAAATTTTTTCACATACAGCATAATGAGTCGTGCAAAATTCAAACGTCTAGCTGGAGGTTTATCCTTAGGGTCAACAGATACTGAAAAGAAATGTACAAAAACATTTATTAAGAAAAAAGCTTGATAATCACAAATGATTGTGAAAGAATTTTATAGTTTTACACAACACATATCTTTTTTTGTTTTTTTGCTAAGTTATATGTCTCTGTTTATTCATTAGAATTCCATAAATGACATGTTATTCCAGTCATGTCTACCATTATGCAATACAGAAAGATCTGTAAATCATATTTAAGAGGGATTACATTTATCCCTAGAATCAACTTGTTCTTTAAATGGGCACAGAATATAAAGAAGCATCAAAACTTTTCTAGTTTCAGGATTTCTAATATGAAGAAATTACCAAATATATTGAAATTTTAGAGAATTAATAAATGATATGGTTCGATTATAGGAATGCATGCTTGGGGAATGTTGCATTTATAAAAATTGCTCACATGAAAGTCAACATCACCCCATGGGTTTCAAGAAGAATATTGCTCTTTAGCAATAAAATTGACAGTTCCAATACTCATGCTATAAAAATCTGCATAAAAGATTTGATATTGCCTGTAATTGCTATAATAGACTTATGTATGTAAGCTGTTTTACTTTTCCTGCTTTTCTAATATTAGCTCTTTGATGCCACATGTGCTTAAAGATCATGACTTATCGCTTTCCATGTAGCTTACTTCCAATACTTTGTATAATTCTGGGAACCAGTGTCAATTCGTTAAAGAATAGCATGGTTACTTAACCAATTATAATATTGTTTCCACTCTTGATCAGTCGTGATGTAGCTCTATTTCCAACCAGTGTTGTAGCAGCTGAAAGATGGCTGCATGCTTCAAGTTGCCTGTTTCATTTATATTAATATTTTTTGTGTAGTACATCAGTTTAATATACTCGGAATTTATTAATATTCACTATATTATGAAATTAAATCATAAATTATTGCATATATTGCATCTATAGCCATCAGAAATATAATGAATCATATGAACACATTAGGCATTAAGTATAGACATTGCAAATTTGTGCCTATGTTATCTTATATGTTGTTCTACTGATGGAATTATTCTCAAAATATAATTTATTACTCAGAAGATTATGGACTAATTGTTATAGAATATATTATTCTATTTGTTTCTAATGGGAACATAACCCTCCAGGAAGTTTTGGACATTTTTCAATCTGATGAGCCAATAGATATAGACAGTATTTTTACAGAGCCTCTAGAAAAAACAGAAGAACCTTGATCTCTCATTCCGAGAACCATCGCTTTCCTGGGTGTATCATTCAATTTATGTGGCCCCAAGCATTTTACCTTATAACTTATGTAAATAAAACTCTCAATCATCGTTCCTCAAAGTATTATTCTTCCAATTTGTTCATTCAAAAAGTTAAGTCCCAAAGAAATTTTATACCAGAATGATATATTTCAAACTGGAACAATTAAAGCAGTGATCATCTCATGTACAGAGTTTGCATCACATTTGATTCAAGAAAGTGTAACTCAAACTCTCCATAGCTGTCGACATTTTTGGGGCCATAGGATGATGATAGCTGATGCAAAGGATGGGCCAAGTTGCAATTGCCATCAGTTTTGGCACCTATAGCAGTGGACAAGACGGTTGTCACATGTGGCATTCACAGTGTTGATGAAGTGTGCAGCAAAGTGGAAGGAATAACAAGTGTTTTTGATATGGAAGAGGGTGAAGAAGAGGGGGAAGATGATGTAACCGCAGTTGGTTTGCTGATGTTTGCCAAAGCTCTGAGCATGTGAAACTGTACGAGCGTATTTTATGCTCATGACAATGACTGTATTGAGCAACAGAATGTGATGAATATGGAAAATTTATTGTTTCACATGAAAAGAAACAAAAGTAGTTAGCTACCTTTTCAAAGAAAGTTACAAAATGTGTAAATTTTTGTTGGTTTGTTTTATTTACAGATGCTCTTTAACACCTCAGGTCATCATCAGCCCATTCAATTCAGGGCATGAATGGTGCTGATAAATTTTGCTGAGAGGCATTTTCTTTCAGGTTTGAGGTTTTTTTACGTGCTGTAAATCAATGACATGGGATCCTTGGCTTTATTTCTGTTCCAAATGAACCATACTTAGAATTTTAACAACCTAAAATATCCATCAACCCTGGCCAGAATTGAAACTATGATCTTGGGTCTACAAGGCAAGTATGATCAACACTAGACCACCAGATCAACAACAAATGTGTAAAATGTGTACACAGTTACATGTAAAATAGATGCAAAATATAGTGTTTGCTTATATATTGGCTTTTGTACATGATTTATGCACTTCCTGTATCATTTTTTAAAATGATCAATTGGGGTTCTACTGTAATGTATGCTATATATAGAACATTAGTAGTTGTATTCAGTGAAGTAATCCAATATTAATCATTCAGAGAGTCAATGTTGCAACACCACACTTCACTTCACTTGAATTTACTTAGGATATGTTTCAGGAGCATTTGCTCCCTCCTCAGCTCTGAAACGACTGGTACCTGATCCAGATATGTATATCAATGTGGAGACATCTAGTATGTGCACCCTGCCAGGTTGACATGAGGAATGTACTGAGCTGATCTGGGGTAAGGAACTTTTGAAGTTCAAGACACAATCCTTATTCTTTTGTATTTTTTCCATGTTGTTAGTTCTGCTGCTATGTTATGCTTGGTAATCAGTTTTATATCACGGTTTGTGGAAAAGAAATGAGCGCTAACTGCTGTATTTTCAAATTGCTTTATTATAATGCACCTAAAATTATGCTATAATGTTCTGAATAATAAATAAATTATATTTTACATAAGTAAAATCCAACATAGCCTGGAAACTAAATTTAAAACACCTCCTCTGATGAAGAAAATTGAAAAATCAGGAGTTGCCATCCATTTCTTTCCCATAAACCATGATTTGAAAGTGGTTGCCAAACTACTATATTGCACAGACATAGCAACAAAACATCCACAAGAATAAGGATAATGTCATGAACTTCTGATGTCCCTCCCTGAGATCAATTTAGTAAATTCGTCATGTCAACCCAGGAGGATCCATATAAGTCAATACTAGATGCATATTGATACACACATAGAGGTGTTCCGTATCATTTGCAGTTTGTTCTAGAGCAAATGCTCCCGAAACATGTCCTAACTAAATGCAAGTTAAGTGTAATGAGATACAACACTGACTCTCTATCTAATTAATATTAAAGTATACTTCTCATGATTTGAACCTGGAACTTTCTAAATATGAGTCCCAGGTGGTGTTAGTGTGAGCCAACCTACTCATGATAATAAACTTACTAGCTTTAATTACTAGGATTAGTTTTTCCAACATACTAATTTTCTATCAGATAATGTTAACCCTATTTGGTAGGTACCACTGTTTTGCTTCGTCATGTCACATGATGTTATTGTGAATTCTGATCTAAATAGAATATCATCATATGACACATATGACACCTTTTTATTATGATTGCACTAAAAGAAAATTTAATTAATCAATGCAACATATGTTTCTATGTACTTTAATGTATTTGATGAAATTTCTTTCATGTCGTAAACATAACACACATACAAAAGAGGAATATCCATTATGTGCGAAAACTTTACTATTACAATAAACAATGCCTTTGTTATAATGTAGTGCAGAATTTTTTTTTTTTGAGTAGTGTTTAACGCCCGTTTTTACTACTGAGGCACCACAGGCGGTGGACACTGATGATACATGAGATGAAATGATAAATTGGGAAAGGATATTTTATTTTTAGGAAGGGAGCGTTCCAGGCCTAAGTTTAGGTACCTCCCCGGCATTTGCCAGTTATGAAGACTGAGGAAAACCTGGAAAAAACCCCAGTCAGGGAGGACGGTCCTGGCGGGATTCGAACCGCAGACCTCCCGCTCACGAGCTCGTGCCTTAACGACCTCGGCCACCCGTGGCGGTGTAGTGCAGAATGAAGACCTAAAATCCTTTGCATCATTTTCGTATAATTAAACACAACAAAAGAAACAGATGGAACTCTATGAAACTGAAAAATGCTTCAGGAACAACAATACTTCTTCTGGGCTCTTAATTTCTGAAGGAGAAATACACTTCCTTTTCTGCAATGTGAGGCAGGATGTAAAATAATTACAGTTTAATGATTCTAGCAATTGAGTTTGGTTCATTGTAGAGTTAACTTATAGTGATTTAAAATTAAACTATTTCTACTCTGTTCTAATTATTTGTTATTTGTTTAGCTCTTCAACTTGGGCTTCTTGAATGGAATGGAAAACAAATCTCAAGTCTGAATGTAACAAGACATTACCTTACTATTCTTTGAATCTTGAAGCCTACCTAGGCAAGCCACTTCAGTTGGTTATTCATTTACTAATCATTTGCTATACTGACAACTGATTACTCAGATCTTCTAATTGATAGATTGGTGATTACACAGAATGAATGTTTTTTGCACTATATTAGCCCAGGAACCAGAGATGCTAAAGAATTGATGCACATACTAAGCAAACTCCTCAATTTGAAAACTACGCTCTCCATTTTTGAACTTTGTTTCAGCAGGAAGCTGCTCTGGTTATGATTGGACCTTAGAGTAGTGCGAGTGATATACAGCTCCATTATATATTTTAGAGTTTGTGTGAATTAAATGCACATCTTTAAAGAATGTGATCCTAACTTAGAAGAGATGAGGACTGATGTTAAAAGAATACACAAATATGTTTCTTACCACAGCTTTCATCCAAAGAATCCAAAATCAAAACAGTAATGAGCCAAACAAACTTCTCCAATTGAATTCAATATTGTAAATATAGCCGAGTTTTTGTTTCCGTGGACATTAGAACATTTACCACTGCAGTTTTATTACTTACTTATATACATACTGCTCGTGTGTTCAGCTGTAGTGGAGCTAAAGGGGGAAAATTGCAACTTGGTGAAGAATTGGTTTTATTTCATTTACTGTTAGGTAATAGTTAAATATACTGTGCTATTATATTTTATGTTATATTACCTACTGTATTTTATGTTTTGTAGGGGTAATATACCTCCCTCTCTTGATGAATTTGAGTTTACATTGAAATAAATTTATTCATCCATATACAAGCTACCTTCTATACAAAAAACCACAAAGTATAAATACAATTTCAGAAAAAATTAAAATATTATTTCCTTGAATTTTTACAACAGTAGTACTGAACTGTGGGAGATTAAAGCATGCACATATGTCTCTTACTTACATACAGCAGCACGTGGGTCTTTAGGGATTCCCAAAAGATTAAGCTCATTCATAGCTAATGCAATATGAACTGCATGAACATTGTATTTCTCCACACGTGCTAGGAATTCTACAGCAGCCTCAAACTGTCCAGTCAGTACCAGCATTTGAAAATAAACATGTGGTTGTTCTGCAGCATTGTAGTGTTTTTCACCTGCAAAATAAAAACAAAATAAATAATTTTAAAGAAATACTATTATGCACTACAGATTTTTATATTTCCTGACTAGATAATCATGTACATCTTAATTGTGCCCCTTCCTCATTTATTTGTATTCATGAACAGCTATTTGCATTTAAGCCCTGGGGGTCTCTAGGACAAAAATTAAATATAGCTGTACATGTTTAGAATAACTGAGTCAACTTTGTAACATATCACTAATAGTTTTCCTCTTTTATAAACTATTAGTGATGTAAGTGTTACAAAGTCGACTCAGTTATTCTAAACTTATACTAAACATCACTGTTACAAATGTCCACCATATTTAACTAATAGCTGTACATGCTAAGTTTTTATTTAAAATGATACACTATGGGTAACCTATTTACACACTTCACTCACTATATTTTCCTAAGTTGGAACAATGTTTCGGGAACCAGTGTTCCCATCCTCAGCCATTGACCCAGTGGTTTCTGATGCTCATGTTGGTCCCTTATAAGTTGTTGTGTTGTGTTGACAACAATCCTCAAAGAATAGGTACAAGAAGCAGCAGACCAAGAATAATGTGGTGCAATACAGTTTCAAATGAAGTTGAGAAGAAAAGGAAAATTTGGAAGGAGATTATGGCATTGGCAAAGAACAGAGTTCGACGACAAGCTATTACCAAGTGCTTATACTTCCCAGATGAGCAAAAGAAACTATTCTTGCATGTGCACGATGGGGAGGAGCATGCCTCATGCCTACAGATGTTCAGAATCTTGGATGAAATGATCTTTCATACAATGGATTGCTTTTGCTGAGATTTAATATTTTTATTTAAGCCATGGCTGTTCTGGATTTCTTCTATCTCAAGGCACACAGTCAATGATGTCAATTATGTACATGGTAACGTTTCTCCTGAAAAAAGTGCTGTAGCTAATTCTCTTGATATTAACATGATGGTATTTGAATTTCTTACTTTAAAAAGTCTTCTATTTTGCTTTAGTACACAATCTGCCAAGTTACTATTGTGATACAAACCTGTGAAATCTCACATCTGAACCTGAACATCTCATTGTTTTTTAACCATGTTATCATCGCCATATAGATTACCTGTAGTGGTCATCTCTTTAAAAAATTCAACACAGTGTTTGCTCATGTTTTTTTTTCTCAAAATTTTTTGATTGCCTATATACATAACTCAACCTCTCTAGTTTTTGAATGGAGCAAAACCAGTAACCTAAGCAGCAAAAATGCCCTCTGGTTGGAACATGTTCCATTATATGAACTTCCAGTGCAATTTTAGAACTGACCATTTACTACAAATAGAAATAACTTTGATCTGATGGTAATTATTTAATTGTTTTAGTATAATGCTCATGAATGTCTTTGTTTTAATTTAAAATTTCTATGCCATAGAAGTACTCAACAAGTTCGAAATATAGCGATTTCAAGTGTGACTTAATCTTAGTGTTTTATCCTTTTAAAAGCTTTTATAATTACTGTTAATTTTTATTGTCTTCTTGCCACAGAAGAACTCAATGAGTTCAAAGTAAAGCGATTTCAAGTGCGACTTTATCTTAGTGTTTTATCCCTTTCTACTTTTATAATTACTGTTAATTTATTTATATACTATAACTTTAAATTTTTTTCTACAGTATTAATAATCTCTTCATTTTAGTTATATGACTCACCCATACATCTTTTGGCTATTGTAACCTGGGTGAATTAATCCATAATGAGTAAACTTTATATAATTTATGTTCAGATATTTAGCCAAATTTCTTTATATAGATTTATAAGTGCTAACCTTTTTATATATGTGATATATAAAAATCAGGTTTTTTATCTATGGTTACTCCTAGGAAATATATACTTTCTAATTGTTCAATGGATTTATCATTTATTTATTATTACATTTATTACTGTGTTCTTATACATATTATTTCAATGTTGGAACATGATTACTTCTGTTTTCTGGAGGTTTATACTCAGATTATTGTTCATAGAACAGTTGTGTTTTTTGAGCTATTACACTTTCCAAATTACATATATGTTTATCTAAAATTACACAGCAAGTTTAAATTGTCAACTGTCCAACCTTTCAGATATATTTTAAGTATTTGGATAAGTGATAGTGATATAGAGTTCATTTGGTGACACTTATACTTCACTTACTTGGTTTTTTTAATTGGAATGTTTCAGGAACGTTTGCTCTCAACATCAGACCAACTCCATATCAATATTATTTTACTACTTCGCTGTTAATAGTTTCAAGAGTATAAGTTCATATTCAGATAAATCTTGTAGATTCTTACAGCATGATCAAAATAAAGGGAAATATTACAAATCATATATTGCAATCCTGTTGAACTCTTAGCTCAAAGTAGTCATTATTAAATATAAACACAAGAGAAATTACCAAAAGAAAATATGTAATTTTTTATGTGGGGAAAAATCTTTGTAGTACAGGTAGTCCAACTAGAATCCTGTTAATGACCACCTTATAAACAGAAAGATGTATTAGCAAATTATTACTTAAGTAAAATGTTTTAAAAAGTAAGTGGAATTAGTGTTAACAAATTGAACACATTAATGTAGGATAAATTATTACTTACCATACTCCTCAAGAATCAGGGACTGCAAATGAGAAAAAAGCAATCTGTCAGATTTCTGAGGGCTCTTTACATGTTTATCTTCATCTCTAATCTGACATAATTTCATCCAAAGATAATCATCTGCTGATCTTGCAACATTTTTATGTTCTTCATGGACATTACAGCCACCAATAACGCAGTACACTGCTCTGTAAAATAATTTTATTCTAAACACAAGGAAATACTCAAATAAATTATTATAGTTTATCTGCTAGTGTTTTGTATGTACTGCAAAATACTACATGATTTTACCATTTTTGAATTCTGTACTTGATATTAGTAAAAAGTATTATTTTTATTATAAGGTACTATTATGTCTTATAAGACTTCCTATATCCAAAAGAGATACAATCTGGTCAACAATATTACCATATTTACCTGTGTAATAGATAAACATTTTTTAAACTTTTTTTATTTTTATTTTATTTATGTAAAAAACATTGGATGTATCCTTTATGCCAGAAAAAATTTTAGTGGGGGGGATACACACATATTAAAGGTGTGCCAGCTTGATACTGAAATAAACTATAGAATATTTGATGATATGTGGGCCACAACTAATTTATATATCAATGGTGTTGCACTTAAAACAATCGATAGTTAACAGCAGTTGTATGCACAGATGACAGCTTGTAATAATGAATATAGCAACAATATGTTTTCTTATTATAAACACTAGCCTTATCTCATTACTGCTATCATTTGTCAGTCACATTCCTCCTCCTCCTTATCCTCATCCCATAAATTGTCTTCTGTCCCATCGATTGTGTTTAATATGCTAATCTTCAAGAAAACTTTTAAGCTGTTTAGGTATTATCATGTTCTATGCCAGTGTTATTCAGTCACATACCACTTTGATTATTGGTGGCCATCTTTCATGTTGGCTTCATTTTATAATGACCACCTCATGTAATCCTTGAATGGTTTGTTTATAGACACATCCAAAGGTTGAAGCACTGACATAAGACCACCATGGATAACAGCGATGTAAGTTTTTGACTCCAAAAGAATTTTCTTTGTGTTGTCACCAAAGTGACATTGGAAACTGTCCCACATGAGTAGAGCTAGGTTGCAAAGAAGGGACTGGGACAATGTTGGCACACTGTCTCCACCCAATCTCCCACCAGATTTGCATCCATTCATTCCTTCACTGGAATCTGACATGATTAAGCCTAGTATTGGTAATTTAATTTTTGGCATAATTTTTATTTTTATCTTTTGAAAATGACAAAAATAGTAATGTCCTTCCATCTGCTGTTACTGTTAGCATCACTGTGCAATGCATTTTCTCTCAACTGTTGTGCTTATCAACATATATTTTCTCCTTTCTTGGTGATTGTTGTATTGGACAGTATTTAAAAAGATTGGTGTCTGGTCTGCATTCCCTATTGGTGGCAACAAATGTTTCATATTCTTTTTCATCTTTATAACAAATTTATGGAATAAATTGTACATATGAAGCTTTAGACAATGGAGTGATAATATATCCTACATTAATGTATTTATGCAGGAAAAATTTATGGAAATCTAGAATTTTCTATTCATGGTCTTGTGGCATCCATTGGCAAATTGAAGTGCATCTTCTATGCGAAAGGCCTTTCCTCCTCAATAATAAATGAAGAGCCCAACCTCTACTTGCTTTAAATTCACCAACGCCCATACTAGCTGTAATTTCACAAATTTTATAATATATCATTTTAGGTGACACTCCTATTCCATTATTCCTTAACTCAGTTATGTATTCCAGTAGTTTATTTTCATTTCGGGATATGAAATAATTTCCTTGATTTATTAGGGGTTTTAATAGTGGTTCTTTTTGTTTCTGCCACTCATACACATTACACTCTAACACAGTTAATTCTGTTACAGTCTTCTCCACAAATTTGATAACCTTTAGCTTAAAACTCGCTCCATAATTTGGATATTTCAATCAGTTCTTATTCATTGTTGAAACACAATTTTATCAACACAACTAATTACTCCAGATGGCCTAAGAATAATACATTATTAATTGGAGAGTATCTATATTTTGCAAGCGCAAAAAAAGAGACCATCACGATTGCAGTGGTACCATGCATTGTTGTTTGAAAACTTGAATTTAAACACAAGCAGTGCATCCAATCTTAAAATTTTTGATATCATTAAAATGATCTTTGCTTAATATGAGATACATCTATTATGAGGGATTTTTTAACACAAAAAACTGGCATGAATCCATTACATGGGTAAAAATGGTAGTTGCCATACCTCATTATAAGAACGTAAATCAACTTCTGACCATTAATATCCTGTTATTATTAAAAACAGGAGCTAAGGGTCTGTGCCTAATATAATAGCAATAACACTAGAATCTGTTTACCTTTTAAATGGATCTGTTGAGTTCCTAATTGTGGTGCGATAATTTAACCTAATCACTGCCTCTAAACGGGAACTTAGAAATCCTGTTTTACTGTTACGCAGTTGATCTAGAAGTGAAGAAAACTCGGCCAATCCTGGGCTAAAACAAATTAAAAAGAATGTTTTAAAATAAAATCTACATTATAATTTGAAAGTTCTTTATTAGGAAGCTAGGGAAAAAATTATTTATATTAGAATCCAGAATGGCCACTAGCAACCAGCCAACCAATCAATGATGGCTCTTAAAGCACTACTCTAACAGATACAATGTCAATCTTAAAAGTACCAAAATATCAATTACTTACATTTCAAAACTGCACATCTTTATTTTATCCCTCTACTATTTCGATTAATTTAGAAGTCAGTCTACATTCTAACTTGGTTACTTGCAATGTTGTTCTTCCTATGTGAATACAACTTTTCTTGCAAAAGTGTGAAATGGACTATATTTCTTTTTTAATAAGCACTTTGGCTTCTTTCAGTGCCTAGCTAATTATTTTCTCTGTTACCAATGTAATGAATTTTTGCTGAAGGTGAAGGGGATTCTTCTTGAAACCTGAAGACAAAGCCATAATCAAAGGCAGAGAAAGAGAACAGTGAAATTCTACAAATATATTTTAACTTTATTATATTAGAACTGTTATTTTGTCGCTTATATATCTTAGAACAGAGCTTGGAATAGTTTTATTAGCTGTGGATTACTTACCACTGAATGAATGAATAAATATATTTTCAATATTATTTCAATTTGGAATCTAACACAGTAAAATGTGCATTAATTATCTCTTCTGAGTTGAAATATTAAGAACACTTTTTATGGTTTCATTTATTGGAGATTTATGCGGGAAATATTTCCTGGACCCATGTTCACATCCTCAGCTGGAAAACTATTGTTAGATCTTCAGAGAAGCTGGGTTGGTAGCTATCTGGATTGACTCTGGTGGTTTTGTGATATAACTGAATAAAGAGCTGTCTGCTACTGGGATGTAGAAATTCATTAATTTTTGCTCATACTTTTTTAAGTAAATCCTTTTCCATAATTGAAATCATAGTATGTTTAATTCTTTTGGTTGGTGAACCATTTTAATAACTTGATGCCTTTTTCTATTTCATGGTTTCTAAAAATATGCTGTTATAGCTGATCTTTCTTTTTGTTTGTAATGGATGCTTTTCCAATGTTCCTTTAACTAATGCCTATATTTCTCTTTATTTTTCCTATGTAGACTTTCCACAATCCTGACAAAACCACATTTTTTCTCTTTGCGCCTGAAGTCTGTTTTGTTTAATTTCAATAAATTATTAACACTGTATCGGTTTTGAGGTGCTAAGATGATATTGTACTGCTTGAAAATGGTTTGAAATTTCTTATTGGCTAATGAGTGGTAAGTTAATTTTTTAAATGTTTTTTCCCCTGTTAAATCACTCAAAGTTGTGATTTCTTTCTTTTTTGTTTGTGGAATTTTTTCATTTTTTTGTTAAGTTTGTGAACCCATTTGATTTAGCTGTATATTTAACTTACCCAGCATTTCTCGCACATTCCAATGCAGCACCAATATTTCCACAACGGAGGCAGTAGTATATCTGTGGCCAAAATGGTTGGCCTTCCACAAGTCCATCTTCTAACCCTGGAGTACCTGCAGGAACTCGAACAGCAATGAAACTTCGCACTAAAGGTAAGATCCCTGGTATACCACCACGACGTGCACTCTTCAGGTTCCCCATTACAACACTAGTCATATATGTCTTATACCTACAGAGAAAAACCACATTTTTTATTTTTAACAAGAACAAAACATAATAAAATTTTTATTTAGGGCTGTTTATAAAACACAGATAAATAAGGTGCTTGCAAGTTCTGTTAATTACTGTGGAAATGGTACACAAAATAAGAAGCCTCCAAATAAAATGGTGGTATAGACTTTCATATTCCAATCTGAGTTACATGATATTTAACCATACCATTTTCTTTTAACTGGAAACTTAACTTCTGTTGGCTAGAACATTAGAACTAATGTTTTTCTTGAAATTTTTCCTAATCATAAGCTGAAGGAAAAATATACTAAGGAAGAGAAAATTAGCTACCAATAATACAAGAACAAGCTTGAAGAACATATCAAATAAGAGTGTAAACTAAACTAGCTAGAGAGATTACATACGTTATAGTTGAATCGAGAATGATGCACATGATAGAAATTTGGGGGGCAGAAAAAGAGTAGGAATGTATAGATCAGATTCATCAGTCTGCTGTAAAATAACATTAGGACTACCAAGAGCAGAACCCAATGAAGAGCACTAATGGAACTGGGAAGGGTGGGCAGGAAAGAATAAGTAATAAAATACATTATGAAATACTGGCAGAGGATTGCAATTATTGAAGGAAGGAAATACTGTCAAAAGACTGGTTGGAAAGAAAAGAAAAAAAGCTAATAGGTAGAAACTGTAAGATAAATTGGAATGAAAGAGCTAATTAGTTTACAATTAACTAATGGACAAAGCCTATGGAATAAAATGAAAGCAAGTATTGACAATACAGAGAAACAGGAAATATATGGTAACTTATGGGATATGAGTGCTCTGATATATTATAGGAGTTTCAAGAAAGATTGAAGCAGGGAAAAATATATCGATGTGATAAAATGGGAATTTCTTGAAATTATATTTGCATTGCATATAAGAATGTGCAGAAACCACATGATGGAGAGAGGAAATATGAAACAAGAAGTCGGATAATTTGCAAGCAGAAATTTTGGCATTAAAAATTGTTGGTATTAACAGAATTTTTGGATTAGTTTGGAAATTATGTAAGAATAGTGGAGGAAAGTGATCAAGGTAAGGGAAAAATGTAATAAATATAATAAAGAAACAATGCTAGAAAGATGATCTCCTTTAGAGAAGTAATTATAACATTCACTTTATAACAAGCATAGTTAGAGTGAGGTATGGTCCATGTACACAACATGGTGTTAGTTGTGTAGGATCCTGAAACAACATGCACTCCATGATCAATGAAATATTATAACATTGTAATTGTAAATGTGTGGAAATAATAAAGAAATCATTCATTCATAAGCTACTTCCATTTTACTACCACTTCATAAAATATTGAAAAAATTAAATAATTTAACAGTAAAAATTTCTGTACCTTCCTTCTAGATATTTTTTTGCTTGAGTAATAAGTATTCTCTGTACACCTGGTGTTGATCTTAATTCCAAAGGGTCTCCTGTTGCTCTAGGAGGTATTTCAGACATATATCGAACCATTTCCCACAAATCATTCACTCTCTGAAATGGTTAAAAAATAAGCTCATTGTGTTAGATTATAAGATATAATATTATTATTATATCTTATATATAATTAAGATTATATAAGATATAATCACTAAAATGTACATTGTTGCAAAGTCTTATTTTTAAAAAATTACAAATTCTTTATACAGAGATTGCGCCTTCACTACACGATTCATGCAAACAGTCTCTTGTAATTACTGAGGTTTGTTATCCTATACTTTAGACAAAAGTAGCAATTTATTGATTTTCAGATTATTGGTGGTTCAGTTCTTGTAAAATGTTTTTATTTTTGGCTGAAGAGTTTTTGACAAAATGTTGCTCTTTCTTGAGGTAGTCAGTTATTAGGCTGTATCCAAGTTGTTTTCATTGTAAGGTTAACTATGAAGTCAGTACCACAAAAACTCAAAAGCTTTTAGTCAGCTCTTCAGGAAAAAATTTCTGATACAAGATAAATTTAAGAGATTAACAGGGTATACAGACTCAAATGAGAGAGATTCAAGCTTATAGTTGGATAAGGCATGGTTATTCAGATGGTAATAGCACTGGCACGATACTAAAGATCCATGGTTCAAGTCCTGGCCATGACCTCAACTTTTTCTTTACGAGTCTGATTACAAATTTGAGAATTTTGCTATTTTATTAGCAAGGTTTCAGATGTGTTATCCTTTATAAAGACCATTAACTAATACAAAATGCTAAACCTAATGTCTAGTACATTCCTATGCATACAGCTTATGCAAGATGTAACATGTCCCTCTGAGAATGTCAGAACTTGTGCTAGCAGTGCACAAACTGACAATGAATATATTACGTGTCTTCTTTTACATATAGCAAAATAAAAAAGTACTATATATACAAGAAGTGATGAAACTGTTTCCTTAGATTACATTAAAGCAATAATTTTTAATAGTACTGTACAATGTGTTGCATTTACCTTATCATTGAAATCTTCAGCAACCTTGGACAGCTTTTCTATCAGAGATGGACGAATAGCTCCTTTGACAACAAACTTGTTATATTCACTAATTTGTTTAGCATATGCCATTTCCTGACTGCTCAACCGGCTCCTTACTCCTGGAGTTATTGAGTCATTAATAACAGAAGTCTAAATCAAGAAAAAGAATGGCAAATAAACTTTGGTTGCAGGCATATTAAAATAGAATTATCAATAAAACAGTTCATGTTTATATTGTCCTTGTTTCTTTTCAGGATAAACCCTACTTAATGCATATTCATCAATGTTGCATAGACCTACCAAAAAAGAAATGTACTTAACACACTTATCATTACAGAATGTATTTTTCTTTCATCCTGAACAGAGTGAAATACCAAATTAACACAATAAAATGCCATTTCGCAAATAATTTCTGACATTTTAACATCAGCATCTTTTTGTTTTGTAAATTTACTGTTCATTGCAATTAAAATAATGTTACACTGAAAGAAAGGTAAGAAAATGCAGATTTACTCACACCATCTTCTTCTATTATATTTTTACTGTAAGTTGGAAGTAAATATAAACAAACCTAAATAATACTTGTTACACATGTTGCTTACTGTCGCCAGGCTTCAGATAAAAGTTATGCAGGTGAGTACATACAGAATAACAGCTTGATGCAATGTAAATAGTAGAGATAAATAAATGTAATTTAGAACATGCTTATTTTATCAATTGGAAATTGCTTGCTTACTGTTAAAGGACCAAATACCGACATCAAAAATCAATGTAGTTTAACTCCTGCTATATTCATCCTCTCCATGAAGACTCAGTTTCTTAACTTTAATTATTCAACTATCTACCATATCATACATAATTTTTTTTTTTAATTCCCACATCTTTTCCTCTTCATTCATCACTTGCCTAACAGACTAATGACATTTTCCTGCTACAACTTTTCAGTATGCTTCAAAGTACAATGAAGGATATTGCAAAGTAATGTCATGCTATATCTGACAGTATAGCCTTCGACCTAACTTCAGACCAGATTAATGGGATGAGAGAATGATAAGATAATCTGAAATCTTTCTGTGCAGCCAACTCATCAATTACCTGCTTTTGAAATTGTTCTATATGCAATGTAATTTAATGCAATGTTACATTTAACCTTTCTCTATTAAAAATTAAGGTTTTTAATCTGGTGCCTGTATATCAAGTCAGCATTTATTTGGGATCCATTCTGCATTATCAATGTAATAGAGCACATATCCAACACTCTCACTGTAGATTCAATTTAGGTATTAAACTTTTTTTTTTCACTTTCTTCCCATTCTCCAAGTTTGTTGAGATATGGAATGGATGAAATGATGACTAAACAAATCTGGAATCCTTAACATCTAATGTTATCTCATTTAACTTTCTAGGATAACGGAAAAATTTGGAAAAAGTCTTTTCCAGGCAATACATCTCAACCAGGGATCGAAACTGGGCCCACCAGGAAGTTTGAGAGCAATATTTAAATATATTGTACAAATCATCTCCTCATAAGTTTTTTCTAGATTCAATAACAAGATAACCCCTAAAATAAACTTAACTTTTTGATTTCTCATGTGAAGCCAACTGACAATGTCTCCTTTCTTGTTGGGATTTTCCATTACTTAATTACAAAAGAAATTTTTACAGTGTTATCACTCCATGCTTCTGATTGATGTATGCTTCTGGTTAATCCATGATTCATTTTAATAGTGAAATTTCTGTAGTCTGATTTCTTTTAATTTAGGTAGATATCATCTGTGCCACAACACAATGCTGTTTCTGTCAATATTACACTTTTGCACTTTTAATAGCTAACTAAAAGCATAACAGAGCTAGTTTATTACTGGAAACTACTGAGAGTGTAAATTGTAAATGTTCCTATTATTATAATAAAGGAGGTGTATATTGCAAAATTAACTAATAAGGATTTGAAATTTTGAACTTCAGTAATGCATATATTTACCGTCTATGTGAGAGAAAAATTTAATAGAATAATATTTTGAAATTATCTACAAAAGCAGAAAAGTATGCCAAGAATGAAAAGGTGTAATGCATCTACCATTCAATTAAGATGTCAATGTAACATGGTTTGTTTAATTCTAGCCCAAACTTACAATAAAAAGAAATTAAAATGTTTGTCTAATACAATCTCAGTTCTCTAATTGTCATCCAAAATAATACAATGCAGAGTAACTTGAGTTTCAGAGACCTGGAAATTTCTCCATCCTCTTCAATATAGATAATAAATGCATGCTCACCATTATGCAGCACACATAAAGTTATGCATTTCATTGCATAAAATCTTACAACAAAAAGTAATTAGAATAGATTTAAATAGCTGGGATTTTCACACTGAAATATAGTACAATATAACATATTTTATTTGAGAAAATCATTCATATTTCACTTGTTTTGTTCCACTTACTTGGAGATGTTTCAAAGGCTGCTGCCTTCATCATCAGCATGGTTCCACTGTCAACTTCCCAGCGTGGTATTAAGATGTCACTCTGTGGATTTTATGAACTTTTTAATGAGGTTACTGTTCTTTGGAAGATCAAAATTTACTAAATTTTCTTTCAATTGATATTATTGTATGATTTAGTTGAACTTAATTTAAGTGAAGCATTAAGTGAAGCACTCTCTACTTGTAATTCAAGCATTAAGAGTGTGTAGTTCAACTAAATCATACAATTAAGTACAACAACCGATGATGGGAGGAACCTCTCCCGAAACTAGTCCAAAGTTTTAAAAAAGTAAGTGGAGTTAGTATTAATAACTGAACACATTAATGTAGTATATAAATCATATAATATCAATTATATGATTGGCTTCCTGTGCAAGTTTCATTTTACATTTTAATTTTTCTTTGTTTTCATTTATAAATATATTTTCCCACACTGATAATTCTATGGGTGTTTGAAGAGCTTTTAAGAGTTAAGATTCATTTTGGAATTTATGGTTTTTTTTTGGGGGGGGGGGCAGAAATCGTATACTACATTACACCACAATTTAAGGAACACATGAGAAATGTAAAATAGAAACACACAAGAAAAATCAGCAGTAGCATACCATTTCAGGCACAACAAAAAAACCATATTTCCAAAATGAATCTAAACTCTCAAAATCTCTTCAAAAACCTCTAAAATTATCTGTGTGGAAGAATGTATTCATAAACGAAAACAAAGAAAATTTAATAATAACTCACTTTATGGTTTCACTCATATGAGATAAAATCAGGATATGTTTCGTGGAACCTTTGTCCGCATTGTCAACTGTTAAATGACTGACAGATCATACATCGAAGTTGGAAAGGTAGGTATCTAGGTGGACTCTGGTGGTCTAGTGATGAAGTTAAATAAAGTGCTGTCTACTTCCAGATGTCAAAAGATTATGCTCATGTTCTTTTATATAAATCTTTTCCAATGTGCTGTTATTAATAGGGTGTCGTGTGTGTTTAATATGTTAGGTGAATTAATGAAGTTTACTGTCTCGATGCCCCACGTTGGGTGCCAATTTGGAACCAGAAGTATCGGTGGTGGAGGAATTTGATACCAACAGTGATTAATTTTGTAGATAATAATAGCAAATATATCATCTACATATCTGTGCCAGACCTTAAAAATATAGGGAAAAGCCTTAGTGATGTGCATCTCAAAATAGTTCATCAACAATTTGGCCAGAAAAGGCGATAATGGACTGCAATTCTAGTCCTGCTTTCTGTTTAAAGAATTTGTCCTTAAATACAAAAAATGCTTGATTTATGCACAACTTAGTGAGTTTGATGTATTCAATGATGTGTACTTCTGTCTTGTGTCTTCAGCCAATCTAACAGACAATTATATCAAATCCCATGGTTTTAATCCAAGGTCACATAAGGAAGCAGCACTTAAGAGCATGATATATAGATTAGTAAATGTACCACTGAACAATGAAGAATACAAGAAAGAATATCTGCACATAACAGAAATAGTTAAATAAAAATGGGTTCAAAAAACAGATAATTAACCAAAAATTAAAAGATTCCAGAAACAAAAAAGAATTAAACAAACCAGAACTTTGAGTCATTTATCAGAGGAAAAAACATTTAAAAAGTTCACTTACCACTCATCAGTCAATAACAAATTTAAAAAAATTTTCAAGCAGTATAACGCCATCTCAACACCTCAAAACTGATAAGAGTGTTAAAAATCTATTGAAATTAAACAAAGTAGATTCCACACCCAAAGAGAAAAAAATCTGATATTTGCCAGATTAATTGTAAGGATCGTGATTAAATCTACATAGATGAGACAAAGAGAAATATATTCATTAGGTTAAAGGAACATTGGAAAACATCTGTTATAATAAATAGATAAATTAGCTATGGCAGCACAGTTTTAGAATGAACACCATGAAATAAATAGAAAAAGATATCAAGTTGCTAAACACCATTCAACAACCAAAAGAATTAAGCATATGGGAAAAGATTTATATAAAAAAGCATGAGCGTAACCTTATTAATTTTAGACATCCTGGAAGTAGACTGCACTTTATTTAAGTTCATCACTAAACCACCAAGTCCAACCAGATACCTACCTTTGAAGCTTCGACGAATGATCCGTCAGTTGTTTAACAGTTGCAATGTGGACAAAGATTCATTGAAACATGTCCTGATTTTATCTCATATGAGCGAAATTATAAAGAGTGTTTTAAACATTTTAACTCAGAAGAGATTATTAATGCTCATTTGACTGTGTTTGATTCCTAATTGGATTTATATTTAAAAGAAAATTTAGTTAATTTTGATCTTCCAAACAACAGTAACCTCATTAAAAATTCATAAACTCCACAGAGCAACATCTTAATACCAAGCTGGGAAGCTGACAGTGGAACCGTGCTGATGACGAAGGCAATAACCTTTGAAACATGTCCAAGTAAGTGGAACAAAACTAGTGAAATTTAAGTGATTTCCACATATAAAATTAAAGAAATTAGAATATTTGTGTAACACAATCTCAGTTTTCCAAATGTAACCCAAAATAACACAATGCAGAGTAACTTGAGTTTCTGAATCTGAAAAATTCTCAAGGTTCTTTAATACTGATCATAAATACATTTTCACCTTTATCTAGCACATAAAAAGTTATCCATTTCAATGCATAAAATATCCATTAAAATAATTTTAGTCCACATATACCTAATAGCTGACTGCAAAGCTGAGTTGTATTAGTGCCATATGATTATACTGGAGTTGAATATACCTTTGGAGGGAGGGGAAAAAAAAAGTGGAATAAATCATTTTGTACCTTCTGAACACTTACCACTTTTTGCTTTATTGCCCTGTGCTAACCTGTCAATAGCTAATACAGTAGTTTCTAAAGTGTATGTCATAGCACACTATTATCTTTCATAATGAAATAAAACATATGTTTCCTTTCAACTTAAATTTATGATCTTTTAAAATAACTATAAACTCATGTGAACATAAGAACTTGTTAAGAAGTTTGGATTAAATATTATTGAGACACCATGAAAAAATGCAGACATTAATGATGTAGCAAAATAAAACAGTTGTTTGATTTCCTGGATCACTGCCTTATCTTTAAATCATTTTGTCACTTAATTAACACTGCCTCTAAAACCCACACAAGAAGTTTAGGATTTTGCACACTCCTTATTCATAATTTACTTAGACTTCTTTTTTAATTTAAATAATCACTTTGAACTACATCCACCCACAAATATTATAAGTAAGAATCAGAATAATGTTTCATTAATTTAAAGAGCATCCTCAAGTTTTCCTTTTTAATTTTTTTTAATAGTGTTTAATGCCTGTTTTTACTACTGAAGCAATAAGGTGGTGGACAATGATGATATAGCAAATGAAACCATAAATTGGGAAAGGATTTTTTTTAAGAAAGGAAGCTTTCCAGGGAAAGTTTAGGGCACAATGGTATTCATAGGGACTGAAGAAAACCTAGAAAATATCCTGTAAGAGATGATGGCCTGACTGGAACTGAACCTTAGGCCTCCCACTCACAAATACCTGCTTAATGACCTCAGCCATCTGTGTTGGTATCAAATGCTTCTGATTACGGTCCTCTATGCCATGATTTTATCTACCTATTGCATGTTTGAGAAAAAGGTGTTTAGGTATTATTCATCTTTTACTGTTATTTACATCTTCAAGATCATAGTGTTTATGATTATATTTGTGCTATATGATTCATGGGATTTTTGTTGATTAGTGTTTAATACCCATATTTTCTGATGAGGCATCACAGGCAGTGAATACTGGTGATACTAGAGATGAATTGATAAATTTGGAAAGGATATTTTTTTTAAAGAAGGGAAATGTTCCAAGCCTAATTTTTGGGCACCTTCCTGGCATTTTATATTTATGAGGACTGAGGAAAAACTAGAAAAAAAAAAAAAAAAACTTTAGTCAGGGAGAATGGTCTGGAATAGAACCTCCCACTCATAAGTCTGCAACGACCTTGGCCGCCCGTGGCAGTATTCATAGGATGAGACAAACTAAATCTATATGTCCAACATTTGCCCAATTAACTAAGAAAATAGGTGGTAAGTCTCAGCCAGGTAGCCTGACACAATCAAAATTAAAATAACCTTTTCCTGTATTCTAACTCACCCAGAAAGTATTTCTTCTATTTCATCATTATTATAATTTTATTTTGCTTTTTTTTCTTGCTCTTTTAATTCACAGCTTCATCACAGTATAGCACTAAAACATATTTAGTAATGCATTTTTAGCTTTGGATATTGAACAATAGAAGAAGAATGCAATAATGGTTTAGCAGTATACTTACTTCTGGCTGCTTGGGTGCATTAAAGTATTCATCTGACATACTAAGCAAAGAGCTCAAAGTCTTGATTTTCTGCTGCTTCCAATCACTTTGCAAGTGTGTCCATTGCCAAGAGCTTATTTGCTTAAAACACTGTAACAAGAGCATACAGGTCTCAGGATCTCAGGATTTTTTAAACAGTGAAGAATTAAGCTGTTTCTACTCCAGGCACCAAATGCCCCCATAAGTTTAAAATATGTCAACATGTATCTGTATATCAAATATGATGGATAGTATATTTCTGTGTTTCAATTACAGGATTAATGTTTTTATTTACATTTTTTTTCTTTCCTATACTGATAAAATAGGGAGGGATCTATTAAAATGTTCAATCTTTATTGCATATAAGATTCAAAACTAAACACTTAACAACTCAATTTATTACTTTAAAAGCAAGCTAGGAAATAACAAGAAATGACTAGTGATTGCAGATATTGACTGTATGCAGCTGATGTAGTGACCTGGAAACCCGCATCAAAAAGAGATCTTTTTGGTGTCAGGGTTAAAATGTGGAACATTGAACCTTGAAATGTACATTTTGAGGATAAGTTGCAGCCTCAGCATATAATATGGGTTTGATGTCATCTTGTTCTATCTTCATCTGAGTCCAGACTGTCCTCTGGAGGGTAAGGTACAGACAGATTGTCCCATATGGCACTGGTCAGGTAGCTTTTTTTATTTGAATGTTTTAACTACTGAGGCATGGATGGACACTGATGATACACTAGATGAAATTATATATTTAGGAAAGGATTAGACTTGGAGTCTAACACAACCCGCCTTTCGACCACAGACGATCTTGTCGCCCAAGGTCACTGAACAAACTTAGCTACCAGATTCTGACTGGTGGATAGGTCACGTCTAGCATAGACCTATTCAATCTAAGAGGTGAGTCACCCCAGCATTAAGGTAGCCACCATCCACCCTCCAACAAGCAGTGATTCAAGTATACCCCTGCCCCCAAGGTACATGCCATGGGCACTCTCTTGAGACACACTGCCACTGCAGGTACTCATTTTCCTATGAGTTATGGGACCACTGCCATGCCAAGTCCAACGTATCCAGACACCCTGAGGGGAGGGGTTCAAATAGCTCAGCCCTGCTGCTTGTAGTAATGTCAGAAGTACCATGGGTAATCAGAGTCTGCAGAGCCTACACCTGGAGCATCTGTAGAGCAATGACCAAAGCTGCACCCCCCCCCCCCCACGGAGAGTTACAAACTACAAAATTTGCACTTTCATTGACACTTAATTCAGCCATTGAATAATATCATCTTTGCCAATGGAATATAAAGTAATTCTTTGTTGCCAGCATAGACAATCATTTTCATTTGATAATACCATAAAAAAGTGCTTCAGTATTTCAAATATTTATAAATGAAAAATTGCAAGGAAATTATTAAATAAGAAAAAATTAAACACTCTCTGAAAATGGAGGATGAAGAAAAGAGCCTTTACTTTGATGCAGATTAACAAAAATCACATTCAAGTTTTCACATAATTTTTTTTAAATGCAGTATTAGAATGCTGTCATAATTACTGCAACAAAAGAAAATAGTAACTTACTTTCCGGTGTGTTTTTTCAATGATAGAAAGGAGGGCATTTTCCATTTCATTCTTGATAAAACCTCTAATGTCAGTTTCTGGTACAGGCTCAAGAGGCTCAAATGTTTTCCTAGAACTCAGTGCATCTAGCTTGTGTGTTATTTGAGGAAGATCAACACCTTTAGAGCCCAAAAGAACGTGACTGAAAATGGAAAATTAGGCAAAATTATAACTTTATATTTCGTGAAACATAAATTACTTGATCATTTTATCTAAATTACTGCATCCTTTCATGAGGCCTAAGGTGACCCAAATAAATCTATGTAATACGATACAGAAAGACAAATGTCTTTTAAAGAGGTGAATGCATTTATCTCTTCTACTGATAACCCATAGCTGTTGATATATTACTTCAAGTTCATTATCCATTTATTGGAAACTGAACAAACCCATTATCTTTATTTAATCTAAACATCAGTTGAAATTCACAGTAGGCATTACTTCCAATATCACAATTATATTCATCACGAAAGGTTTTGTCTCAATGTTTCCACCAGAGAAATTCCATCACTGTCACATGCAAAGGCATAATCATGCACTATGCTTTAGAAAACAACTACCATTTACAGTTATTTGTACATGTATGCTTTTTGCATAAGCCACCTATAATATGGGATTGCTTGGCATGGCACATTCAAAACATTTGTCCTTAAAAATACGGCACAAAATAAAATAGTTAAAAGTAGGGCTGCCCAATTAATTTATTAATTCAATTGATTAATTAATCAATTTTAAACTCTTAAATGATCAAATAAAGTGAATAATCAAATTTAATTTTAGGTTAAGGAAACAACACTACTGTTTTAAATCCCATTTAGAGCTAAACTTTGTATACTATTTACAAACAGCATACTCTTCACAATTTTGACTTAAAAGTCATTAATGTAAACAGCAAGAAGTCAGGAGTGTATCAGATAGATTGTTTGGAGTGTGATCAGATATATAAAGGCAAAACAATACAAAATTTGGAGACAAGGACCAAAGAACACTTCAGAAATTTAAGATATAAACAAGTGGATAAATCAGAGGTTGCAGATCACTTTTGGACTTATGATCATTACATTGCAAAAGAAGTCAAACTGTTAAAAGCTACCACCAATCCCAAGGATTTGGCAATATGGGAAAAGATTTATATTTTAAAAAATATACATACAGTTATGAATTTTGACATTCCATCAATGGACTTCCTGTTCCGTTATCTAATGGAACCACCAGATGCCACTACGTCACCTGCTAGAGTTAGTCAGTCCCCAGCTAAGATGAGAGCAAATGCTTTTGAAACATGTTCTGAAGAATTAATCAGTTAGTGAAGTTTTAGTGTCACCTAATACTGACTCATTTATATATGTAACAACTTCACCTGTTCCTAACTTCTTTTAAGATTACAGTGTTTTTTGCTTTATAAATTAGAAACAATAATACAAAGTTCCACTAAGCAAAAACTAGTCTTACTCGTTTCTTGTTTAAAAATGCAGTAATTCCATATGTAAAGGATGCATGTTTGCATTGCACCGTTAAATAGCTATTTTTTAGTTGTTAACCAGTTGTGGTATGTTGGGAACATAATTGCATTGTCCTCCTTCCGCATATACATACTATGTTCTGCCCTTGTTTATCATTTTCCCATTCAAAAACTGTGCATGATACTTGTTTAGAGGTCTGTATGCTGTAGATTTGTTATTGTTGCTTATCCCAATGGTTTACACTAATTCCATGAGTTTAAACTAATTTCATTTTTAACACTTGTTTTTAAGTCTGTGCAGATGCTCCAATTATACTTCTTATGTGTGCAAGGATCTAATTTGGTGAAGTTCCTGTGCAGTAATATTAAATATATTTTGAGAACTGTATTCATGATTTTCCAATTTTGGCTTGTCATGGCTATTAACTTCCCTGTCCATCTTCTATGTAACAGCTGCTCAATATTGTCCTTTATACATGAACTGAGGAGGTGTCCTGTACAAATCAGTGCCTAAACGTATTTGGAATATGTTTCTATATAATTTAATCCAAGGTATTCAGAGAAAGTGCAAGCTGTTGGTTACTTATCCTAAACTTAGGTATTCATTTTTTATACTAAACTCCACTTTACATAAAAGTAAGACATGTTTCGGGAGAATCTCTCCCATCTTCAGTTGCTCATTGAACCGCTGTTACTCGAAACGATGGCTAGAAAACCGGATGTTCCTGAGGTGGCTTCTGTTGGTTGAAGTAGGAAGTTGCTGAGTTCATCCATAAGAGGAAACTGAAAATTCATTAGGTTTTCTCTATTTTTTAATACGAAAATTTTTTCCCTAGTGGATAACTCCAATGGGTTGTGAAGATGTTTTAGCAGTTTAATTCTTGGTTTTATTTCATGATTTTTGGTCCAAAAGTGAGCTGCTACTGCTGATTTATTCACCTGCTTAAACCAAATATTCGTGATTGGTTCCTGGTGTTGGTTACTTGATCAGCAATTCCATTTTCAGGTAATATCTTTAAAGAAAGTAACATTTTTACAGGTTGCATCTTCTCAGGCTTACTTCTGTGAACAATATCAAAATCAGCTGAAGAATTCACTCAGCAGCCATAGTCAGTTTCTCCTCTTGTAGATATACTTGACACATTGCAGTTGTATAGCAGCAAAAATCAACTCAGAACAAGTTAAAACCAATCTGAATAATATATTTAATGTAAGTGCTAAAGAAATAGGGAAAACATTCTAGAAATATAATTGTTCTGTGAAACATGTCTCCCTGAAGCACAGTCTGCATCCCCTTGTAGTTTAGCTATGCAACAGAAGCATGGCTTCGTTAAAGGAAATGTGTGGTTCAGTTTCCATACTCTGAAGTATACACTTTTTTTTTCTAAAACACTATGTTTGTTTCAGAGGAACATGTGTTGAAACATCATTAGAATCAATTACATTTTTTCTACACTATCCAAAATCTGTCTTAATCTGGAGTTTGTGAAGAGCTGATGCAGAGCAATGAGAAAAGATTATGAATAATGATTTCTAAGGTCAAAACACCTTCCAGTTACCAAGAAGCTTGAATTTGATCAAAGATAAGATTAAAATGAAACCAGGAAATATCGACCAAATTACGGAAACCTTAGGCAACTTTTTCTGCTAAACCAATTAAGTTTGCTAAGGTACAGACTCATGAATAGGGAAGTTTGCAGTTCAATTCCTGACATGGTTATCCTTGACTGGTTTTTCTTGTTTTCCTCAGTGTTCATCAATGGAAAATGCCTTCATGTCTTGTACCATAAGCAGAGCATGGATTTTGATGACCTAAAGAATCTATAAAATGCACCAAAATATTTAAAAAACTAAAGAGACTAGAAAATCTAAAAATAAAACTATAGCTTAACAGTTTTATAAATAAATAATGCAAATTCTACCTGAAATTAACTAGCATTTCTCAGCATTGCAGTGGACAGTATGTATTTGAAGATTCTAGAAGAATAGAATAAAGAATATCCAGAAACTTCTATTCACTTCTGCAATAAATGCAGAAGCAAAGATCTTCTTCCTTCATATTACCTCTTTCTTGCCACAGTTTTTCATAGAACAAGGGGTTATAATTTTTTTTTTTTTGAAACTTCTATTCACTTCTGCAATAAATGCAGAAGCAAATATCTTCTTCCTTCATATTACCTCTTTCTTGCCACAGTTTTTCATAGAACAAGGGGGGTTATAATTTTTTTTTAGTCTTGACTTGTCATTGAATGCCAAATGCAATATTCCAGAAAGCTCTTTAACTTTGGGACATTTATCTTCTTTAACAAAATATTCAGACATAATGTCACATAACTCATTTAAAAATTTTGGAAGATGTACTTGTTTTTATTCCTGAATTCTGAGCTAGTAATTATTATTATTATTATTATTATTATTATTATTATAATATTTTCTTTGTCCAGCGTTTTATCAAATGCTTAGGTTTCTCTCTCTCTCTCTTTTGTTTTGTTTAACGCCCATTTTTTACTACTGAGGCACCACAGGTGGTGAACACATGATACATGAGATGAAATTATATATTGGGAAAGAATTTTTTTTTAAGGACAGAAATGTTCCAGGATTAAATTTAGGGGTACCTGCCCAGCATTTGCCATTTACAAGGACTGAGGAAAACCTGGAAAAAACCTCAGTTAGGGAGGACGGTCCTGGTAGGATTCTTGCCTTGCCAGAAGGTTACATCATATGGCAAAAACCATTTGTGCAAATTTTGTATTAGTTGAAAAATTGATAAGCTTAAGCTTAAATTTTACAAGGCTCCCAGTAATAACAAATATCTGCTTAGGTTAGGTGTTTGCCAAGTTTCTTACAACAATCTTAAATCTGTATCTGAGCGGTATCCAACATGCAATCTAGTGCATTTCTTGCTGTTGGTAGTGACAATTAAGTCACCACCATCCTCACCACTCTTGTCATTTTTCCTTTCAGCTGCTGAAAAAAGATATAAATTAAATCAGTTTTCTAGAGTTAGTCGGGTGGGTGGGTGAGTGAGTTAATAGCTTGCAGCCAGCTCACATCTTCTCCTGCTTCAGTTTCATGTAAGTTTTGCCACATTCCACCCACTTTTTCCTACCATTGAGCAGAAAGGACTATTTTATCTACTTTTTTCACTCTCCTATTATTCTAGGTAAGTTTAAAACTTCTATTATGTTGCTAATCCATAATCAGGTTTCACATGAGTTTACTGCACTACTGAAATGCACTCACTGTGCTGCAAGAGAAATTTATGAGTACTTCCCCATTCTTAGCATAATACATACGCCTGAATATCTTGAGCTCCTGACTGTGTGACCTTGGACCACAATTCTGTAGAGGCATCTAGCACCTGACGCAAATTTCTCACTACTTTTGGTAGATCACCGCTGCCCTCCACCTCTGCTGAAAGTTGTTCTGCTGCATGCAGCAACTCGTGGAAATCTGACTCCCCCATGATCTACAAAATAAATAGAAAAGTTCTAACTTGCTCTACATCAAAATCCTTTAGGCGATGCTTCAATAAATTATATTTCCGTTAAAACAGATACTGTACCAAAGTACCCTATTCGCTACCATTAGTGCTGAAAAGTTAGGTTATGCATACCTAAAAATTATATTTAGAAGCACATGATTTTTCCTAGTTTTTATATTCTTAAACTGCATACATTATAACCAATTATTCATTAATTTCGGCTACATAAGAAATAAGCAAAAAAATTTCACATCAATCTACTATGTTACCGCCAGTTTGCACCGGCAGCATTACAGCAGTTACACGTGATGTTTTTCAGCATAATTATTCATGACAACTATAATTCCACCACATTTTCTGTCTCTCTGAAGACAATACTGCCAATTATGTAGATATATTTTTTCCTGAATTTCTAAACGAAACAAAATTTTCCAATCTGAAAAATACACTACCTTTTATGCACTTGTTTCAATTGGTAATTGGACGACAGTTTGTGCAACTGACAAACTGTATTCATATAGGCTATATGGAATCCAGAGTAACTCCAATGAAGACCAACTCCACTACCATTGTCAAAATGGCAGCCATCGTCGCCCTGCCACTACCAATAACAAACACGACAATTTCACGCAGTATTAGTCTTGCAAGATCATATAACTTATTTGAAAATATTTCCATTTTTAAGAACCTTAAGCTCCTTACAAATAATATTTATCACATATAATCAAAATGTAACATAATATGAGTTCGGTTCGCATAAAATAATCCATATGCAAAAATGCTTATTCGACTATTGCCTATTTATAACACCAATATGCATAAATAAGAATAACTAAATCAAATATTTTTTCATTAGTGCAACATACATCCATAACAATTATTTTAAACAAATTTACTGCAGTAAAAATTAATGGATCATTTAAACACATAAGCATATTTATTTGGTTTTTGTAAAACGGTCAGCTATTTAGATATCATCATAATGCTCTCTAAAAGAAGAAAACAAACAATTTTAACCCAACTACTGAAAAAAGCAATGAAAAATAAAATTTGCCTTATATATGCTTAAGAAAAAGTTGCACTTCATATAAAGAGCTCAGCTGAATATGTAATTTGAGTTGCATTGGAAAGTTTTAATTGTTTTAATGCAAAAAAAAAAAAAAAAAATATTTTAACAGTTTTCTCCCAATAAATTATCTAGTGGTTAACTTTCCTTGACAACGTTTGTGAATGAAGTCACTCTGTCATTGAGCGAGAGGTCATATTATAATTAGCAAGGCTACTCCAGATTACCAAATTTTACTCTATGTGTTACATTTTCACACCTTACTTCCACTGCAGTCCAAGATCGAACTGAGCTTTTCAAAGGGACAGGCATAAATGTTAAAAAAATATATTAAATTTCAATTTCGGGACACATTAAACCGAATCGAAACAGATGGAACAGCATTATATTTTTTTAACATATTTTAATTAAAAAGCCATAGTTGTAAACGGGTGTACCAGTCTTTTTCTTTATAGCACTTACAAAGAAATCGGAACAGGTAATAAGACCCTGGTCACACCATTCATTAAAACTCTCATCTCGCTCCAAAACCCGTTTAATCCGTTCTTCCGGATCTTTCCTTTCATTGCAAAGCCTCACAGTCACATATGATTGTAGATTAGGGTTAACCGCACAGGAAAAACATTCTTCCTAACCACAAGTTTTGGTTCTTATTTATTTGTTTATTTAATTTCAATGGTATTTAACGCCTGTTTTCACTACTGAGGACCACATGCGGCAGACACTGGTGATACATTAGTTTAAATGATATATTAGAAAAGGATTTATTTTTTTAAGGAAGGAAACGTTCCAGGCCTAAGTTTAGGGTGCCTCCCGGCATTTGCTATTACGATGACTGAGGAAAACCTGGAAAAAAAAATCAGAGAGGACTGGATTCGAACCCCAGACCTCCCGCTTACGAGTCCGCGGCTTAATGACTACGACCACCCGTGGCGGTAAGTTTTGGTACGAAATGTTTAACATGCACTATAGTTTTATCATTAACTACAAACTTTGCACAGTGTATACTCTTTATTCAATCCTTCTTTAATGACTTGACTGCTCTTTAAGAAGCTTACATATGTGGTACGCGATGCACAGCCATAATTATTAAGAGTTCCAATTGGGCACACACCAAACAACACATCTTATACTAAACACTTTCTATGACATAAGTTCCTGGTGTAATTTCATTAAATTGATATAATTTATCCAAAGAAACTAAAGAACTAGCACGCTAATGTTAATTTACTTCCTACCATAAACTACGTAACTGCAACAAATCAAATAAACACACTCATTTGCTTTATAGCAGTGACATACCTGAATCTCGACCAGCGTATATTCCAATCAAGACTGACTAAGACCAACTATATTTATCAGAACCCATTACAGGAAAAAAGGCGGATTACAGCGTATAGCTAATACAAAAAAATTACGCACTATTGTGTTTTCAAGATGACATTCATATTAGAAAATGTTTCGATGGTTTTTAAGAATCTGAATTTGTTTACAAACAATACTTCTCTAACGTAAACGAAATATAAAATAATATGAATTACAAACTCCTCCATTAGTTAGCACAACTCTTTATAAAATACACGAACTTTAAAATAACTGGACATCATAAAACAAATAAACATAGTTGGGGCAGCATTCTATTTATCATCGTCTATTTTAAGGAAAAGAACAGTCTTCCTTGGTGTACCTGCCTTGTCTTAACCTCACTTGCAAAGGAGTCGAAACATAGTATGCTGTCATACCGTTCATAAAACTCTCTTCATCTCGCTCCAAAACCTGCTTCATACGTTTTTCCGAATCTTTCCTTTCATTACTAACCCTCATTGCCACACAAGACTGTAGATTAAGGAAACTTGTTCAAGAAAATGTTCTTCCTAACCACAAATTTTAGTAAGTAATGTTTAATACACATTACAGTTTCATCATTAACTTCAAAACTTGCACTGTGTCTACTCTTTATCTACTCCTTAACTACTATTTAGGAAATGTAAATATAGTATTATGCGGTGAACTGCTATAATAAAGACATACAAGACATACCCGTGTTGTACTAACTCTTTCTATTAAACAAATTCCTGATGTGATTTCACTAAATCAATATTAAATTAGTAAAAAGAAGAAGTAACACATAGTGTTGATTTACTTCCAACTATAAACCATTGTAATTAACCAAATAACTGCAAATTAACAAAGCGAGGTAATTAACAGATGGACCACATTCCACCATTTTGTCTAATATCGATAGGGATCTGGTAAATATAATTGGTCTTGGACAAACTATATTTACCATACCCCAATGTAGGTATCTATAGTAGACAAAATGGTGGAAAACTTGGTTGGTGTTTTTAATTGCATGGCTTTTTGTAATTTCGTTTGTTGCAGCTACCTGGTTTATTACAGTGGTTTATAGTTGGAAGTAAATCAATAGTACACCATTACTTTTTTATTCAGTTAATATTGATTAGTGAAATGACATTAGGAACATATTTAATAAAAAGTGTTAGTACAACTAGGGTTGTTCTAGAAGATTTTAATTATGGCAGTCCACTGCATAAACCATATTTACATTTTTAGATAGTAGTAATTAAAAGAGGAGTGGATAAAGGGTATACATCATGCAAATTTTACAGTTTGTGATAAAACTATAGTGTGTATTAATGTTGTTTTTTTTTTTTACCAAAATTGTGAATTGTGGTTAAGGAGGACATTTTCCCTGTGAACATTTCTGTAATCTATCATCATACCTAACAGTGAGGGATAGCATTGAAAGGAACAGTCCGGAAGAATATACGAAGCGCGTTTTGGAGCGAGATGAGAGTTTTAATGAATGGTGTGAGCAGGATGTTATGTTTCGACTCCTTTGCAAGTGAGGTTAAGACAAGACAGACATACTCATTTATAACTATTGTCAAGGAAGTCTAAGTTCTTTGCATTATAATAGACAGTGATAAATAAGATGCTGTCCCATATATGTCTGTTAATTTTAAAGTGTTATGTAATTTGTAAGTTAGTGTATTTTATAAAGCAGTTTAAAATACATATTATTTTATATTTCGTTTACATATGAGAAATATTGTTTGTAAACAATTTCAGATTCTTAAAAATCAGAACTATTTTCTAATGATAAATAACAATGTAATGTTATAAACGTAATACTGCATGCAAGTTTCGTTCTTGCTATTAGCAGTAGTAGAGCGACTTCGGCCGTCTTTTTTCCTCCTCCTCCTCCTCCTCCTCCTCCTCCTCCTTCTTCTTCTTCTTCTTCTTCTTCTTCTCCTCCTCCTTCTCCCCCCGTATTGGGGTCTGGAAAATGTAGCTGGTCTTGATCTAATCCTCAGAGGAAGACGAACTCCAATCCTTAGAACATAATGTCATTATTGATAGTACACAAAACGGCGGCGATAGTACCACAAATAATGCTGATGGGATAATGAAATAGCGCTTTCACATATGCAGGTTATCAGATCACAAGCAATCCGTGCTGGACAATAATATAATATTTAACATGAGTGGGAAAGTGCTCATACGAAGCAAAATACATCTCTCTAAAGAATGCCAGAAAGCCCACAATTGTAGACATGTGTTTTTCCTTAAAGGTTAAAGTACAGAAGAAGCTAGAGAAAGTTTATGACACGTAGGTTGTGTAGCATCAGAAGCTCTGAATGTGATTTTATAAGAAAGTAGGCAAACGAAACAGGAGTAATTACACAATTTAAGAGGTGATGGAAAGACACACCCAAATAATAAAGCAGATCTAGTAGCAAGAAACAAGATTCTAATACAGAACGTAAGAAGTTTACCTGTTTCTGGGTAGCCAGTAGCGTACCAGAGGAGTAAAAATCGAACAATACTGTTTATAAAATTGCAATAGGACCATGAAGCCCCAGAGAAAAGAAATGCACTCACTATTTCAGAGAGAATTGATAACAATATTATGGGGTGAGCAACCCAAATTTTTTCGGAATAAATAGCTGAAGAAGCAGCGTTATAAAAGAACGTGCGAGCATAAAAGCAATCCAAGAAAAATTCATCAAATTTGACTCCAAGCTATTTCCTCTTTATATAACTGGGGAGATGCGAACGATGAACATGATTTTCACAAACGAGAATAAAGTATTAAGGAGTGCATATGGGGTAACTTAATGCATCAAAGCTTCTGAATGGGGATATAGGTTAAAGTATGGTCGACAAAAAAAAAAAAAAAAAAAAAAAAAAAATCGAGCACACAGAAACACAATTAGCTGTAAATAAGACTTAAACATGAACCTTGCTGGAGCCCCTCGGAAATTGGCCTTGCCTTGTTCTGCATCAATTGGGCTGACTGTTATTATATGATGAATCAAATCATTTAAAATACCTCGCTAAATTGATCGGTTGTTCCTAAAGAATACAGTCGACGAAATAAATGTACAAAAATGGACAAAATAAATGTCTTTCTAAGGCAGGTATCTAAGAAGATTGCATTATAAACTCTGTTTCTAAAAGAAATTGACTTAGAAAATGCAACGGCAACCGAGAATCGATAGTTATTAAATCTACCAAACCTATGCAAGCGTGATTATTTTGTTCTATAACATAGGGCATTTTCAAAGGGGGTTTCTGTTCAAGATATTCCTGTCAGTATTAAGAATAAAATTATGTTACCCAGTTTTCAATCTCGAAATAACACAAAAGTTTCACCAATGGCGAAGTGGTCGCTAAAAATATTAAAACTGTGGAAATAAATGGAATAATGTCTAACTAAATGGCGTTTAGATAGGGCAACGTGTCTTGTGTGATTCTCCCTAAATCAGAAGGGAAAGAACAGCTTTTCAACAAAATAAAATTATACTTCTTCGTGATTAGATAAGTGTTTTTAGCGAATCGTACACGTTGCTGTATATATCTTGCAAATTACATCTCATTACTGCATTTCGCGGCGTGTAGAACTTCAAAATGAAACGAACTGCTTCTGCAAACTGAATGAACCAGCGGAGCGACCGTCTCTCTTATATATTACATTCAAACAAAAAATCGTTGGCTAGGAGACGCCAAAAGTCACGCACAAGTCTAGCGCCTTTCATTAAAAATTTGAAACATCCATCTATCACTGGCTGGTTAAAGTTCATCTGCCGTATGTATCATTCGTTATTATTTGAAAGTTTAAAACTTTTGTCGACATTGGCCAGTTTAAAAGGTTAGCAGTACAACCATCAGTCGGGGTCAGGGGCCTTTAACGAATTTAAAGTCCTCCCGTTTATTGACCCTGCAGTAGCTGTCCTTTAAATAAAAGAAAGGGACTTCATGCACGCCATCCTCGGATTACTTCCTCCCTATTGCAAAGATTTTATGACTCTGTTGTTGGCTTTTCCAAGCTTCTGTAAAAAAAAAACGCCAGAGAGTTTTCTCTTTTTGTTGATATTCAACTCATGTTATAACATTATGCCGTATTATAAACTTATACATCACTAACTACAATGGATGAAATATTATGATTGGGCTTACATAGATATATATTACAATTATATTTCAGTGGGGGTGGATGGGAGAAACTATTTCACTATATATATATATATATATATATATATATATATATATATATATATAATTTTTGAATGGTGTTTATATAAATATTTAAATGAATATATAAAAAACAATTTCATATCTAGAAGTAGAATCCTTATACCTGTCTTGCACGCAGCGAGCTATCACACAGCCAACACTCAAGTTAAAGTAGTACAGCTAACTTCTCGCACATGTTGGACGCAATTATCAAGTCCCGCACATTCCCAATATAATTTTACGAATTTATTTTTATAGGAATTCCTCTTCTTGATGGAAAATCAAAATAATATTATTAGCATTATTTCAAAGAGAGAGAGAGAGAGAGACAGAGAGAGAGAGAGAGCAATCAGTCAATATGTTTGTTTTTACTGTTTATTATGGCGAAGATAATTAAATATGAATTAATTGATTTATGTTTCTATTGAAATTTTATATTAAATATGAAAAGCATACATTTGCAATATGCTATAAGATATAGCACAACTGATTTTAGACGTATAATATTAGTCTTTTCGTTGTCATGTTCTTCAAAACTTTTGATTTTCACAAATATACGATAAACATCTCACATTAAAACATAAAAAACAATTGACTTGAAAAAAAGATCTTCACACATGTCTTAATCACATTTATATACAATGTTAATGAATAACACGGAAATATTTGCACCCTATATAAAAGGGTCTTAGACAGACGCTTTCAGATAGGGAACCCAAGGCATGTTAGAACTTAAAGTTTCAAAAATGTATGCATGCCACTAACTTTTTCTTGCACTCTAAGCATCCTAGTTCACGCAAACGCCTATGAACAGACTGAAGTGTAATATGATGAGGATGGCCTCTATTAGGGAATTTTTCTCTATAGATCTCAGTAATTCTTACAGCACAATTTCTTGCTTCCCATAAATCAGACGCATGTCGGCAAGTTCAGACAAACTGTAACCGTTTTCCTGTAACCGTTAGGGAAAAAGTAGAATTGCTACTTTGATTCTAACAATTGAATTCCTATTAGCATACCGATATGTTTAGCCTGAATTTTTGCACATTATTTTAATGCTAAATTGTGAACACGCCGTTCATTGCACAGTAACAAACAGGTTTTTAATTATTATTATTATTATTATTATTATTATTATTATTATTATTATTATTATTATTATTATTATTATTATTAAGGAGATAAGAAGCGATTCCAATACACATTTTAACGCTATTTAGTTTTCGTATAAATTTCTGAGCATCTTGCAATTACTGAATAGCTCATAAACTTCGACATTTTACGTCTGTGACTCCCAGGTTCCTATCTCAAATTACTTTCTAAGATTCTTCAATACGTAATGCTAATGTTTTGGTTTTGTTCATTTACATTTTGTATATAATTGTTTCGAGGCAATGTTAGTTTGTAGGATTCCTTGTTGTCCGGTTTCATATGGATTGCTGTTTATGGGAAAGCAGCGGAAGGAGCTCAAGAATCTGCTTCACCATGGTCCGGTCGGTCGAAGAATTGAGGCTGTGTTTATCATTGGAGCATGGTTGACTGAAAGCTGTAAATTGTCTTTCTTATGTTGAAACAGAAATGAATCTTTTATTTATATTTTTCTTTCCTCCATTATTATTATTATTATTATTATTATTATTATTATTATTATTATTATTATTATTATTATTATTATTATTATTATGCACTTCATGAGAAGAAATCCAACGCTACTACGTTTTATTGCCAAGCGACGACCAGGCTCTTTACTTTTTACCTATACATTTATTTTCCTTTCCTTTTCGGGAAGAAATATCACACGTCTGCATTAATACAGTTCGGCGAAGTCCAGACTATTTATTATTTATTTGTGATCTTCCTTCCATCCATTTATCTTATCCATGTTGTGAAGCAATACCACGTTTTGGCTTTCAATGTTTGGCAAACACCAGTGAATTTACGTATTATTCGCAGCAATTTTCTTTTATTTCTGTTCCATTCCTTTTAAGAAAAAAATCGCTTTTATTTTCGTTTTATTGTGAGGCAATGATCCACCTACTTCTTATTTGCATCCTTTCCATCATTATACTATTCTTTTAGCAAAGAATTTACAATTTGATTGACAGAGAAGCCGGCTCTGAAGGCAGATAGGGTGTCATTGGTGAACATTAAAATGCATACGTTTTTTGCCTGTGATGTTTATCACGCAGGGGCCAATTTAATAAATGCTAACCTTAAAGTCTCGCATTTGTATTGTGTGTACAAAGATTGATTCATATGACTGTAATAATATCCTGATTAGTTTATGTTAAATGTTAGGCAAAGACCAGTCTATGTATTACTTAAATTAGTTTCACCCAATCTTCTTATTTATTTATTTATTTATTTATTTATTTATTTTTGTGTTAATGAAACACGTGTCTTGCACATATTAATTATTTTAGAGACACTTTTAAAATTATTTTCTTAACAATTATTTTTCTTTCTGTCATTCACAAATGCATATGAGATATGAAAAAGATATTTAGGCAAAGAAGTCCATTTGTTTTGCCCGCAGTCTCACGCTTGACTTGGTGATACATATTTTACATTTCTGTTCACAACTATGGTATCTACCTTGGTTGAGGCTGGTTTAGAAAAAGACCTTTCAAAGTGCACATTCTGCATTCAAATGCTTATTCAAAACATAAAAAATATATATTGCAATTTACTATTCAATATAAACCGTTTTTCATAAGGGTGTAATGGTATTTAGGTATTCGCTGCATGGTTTCTGTGCTCCATTAAGAAATGTTGCGTTATTCTTTATTCCTTCTGTTACTGTTGGGAACAGAGTTTTTTTCTGTTCCTTTACCCATCGCTCTACTTGCTCTGGTACTTTTGGACTCCGAGCTTGTGGTTGCTCAAAGCAATCGTCTGGATGGATGGGAATTCGTGTTCCGCCGTTCTGCGACGATATACTTTAGCAACGCTTACTCACAAAATTCTTGTTTCAAAATGGTAAGATGGATTCCGCTCTTTGATGACTCTGGTGACTAAGGTAATTATTTAATCGTTTTATGTAAATTTTATTTAAATGTATGTTTTCACTGGCTTGCTGTATTTTTTTTTAAATTGTGTGAGGGTTTAATCTTCTAATATTGAGTTGTGCTACAATTTGAAGCTGTTTTATTAACGAGTTCTCTCACCATTGTTTGGTTATATGGGGAAAATATAAAAGAGTTTTTATTATTAAATACTCTTTGTCAAGAGAATATTTCTTTTGAGCTTGCTATATCAGGTGTAAATGTGCAAAATTAAATTAATGTTTCATACTTTTGCAATTCAACGATTCATATTTTTTTAAAAAAAAACATAGTTATGAATTTATATTTGAAGTGTACATTTTGGTATTATCAATAATTATTCACATTAAATTTATTTATCTGAAGTTGAGGGTCAATAATATTCAATTAAATTTGTAATTCTTAAATTCCAACTTGCTTCTGTTCGCCATCCTTCGTATTTAAAATAAACCATAATAATTACTGTGTTCCTTACTTATAAACCACCTGTCAGTTCTGGTGTAGTGGTATCCATACTTCCTCCTAAACCCAAGATCGCGAGTTCAAACCCGGCCAGGATCGATGGATTTTTTTGGGCGAAAAAATCCTAAGTATGGCTTCCTTCAGAAGGGAAGTAAAGCCGTGGGTCCCGTGTCGTACATTTACGGCACGAAAAAGAACCTCAAAAGCCTGAAAGAAGAGGCCTCTGAGCAAAATTTGTCGGCCGTTTCACGCCCTGAGTTGAATGGGACGCTGATGACCTCAGATGTTAAAGAGTGTCCATAAATAAATCAATAAAAAAAAAAAAGTCTTTCACTTCAGTTTCCCAGTATAAGTAATTACCTATAACAAAACAAAACAAAAACACCAATTTAGATATTTAGGGAGAAATTTAAAACGAAGATTAATTTTAATTACATTTTAGGTTTTATCCTCAGTCACTCTTCCTTTGAAATGTTAAATGCAGCTTACTTATAATACTTAGATTTTAAAGAAAATGAAATTATATGTTAAGAGTGTAGTTTATTTACTTCAGTTGACAATCGAGTGGAACTGATAGACTGAATAAAAAGCTCAATTGTAATTTTTCAATCGTGGAAAAACAATTGCCTAAAATGCACTGAAAATTTCATTTCATTTTTCTGGAAAACGTTTTACCGAAAATTCACTTTACTTTTTATAACCCATTAACGACACGTCAGCGAATAGATGTTCCTTAACAAGAAAAGTATGTTACCTATCGATCCCCAGAATTTTCTCGGCGAGTTCCTGTGACATAACATATATGTTCAAACTGTCTGTTATTCGAGGAGTTGGCGTGAAAGTTGAAATGCCTCAAAGTTATAAACAGAGACATTAAACGTTTTATTAGTTTGTTAATGTCTATATCAGAGACGAGAGTTTCCAGGAGTTTAACGCGTAACAAGGTTTGAAATTACTGTCATTTGTCATTAGTTGTGTTGTTAACCTGTTTGCACTGACAGCTGTAGGAATAAATGACTGGCGGATAGCCGTACGACAAGACATATTGAAAGCAGCAGCAGCAGCAGCAGCAGTAGTAGTAGTAGTAGTAATAGTAGTAGTTTTTTTAATAGTGTTTAACGTCCGTTTTTACTACTGTGGCACCACAGGCTGTGGACACTGATGATACATGAGATGAAATGATAAATTGGGAAAGGATTTTTTTTCCAGGCCTAAGTTTAGGATACCTCCCCGGCATTTGCCATTTATGAGGACTGAGGGAAATCTGGAAAAAACCCTAGTCATGGAGGACGGTCCTGGCGGGATTCGAACCCCAGACCTCCCGCTCACGACCTCGGCCATCCGTGGCGGTTGTAGTAATAGTAGTAGTAGCAGCAGCAGCAGCAGCAGCAGCAGCAGTAGTAGTAGTAGTAGTAGTAGTAGTAGTAGTAGTAGTAGTAGTAGTAGTAGTAGTAGTAGTAGTAGTAGTAGTAGTAATATTTATTATTCCAATTAAGTTATATATGTGCATTGCACATCACGTCAAAGGGTCTCAAGACGGTTATGCTTGTGTAAACATACCTAATCTCTGAATTTAATATTTAACTATTGAAAGAAACCAACAAAACTAACAAGAAAGCACACATACACATGAAACAGTCATACATGCAATAATCGTGACATTGCTATAAATTCTCCCTACATTCTTTACATAATATTCTTGTGCCTGCGTGTTTCATTAAGAAAATGCCCAGGATTAGCCAGTTCTGCCTATTTAATAGCCTTTCGCTATAGGAAGTAAAAAATACTTCTCTGGGAAAAATTTTACCCTAGCATCTTCTGTCTGTGTACACTTAGCAAAAATGTGCACCCAGTCTTTCTGTTCCGCGTATAATGGGCAAGTCCGCCTGCATCTTTAACAATCTTACGTGCCTTCCAGTCTCCCAGTCTAAGCTATTCCCGAATCTCTGTTTCGTGCCAAGCTCTATGATATAGATCTGTATTTTTTATTTCGCGTCTGCGTGCATTGAGCTTTTTTCCCTGCCAGTTTATGTCAAACAGGCATATTTCGACTTTTTTTTTGTTACGCTTTCATTATCTATCTGACAAATATCGTTATTTTTTTATTCCCCCCCCCCCAATTC
Organism: Metallyticus violacea; assembly: GCA_030762175.1. NCBI lineage: Eukaryota > Metazoa > Arthropoda > Insecta > Mantodea > Metallyticidae > Metallyticus > Metallyticus violacea. The sequence goes on along the minus strand of CM060838.1, from coordinate 17,651,348 downwards.
GCGCTGTACAATCGTCGCCCACCATTTTGGATATTCCATTTTATTTAATTTGTGCCGGTCGCATGTTGCCCTCAGGGTGTTTGTTGTCCTTTAATAAATCTTAGCCAATGTTTATTTACATTTATTCTGCTGCAGATTGCGCTTCCCAGCATCCCACCTCGTAGATCTCCATAGTTCACTGTGTCCCTCCCCACTTCTAAAATTCGCTTCCACAAATCGCATTGTAATTAATTTAGACAAGTCTATCTTATTTCATCTTCAAACCTCAATTCTGTAAAATAATGAGGTCCTAAGCATTGCTTCATACTAATTAATGTTCGTAAATCTTACCTTTAGTTATACAGCAGAATCCGGAATGCCAAAATTCCAGTGCATTCTCCTTCAATCTGATTACAAACCAGGCCAATACAATCTTGAGCCAAAGACGGTGCGCATATACAACTAATAATGTTTACTGAGGTTATTAACACTTCAACAGTTATTTTATTCATGTAATTATTTGTATCCAAAACATGTTGCTTAACCCATTATCTCAAAGAAAGTTCGTTTCATACAACAAATTTAGAAAAAATGCCTACAGAAAACTCGATGGGATAGTTCTATTTATGGAAGAACTAGCTGAATGTAAATATAAAAACAAAACATGAACATCCTGCTACAGGTATCTATATATATGCCCTAATCAGTTTATTGTTGCAAGTGCCTGTGCTGTTACCGCGCCGGTATTAAGAATGGATTAAGATGCTGAGTGAAACAGCTCACCACTAGGTGGCTCCAGTATAAGCATTCGGAACTGTTGCGAAGCTAGGCTGCTGCCCACCACCTGAGTGGACAAACATCTACGTAGTATATACAACTATGCTTGGAATGTCAGGTGTGAACGGTAGTCTGCTTGGCCCGTAGATGGCAGTGGTCGCAGCAAGAGGGAAAGCCATGTCACGTCAGTCGGGTAGAAGAAAGTTTGCAGTTAGTTCTTACAGAACTTGTCAAGTGTTGTTGTGAGCAGGAATGTCACTTAAAAGTTAACTACTTCTTATCAGTATCGTGATTACTGACATGTTTGTTCTGGTCGTTTGGCGGGCGTATGATATGCTTTTCCCATCTGGAAATTGTATCATTCTTCAGGATGAGAGGCGATTCTCTCCGAGTTTAAATGTCATGGCGAGATGAAACCAAACAATATGTGAAATCGTGTTTGTTGGTGTATGTGTGTAGCAATAGGAATCTGGAATGCATGAGGAAGAAACTCAAGAACTATATGACATAGGGAGGTTCTGGAGGCTGAGACCATGTGGCTTGAAGAATGAACCTAGATGCCGATAGTCTGGTAAGTTATAGACATGTCCAATGCATTAACCTAATGATCACCTATTTCGGCTTTGAATTAAACCTGTAATCCGTTAAATTGTTTTTTAATTCCTTCTTTGGGAATTAAAAGCATTTTTTTTGACAATTCGTTCAATTTGAACAGCAGAGACAGAACTATGCTTTAAAACATGAGTGTAAATATCTGAACTTCGGTTCCAAAGATAGTAATAGCTTTGTCGAACTCTTCACAAGAGTTTAATTCATATGTAGTTCCTAAACTAACTCTGCCTGCTTTGCATCGAGAAGTTAGAATATTCTTGTGAATCAAAATATACAAAAAATAATTAATATTTTCATTCCATTTTGAGATATGAGGGTTTTTTTTTTTTTTTGAGTAATTCTGTCCACAGTAACAAAGTATTTATCTTGCAAAAAAGAACTATAATACTCCTCTGTGATGCTGTTCTCAACCATCATGTAGATCTTTATTTAAGAAACTTAATACTTTTAGAATCCCTTGAGATTTGTTGCTGACAACTTTAAAATGAATCTATTTGCACGTGATTAGAATAAGCATGCAACTGACTTAAATAAACCAAACAGTTTAATAAAACTTTCCCAGAAGGTCAGCTATTATTCTGCAGTCTTCCGGCTTTTTTTAAACTGCTATATAATTCACAGTTGCGTAAACCTTTGTAGAAAAAAAATTGAAAGACATTTTTAAATACTCACGTATCTAATATGAAACAATGCTTTAATTCCAGCACTGCTTAAAATGAATGTATCATCTTATTATACTCAGTCAGTATTTCCGAAATATGGTAGAGGATCTTTTATTGAACAATGAGATGTGGTTATAAAGCTGCGTGAATCGCTTATCTTTATACAGTTTTATAAATGGCGATTGTTTGCTGTATTTTTTTTATCATGCATTTAAGTGCTTTGTTAAGTTGTATGACTCGTTGAATATCTCTCACTGTAGGATCTAAAAATACTACAACACATCCGCATGGAAATATCTGTGATTCCCCAACTGTCTGGTATAGTCGACAATGATAACTTTACCATTCCACAAGTATATTTGCAACGAACATGATTTTAAATAACATTGTGTGGAATGAATTAAGACAATGTAGACGAATCCATTTTTATCTAATCATCTCAGGACTAAGATAACATATTTGACAGTTACTTATTTGCAAGTGTTTATTACTCAATTGAAGGAAAAGGGAAGGAGGAATACGATTTATGCCACCTACTAAGAGGTTATTACTTCTTTCTGCCATATTTTATTAAGATGCAATCCTGTAACATCAGTTTCGCAATTGGAAATCTCACAAAATATTTGTCAAAATCAACAAATAAACAAATTTAGTTTTTGAGATGCAATTAACGGTACAGTTTTGGGGAAAAGAGTTATATATAGAAGGAGCTAACCTAGACTTATTCTAACCTAACCTGAAACTCGTCTTAAGCGGAAGAAATTCGATACATTATCTCATTAAGTAGAACCAACTATACCTAATCTAACTTGAAAATGGCCTTAAAATATCACAAAACACAAGAAAATACAAAAATTACCGCAACATTCCAGAAATTATGATGAGCAATTTTGCCTTATCCACCTTAACAACATGGCTGTTTCCACCAGTCTGTACGTCGGCATCATCACCGCAAACATTTACGACAAAAAACCTCCCTCAAAGAGACAACAGTTGTTGAGCTAATCCCTCTCAACAAAACTTCAAAAACAAACACATTCATGAAAAATGCACTTTCTTTTTCTCAGCATATTTTGAACAGCACGCATCGCAGCAAAAAGCTAGTTTCCTTATTTAATACAAGCTTATTTAAACAAAGTCAACAATCCATATGGTCTTAATTATACCATGATATATAAAATACTGTGCTATATCATCATGCTTTATGCTTTAGTTTATGCTTTCAATGCAACACAGCTTTCACCCCAAAAACATTCAGGAACTCGCTTACAACAGATATGGAAAGAAAAGAGCTAGGAAAATTAGGAATAAAAACTGATACTCCAATCACCGCCCAGGAAATAATTATGGTTATCACTGAGCACCAATCACAAACCCTCAATAATGCGGCCAACTTATATAAACAGCAAATATCGAACATCAACACTATAAAGCTAATCTTTTTACCTTTAATTTTAGCCGTCGAAAAGAAAACCAGATATTAAATGACTCATTAAAAATAGTACAATAATTTAATTAAAAAAATTAAAAATTGCAAAAGTGAAGTAGCTTTTTTAAATAGCCCCGAAATTACTAGCGACTCACCTTTCGGTATTGCCGTCCTAAAACTGGAGTGTTTTTGCACTTCCTCGAGTCCTAGCATCGTTAGCTGTGTTGTATTTTTTTTTTTTGTACACGATGACAGATGTAAAGTAATATTTATTTCCCTTACTGTACAATAAAGATGGAAATCTTATAATTAATATATTCTGATATTGAATGGTAATAGGTAATCTCTAATCATTACAGCAAGTGGAAGTTGTGCATTATACTCCGTTATTGCACACATTTGTGATGTGGACCACCATTAGTTTTTTATCACTTCGGAGGCATCTCAGGCAGTACATTGATGATACATGAGATAAAATTATTTATTAGGGATTTTTTTTATTACAGGAGGAAGTTTCTAAGCCTAGATTAGGATACCTTTCTGGTATTTGCCATTGGCAATTGAGGAAAATATGGAGAAAACCTCAACCAAGGAGGACGTTTCTGGCGGGAATCGAACCCAGACCTTCCTTCCGTGCCTTAACAACCTCGGCCATCCGTATTGGTACCAATAAAGTTAATTACATTCAAGAAAAATGTCACAAATCTGAGAAAAACTCAAAGTTTCCTAAAGACATTGGAATAGTTAAAACTAATAAGTAATAAGTACGCAGCTTTGTGTATATCTTAGTTAAATAAAATTATAAGTGGTATCTTGATGAAACGTTTCCACCATGTATGTTTATATAAACAACTACAACCAGTATCGACTTCCAAGGATTAGGTCAAAGAAGGCCCATTCCAGTGGACGGATGGAGAAATTCCATGACAACGTGTTCACGTTACGCATGGCCGGGTCTGTTAGGCAACACAACGGTTAGTCACTGCATGCTACCGTAGTGTCAGTGTGCAAACGAGCTTAGTTGTAAATATGCATACAGAAAATTAGCATTTCACATTGATTATAAACTTGATTTACCTTATTGATATCTACTTTTTCTATAAACGCTCCTAACGGAAGAGGTATTCGCCACTACCCATTGATGTTTTTCATAATTAGGCTTCGGAATTCGTCAGCACTTGACATCAAGTTAAGTACACTCAAACTGCTAGGTAATACAACGCAAAATCACAAGCATTGAGCCACTGCCCAACAGGTAAGCAAGAACTGAGTAAGGGGAGAGTATATTTGTAACTCCTGACCTGTTGTAACCTTTCCCCCTGTTGTCTACAGTAAAGTATCAACTTAACTTCATCCCGGGTTTAGTGCTTAGAAATTGCAATACCTATTCGTAGCACTATTAAAGAATGTGCACGCTTTTTAATCGTAATTGTAATTACTAGCACTAACGGTCGCTGCCTGAGTTTTTAATAGTGTTTATCGCCTGTACTTACTACTAAGGCATCATAGGCGATGGTGAAAATATCATCACGACATTCTAACTTGAAACAGTTTGACAGGATAGATATACATACCATTAAGCCTATACCTTGTGAGAACATTATGGCATATACTTGCTCTGAGTGTTTTATATTTCTACTAGGGATGGTAATACAAAATCTACCTTCAGCTGCAACTTTTTTGCACCTCAGCTATAAACCATCAACTGAAGGAGAGTGCAGTGAAGTAATGTTGAGATGTAAACAAAACATTATTTTGGTACAGCCTTACACAACCTAGCTTGTTACAATAAAAAACTCACCCTTAGATTTTAAGTTATGCAAACCGAAGTAGTATTTGTCACTTAGACACACAACACCAGTAATGTTTATGACAAAATGCCAGAATTTGTTACGTGATTAAAACTAAAGTAAATTTACTTTTGTAACAGGTCCTAACACCCACGCATGGGCGAGAGTGAGTGTATTCATGTAATTTAAATAGTAATAATTATTAAATATTATATAGCCTGTAGTAACAAGCAGGGACATTTCTTATATCAGAAAAATGTATTCATAGTTACCTGGACGACACCCTCTTGACGAGAGGGAAAAGACTACCTATTGTAATCTTTTGTGCTCTCACTTACTGATAATGGCTCGAGCTATGGGTCTCTCTATTCAGATAAAGCTAAGTGCATGCAAGTGTCCGGCATGAGCCGAACAATAGGTCTTTTGGATCTTTAGTTGATGGAGATGCTCCGAAATTCGTTAAAATTAGAAAGAGAACAGACGTTGGCGATAACATCACTACATTGAATGGTCATACGCTCCTCATTAAGGAGTCAAGAATTGATGGATTTAAAATGAACGCGTTTGGGGCCACAGGAGCTCACCAATAATATTTGAATATTTTGAATGCTCTGATTCCATGGGCGCTAGACTGTGGATCCCGTGAGCTCCCACGACCACTTGGGGACACTTTGAATTTAGTATATAAGGGGAGAAACAACTTTGCAAACGAGTCGCAGTTCAGGGAGTAGATCGCAGTCCCGGGAATCAGACTGGTCATCGCAGTTCCTGACAGTCTCCAGAAGGCATCTCCGGTCAGTCAGTAAATACAGTAATTATCATGACGCAGTTCCAAATACAGTAGGAAAGTATAGACAAGAGGGACACAGATGTAATTTCAAGTAGCGTATGTAGCTCGTGGCGTAAATTCAAAGAGGTAACGAACCAGGTAGTCGATAACAAAGTGTCATGCAAATACCTTCTAGGCGTTTAATGAAACAAAGTGTCGTGTGATTTGAATCCTTCCCTTCCATCTCCCTCTTCCCGTGACTACGAGAGCACAAAATGCGACTTCGGACCCCTGACAGACTCGGGGTACCAGGCGGAACCCCCAGGTAAATATCCAACAACAACATCGACCTATAAAACCGCTTCACTCTTCAAAATTTAATGTATTGACACAGTTATTACAGCCCACCCCGTTGAAGTATAAATATAATATGTACGTTACAAACTTATAATATTTCATGTATTGTAATTAGTAAAGTAGATATTTATGTATAATACGGTATAATACTAAAATGTGAATTGTACGTCAACAAAAGAGAAAGTCTCTCATGTTTTTGCTACGGTAACTTGGAAAGTCGTAAAACTATGCTATAGGAAGAGATCCAAGGGTCGAGTGTAATGCTACGTTTAAAAGGATTGCCGTTGCAGATTTAATAAACTCACGGACTTTTAAACTCGCTTTGAACCCGAGGCATTGTACAGTTAGTCTTTAAACTAACCAAAGCAAACAAAAGGTTTTTAACTTTCAAAAACAAATGACACGTGGAGTAGGTGAATTTAAACCAACCGATGGTAAATGTATGTTTTAACGTTTAAAGATAGGCGGGAAACTTGCGCGTGTCGGTGTGGCCCCATGGCATCATTAAGCCAATGATTACTGATTTGAATTTAATATATAAGGGAGCGTTTGCCCTGCGAAGGTACGCAGTTATAAGATATACGCGCGACAAAATACTACCAATTCGCAGTTCTCATTTGTCAGTACTCATAAGTTCGACGTTGCTGATACACACAGCTCACAGAATCGACTCATACGCAGTCATCAGTCAAGCAGTTTTCGGTTTCATACGTCGGGGCACTCACCTGTAAGTTTCACACGCGGCAGCTAAGTTTGACTTCTATCGTAAGCAAAACACCAGAGGACGCGAAATAATTTGTACACAAAGGGTATATATATATATATATATATATATATATATATATACATATATATATGAAAACTTAGGCAAATGAATGAATGGTGTTTACTACAGAGGCACCACAGGTGATGAACACTGCTGATACATGCGATGAAATGATATATTGGAAAAGGATTTATTTTTAAGGAAGAAAACGTTCCAGGTCTAAGTTTAGGGTATCTCCCCGGCATTTGCCATTTATGAGGACTGAGGAAAACCTGGAAAAAACCTTATTCTGGAAGGACGGTCCCAGCGGGATTCGAACCCCAGACCTCCCGCCGACGAGTCCACGTCTGAACGACCTCAATCATACGTGACGGTCTAAACTTAGGCCTAGAACATTTTCTTCCTGAAAAATAGAAATCCTTTCCTAGTATATTATTTCATCTCGTGCATCTTCAGTGTCCACCGCCTGTGGTGCCTCAGTAGTAAAAACACTATTAAAAAAACGCTGAATATTTCAATTATGTTCTACCTTGTTAAATATTGCATTTGTTTTCACCTTTTCAAGCAATGATATTAATTGAGAAATTTTTAGCTGTTTGAATTTGGTAAATTTCGATAAATTTTCTGTAAAATGTAAGCGAATGCACTAGCCAAAATGTTCATTCCCGGACATTGGTGTTCATGTGAAGAAGAGGTGCCAGGGGACATGGTCCATGCATGACTGGGCTCCACCGCACTTCATTCGTAAGGCATCTCGATTACAGATTCCCTCGGTTATATGATCCTCAGTGAATGCTGAATATTAAATTTCTAGGCTCATTTATGAACATCGGCATGCTCTAACTTTAGGTCATAACGACAAACGTGAAATAAATGTAGCTTTTATTAAATATTTGGACATGGCCTTAAGTATTAAAGTTATTTTGCAACTATATCCAAAGCCGAAGTAAAACAAATCGAAACTCTAAAGAGCTGCTTTACTGTCGCATAAGTTAAAAAATAAATAAACAAATAAAATAAACCACACGCACTAAGCACAGCCAGTATTTTAGAAAGATTAAAACTATTTTTCCTGAAGTATTAATACAGTGCATTCAAACCAACTTATAAATATTTGGAACACCACCTGGGAACACCTAGCATATTCTAGCAGCAATAAGAAAACAACATGCAAAGTGTTTCTCGCAGTGATGAATAAAACTAAATAGGTGCGACATTATAAAGTTTTTTCACTAGAGCACTATCTTGGGTTAAGATTGCAGTTAGGAGTAACTTTTCGATTAAAGAGCACTTGATTGCAAGTGTCCAAGTTAGCGAAAGATCGCATACTGGAAAGACAACAACAAATTAAGACTGATGTTCAGAAAGCCGCTTTGATAGTGTAAGGGAAACGCGCATTTGGTTCTCGCAGTTTCGAAAGTGATGGACTTTTCAACAGACTTAGCAAAAACTATAGACATCGACAATCATACTTCAACGCAGAAACGAATATTACAACTGGCAATGCTACATTAGCATATAAGAACCTTATCGTGGCAGTCGTTTCGATCTGGTTTCTTGAATAAATTTAATAAAGACTATAGTACTGGTATTTGGATAGTTATTTAAAAAACTACAATTCTGCCACTTACTCTAAATTGTCATTTTATTACACTTTTTTTTTACTCCGTTAAATCTGTTTAAACAGATTGATGTTCTTAGGACCTTGCTACATTTTTACTTATTGTAAACGAAGACTGAATGCTATCTTTTCCAAATTTATAACAAAGGCTTATGCTGATACAGGTGACAAAGTTTACAGTTCTTTTAATTACCTCATAGGTCGATGCCTAACGGTATAAAATTAATTAATAAGATGCAATAAATAAGCAAAGTAAGCTCTTTTTAAACATACAAAGAAAAAACTCTGAAAAACTACTCTACATAGTTAAATATACTTTAATAAACATGTTATGTTTCGGACAAAGAAAATTACAGCCTGACGTTTCATTTATTGAAGAGTAAATAATAATTCTTTAAAGTTTTTGTGCCAGTCTTCAAAGACATATTGAAAAATCTGGAGCTGGGGAACATCTGGACTACTGGAAAGGTGACACACTTCACGATGATTTTTCTGAGATATTCAACAACATTTGCGATGTGCGGTCGTGCATTATCCTGGTGCATCATCCAGCTTTTTGCATGGAAATGTGACTCTTTGCGTGTGTGTTATGGTCTTTTAGAGTTTTCAGTACATATCTGTAGTATTGCCCAGTTGCAGTTATGTGTGCAGATACGACAAACTTGTAAACCATTCCTTCAATATCGTAAAATGAGATGACCATAACTTTCTCAGCAGAACTTAAACCTTTTCTGGTGTGTGTGACATTACAGAGCTTTGCTGTTTGCTCTCTGAATCGAAATGATGTATTAAGGTTTCATCAGCAGTGAATACATTTGAAAGAAACTCTCCAACTTCCTGTAACATCATCTTCAAATATTTGCAAACCTACACGCGAACGTTCTTTTATTCGGGAATAGCCTTCTCGGAACCTACCGAGCACAAACACGTCTCATATGCAACTTTTCAGTTATCAACACCCAGTGCACCCAGTGAAAAATATCTGATCATTCTTTATTGAACAGCTCTAGTAGATCAACAATAAAAGAATGTTAATTACACAAACTAGTGCACCAATAAGCATTATTACAGCAATGTTTGGAGTTTACATTTTTCAGACATAAAAATGCATTTTCTGAAAATTTTGCTGTGTTGCGCTTATTGATTTTTGTCATAAAAGCTACTCAATTTTAAACTAAAATATTTCATAATTGACGGACCATTTTTTCTATTGCTTCTCTGAAAATATAACTTTTGAAACATTTTTCTTGAGAACGGCACTTTTTCAATGCATCGCAATAAAGACATTCCAAAAGAATCTTGAGTAATTCTCTTACTAGGATAGGTATCTCTCTCTTCTACTGGAAGTGTTATTGTTTTGCCCAAAGCTTCTGAGAAGTGACTTCCGTCTTTTATTTTAGAGACGAGTTGTTAGCGTGTCCCTTCTTTGAACGGTTAAAGTATTGAGCACTGTGAGCACTTGAGCAAAACACTTTGAAATTTACCGCACGTGTATTCTTAATAGGACTCCGAATCTGAAAATGAATATATATATAATATAAAATAAAAATAAAGTAACACTATTAACAATGTAACAAATTAACAGTAATTATAATAGTAGAAAAGGATAAAACACTAAGAAAAAGTCACTTGAGAACGCTATATTTCGGACTCGTGGAGTCCTTCTATGGCAAGAAGACAAGTGACGATGATAAAAGTAAATATTAAGTATCGAAGGTAACGTTATGCATGGAAACAGATGAAACTAGAAATGAGAGTGGGGGGAGGGAAATTAATACGTAAGATTTAAACCAGGTGGTATACGCGCTTTATATAAAAATATAGCTGCCGTTTCTCTATCTCTGAGTAAACTTTCAGAGTATTGTCTAGGTAACGCGTCAAAAAGTGTTATTATTACGCACTTTTGATGCGTTACCTACACAATGCCTGAAAGTTTACTCAGAGATAGAGAAACGGCAGCTATATTTTTATATAAAGCGCGTATACCACCTGGTTTAAATCTTACGTATTAATTTCCCTCCCCCCACTCTCATTTCTAGTTTCATCTGTTTCCATGCATAACGTTACCTTCGATACTCAATATTTACTTTTATCACCGTCACTTGTCTTCTTGCCATAGAAGGACTCCACGAGTCCGAAATATAGCGATCTCAAGTGTGACTTTTTCTTAGTGTTTTATCCTTTTCTACTATTATAGTTACTGTTAATAGTGTTACTTTATTTTTATTTTATATTATATATATATATATATATATATATATCCCTATTAGTTACAGGGGATGCAGTGAAAGTTGTTTGAAGGTGTGTTGCCGTTATCTTATCTAGACAAAGCAAGGAAACACCTGTTCTCTGTCATATATTTTGCATAATGTTCGCGCTTCAAAAGTTGACTTATGTAAGATATTACAACAGTCAAGTTATCCGTCAATTCCATTTCAATTCATCCCCGTACTTAGAAATGACATGCTTGGACGAGCTGTTGCTCTGGTCTGGAGGTTTTTCTCTCCGAGAACGCTGTGACCTTCTGCAAGCACCGTGCCTTGGCAGCCGGAATTCTTCTACAAGTTTTCCCGCCTATCGGTACCGTTACTTGGATTGTACCTACATGACACCCATTCACTCGACTGAGACATACCAACTTTCTTTGACATTACCTATGTATGTCACGTGCACCTAGATTCTTATAGGGAATGAGAGATTCCATTAGCCCCAGTATTTACAGTTGAAGCGGCTAATCTTGACTATATCAACAATCATAGTATTATATTCGTCATCTTCAATTGTAGATTTTCGGCGGGCGTTTTTTCATCTTTGCTGTCGAGCCATTGACCTTAAGAGAAAGTTTGCATACTGAAAATGTCGTTGCTTACTATTTCAGAATGGGACCAGGAACAAGACCAACCTAATTATGAAAGCACGTATATCAGGACCAATATTAAAAGTAATAAATGCTAAATTATGGTGTATCTTAGAAATAGAATGGGTAAAATATTACAAATAATTATTATATAATGACAATATAGATGATATGCAAAATGAAGAATATGAAGAAAGAACTGTAAATTTAATAACAATAAAATAGATGCTAAATGCTATCAAAAGAAAGAAGAATAGAAAATCTTCAGGAATAGACAGTGGAATTAATAAAGCACGGAAGATGGATATTAAAACTACGCCTATTACATTATTTAATATGTGTTGGAGAATAAGAACATTCCAAAAGAATGGGAGATAACTAAAACTATCTCAATATTTAAAAAGGAACAAAGAAATGAATGCCAAACTGTAGATGGATAAGCTTATTAAATACATATAATGCATAAAATAAATGCAAGAATTAAACATTTTATGTCATGTAAAAATAACTGAAGAACAAAGTGGATTTAGAATTGTGAATAATATTTTTATAACAAAACAAATTATAGAAAACCGAACAGAATATAACTTGGCATTTGTTGAACTACAAAAAGCCTTTGATAGAGTAGACCGCTTACTATTATGGAGCTTATATATATAAAATAAGATACCCTACACATCTTAAATGGAAAGTCAACAGAAGAAATAAAAAACAAATTGTGATCTAAAGCAAGAATGTAGCCTCTCTCCAATATATATATATATATATATATATATATATAGACGACATTCTTAAAGAATGGAAAATGATTGCGCATAAAGAAATAGAATTAGGGGAGAATAGAAAAGTAAATATTTTGCTATTTGACGATGATATAATATTAATTTTTGACAAGAAAGATAGACTATAAAAAGCAATATACCAACTAAATAAAATATAATATGATATTTCAAGGACCAAAAAAAAGTAAAAATACCCAATAAGAACAAAAATGGTGGAGGAAGAAAAAGTAATAGAGCGCGTATCACACAATCAATATTTAGGTTGTGATTTCACATTTGAAGGAGATCAAGATGTTAAAAGTTCCAAGGTGTGTGTAGAACAATTATAAATACTTTGATAAACAAAATTAGAAGACACACAAGATTCTACACAGCCATGTTCTTCTCATTTATTTTTTGTTATGGAAGTGAAGGTTGTACATGGCAAAAGAATAGCATTCAAGCAGCAGAAACGCGCTTTTTACATTCTGCCAAAGATTGCACGAAAGGACATTATATAAGAAATGAGGATATAACGAAAGAATTAGAAATGCAAATAATGTTGCAATGATTGGGAATTAGAGACAGGAATGGATAAAGCACTTAAAAATAATGACGGAAGATATAATATCAAAAAAATTTCCCACATATAACCCGAAAGGAAAAAGATCAATTGAAAGTCCAAAGAATAATGGATAGAAACAAAAATGTGAGACTGGACCTAAATGGAAAAAGAAGAAGAATAGGAACAAGATTCACCTAATTATGAAAGCACATGTACATCACGATAATATTAAAGCTGCTTTTTAAAAATATTTTATGAGCCTCTCGCTATGGTGTTTTTACACGTATATTTAGAAAGTACCACGAGTAGCTTACAGGATCTTAAACCTCTGCACACTCTACATTTGTCACATACCAAGAAGCTTTTTGATAGTTTATCAGTTAATACCCGGACATTAAAGACAAGGGTATGCTGTTTAGGTATATATCGTCCCTTGGGCGTTTACAACAATGTTAACATTATCTTGATTGTTTGCAGGGTTGAATTCGAATTTTTGGAAGATCCACATTGTTAGCCCTAAGGCAATTGTTGCAGAAATTCTTGGTATGAAGCTGAAGTAAAATTCATTTCTACTCCAGCACCTGTCGACATGTAGCGAGCACGGCCGGAACTCGAACCACAGATCTTCCTATCATGACCGCAAATTTCCCTCCTCCTGAGTCTGCTAAGCTTTATTTTACTGTAGTGATTTGATTCTCAAGAGGCGACTCGAAATTTAATATTTATGACCCACAATACTTCACAATTGATCACACTATTAGGATTAATTTATTTGAAATGTGATATTTTTCCACAAAAACTGTTAGCCTAGATTTGGAAACAGAATTAAAAGAAAAAATTCGAGGAACTTGAACCACAGATCTTCAGCTTACTGTGCCGAGGCTCCTGCCATCTCAGCTACCGTGTCCTATCCGATTCTGATTCCAAATCTTGGCTTGTGTGAAAAAAAATCATGTTTCATATATTCATTAATTTTGACAATGAAACACATGCTGTCCAGTATTCTGATAAACTATTGCAATTTGTCTCAGCTTGTATCTAGTGTTAATATTGGCGTATTGTAACGTGTTACATTTTAGTAATCAATGCATTATATTGTCTTCCTTCGTGATTTTTATTTTTAGCTACATTACTTTTGAAAGCTAACTATAAACTTGCCTATTACGGATCATATGAATTACATTTCACCTGAATAATTGGAGCAGCCATTCTATTTTGAACAAAATAACTTCATCTTCCAGAATTAAGGAGCATTTATCTATTCAGAAAGTTGCGATTCAATGTACCAACTGTATACCTTGAGTCGGTCTGGTGGTGTAGTGGTAACCATACTTCCTTCTAAATCCAAGATCGCGGGTTCAAACCCGGCCAGGACCGATGGATTTTTTCGGGCGTAAAAATCGTAAGTATGGCTTCCTTCGGAAGGGAAGTAAAGCCGTGAGTCCCGTGTCGTACATTTACGGCACGAAAAAGAACCTCAAGCCTGAAAGAAGAGGCCTCTGAGCAAAATTTATCGTTCGTTTCACACCCTGAATAGAATGGGACGCTGATGACCCGAGATGTTGAAGAGCGTCCATAATCAAACAAAGTATACCTTGAATTTGGATATCATAATGAATCGTAAAACAGATGAGATTTGCAACATGTGGCAAACGGTTGAAACGTTGCCCATACTTTTATCTGAAACAGCATTTTTTGTGCTTTCTTACCACGTTCGGTTATTTTCTCGCGCTTTGTGCCATTGTTTTATATTGTTACATGTTCTGCACTTTTCTTTCATGTATGTAGACAGGTGTTTATTATTTTGTCACTCCAGGCTTTCTGCCGCTTGAGAACTTTCATTCTTCTATTAAAGTTCATTAATATAAATGTCCACCATCAAGGGAGAATTGACGTGCCAAGAAAGTTTATCAACAGAGATAAGCATGGAAAGTTCATCCTTTGTTTTAAGAAAGTTCTTGTTAAGGATTAAGCCCAATATAGGACTATTTCTGAAAGATGCCCATCGGAAAGGATTGCCAGTATGCTAATTGGAAGTGTATTATTGATAAACGGGGTCGATGGCGATAATTATAAAGTAATCACCAGTGAGTAAAGCGTAGTTATTGTGTTCTCTTAAAATGTCCAATGATGTATAAATACTTTTCGCAGACTTTTCCCGTAATGTACATCACTATCAAAGTCTGCGATTTGTGTAAAAAGTGACACACAGGTTATGAGTGGAAATGTGTGGGAGAGAGTGGACACATTCACCGCTAGCGCTCTCGTAATTTCCTCGTGAAACTCTTGGCTGTTCCGTCCGAAAGCTGTGATGTGATCCCTATCGTTCTGAAACATATAGGAAAAAGCCATTTCACAGAAAATATGCTTCAATATGTAAACTTACCTACTGATAATGTAATTGGTTTTTTCTAATTATAAAATTAATTGTAAACGTTTCATCTACTTCACGTATTGGGCTATATAGACCCGTTAAGTCTCCAACAAAGACTGATCCAACCAGCTTTATTTCGGTCGACCAAATTTCCTCTTTCCCGTTGATTTATATTTTAAAATAGTTTTTGTATCTTAATATTATCCACTTGCTCTAAAATGGACCCACCGTTCAGTTCTTCTTTTCACTAATTTTCAACCTTTAAATGTGTTTATATCTTCATTTCTAATTCGATCAATTCTTCGTATAACTTCCACATTTCTCAAACTTTTTGGAGTCTTCGTTCATCTTCTGTTTTAAGATTCCTATGCCCCTTATAAACAAGTAGAAAGCCAATTACATAATTTCATTTTTGTTTCTTTCCTAATTGCATAATTTTATAATTTACAATAATAGCACCATTTATTTAACATATGCTATAAATCCTGCCCCATGCATATCATTATCAGAACTATAGGGTATTTCACAACCAACAAAGTGAAAGGATGCAGTTTGTTCGATTGATTAATCCTCATTAACGATCTTCTTTTTATGTAGGGACCTGTTTTATTTAAATTTTTGAAAAATATAACAGAATAATACCAAAGTTGATCAAAAATACTTATTTTAGGAAAATGTAACCATTTTCTTTTGTATTTCCAATTTTTATGTATAGGTAATTATAAAGTAATGATTAAGTCCATATATTTGTGCTCCAATTTTTCTCTTTTTTGAGAACACATATGTTCACTTTTGTGCTAATGTTTTGAAATATTGTCTTCACACTTAGTAATGATAAAAAATATCAATTTGCAATAATAACAAAATCAAAAGCTGCAGCAGCAGCAACACATAGTTCTGCATTTTAGTTTGGCAATAAACTTAATAATGAGAGGTATTGCTTTAATGTTTTGTAAAACTAGACGGTATAAATAATGTAAGTGCAAACATTTGCTAATATGTTTATATATCTTATTTAATTTGAATGTACATATCTATATATCACTTAAAGGCCTTAAAAGGTTTAATTAATATTAGTGAAGGGTTGATAACACTTGAACTGTCATTGTATCACTACCAATAGTGCTGTAATCTATATCTAAAATTAAAAACGTTTATCCATATAGGATATGGGACCTTAGAAGGCCATAACTTTTGTATCTTCAGAGGATATTATTAAATAATATGATTTTATAATCTGTCCAATTCGAATAATGTTCTCTGTAATATTGTATCATTTTCAGCAATTTTAACCTGATCGTCCACAAGTAATACATTAAATTATATTCAGCAGAACTAATTATTTTAACTTTGCATTCTTGTAGATTTTCGTCAGTGCAAAAATTATAAAGCAGTGACTATAGGCTACATAGTTTTCTCACAGCCTTATTTACTATTATGGTTTTAACGTATTTATAATTAATTTTATTGTAATTTTATATATATTTACATTATCTGAATTTTATTTAAAACAGTCCATATTTTATCTTAAGTTACATTACAATAATAAAATCTATGAATAATATTTGTATCAACCATTTTATGTTTTTGGTTTAAGTGATTTAAGAGTTAAAATATTGTCCTTACAACTTCTGCCTTTAGGAAAGCCCGTAAGTTCTTTTGATGAAATGTCTTCTGCAATCTTTTGTAGTAATTACCTTCGTATAAAGTTTATATGAACTGCAAAGAAAACAAATACCATGAACTTTATCACAATTATCTGCATATTTATCACAATTATTTGCTAATGAATCGAAATTCAGCAGAATTAGAAATGTGAAATTTAGTGTCGCAAGTGTGATAAGTTGATATTTATAACCTCCAATAACATGCGGGTGTCATTCAGAATAAATACCTATCCCATTTCCATGAAGGTCCAGAGAGCAATTACTTGATAGTAAAAACATTTTACTTTTTACCTTTGCATAGCGTAACTAGGCAGATTTTTCTTCTAATTTTAAGAATTAATTAAAAATATATTTCGGTCTTTCCTTTAGCGGTAGGGCATTTCTTTCGATCTCCAATAAACGCATACAAGTGCTGCAATTTTTCATACATTTGACACTAACAAGCTTGTAAACTGGCAGTAAGGAGACGGCATGTAAAAGCTGCGATACTGAATCTTAATTATAGTTTATTTTCTTCACTGCATATGCATTGTTTGTGCGTTTTTTAAAAATCGTTTACGTCTTTATTATCAGTATTACGTATTATTAAGTTTAAAAGTGGATAAGGTTATTTCAAATCTGTAATTAGCAGATATATTTGATTATCTCTGCCAATATTTTGCTTCTTTCGCGCAAATACTGATGACCAGACTGTTAATGCAAGTAAACAGACGATTGTGATTGTTCCAGCAACAAGATGTTATCTCTGACGTAACGCAAAGCGTGTGCTACTTCCCAGGGCAGCTGAATGTTAAAACCGCGAACAGATAGGGAAATTAATTTCCTTGAGTTGCCGTAACGGAGCAGAAGCGAAGCAGGTCTTGTTCTCACTTCCCGGGACCGTTATTCACGGTACATAGGCGATGTTTGCTCACCTCGTAATGTATTTGTAATGAGCAACAAATTTTCTGACTTGTGACACATGCTTCTTCAATTGAATATTCTCTTTTCTGCCAAATTTGTGATGGTTCCAACAGTGTGCTATCTATCTTAATCGTAAACAAAAACTTTCACTGACCACACGGAAGAAGAATCACGTATCAACAGCGTCGGCGGGAGCCCACGCATAATCTTGTGGGAAATATCCGTACTAAAACTTAAATAATTTTTTTTGGGGACGCAACTTGTTATTGAAGATAAAACCAAACTTTGTGGGGGAGGGAAAAAAAAAGTTTATTAAATTTCATCGCTACTAAGCAGTTGACATTTTAATTAAAAAAATAATTTGCTGGTGTGATAGAGCTGTTTAATAGTTTTATTACCGAGATGCTTTATGATTTTAATTTAAGAAGTTCTGTAGTGTTATTTCGGAGCTCTTTGATACTCCCGTCTCTTACGACAATCGCCTGAGTGACTTCTGTTGAATGTGTTCTAATCTCGCGCCTATCTCATGTAATTTTTCCTATGGAAACATAACACCTCGAAAATTTTCCTCGAAGATTTCCTTTTGTTCTGTTTCAACAATTTTGTTTTATTGCATAAACAGTAATGGGTAATTTTTCCTTTGCAGGACCACTCCACGCGGCGTTAAACACTGTTAAAATACCATAATCATCACAAGTAACCACTAAAGCAATAAGGCAACAATATATGGGGTGAACAATCCTTGACGCAATCGGTTTTGCAGCGTATGGCTGCCCGACGAGGTTCATTTGATACACTTTCACTGTCTTGCGTCGCCTAACAAACAAGTGCTACTTGCGCAAGATTTCAACTCACACTAAAGCCTCGCGCAGGGGAAATATACCCCGACATGGCGCTGCCGGCCAGTCCCGCGGTTGCGTTAAGTATTGCTCACTCTGTATTTTTATATAGATTTTAAAAGCTGAAATGATTTTTTAACAATTTTCTTCCTGTAGTCAGTTCGTTTATTGCAGTGGGTCATTTTATTGATAGTTAGATTTTACAATCCATAAGTGTACCGCTTCTTTCGTCTGTTCAGTTGCAGACGTTTATGTGATACTTCTGTTACCTTGCTAACTTTCGGAGATACACTTTTTCAGTTAGAAGAAACATTATCTTGGCACGTTCAAGGATGTTATGCCTGTAAAGTACGGCTTCTATGTTTATTCGGCAAGATAGTCGGCGGAGGGTGAGTGACATACACACACCTAGCTACCTGTTACATAATTGGTGCAGAAGGTGCAGGCTCGAGTTCTGCTAGGCTAAAGTTGCTTTTTTGAGGTTTATTATGCGGTTTTTTCTCAGTCCAAAAGATAAATATCTTCGCCTCTAGTTATGGCTGGGATCATATAGTGTAAAGGTGATTCACTTTTCGTAAATGCTGTAAGCACTTATGCATTTATAGTTGAATTGTTCTGGTAGAGACACGTGAGTTTAAAACAGTGTTTTGTTTGACCGTGAAAGTACGAATATTTCTTTGTAAAAGTTACCGCTCCATATGTTGTGCTAGAAGAGAGTTTATTTAAACCTTTTCCTATACAGTGGCTCCTTCAAGAAATGCTACACAAGTAGCTAAACTTGTTAAGAACCATACTGGTATAAAGCATGTTCATGTTTTGCGATATGGCTCGACTCAAAAAATGAATTATTGGAGATGCTTTCTAAATGAATACGAAATAAGCAGATTTCCAGTTGATGAGCTAAGGTGCGTGAGTGACAGCATATTTCAGCTTGTATCTATGGAGCGGGGAAAGGACACCTTAAACATCTACTGTAAGGTAAGGTTCTTAACCCATTTGTGCTTTCGACATTGAAGGGAGAATTATACTAGTTGATGCTTGGCCTGATGTCCGGGAGCCAGAGACCGTGCTACGGCCACTATATCTATTAATACCCTATTAATCAATACAAATACCCAGGGTGCCAAAAAATGTATACACACTTTCACAGTAGATATCTATTTAATATATTTCAAAGTTGGACCGAAAAACAACAGAATGTGTAGTATGATGTTTTGTAAACAGATGTAATTCATATACTTATGAGTTGGTGCGTGACAGGTAAATCAACAATGAACAAATGAAGCCAAAATTATCATAAATCAACAACGAACAAATGAAGCCAAGATTTTCGTGTGATGTTCTGTAAAAAGACGTGACTCACATTACGTTATACTAGCGTTGCTATAACAAAATGGAGCCAAGATTGTCGTTTGAACAGCAGAAAGAAAATTTGAAGTGGTATTGGAAAACCGAGAATGTTGTTGAAGCTCAAAGGCAATGGAGACGTGTGTACAGAACAGAACCGCCAACGCGAGTAACAATTGCACGCATTCGAGACAAATTTAAGACAAATGGTACCATATACGATGTTCACAAGGGCAGATCTGGGAGACCTCGGACAGCAACAAGCCCCACGTCCTCGGCTATGGTATTGGGACATTTTGAGCACTCGCCGCAGAAATCTACAAAGCAATGTGCACGTGAGACTGAAATAACAGCAAAGTTGAAAGTGTTCATCCAAAGACTTTTGCATAAGTAACTGTAAAAGTCTAAGATGATTAGTGCTCATCCTTTTCTGTTTGTGTGAATTCAGTTTTGTTATGTTAACACGGTTTTTTTTTCTTCCTTGCTTGACGTGTGTATACATTTTTTGGCACTCTCTGTATATACGTAAAAACAGTAACAACGAAAATAGATACACACTTCACTTGATGTTTCGGATAGCTAAGTATCCTTCACAGTGTACAGGTCACCTCTTAAATACCAGACAAAAGGCCAATATGGCTACTTCGAAAGGTCGATTAATCACGCCAGGTATAGGGGGGGGGGGTGCAAGAGAGGGGAAACCAGATGGCAGAGCTCTAGCGAAAATGACAGATATCCAGAAGAAAGTAGTCGATAAACGTGGGCAGATAAATACAAAACTAAAGTGAAAATTAATACATAAGATTAAGGCCTGATGTAGTACGCGCTTTATGTAGAAAAAATGACAACCATCTTTCTGTCTCTTAAGGTTGCTCCCAGAGCGTTAGTGGGCAGGGAATCGTTAAGTGTTAAGCTGATTAATTCATCATATTGTTTATTATGCGATAGGGCATATTGGGTGACCGGTAGAGGCGATTTCATCTTAATATGTAGACCGTCTGCTATAGTTCTTACGCAGGGAGAAAACTGTAGAGGTCAAACTGATTTAAAATCTCTACATTTGACATAAATAAATATTGTATCAGTGTATATCTTACTCTAGGCATACTCCTACAGAAGTACAACTGAAATAGTTGGTGTGATAAACACAGTCGTCTATATCAGCGGAACTTAAGTCTTACAACGTCCACTGAAGGTCAACCGGTTTCTTTTAGTGCATGCAAACTCCGATTGCGTAGCGGAATGAGGGCACGGTATATACTGGGTGGCTGTTCAGCGCCGTCTTTTAAATCTAGGTAGATTTCCCTGCAGTACAAGTTTTTATTTCAAGCGAGCAAAGTAAGAATACATCTAAGGTAGATCATGAGTTTTTATTGGTTTACATCAATGTACTGAAGGGAGATCTATCTTCATTTAAAAGACAGCGCAGGCGAGCCACCTGCTACACATAGTGCGTAGTTGCGAACTTTTAAATTGAACAATTTTGCCCTTATTCTGTTGGTACTAATGGTCACAGTAATCTTTTAACGTTCTGTAACTCTGTGGTAGAATGTAAAACAAATTTCGATAGTGAAATAAGAAGCAACATACATCGTCTTCTCTGAGCTGTGTACAAGAATGGAATTTTATATAAAGTGACCCGGTTTCAGCAATCCAATTTGTAAAAAAGTTCAAACATTTTTAAATTTCTGAAAACTGGAAAATATTTAGAAAACCGAAGGAAATGGAGAACGAATTTACTATCAAAGTATTTCTCTCGTAAAATGAAAATAAATTATGTTCATTATTTGGTAAAAAGAAAAAAGCTATACTAATATTAAGAAAACATGCTGTCTTTCAGCAAAACTAAGAATAAAATCATACTTCAACTCTGAAAGAGCTAATGGCAATTTAAGCAACAAAAAATAAAGGGCAACGTACTGAAAAAATGAAATATTATAATAATAACATTACCAAGAAATGAAACTTGCAATATTCCGATTATTATCCCGGAATAATACCTGCACAAAATGAACGTAATTCCATCAAACTTCTGCACGCTGTGTAACGGAAACGTCGTAATGAATATGAAACATTTCAGGACATGCAATGCACGTCAGAGATGTCAGACAAAATCATATGATAACTACAGCAAACGATACTGCTCCAGGTTTTTTGGACATCAAGCTGAAAAAATAATAATAACAAATAAAGGTGATTTAATTATGTTGAAAGAACATAAGAAGTGAGATCGCCGTGACAGGTTCCCTGCTTTCGTCCGCCTCAAAGAGAAACGTTTCGTAATCTTGTGAATAGATTTAGGAAAACGGGAAATGTTCTTAAAAAGCAACCGAAAGTAAAACGCCATATTCTTACAGAGGAAAAACTCGATGACATCTGAGAAAAGTTAAAACGAAGTCCAAAGAAATCTCTGAAAAAAACTAGAACAAGAATCAGAAATTGGCCAACCTCATCTTGGAATGTCATTAAATTTTTAAAATTAAAATCTTATAAGATAAATGTATATCAGGAATTGCAGCCACGCGATAATGGGGTAGAGTTAATTTTTGTAATTGCATGTTGGATAATATTAAAGTTCCCTCTATTAATCAGCGTTATTATTATTATTATTATTATTATTATTATTATTATTATTATTAACGAAAAAAGCATGGTTTTATTTACATGGCTGTGTAGCGAAACGAAACAATAGGTACTGGAGTGCAGAAAACCCGATCCCGTACTCAAAATGCATGGTATGACAAAAAATTGGTGTTTGGTGCGCTGTGAATGCTTACATCTATGGACTTGAATTTAAGGGGCTATGGATATCATGCACTACCGGCAAACAGGGTGCTTCCCGGTGCCAAGCAAACCTCCGTTAAGCCGGCCATGCGTCCAAACGAGGGCTCTGTAGAAGAAACTGGTATGACCATGCTTGTAGGATGAATTGTTGTTGTTGGTTTATTTACGGACGCTCTTCAACATCTCAGGTTATCAGCTTCCCATTCAATTCAGGGCGTGAAACGGCCATTAGTTTTTGCTCAGAGGTCCCTTCTTTCAGGCTTGAGGTTCTTTTACGTGCCGTAAACCTTCGACACGGGATCCACGGCTTTACTTCACTTCCAAAGGAAGCCATACTTGTTAGGATGTAGAATGAATGAAGACAGAGTGCCTTTGAAGACGTCAAAGAAGAAAACGACCTGTTAGATGAACAGCTATAAGTCGGAACAGGAACAGATCATTATTGGTCCAAACCTTGCTGAATGATGATGAATTGTCTCAATTACTCTGTAATTGTGGGGAGCCAGACACCGTTACACTTTAAAAAGGTGAATGACAAATATTTAAGGCGCCGAGCTCATCATTGCCATCATCAAATGCAGAATCTTGGCAGTTTGAATGAGACGCTAAGGGAGAAATATGCTGATGACATTTTCATAATGCTATATACGGACTAATTTCAATAGTAGACACTTTATGTGTGCTTCTTGAAGATGTGGTTAGCATTGTACCTCGCACATCTTTTGCCTGGCATGAGCTGAAGTCATTTAAAAGCATCAAGTTGCCCGTAAGTATAAACATCACGCCACTTTTCGCCCGGAGGAGCGAAGTTCATTTGCCCTTGGGAAAGGGAAGGTTTATAACAAGTTCATCCAACCCGAAACATAACCAATTAGCACCTCCTCGAACGTTTTAGTTGTAGCAGCGATGTTTGTAACCTACAGAAAAGAAAGGGTTTTTTCCTCCATCATAATGTTTATGACTTTTCCCAGCATTGTGAAGCATTCTAGCTGAGCTGATTACTCTTATCCGCGTCTATGAGTGTTCAATTTCAAAGTTACAACATCATTTTAAAATAACGATTATTAAATAAGGTATTAGCAGCGATTGAAGAGGAAGAAATGACTGCCAATGCTAGAGTACATTGTGCCAAGGATATTTAATAAGAAACCCAGGAGGCGAATGATCACAAATTTCAATTTCACACCTAGAGACCGCATCTACTGCAGACATTTTTGATAAGTCTTGCTATCTTCCCGGATCCCGAGAGCTGTATTGTCTCAGCAAGTTACCTAAAATGGGCAGCTGTTGAAGATATACTAACGAATGCTCGATGGTATGTTAAGAGCATTTCGAATATTCATACGAAAATAAGCACTTCCAATGCCATACGGATCTACGAGGTTATATGACTAAAAACTTAACGGACGTCTCTCTGTCGTTGTTTATAGTGAATTTCTTGAATAGAAATTAATGTTGAAGCGAGTTTAATGTCCATTCTTACTATACGAGGTTTGTATTTATTTATCACATACATTATTTCTAAGGTTATTGTCTTTCACTGTAGTAACTAATGTTGTGTAAAACTCGCTGCCAACATATGAAAGTCATAGATTTCCGTTGGAATCGTTTGTTTACTTCATAACTCAAATAAAGTGGTTGACTTCCTGAAGAATCTCTGGAACAAGTCTGAAGTGAGTGCCAAGAAGTGAGCTTTTCACTTTAAGAATTAAATAGAAGTCACAGGGGCTTAAGTCAGGGATATGGTTGAAGGTAGAAAACTTTCGAGTCCCTTCGAATGAGCAAAGCAACCATTTCCTCAGACGTGGCAACTGATATGGAAATAGATAGCATCTACTTGATGACGGCAAGTTCATAGTTAGGGCTTCCGTGAAATAAAGCATAGGACATCATAAGATGATCATAACTTCTAGAACTTCTGTTGATTAAACTAATGAAGTAAACGCAGAAATTCTACTTCACTTTTATCCTCATTTATTCGCTGAGAAAACTCTTCCTCGCTAAACAACAAACATGCAATTTGCTTAATTACTTTCTTTAACTCATAGGTTAAAATGCTAAGCTTCTATCATATTTTAATAAATGCAATAGTAAGTCATTTCTGTTTTAATTATGACAACTGAACGATATTTTGTTATCTGCTGTATAGTCAAACAACAAACAGCACTCCGTACGTTCCTAGAGTTAAACTCGTATCTACCTGCACTCCGGCTCCCCGGCTGGCTTTCAAGCATAGAAACGAGACGAAAAGTTCGGTCAACCACGGGCAACAGAACGCGGAGCAGTTCCGGGAAGGAAAAATCGCCCAATATAATCGACTGTCGTTTTGGTCAATGGCAATATTTTTGGCTAGAATATATCCATTATTAGATCTGCTGTTCATGAAAGGAAGGCTATCCCAATATTTTTCATGAGGTATAGGTAAGTGTTTCTGTACCAAAGCTCATTTTGTAAAGGTAAGGACGTAAGCTATTTAGTTATTGCAGTTGGTAATATAAAATCTGTTTACTGTTATTTTAATTTAAAATTTTATCTTTTTTTTTTTTCCTCTCGTCAAGATAAATTCTTATTTGAGATTTTTTATCTAATAAATCATAAACATGCATAAATTCTTGATTTAAATAAAAGCACAAACTATCAAAATAAGTATTTACAAGCAGTATTAGTTTAACGATGTACATATTATATGCATTAAACACATTTATTTACTTAAAGCAGTATTTGATTTCATGGAAAGGAATAAAATGATTAAAAAGGCAAACGGCAAACTCTTAGATATTAATCTGATTACTAAATTAAACTGAAACCGTTGCAGCAAAACTTATATTACATCAGAAATTTAATGGCTACAGTGCTATACGATTTTGTAGAGATTAAGGCGATAAAGTAGGACATTTTGTATACCATTTCAACAAACTAGACTCAATTTAAATAGAAATTGCATTTAAAAAATTGAAGTTGTATAAATGCGGTTGATGGCTACGGAATTAAAAGTCAGGTATTAAATTGTACTACAGGTAATTTTGAACTAATATACTTTTTTTTTTGTTTAAGATTTGTAAAATAAAGAACGATATTAGAATGTATCTTAAGAATAAAAGTACCTGCAATTAAACTAATTTTAAAAGGTGAGAATAAGTCTGTATATGATAAGCATAGAGGTATTTACTGTTCAATTATACATTTTCAAGATGCTTACACTTAAAACAACTTAATGTTCATTATATTATAAGAGCAAACTAAATATAGAACCGTGGATTTGACATGGACATATTTATAATGAAGCAAACAACATATTTTAATAATAATATTATTATTAATATTATCATTATTACATATTATCTTGGTGAATTCAACAACTTTTTTCATTAAATAAAAAGGAATGAAATGTGAAAATAATAAGTCACAGAGAAACACTCTTACAAGTTGTAAACTAAAAGCATTTATCAACGCTGCCGAATAATGTAAAAGAGGAAGAAGTAATCCAAGAACTGAATTACTGATGAAATTAGTAATTAATTTCATTTAATGCTTTGTAAATAAAAGTATCATACATTGAACTGGAAGTATAGGACTTAATACATGTGATTATAAAAAGAAAGAATAATAAAAGTATTCCTTTTTGCAGATGATCAAGCAATTGTTGGATATGTTGAAAAGAATCCAGAAAGATATCAGAAACGCTAATCTATAGAATATAAGAAAATGGCATTTAAAATAATAAAGTCAGATCATTTAAAAGAAAGAGAACGCCGCTCGTCCCAAGAATTGTCAAGCCAGTCTACCAAGAAACATAAATGCTAATAAGAGGATTCAAAAGAATGAATCGTATTTAACGCCCGTTTTTACTACTGAGGCACCACAGGCGATGTACATGATACATGAGATGAAATGATAAACTGGGAAAGGATTTATTTTTAAGGAAGGAAGCGTTGCAGGCCTAAATTTAAGGTACCTCCCCGGCATTTGCCATTTATGAGCACTGAAGAAAACCTGGAAGAACCTCAGTCTGGGAGGACGGTCCTGGCGAACCGCAGACCTGCCGCTCACGAGTCCGCGCCTTAACGACCTCGGCCACCCGTGGTAGTAATTCCAAAGATGCTCAGCGATTGCATACCAGAAGCAGAAGTCTCCATAAAACACGGGAAGCTCTACAAAAGCACAGCAGGAAACATTCATTGCCTAAAGCATAAAGACTTTTTTTTTTATATTTATTCAGTTGTATGTTTTAAAAGGTATTTGGCAAATGTATTCTATTTAGGCTGTAGAACAGATTCTTATGAACATTAAAAAGTAGTGGTGATGAATCGGGGACTGGGAACTGACGCAATCAATGTGGAACTTTTGTACTTTAACTATCTAGAATTTAGGTAAAGGTGTTAGTACAAATATATTATTGTTTCAACAGTTTTAATTGTGAGGGGTCACACCTTAAGATAGATGGGGCCCCGTTGTAGTTTGTTTTCGAATTATTCTTAGCACTTTATTAATTTCATTATAGTAGATGTTTGAGAAATAAAAGAATTAGTAGTTGGTAGAGACTGTAACTAGCTGATAAAATAATGGTATAGGTACAGTAATTGAAATATATTTTATTTTAGCCCCCTGGGTTGGATCGGAGCCTAGTCCCCTGGAATTCCAGTAGGCTACTGCTGATGAACCGGGGAACGGGGTCTGATGCAATGGAGATGGAAATTTTTTACTTTGTTTAATTATTTAGAATTTAGATGGAGGGTTAGTATAAAGTCATCATTGTATTAACATTTCTGTAATCGCGAGGAGGAACATCTAAAATGGCCTGGACCAGATAGGTGGAGACCCTTTGTAGTTTGTATTTTTCTTAGCACTTTTAATAAATTTCAATAAAGAAGTAGAGATCTCAGTACAAGAAAGGAAAAATATATTCGTGTACATTATACGCATATAAATTAGCCGAAAAGGAGTTCAGAATAATAGAAATGAATCAACGAAAGCTTATGGGTATATGCACAATCATTATTATTCAAAAAGTCTTGTTAAAATTAACGTTAACTAGTCAGAACTAAAGTTTCGAGTTTTCTCTCTTTAAACAGAAAACAATTTTTACTTCCAATAATCTTGCTGCAATCTGCGCATATTCGTTTTGCTTGATGGTGTATTTTAACTCCGAAAGTTGCGCTGTCTGTTCGATCCGTTACAACAATTATCTACCATATCCGGAGCAAATTATCATCTTACTTAGCGAATTAATCAGGTATTGGAGTCAGAGAAGATAGATCGAAATTAGCGCTCTTACAAGCAGGCACACTTAATTGCTTTACTCTTACAAGATCATTAAACTCTTGTGACCTTGTAGCTGGGCCTTCCAGCGAAGTGTAAAGGTTAAATTACAAAATTAACAAAGAGATTAACATTAGTGCAGTAAATTTGTAGTCTTCTTAAATTCTTCTGTGACACTCATCTCTGAAAGGAAGGAAACTCTAGAATTGTTAGATTGACTTAAACATTTTTCCTTTATCATTTTTAAACTATATTTTCGATTCATAACTGTTATTTAATTAGTACATTTTCTATTAACCTCACGAGAGCAGAGTATCACACCATGCACTATGATGACATATATTTGTCAGATAGACTAAAAAATAAAACTGAAACTATACTCCTTTAGCTAACTGATGCCCTAATCAACACTACGATACAGAAACCTAATGTAGATCCATATGCACAGTGTTCAAACCTCGGAACATAAGGTAGAATTATTCAATCATTTTATATATCTATATAAACATAATATTCTATTATGTTTGCTAATAATGAAATGGCGGTATTACAGAAAATGTTGCTCAAAACGTATATTTCTCAAATAAATGTATTATGAAAAATCGAAAAGATCACAAAAATATCAAAACAAGGCCCCCTAAGGCCATTCATTCAGTTATAACCTATAAAGTGAGAGCTAGACGTTATCTAACAATCTATGGATGTGTGGAAATATTGAGATGCGAACCAAGATACTAAATAACTCTACAGCTCATACCATGCCAACATTCCAATAAGAAATGAGAGTTTATTACATTAGTGGAAAACGATTGACTTTCATTGAACGCGCAAATCCCGGTAAGACTGGAGTTTAAGTTTCGCTGACATAGGAAATTGAGAATGCTCGGTCGTGTTTATGACAACTGTTTCAGTTGCTTTTCTAGGTGCATATTAGACTTCCTGTTGTGTTTTTGTGTTGTGGAGACTTTTCTGCTAAATTTCCAGAAGTATCTCCATAAGGAAGTGTAATATTCAGATTATTGGACAAAGTTTGACCCCAAGACATTTAACTTGCAAGATGTCGAGACTAAACAAAGGGGTTTTAACAGAGAAGAAGCTTGATGAAATACACTATCGATTAGAAACTTCTCCTTGAATGTCTTTAACGCAATTATCCCAACTAGTTGGTGTATCTGTCGGCAGTGCGTGTAAAGTGATTCAGCTGTTGCATGCTCATCATATAATATTACCCCAACAAGTTGGTGTATCTGTCGGCAGTGCGTATAAAGTGATTCGGCTGTTGCATCATCAACCATATAAAATTACCCTTACAAGTTGGTGTATCTGTCGCGTATAAAGCGGTTCAGCTGTTGCATCTTCATCCATATGATATTACCCCAACAAATTGGTGTATCTGTCGGCAGTGCGTATAAAGCTACTCATCTAAACTTGCTGCTGTACCTGAAGTAAAAACCATGTAGGCGCTGAAACGAATTATCCGGGATGCCGTTTACAAAATTGCAATATGTGTCTCAAAATGGTTTCAAAAGTATTCAGGCATGTTTCATAGCGGAGGGCAGGCATTTCGTCATCTACTTAGATAGTGAACACAATATAAGTTACTATTTACTGTTAATAAATAACGAAAGAAACAAAAAATGCCCGCAATGAGTTCCTATGACGCGACATGATTTCTTTCGACAGTGGCGAGGCCATTACTCAGTAAATTCCCGTCTGCAAAATCAACTTGCGGTTATAAAGCCATGAGGGCGCTATATAAAGATCTTGATATTATAATTCATTCACTACAATGGACTGGACATGTTCAGAGACGTGCTTTGACCGTACACCCAAGAAGGCCAAACTCATAGACTAGAGAACAAGTAACCTTGTAAGGATGGACGTTTCCACATTCCTTCCCTATCAGAACTGCAAGTTGGTAACTAGAAAAAGAATAGTGTTGACGCATAAGATACGGCAGACGCAGGCTGTTTGAATAATAATTCATTTTTAACCTTATACTCTTTCTGCAGCAGAGCCTTCTGTTTACAGTAATCGTGGTCGACAATGCTCATAAAATATTCAAAACCTCCTGGAATATGTTTTTTTTCATATTTACCATCTGTTCCTTTCGCCCTGAGTAAATATGTATGTTCCTATTTTAGTCCGCTTCATCATCTGATACCCATAATGACTGTTGTTAGTAACATCATACATTGGTTCTTGATAGACACGGTAAATAGGTAATTCAATAGCAGGATTCAGAAATTAGTTTAACTCACGAGTATTTGATATCCGAACATAAGAAAATTCTGATTGTTTTTTCCAAAGCGTTTCAGCGCTTTCACAAGGCCAGTCAAGTAACATAATAGATTCACTTGTTACTTCAACAACTTAAAACTAAAATCCCGAAGAGCTAGTATTTAGTGTGAGAAAATAACGGGAAAAAAGAAAACGTGCGTGCACTCACGTGTTTAAAGGGGATGAATGAAGAAAACAGATCTGAATAGTGAAGGGAAAAATAATATGCGTAATTGAGGAAACAAATACTTCATGCCCTTAAATATCTCATGGAGAAATGTTCCTTCTTAGTCATTCATATATTTTTAACAAATCGTTTATCATTAGTCATTTTATTTACTACCGACGTAGTCTAGAGGTAGCCTTTGCGCTTCTTTAGTGACTGGCCTGGGTTCGATTTCCGGTTGGATTAGTTTCCTGACAAAGGTTTTATCAGCGGTTTTTCCCTCATTTTTTATTTGTCCCTTGAATTCATTCGGTAAAGTTATCACCTTATCATTCATCATCTAACGTTATCTGTGCCATGACTACAATAAAAGTTATATTTTTGCATTTTTAATTTAATTTTGTGATTTATAAACATATCTCAAACAGTAACCATTAAAAAACGTAACAGAAGGATATAACACTCGAACTGAAATCCATTGCTGTTTTATTGCTTCACGCTGCTTACAGTATTAAGATAATTCTATTTTGAAAAGCGAGCAAAGCTTTACGACTGGCTTTGAAAATCTTGACTAAGAGGTACCTACTTTTAATATATATAAATGAAATCCATAACACTCCCAGCAATATTTGTAGACTTCGGAATATGTTCCTTATTAATAAATAATATATGTACAATGTAATATGAGGACGAGAAACCATTTGTGCCACATATAAAACGATCGTTTCACTGTCTTCTGTGAAGGTGACTGCGATGTAAAACTCGCGAAAACCCAAAACTAAATTTTCCATCTAATCGAAGCAAACAATATATCGTTCTCGTGTTATTTCTGAAGAAACGATATTTAAGAATAACTTTCTGTCAGTTAGAAGAAGGGATATTTTTAAAATTAGTTTTAATTATTATCCTAAAAAGCGAATTAAGTTGTACATTTTCAAGAGCTGTATTTTCGATAGTTTTTGTTCTTTATGTGACAAGCAAGACCTCGAAATCATTTATTCTTTTTAAACTAACGATTTGTCCCAGGAACTAATTGACAGGCCTAACATACTTTTTTCTATAGTGAAGTAACATAAAAATATACTTCGCAAGCTTTGGTTATAAATTAATAGCTATTTGAGTTTATAAATTAGCACTTCTGTAACTTCAAAAAAACGTCAATGATAAGAATAGGAAAACACTGGTGTGTCATTTTCCATGCTGAGAGTTCATAAGTTGGAGTGTCGCTGCATGTGAGAGGTACTTACACACATGTTAGCACTTTTGCCTAATTTTGGAAAACACAGTGCTTAGATTAAAATATATGACGATGAAGAATCATTGAAGGTTTAACTTTATATAACCTTAATTGTATTTAGCTAAATCATATAGAAGGTATGGCACTAATGGGATTCTGTGGTCTTTAGTTGGAGCTAACTTTGGTAATAAATTCAAATAAACTTAGAAAAATCAAATGTATGATCAGAGAAAATGGTATCACCATGTATAGAATGCTTTTTCTAATATCGGCATTATTAGAATAATACAATATACAGGTTAGCCTAGAAAATAATGGAGACGGTTTAACTGTGTCTTCTTTCCCTATCCTCGTTAACGGAAGAGTTAAAATATATAGTTCAACTCATTTGAAGGGCTCAAATGCAAAACAATTATATCCAACTTTAAAAAAAAGGAGTTGTTATAAATATATTTTTATTTGTCTTCTACTTTTGACACTGCGGAATTTAGTGCATAAAAAATATATATTCTTTAGTTTACAGAATAGAAGAAACCGTCATTGAATTCAAAACAAGCTGCATTAAAATTTTCCCTCTTATTACGATCTTAGGTCCCTATTAAGTCTAAAATTAAGAATGGTGCTTGGTTCGGAAGTCTTGATGGCAATTAAAAAGAGAAACACGTGTTCTAAAAAATGAAAATGCGTAATTATAAAGAAGCTATTTGTGCATCCGCAAATGCTGTCTATCACTATCTGGCCAACATTATGCCAGTGAATGAAAACATTTGAAAATGACAAATGCTCTGGTTACGTTGACTGCGGCGAGCAAAAAAGAAAAGCTCAGTGACAAGTGTGATTTAAAGCTGATTTTGTAATGTTTGAAAACATGTGGATGCGGCGCCCATGCTTTATCTCAAACATGGTCACATTTCTTGTATAGTGACAGGTTATTTGTGACTTTCGTTCTCAGTAAATGACAATATTTTCATGAAACAAGTCTACGATTTCATTTATTCCAAATGCAGGACAATTATTCACTAGAAATTAGTATCGAACACGAATATAAACATTTAATGAGATCCAAGATTCGCCGACAATTTGATCTTATTACCAAAACAACAAAAGCACTACAAACTATGCTGAGTACAGCAAAAACGCAGGGCTCTCACTAAACAAACTGTAGACGAAGCGAGCTTTTCATACTTGTTAGGAGTCCTTTGTCCTTAAGGGACACAATTGGCTATCTTTATCTTTATTATGTAGCCAGGTGATTAAATTTATTAAAGAAACTCAAAATTCCAAGAAAATATTTAGTGAAACACATTTATTCATTGACAGTGGAACTACTGTTCACGTCTTAAAAGCAGGTATTCGATTTTAAGAGTGGAGTAAACGTTATAGAAAATCAAACACTTTGTTTCTGCAAAGAACGACCAACTGTGGAAATAACAATCTGAAGTATAGCTATCTCCTGACAACTGTTAATCTAAACCTTCTTTAGAACTAGTATAATAATCTCAACAAATGAACATATATCTGGTGAATCATGAAAAGAAGCTTTCAGTATTTTCCATTTTCCAATATAATCAAATTTATTTTGTTGTATTCCAGTGTTAATATTTAATTTCTTTCTGTAAATTTTAAAGCATACAAAGGATATCACTCGTATATTTATTTATTTTGTAATTATTGTCATGGCAAGTGTAGTATAATGCATTTGGTGTATTCTATTACCATTCTAAATGCAAAATAAACTGGATCTCTCAACCTGTGATAATCAAGCTACATTCAGTTATTAAAGTCAAATATTTTGTGGAAAGAAGAACATTACATTCCATCATTTACTCTAAAACCATCTTAGATACAAACTGTTGGATATAAGAACAGGTTTTTAAAATAAATGAAAAATACATCGAATAGGTTTCTTTGCTCATTTCTGAAAAAGAATTCTAGGAGCGTAACTTGTTTTGCAATTCAGTTCATTTTCAAATGTGACATATATAGACGAGATAGAGTCTCAACATTGATGAAAAAATAATTGTTACTCCTCTAGGGGGTCTTTGTTCAACAGCAAATGTCTTCCGGAGGAGATCGAATTCGGCCCGCACAAACAGAACGTCACGTCTCACTTCTTCCTGCTGTGAAGAAACCGCAGGTTGAACTTGGTCCGCATCAGTGGATACGACACTCAAGGAGTTAGTTCGCGTCTATTAATAGATATCTTCTATTACTGATCCCTGACTGGTTTGTCCTGTTTTCTTTTTTCGTGGAACTTGATTGATTGAGATGAAGAAAATATTTGTGCTTAGTGTTCTGGGTAAGCATTGCAAAAATAATAATCTCAGACTTCCTTGCATTCTACAACTGATGACTTAAGCATCGTTGTTCTCAAGTCTTTGCGGTTTTTACTACACTACACTACTCTAATTTTTTATTTGATTTATTTACGGACGCTCTTTAACATCTCAAGTCATCAGCGTCCCATTCAGTTCAGAGTAATTTCGCTCGGAGGCCTCTTTTTTTCAGTCTTGAACATTGCTGCAATACATAGTTATGAAGACTGAGGAAAGCCTGGAAAAAACCTCAGTCAGGGAGGACGGTCCTGGCGGGATTCGAACCCCAGACCTCCCGCTCATGAGTTCGCGCCTTAACGACCTCGGCCACCCGTGACGGTAGGACAATGAGATGTCAATTGGGTCTACATTCAGACAGAAGGTGAACATCTTGAACATTCTTGAAATGAGTGGCATCGGCAGACCTAAAAAATTTGAAAACCCAGCATTTTCGGAATCATGATATAACTTTTCTTAAGTAATTATGAAGCATTTGTTCCTGCAGTTAGGCCGTATATTTATCAAACCTTTTGCAACAGCAAAGGCTGGTCAAGGGCGGTTCATTTCAAATGAAGAGAACGCTGTCCAAAATAGGTAAATGATCAGGGAATATCAATGAGAATCAAGAATATTACTATTTCCTTTGATCCTGCGCCCCTTACATTTTAGTGCATAGATGTTATTTATTTCATTTTCGATTATAAATTTATAGTTTTTCCGTCGTCATCACTTCGCAGAAAATATTTATTGTGATGTTCTCTTTTCTTCTCTAGACCAAAACTCTTTAAAGTTTGAAAATTAAATAGTTTCACTCCCTCTATTTTTTAAGAAATCAAAATTTCTGACTCATTAGCGAATATTTTCCTTGGAATAATTAAACTCCAAATACTTATTAATTAAACCATTTTGAACATCAAATTATTATTATTATTATTATTATTATTATTATTATTATTATTATTATTATATTATTACTATTATAAATTTGATGAAAACGTGACAATACACAGGGATTTGATAATCTTTTCACTAATTAACCTTTTTCTTTTGTTTTTCCCCACTTCTATTCAAAATAAAAATAATGAACACTTTCCAATATTTATTATTTCATTGTTTGTAAAGAAATATGTATCTTACAAGTCACAAAGTCGAATGTTGTTAATGAGACGGTAAAGCGTTAGTTTTCGTGTTTTCTTGGCCTGGTAATTGGATTAAAACAAAAGAAAACAAAGAGCTAGGCTAGCCTAGGAAGACAATGAAAGTGAGGAGTTAACTTCGTCCTGGGAAGGGGCCTGATGGACGGAAGAAAGTGAGTGATTTCAAAACTCTAGCATCATGGAGCGTGGGAGCGGACTGACTGGTTTCCCTAGCCAGCTGACGCGGCAGGAAACGGATCGAAAATCGTACGGTTTAGCTGCAACTTTTGTCTTAGTGTCTGTACCTTCAGATCAGCGGAATTTTCTTTTATGGTTTCGAGATCTACAGTGCAGTGGACATTATAGTGCGGGTTGCCTGTAAACATTCTTTAACAACAATGCTCTTATTTCTTTTTCTGGATGACTACAAGAAGTTTTGTGCAATTGCTTACAAAAAGAAAATCTCCTCTCTCTATTTTTTCTATAAATCATTTTAATTTTCTTAAGCCTTTTTAACATGTGCTAATAGGCCATTCACGTAGAAAACATTAACATTGACGCAAGAACTCTAACGTATAACTTGAACATAAGAAATAAACAAGCATTCACAATAAAAGTTACCATAATGTAAACATTAACACGAAGGCAAATAGTCACAGAGAATAATAAATAACATTAAATTACTTGTATTTATTTCTTGTTCTTGTTAGCTTGCTTTTAATTTTCATTCTAACAGTTATATGTACTCTGAATATAAATTAATCTCAGTTATCCCAGGTAAAACTCATATAACCATTTGATATTCGCTATTTTTAGCTTTTATAT
This sequence comes from Metallyticus violacea, assembly GCA_030762175.1. Classification (NCBI taxonomy): domain Eukaryota; kingdom Metazoa; phylum Arthropoda; class Insecta; order Mantodea; family Metallyticidae; genus Metallyticus; species Metallyticus violacea. The sequence continues at coordinate 17,615,271 of CM060838.1, read as the reverse complement.
CAACCAAGACAAACATATATGTCCAAGGAGGAACTCAAACTAAGTCACTTACTGCATGAATGAGAATATAACGCTCTAAAGACCGCAGTGCTACAATCGAGCATCAAAAGTTGCCGGCATTGTAGGTCTATTGAGAACATTAGCACATTAAGTTAGGACTGTAAACCATTTTAATTATATTTGTACACAATACCGTGGTTCTATAGACTGGGAGAAAGAGAAGAGAAAATTTATTTCACTCTGCCATTACAAAAAGTTTAACAAATAATTTTACATTATTGGCATTCTTCCTAGAGTGCACATTTCTGGGATCCTGCACACTCAACAACCTGGTTATTTGCCAATATATATATACGCCGTCAGTTTGCCTTTATATTATTTTGCTAGTCCTTATCGTTAACTAAAATAATAAATTAATAAAAATAATACAAAATGTTCAAAAATATAAATTAATAACATTGCTATATTTTGAGGTACATTCTGGTACGGTGGGAGAACGTTGGTAGTGCTAGTGTGAAGTGGAAAAAAAACTAATGCCAAATTTGTGTCCCGTGCCCCACACATCCAACCAGATAAAGAAAAGAGAGATAGAACGTCGTTTTTTTCAGCCTTTTCAATATCTGTCCAGCTCCTTATAGGGTAAAATCAGGGACAGAAGATGATGCGACTGAAAGCTAAAATTTTCCGCATGGTTATAAACTACTTTAAGCAATTTGGCTCAGATTAGTTGAATACTCTTAGTAGAACTTTGCTTTTTATCTGTCAAGGAGTTAAAAATAGTACGAGGGGTAGTATGTTAAATTTTTAATGTATTCAGTAAAAAAAAAAAAAAAAAAAAAAAAATGCAATGTCGCATTCAGAGGTACAGAAAAAGAAGAACAAAATTACATTGAAATAAGAGGAAATTAAATTTCCCACCTTCTTTGGTGCCTCTTCATCCACTTAGGAGATAAAAAGCAGAGAAAAGCAAGGAATTTGTTGTACATTTCAAATTTTAGGGCAGTTCTGCAATTTGGTCCAGGTTGATTGAGGGCTGCAAGGAAAAGTTAGATATATTTCATGTCTCAAGGAACGAATTTAAAATCGATAATAGCTTTTCTAAATTTTAAGGTATCCTGATTCTAAAAAGCACCTACACAAAATCTTGTTCATATAGGTAATTTGTACATATGTATACCTATATACTTATATATATATAGGTGTGGAAAATATGTACAAATAATTTGGGAGTAGAAAAGGGACTTTTGAGAGTGGGAACGAATGGTCTCGGACGCTTCAGTATGGAGTTACAAGCCTTGGAGTGAATCAAAATAATAGCTACGTTGCGATGTGAGATGTGTTCTTAGTCAAATGTAAACCAGTGTCATTGCTGAGGCGCAGTCACACCTCAATTTAACAAGTCATGCCCCGTCACTTAGTGTTTAGATCTTCTTGGAAGTGGTAAGACATTTTGAAAAATACAGTAAGTCAGCTATTATCGATTACTATTCAAGTGCAGTAATTAATTATCACATATAAGCCACTGAAGTAATGCCCTGAATTTGACAATAACTTATCTTCAATCAATTAATTATGACATGTAATCCACTGAAGTAATGTGACAAAATAAATTACTTGATTAAGGCAAGTTATGGTGTTTTCAGTCCTCTTAACCATTCAAAAACATATTTACAACTTTGGAGTTAAGCCTGCAGCACCACAATGAAGCGAATAAGTTCATTAATTGTCTGTATTTTAAACTCTTCGTACATTTTTTCCGCACTCTGTGTTTATATACCAGATTTCTCTTTGTCGAGATGGAGGCCGTACTACATTTAATGGGATGAAAACAGAATTTAGGTATCTTTCGTATAGACAGTGGCTCTGTGCAAGCATGAACAATCAAATGATTTAGTGCTATGCATGTAAACTGGAATCCATGAGATTTAAGTTGTTCGGTGATTGTTAGAGACGAGACCCCCCTCTCGCTCGTTCTTACTTCAGGCATTACTGCGGTGACGGGTATAAGAAGGACAACCTCTCTATTAAGCCTGTGTCGTCAGTGACTGGATGTTCCTCTTTTCCTTCCGACTCCTCTCCTTCTGATATTGCAAACTGGCCCTCATTTTCATCATCCATGTTCTCTAAATGTATTATGAACCATCACTAATAATGCCCATTAAATCTTCTGTTTCCCAGCATCTTTTTTCAATGTTTTGTACGTGTTCACAAACCGATTTCCAGTTCTCTTCGGTCACTTCGAAAGAACTTTTTCAAGCAAACCGTACACATCTTTGTTTTAAATGCTATGTTATGTTTCGCAATTCCATTTTTCACTTGCACCCTTATGAATCCTATCGCATTTAAATCACAACGCTAAGGAGACTGTCTCATGATGTGCGAATTTTCTGCAGCTATTTCATCAATTTAATTTTTTTTTTCTGTTTAGTTAACTCATATTAACGGTTTAGTTAGACTGAGGGACAAATGCTCCTCTAAGCCATCATTTCAAATTTACGAATTTTTAAAACCGACGCTTTATTAGTTTCCTTAGAATGATGTGATACATTGTAACAATAATACTATTGGTAGAAATGTTTCTTATTATAGGTTATCTACGAGCCAGTTTCTAAAAACACTGCTGTCCATTTCCTCCTGATACTGCTTTGTCAATGTTAGTAGGACATTGGGATTAAAATCAGAATACCCAGAATGTGAAATAATAAAACGTGCACCTTTCCCTATTGGAGTTTCAAGGGAATGTCCTTCCAAATTTTGTTTTTTGAATGACTGTCGTTAATCCAAGTTCCATCTAAGTAAACAATAGTGCGACAGGTAGTCCTCAATTTTTTAATTTGCCTTAAGAATTTAAGTCTTTCTGAAACAATGTCCTACCTTTCCACTAAGAATTTCTTTTCCCGAGAGTTTTTACGTACCTAAAATGTATTTTCTTCAAGATTTCTCTTAAACTCCATATACTGCCCTTAAACAAAATTTATTTTATTAAAGCACAACTTATAACCTGCAGACTTAGTAAAAATAATCGGTTTATATAACTAATACATCACCCAGCTTATGGCAGCAGGAGTGAATGGATAAAGTACATTTTTACTTGGGATTAAGTTCGGAGTCCGCAAAACATTTCCGCTCGACAAAGCTTTTTTATTTTTGCAAAATCTACTAAGAGACGAAATGTCTGTACTTGCTGCAGTTCTTTCTATAATACTGGACACATATTGTTGACTTCCGTTTTCAGGGCCTCATATTAATCCGTAAAAAATTATGCACAGTTACAATAATCCCCATGCCGTCAGACTTGAAAGTTTTCCCGCGTTTCCCAACACTTCCTTTATTGATTAAAAATAACAATACTCATTACGATATTTAGAGCAAAGGCATAGCTCTCCAATATACAACATAATTTTGTTGATTTTTAACAAAACCAACAAAGTAACAATAGACATTCACTAGCCAAAAGAAAGTCTATTTCAACACAAGCAAGCACACCACTGACCCTGAATAACCACGTAAAGAGCTTTGATACAACAGAAAGGATACAAACTGAGTGGTGTTTCCAAGAATTGAGCAAAATACGATTGTTGTCCCTAATGATTTTACGATCCGTGGAAGACAAGGACATTAGAAAACATGCCAACTTAAAGCTCATTGACTTTAAAGTGCCTCGTTCCAAATCCGGACAATTGGGAGACAAGGGCCCAATAATTGACCAGTAATATGCAGTGCGATAATGTCGTAGATTTTTATTGTAAATGGTGTTCTCAAACACGGACCTTGCTTATGTATTTAGTTTTATGAAGACATACTTACATTTTATAGCTGAAAATCACCTTCCGCTACAACATTTTATTTTCTGATCACACATTGCCAGCGTGACTTGACTTTATGGCACATTTGAAAGTTCCGGAAGTCTCTCATTTTACTAGAAAGTACATACAAAACATTACGAATTCTGTAGCCGTCTAGATGTCTCCGAAACTTTTTTTTCCCAACTAGAAAATGCTGTGCAAACTGAGCATTAAACTTTTATCCCCCCCCCCCCTTGCCAATCAAATGCATACGAGCACATATCCCGAATATTACCGCTGGAAATGTCTCCGCTCGTAATAATGCTGCGAACTGCGAAATCACATTTACGACATTGCGTGTGAATGTGTGAATATTTTACTTCTGACATTAAGGCTGGTTTTTTGTAGCCCCAACAGTAATCTTAGTATAATATTAATTTTCTGTAGCGTTCAAATTTTTATATTTCACAGTGTCACGTATGTCTAATTAATCAATATTGCAGATAACTTAATGTAATGTCAGACTTCGCTCGCCATCTGTAACAATCTCGTTAGAGAGCATTGTTTGCGTCAGATGAAATAAAAACTGGCAGCTAGGTCTAGAAATGTTAAAACTAGGTTTGGAGATAAACTCCCTGTTCGAATATTATGTAATTCATATTTATCAGTAAAGATTGTAATAATAAAACGTTCAGGAACAACATTCCATTCCTTCTGCATGGTATCTACTGATGACGCCGTTCCTTAGCGTGAGGTTTCCCAGAGGCTCATGTGAACGCGCTCAATTTCCCACCCAGCTGATATCGCAGACTTGCAGCTTACAGTGGTTAGTTGCCGACAGTAATTTGTTGAGCTCACAATGCTGTGTAGTATTGAAGATGACAAGCTTGAATGTTTCATAGGCGTATTGCAGGTAATTGCAGCTTTTCTTCTTACATAATCAGCTATTGACTAATGATACGCCGTTTATTTGACATATATCGGTTCATCGACGACGAATTGGATGTTGTATCCAGGCTCTGCCATATCATCTTAGCGGTGATGTTAATTGAGTGTTGTTGATTGAAAATTAGGACAGTTTATATTTAGAATAGTTGAAAAACGATTTTATCATTGCATTTGTATCTGTTAATTATTTATTAATTAATATTGATAACACGATGCAAACTACCTTATACAGAATGATTAATATAAATTGAGTGATGTTTAAAATAGTACAAGTTTGTGTATATTGGAGCATTTTGCAAGATGTCCATGTAATATCGTCAGGAATGTTAATTCCCCCTCCCTTACGTTACGATGTCTGTACATGAAAATGTCGTACATGCTACCTCAGACTGTATTTTATTAAATTATTTGATATCGAAGTACATCGTTGGCACGTAAGGAGTACAAAACTGGCCTGCCTCCCAGGAGATAGATACTGGATAGTATTGTTACAAGGAGACAGTGTCACAGATTGTGACGGTGTGCTGAAAATCTTTATGCCAACTTTCTCTCCCATAAACCCTGAAGACCGCCACGGGTGGCCGAGGTCGATAAGGCGTGGACTTGTGAGCGGGAGGTCTGGGGTTTGAATCCAGTCATGGCCGTCCTCGCTGACTGAGATTTTCCCAGGTTTTCCTAATCTCATAAATGGAAAATGCCGGAGAGGTACCCTAAACTTAGTCCTGGAATGTTTCCTTCCTTATAAAAATACTTCACTCAGGCTTGAGGTTCTTTATCGTGCCGTAAATGTACAACACGGGACCATGGCTTTACTTCCCTTCCGAAGGACGCCATACCGACTAGCACATGCGAGGGAAAATACTTCACACCAGTAGAGCTGAGCTTGACAGGCATGGGCAAGCGATATAATGTAATTTCATATTTGCAGCTGCAAGAAAACAGAATGAAGCAATTTGAAATTATCCATTTTACAAGAATCACCCTGTGGTAAGCCATGATCGTATAGATTGGAAAAGTTGCTTGGAGAATCCTAAACGGCTTTCTATCTTCTTAGGAATTGCGAACAATCGGTATGCTATAGGCTTTCTTTTTCATGTCTCTTTTCTAGGAAATCATAAAAGCACATAAAGTACGTTGAAGCGACAGAGGAGAGGCCTGGAAGTTTTCTTGTAAAGTTAACTGCTGGCTGCTGCTAGAGTATTGCGAGAACAGCATAAAAACCAGGAGTGGAATCGTTCAAAAACGCCAAGCTCGTAAACATTTTACGAAGCATGGCAGGTTCAGAGAGCTCGATTGCATAGCACGGTTGCTAAGTGCAATTGATGTTTAAAGTATGCCGTATAATTTTTTTATTACTCTGCGAGCTGTAATGTAAGGCTCGTATTTTCCTGTGGCACAACCTAAAATCATCATTAGCATCTTCTTTAATAGACCATATTGAAAATGTTTATTCAGTTTTACATTTGAACATTTCAAATAAAATTTGCCAAGCAAAGATGTTATTTTTACATTTTTGCTTCGACTTTCTAACATGAAGTCATATGCAGGGATAAAGCTTAGAGAATTTAACGTCAGTGTGAAGAGTTTCCTATTTAAAATCGCCATTGCCACCGGCTGTTTATTCTTTATATTTCGAAATACAACATACCTCATTAGGTAATTACAATTATATGCTATAAGTGTACTTTTCCGATATTAATTTGGAATGTATGTCCTAATTATTGTGACACATAGAGAGGTTAATAATATGGGGGGGGGGGCAATGTAGTGTGAGTGTACATGTTGAGCACGTAGAACAGGCAATGGGTTCGTTGTTCCATGTGACGATTGCATGTTTGAACTTGCAATAGTGGTTCGATTAGTAATATTTCAACTCACTGGTGGTGTAGTGGTAACTATACATGCGTTCTAAACCCAAGATCGCGGTTTCAAACCCGGCTAGGATCGATGGATTTTTTCGGGAGTAAAAATCCTAAGCATGGCTTCCTTCGGAAGGGAAGTAAACTCGTGGGTCCCGTGTTGTACATTTACGGCACGAAAAAGAACCTCAAGCCTGAAAGAGAGGCCTCTGAGCAAAATTTGTCGGCCGTTTCACGCCCTGAGTTGAATGGGACGCTGATGACCTGAGATGTTAAAGAGCGTCCATAAATAAACCAATCAAAAAAAAAACGGTCAAACACTGGCCAGCCAGTGCATTGCTGTGACTCAAGCTGCTCAGTGGCGGACTGTCATAAAACTTTTACCGCCGTGCTATTTATAAACAATGCAATCGTCTAGCGTACTTACAGAAATAAAGGTTAATACTAGTTATAAATGAATGCTATTCTGTATTTTTATGTATATTATTATTTACCTCCTTGGTCTAGTCGTTATCGTTGCTGACTACTGGCCGGGAAGCCTGGGTTCGATTCCAGGTATCTGCTTAGGAATTTCTCTAAGTCTGGAGCGCGGTCCACCCAGCTCGTGAGGACAATTGCTGGCTGATAGAGAGTTGACGATCTTCGATCACGAAAGCCGCGTGATAGGCGACCTGCGGGGTGCCGGCATGTTGATCACGTATCTTGTAGCATTACGACTCACATCTTAAGGAATTAATCTCTCATAGTAGAAAAGCCTTATGGAAGTATTCGGTTGTTTCGTGTTTGGAGGAGCACACGGTAACTCGGTTGGTCTTGACCAACGAAAGAGGTGAGCACTAAAATATCAATTCACTGTGTTTTTTTATGCAACAACAAGACCAGAGAATCTTTTAAGTTCCGTAATGTTTATTGCTTCTTCCATATTCATATTTAGGCTGGTTAGTGACTTTAAAAAGAAAAGCGTAAAGAAAAATAAATGCTAAACACAACGTATTTAAAACTACTTAGCATATAAACAGTAAACAACGGACTTTCAATTATGTACGACTCACAATGAAATGTTTGGAGCGGCTAAGGTTAGCTACACATTGCTCATTTCTTCCCTCCCTCTTGTTCCTGAATGTTTGCCTGAGAGTTTTCAGTTCGCACTTGACTAGTTAGTTACTATGGATGGTAGTCAGTAAGGTCTCTACCTGGAAACTACTTTTAGTTTGCATTTTGCACATAGTTCTCCGGCTAAAGACCTCATTTGCACATTGTCTACCTCTTCTCCTCTTGCGGAATTTTGCAAAAGTTTATTCCTTGCGTTGAGTGAATGTTTGGCATAATATATTGAATACAAATTTAAATTAAACATTTAACTTTCCCTCACACTTTGTGGCTAAAGATAATCGGCAGTTTAAAAGTGGTAGGAAAAAAAAATTGTCCTTCTATAGCTATTTATGTTTAGTACATTTTTTTAAAAAAAATATATTCCCTTTAACACTAATTTAACTGTAGTTTAAAAATAAATTATACTTAATTATTCTATTTATTGAGATAGCTAACCATTTTTTTTTTTTTTTTTTAGTTTGAGACTGTGTTTAACCACGTAATTTTTCAAAACGATATAAGTAGACCAATTGTACCATTTTTGTATCTTACCACAGACCCTCAAATTACTTTTGTCTTGCCAAGAAACCGGAAAAAAAAACCTTTGTGCTCCGCAGTTTCTCATCTTAATTAAATTTGCTTCATGGCTTCCGCAAATACAAAAATATATAGGCGAGAACTGTTCAGATTTCTCTCAAAGATGACATGGAAGGACTGGCATCTGTGGTACAATTTGAAGCCAGTTTTTGTTTTGTTTGTTTGTTTTTTTGCGGCGGGAAACGTGCTAAATTGTGTACATAATTTTCGATTGTAGGTTTCCACTTCCACTGCTTCCGACCGTATAGAAATCAGTCTTCTGCAAAAGTAAAAGATCTACCTGCCTTAATAATGTTGAGCATGAGGGTCCTCTGCTAATGACTGTGTAACTTATTCGTTTAATGTAGCAGCCAGTTAAAACGACAGTTTTAAATTCTTTCCTTATGGCGCCTTATCTCCGTGTTTAATGAGCTTTGTGCCAAGTACTTGTTGACAGTAATGGAGTGGAAACACCTCTCTGTATCCTTGTGAACATTAAAGCAACACTTATTGCATGTCTCCGTGATAATATTACTGTAATATAAATATATATTTACTACATATAGCAAATATTTTATTATATATTGTTCAATTAATAGGGTTAATATTACATATACATTCAAATGTTGTAGGATAATAAATTTTCATAGCATAATTCTACTACATAACTCAGTGCTAGCAGGAAGTTTCAAGATGATGGAATAGTAAGGTGAACAGAAAAGGCATGCTTATGTATTTTTAATAATCATGCTGCGAGAGAAGGATATTATGATTTGAAATTTAGTTGCGTCAGGACGCTGAATTTTCGTGCCTCATAATGTAATTTAATTTTGAACTGTCGCGGGAAGCTTGTGCATATATTTGTGAATCCCGTCGGCGTCAGAAACTACGTGGAGGTGATTTCTCATGAGAGCATCTAAAGAACTTTTTCGATGTAATCTGCCCACTGTCCACGTATCGTGCTATGGTTCCCGAACCACGTGGTAGATGTTGAATAGATAAGTTGGTGATGGCTTGTTCGTTTAGATAAATCAATACTTCGTAACAGTCAGTTATGTCTTGTGCCGAGTGAGTTGCGTAAAAGTTTATGTATCGTAATTAAAAGGCAGGCACAAACAGTCTTAAGATCAAAGTCAGATTCTAGTTACGGTCGCAAGATTTTTTCATGGCGTTCGAGTGTAGGTCAAGGTCACTGTACCGAACCCGTGTTATTTTCAGAAACACTTGCTAATGTAAACAATCTACGATCAATAAAGCGTGTAGTGTAAAATGTTACGCCATGTAATCAGCATCCTCTCCTAGTTCTGTTGAGCGGGACCCAACAACACACAGACCGTTTCTGTTGTAGGGAAGCGTAGGCAACATGCCGAGGCAAGCAACTTCAGCAACACGAAATTGCTTCAAAATAATTTGTATTGTGAGTGCTTCCATTTGCTTGAGAAACGCTAATTCGTAAAGAATTCCCACAAAGTGAGTGTAATACTCTTATGAAACCCTTTCTCTTTCCTTATAACTATGTGTGAAACGTTGCTTTTTGAGATACACAAGAGTGAAAGAGAATTCAGTAGCGACGGAAAAGGAGGGGGGGGGGAGAAGTATTGGCACTTACGGCTGTACAGAATTCCTTTATATCACTAAGCAGTTGATTACATAACTTGCAACAGCAAGTGTTGGCTTATGTTCGACCTAACTTGATTTTCATATATGCTGGTGGTATATCAAGGTTACGTCTATTTACTAGTGTCATAGCAATAAGCTCCAACATTTCGCTAACTTGTAGATACTAGGTTTAAAATGTATATAAAAATAGTAACATTCCCGGTTAACTTTTTGTTCTTTGTTACAATTTCAATGAATTTCGAGGAATTAACTCAATATGCAAGAGAAAAATAATGGAGCTACTTAATGGTGATAAATATAATGATAAGTCAGTGTTAAAACAAAAACAAATAAAATTTTGCATTAGAATGCATTCACGAGTGAGGAAATTCCGATTTTCAATAGCTCATTATCTGGTTTTTAAGATTTAGTGCTACAAAAAGTCTAAAATTAAATGATTTATCGTGTTGTGTAATTTAGTCTAGAGTCGGCTATATATCCTAATTGTGCAGCCAAATAGATAGGTGACAGACTGTGATTTCGAAAATCATAGGTTTGGGTATTTATTTTTGTTTTGTAAACCTGTATGATGAAACTAAATTGTAGCTATTTAAAAGATTAGAAATATAATAGGCCTAAACATTATTAATAAAAGAAAGTTAAAAATTTAATAAATGAATCTCTAGATCGATAACAACGATTTCGAATGGAAGCTTCATTAATCAGCAAAGTTTAGAATTTTAATGTCCTAACTTTGAAATTGGAGCAGGTAGCCATAGATCCATCTTTGAAATTATTGCATTGTAGTTTTTAACATCCGGTATGCATACTTTTGTTTAATTATCGCATAGAATTAGTCCTTAACTTTTAGGCATTAAGTTCCCGTTAACTCTGTAGGTATATTTAAAAGAAGGAACTCTTTTTAAACTACAACAAAGCTGCGAATTAACCTCATTTGTGACGAAAAGACTTTTGAACAATTAATGACCATATAAATTAGTCCAGAATACATTGCCCAATTAGTTCTAGTGTAAATTCAATTAAAAGCAAATGCAAATGTATCTTATTACGGTAGACTCAGACCAGCAACATGTAGGGGTAATAATTAGTAGAATGCTTGTAATTAATGGCATGTAGAGCGCAGAAATGCAAAGAACAAAGAAAAGACCAGTACAATAATGGCGTCTACTCTTACCTTTATGTGGATGTGATACTCCAGATAAGTAAACATTAGCGGTGGTGAATTGCGAACAATTTAAAATTAAAAGCATAAACTTTGAAATTCAGTTTTAATTTTGTATCGTTTGGGCAGTTAGCATTTAGCGCTTGTGATCAGCAGTAGTACGACCGGAAAATTAAGTTAAGTGATGAATTTGAATTTTAATAGTCTTTTGATTAACATTCAAAAATAAAAAAAATATTAAAATAGAAATTAAAACTGTGTGCGTGTTCCAGTAAACTGAAATTAACGTACCGTTAATATGGAGAGAAATACAAATTTATTTAGTGTGATAAATGAAAAGAGTAAACTATTAAATATAATATTAATAATTAAATATAATCTTTCTTACTGAATATATTTCTCACACATTTACATGAAAAATATTTATAACAAAATGAAGTAGCGGCGGCGGCGAAGGCCAGGCGGCAGTGGCGGTGGCGATGATGGTAATTAAACCCAATGGTGGACACATTTAATACTAAAAACACTAGTAAAAAACAATATTAAATTTTGTGAAATAATTCAAAAAAGGGAGAATAATATCTTTGTTCACATTAATTTTCACAAGGGTGTATGTTCGATATATATGCAATTATATAAAGGCATTAGCTAAATATTGAGTTTGTGCATTTTTATAAAGTTGAGGAATTTAGCTCTGTTAGATTACGGAAATTGCAATTAGTATTTTGCAAAAATTGAAGCAAACCGTGCCATCCAGTTAATTTTGTTCTGCTTTGAATTTCCTTGCATTTATGAATTAGAAGCGCACGTTAAGATTCAAAGGAAGCGTTGTAACCGTGGTTGCGATAGGATGTTTTATATTTACTCTGTCAATGATGAATTTAGTTCAGCAGGAAACGTTTGCGATGCGTGGTATCTTGTCCCACGCTTCCGTCCCTCTTGAGCACAGTGTTTTAAGCTTTCCAAGCTGGAATTCTCGGTGAAAGCCGTTAATCCAGACATGCTCAAATAAAGAAAGTAAAACAAAGGAGCATCTGTGTATATGTATATAAGGTTTATATTTCAATACGTGCCAATCTGAATAATTTATACACTTAATTTAAAAACACATGTTAATTTCAATATGGAAGACGAAGTTTAAAACCAATGATGATTCAGTTTTAGGTTTTACCCAACCCCTAGTCACCCCTTATACATTTATAATGGTATCCGCACCTTTTGGTGCTTACATTTTAAAGAAAATGCAGTTATAAACATACTTTATGTTCTTAATAGTTGCTTGGCAACGTTAACTTTTGTTTCTGTTGTTTCAATTTGGACGGAATAATACTATAAACCCTTAGAGAATTTAATATAACGAATTATTACAGTAGGCTATATACTGTAAGCGGATTAGTCAGGAGTTCCAATATATATATATATATATATATATATATATATATAGACTCATTTTAATCCTTCCCAAATTCCAACAGCTATAACAGCAATTCAGATTCCCAGCAACAATAGAAAAGTAAAGACGTATTAGCAATTACACCCTCTTTAAAATTAAATATACTTTGAAATTTCAGAATGGTAGTGGCTGGGGTAAAATGTAATCAACGTTGGATTTAAACTTCCCTATAATATCTAAATCTACATGTTTTATAAATCAAATGCATTTTAAATAGGTAGTTTTTCAGACAGGCAAGCTTTGAAATGAAAGTTTTCTTTCTTTCTCTGTATACAGAGTGGTATCAAAAAGTTCTCGGAATGGTTCAGTAGCGCTTCAATAGATAACAGTAAAGGGTTGAATGCATAGCGTTAGGGAATTGTAACCTTGAACTAGCAGTGTGCCAAACGACATCGTTGTATTTAAGTAATTGGGAGTAGTGCAGTCGGTATTTTTGTCATCACGTGCTTGTACGATCCTGCGATTTCATTATGGACAGCATATTAAACATACTTCGGCAAACTTAATGGCGACGATGAAGTGTTTCCAGTAGTTTGGGCGCTTCAAAATGGAATACGATGAGCGTCACCGGCGAAAATGTGTTAAAATATCCGGGCATTTGTTTGCGAGATCCCAGAAAAACAATCGCTGACATCATAGGTGTGTGTTTGGGTCAGTGCAGGCAAAGGTCGCTGTTTAAACACCGTTGACGCAATACAGCGTGAACCGCAGAATGTTCTACACTGACTTTCAAAAGTGGTAGAAACACTGGTGTTGCTGCCCAAGGAAATTATTTCGAAGGAGATGGTGTTCAAAATTAGGTAAACGAAGTACTTTTTTTTTGGGTAACAGAATCAGTCCAGAAACTTTCTGATAGCACCTCGTGTGTTTGCGAGTATATACTTATATATAGTTTTCAGGTAAATTTCTTTAGCATAGCATTACTTGTCCGGAAATTAAAATGTGGGACCAGTGAAACTACAAACGATTTTCCGTAAATCTGTCATACGCTGCTTTAAACGGGAAGCAATAACACCCAAAGAAAACCTAAGGCACCACCTGTATTGTGTTGCTAAGATTGATTTTTCGGAGTGCTAATGAAGAAATATATTTATTCGCAAACTTAATAGGGAAATTTTGCACAATTCTAGAGGTAACTTAAAAAAATGGAATATGACATTTTAAATGTTAGACAAAGATTTACATTAATCCAAGGGATGGTGCATTAGGAAATGTGGAGTGAAAACAACATAGCAGTTTTCATATTTATTTCGATTCTGGCTTTTTTGCTGGCAATTCTGCCTAAATGAATTACAAGCTAGAGAGATAAGTACATCTTCAAGAAGTTTTTCCTGAGTCTTAAGTGTATAATGAAAGGAGTTAGGTAGTTATGTGCATAAAGCATCTCTCGAATTGTTCGTGCAGTTTTTTAAAATTGCTCGTTATTGAATGTTAAAGTCCCTTTTCCCATCCATAAGTTATTAAATAATAATTAAACCGATTTTTTCTAAAATAATAACATTTGCTATTATTTTGTATATTTTCTTTAAAATTGTAATATAGCGATTGCATAAAGGAATAATAAGAGACTATAATTATAAATCTTAAGCCAGGTAAGAAGTTAAACTTTCAAACTGGAGTTTTTCAATATTTAAATATGCTCCTTTGGATGCAATTTTTAGTAGATTTAGAAAAGACATTAAACTACTGAAGTATTTCGTATAAAATTTACCATTGGATTGTATGATCAAAGTAAATCTCAAAATTTCAATCACTGACGAAACATATTTGCGGATATTTCATTCTTTGGTGGAAAGCGACAAATTCAGCAAAAGTATCGTTGAATTATTTAAAACATTTCGTGTCATCAAAATGATCATACATATACCGTGAATTAATTTCTAAGATTTATGTCTGTTATTTTATGAATATATATATAACGATCACGAAACTAATGTTTGCATTTGCTCATTTTTTATTGATAGATAAGAATTTAGCAGGGGAAAATGAGGTCTTTATGGAAAATTAGGTTATACGGTAGGCGCTCCGAAATTGAAGGTATGAGTAACCGCCCTCGCTAACACTTCACGCTTGTCGCTACGTCAGGGGAAATTGTACTAATTACTAGCAGCTGTTTTTCATTCACCCACTTTCAATTATGAATTAGCTTGCTTGCATTTTTTTCCAAGTTTGAACGTTTTGAATATATAAACTCACATGTACTTTGAAAGCTGTAGGAGTTTAGAGCTGAAATCGTGAGTATGCGAATTGTTCACGCGGTATTTAACATAAAATAAAAAGCATTCATCCTCATTTCGAATCATTCGATATAGGATAATAACAATTTAGACTGAGAAGCATTAGGTTTTAGTGACCCATTTGAAGCCAAAATTCGTGGTTTGTACCTTCAACGAAATCATACCACATTAATTGGTGCTGTTGGCGTATAAAATAAAAGTTATCGTGGATATTTTGAAGAAATTCACTGCTTCTGGTAACCTATCTTTCATCTCTACACACCTCCATGTGTGACCGAAGTCATTAAGATGCGGACTCTTGAGCAGGAGGTCTGGGGTTCGGTTCCCACGAGAACCGCCCTCCATGACTGAGGTTTTTCCACTTTTCCTCAGCCTTAAATGGCAAATGTCGGGGAGATGCCCTATGGAACACTTCCTTCCTTATAAAACCTTATTCTAATTTATCATTTCATCTCACGTATCATCAGTGCCCACTGTCTATTAATTCCTCCGCAGTAAAACAGTTGTGACAGATCCCCACACCCACGCATACTCAGGAGTAATATAAATAGTAATAATTATAAAATATAGCTTATAGTAGCAAACTGGGACATTTCATGTATTGCTAAATGTACTCGTGACTACCTGGACGTTTGACTCTATGACAGTAGGAAAACGGGGACCTTTTGTCATCTTTTGGGTTTCTTCTGCTAGTAATGGCTAGAGCGATGGGCCTCTCTACTATAGAGCATGCAGGTGGCCGAACAATAGGTCCTTTCGTATCTTAGTTGCAGAAGATGCTTCAAAATTCGTTGAGTGTAGAAGGGGGAACACGTGTCGGCGATGAAGATGTTACATCGTATGTTGAGGAACTCTCCAATAAGGCGACAAAGAGGCAATTAATTTAAAATATGCGCGTTTGGGGACTCAAGAGCTCACCAATAACATTTAAATATTTCAAATGCTCAGGGAAGCCGTGGGCGCTGTGCTATGAACCCCAGTAACGCTTTGAAACCATTTGGCGATGTTTGGATTTCATATATAAGGAGAAACAACCTAGCAAAGGTATGTTTTCTACCAGACAGTTTTTACGAGATGGCAGCCGCAGTTCGTATCGGCCAATAACTAAGTGTAATGTGATTAAATAGTTCAATGCGTTCAAAGGAAGCAAGGTTGTGTGATTTGAACTACCTCCTTCCCGTGACCAATAAAACAACGGCCCGGGGTATGAAGTGGGACCCTCGGTTCAACAACACAAACATCAGTGTATAAAGACCGCTTCAAATCGGGCACATCCAATGTGGGGCAACATCATCGATACACCCCAATAAAAACCTGCTTCGTAGTATTTAAGAAAATATTCCACACCCAGTTTTCCTTACTGAGTGACTGTAAATTTATCTGTCTTTATAATGCTTGGAAGGGAAGTTTCAAATGTTATCTTTGCAATAACCTCTTATTTCCTCTTGTGCTTTAATGCTGGTTGGGACAAGTTATTGTATAACTAATAGCTATATATTGCGCTTATTTTGTTTAAAATGCCATTTATTGATAGTGACTTCAAATGTTATATTTCCTAATTTTTCCTCCAGTATCAAGATTAATTTCTATTACGAATCTTACGAAGTTATTTCATCACCAGTAACAATTTTAGCTCCTCACTGTTGTTTTCCAATATTACCAACTTCAAGAATATCCATGTTACGTTTTGAAGATAATGTTTAAAATCATTTCAAACATTTATCGATAACTTTTAGTTTCTAATAATAATATTAGTATTAATAAGTTGAAGTAATTAAAACACGTAATTTTATCCCCAAAATTTGTTGTCATGGGTACAAGATACAACAGATTAGCATATTTAACGTGTGGTATTACTCTTATAACAAATAGAGCTGGACTACAATTTATTTTTCAGAAAAAAAATTTGAAAAACGTTTGTCTTATGAATACCTTCTGTAATAGTTAACCATCACAAGATATTTAATGATCTATTTTCAACAAAATTTGATAATAGGCAACAAACTAAACCTGAATCTTAAATAAGATTATAATTGTACAGAATAGAGCAAACATTTTAGTATATTTGTATATAACAACCTAATATAGCAGTACGTAACATATGCGCTGCAGTCGTTTGTTTATTCCACGGGTATTGTTATTTTATTTGCAACGAATCATGTACGCTTTCAGGCTGTAAAGGCGCGGTAAGATTATGACTGTCAATTTTTTTCATACTTTGGCAACGTCCAGAGGTCTGGGTTGCTTTCTTTGGCATTATCTCAAAGCGAGTCTTTTTCTCTCGTCTAGAAATAAGTGGGGGGAGCTGTAGGCTGCCATCCACGCTGAAGTTAGATAGCTTACAGAATCATTTGTGAAATAAAATAAATGCATTTATCGGATGTCATAATTAAGATTTAAGATTCATTGGTATTAATAAAAATTGCACAGTTGATACATTGTTTGTAAAAAGTCAATTTTTTTTAATTTTAATTTTTCATTTTTTCTGGTTGTACTTCTCCCTATGTAAATAACCATTTCGTGAGTATTGTTTACTAAATAAACACAATGACTATTAGAAACCAAACGCATCACAACATTGCATTTATACATAAGAGCAATTTGATGCTATTATTATTATTATTATTATTATTATTATTATTATTATTAGGTTCATTTATGGATGCTGTTTAACATCTCAGGCCATCAGCGTCCCATTCAACTCGGGGCGTGAAACGGCCGACAAATTTTGTACAGAGGTCTCTTTTTTCAGGCTTGAGGTTCTTTATCGTGCCGTAAATGCACGACACGGGACCCACGGCTTTACTTCCCTTCCGAAGGAAGTCATACTTAGGAATTTTACGCCGGAAAAAAAAACCCATCGGTCCTGCCGGGATCGAACCCGTGATCTTGGGGTTAAGAGGCAAGTATGGTAATCACTACACCACCAGGACCGACATGTATTATTATTATTATTATTATTATTATTATTATTATTATTATTATTATTATTATTATTATTATTATTATTATTATTACGCTCACTGTAAGTCTTCGGCAAACCAAAAGTTGGATATCCGCATTTTTTATGACAAAAGAATATATAAAACTAAAAATTAATTATAATTATACTAAGATAACAAAGGATTAAGGTAATATATGTGGGTGTTTAAATAAATAAAAATGGCTCTTGTGTTATATACAGTAATAACAGTAGATCAAACTAACTGTAACTACAAGATTACAAATCCCCCATGCTATTTGACATGTACTAGAGAATCTGTGCGTTTAACCTTGTCCAAGGCTTCAGAACATCACTCAGATATGATTTCGAATATAAAAACGCCAATCACAATTTCCGTCGAGGATTTCCCGTAATAAACCTTGAACTCGGTTCCGATGTTCGTCGAGACGAATCTATCGCTAACCTTCCTCTGGAGAAAACGGAAAGAGAAATCGCGGACAGACATGACATGCCTTTCTGCACCAGAAGGTCAGCTTTGAGAAAGTTACGTTTATCGTAACCGTCCCATATGAAGATATTTTAATCATAAAACCAACACAAAAGGGTTTCAGTGTAAAATAGCGAATAAAATATTCCAGAGGGCGCTGGGGTATCAGTCTGTCACAGGCAGTTGTTTAATAGGATAGTCATGTGCAATGCTGGCATATCACCAAGTTTACAGATTATGTAATATATATATATATATCCTTGGTCCTGATGGTGTAGTGGTAACCGTACTTGCCTCGTAAGTCCAAGATCGCGGGTTCAATTCCGGCCTGGGTCGATGGATTTTTGGACGTAAAAGTCGTAAAAATGTCAAATATGGCTTCCTTCGGAAGGAAAGTAAAGCCCTGGATCCCGTGTCGTACATTTATGGCACGAAAATGAACCTTAAGCCTGAAAGAAGAGACCTCTGAGCAAAATTTATCGGCCGTTCCACCCCCTGAACTGAATGGGACGCTGATGACCTGAGATGTTAAAAAGTATACACAAATTAAACAAATCAACAACTGTCTATTGTATAGCATTTTAAAAATGTTATCTGAACTTCATTTAAAACTCATATATAAACACATATATAAACACATAAAATAGGTGGCCGGCATGCAATTTTTTTATGAAAGTAAAGTTTCTTGCAATACATTGAATCAGTCCGTCCTGGTGGTGTAGTGGTAACCACATCTCCTCTTAAACGCAAGATAGTCAGTCAGATCTCGGCCATGGGTCTCATGTCGTACATTTACGGCACGATGAAGAACCTCAAGCCTGAAAGAAGAGGCCTCTGAGCAAAATTTATCGACCGTTTCACGATCTGAATAGAATGGGACGCTGATAAATAAACCAAATCAACAAAAACATTCAATAAACCAATAACAATCATGTTGTATCCTTTATGACTTATTTCTTTCTTTACTGGGTTTAAAAGTCTAGTGCTGTATGTATGTAAACTGGATAATTCAAAAGGAACATATCAGTTTCAAAGACCAATAACCAGAACGTTTACTATAGGAACATGTCGTTTGCTGTAGACCGTAAACCTTTAAGTTTCACCTCATCTGCGCACCTCCGGCCTCACAGCACACTCCAGACAATAGTGCACAAAGCTATGCGTAATTGCAGTATAGCACACTAAATTATCTTTTTTAGCAAATGACTTGATATAACACATTTTTTATTGTTTGGTAACAACTGTATACTGGAGTCCATTCTGCTTTTCTTTTCTAGTTTCCTCCCCAGTATAACAACGCAGGTTCACAGAGACGATAAATGAATGTTTGATGAGATGATCCCGGAGTCCACAACGCTTACAGTTACCTGGCATTCACCTGTTCAGGACAAAGAAAATTTTCGGAAAAGAACCTTACCCAGGCAACTGAACTTAGGGAATTCGAATCCGAAACCTTCGACCTTCTGACTACAAGACACAGAGGCGGTTTCTTTTGTATTTATTAACGATTAAAGTGATTATATAGTTAAAAAAATAAAAATATATAGAGAAGAAATACGGCCTGATAAAACTAGATTGTGAGCAGAAGTGGTTTGTTTCCTTTTTTGTTCAGTTTGTCAAGACATGATTTTACTTTGCTGACGTTAGTGTTCGAAGATTCATGTGAAAGTTAAATGCTTGTATGTGTATCATAACTACAGATCCATGGCGTATAGCTTAACAATTGCGCAACACTAAATACACTGCAGCGTTGAAGATGAGCGTATTTTAAGCAAATCTGGTTACTACTTATTATATTCAAGTTTCCTCTCGGCGCGACAGCCCAAGGCGAACTTGGGCCTGCCACAGGGACCGCTGCGTTCTGTACCTCCGTCTTGCGATATCATCGATAGGGGTAGTGTTGCAAGGGGTATGTCTTCAGCCGAACATTGTCATGAATCGGGCAGCTCCAAACTTCCCTAACTTAGAAAAAGCCCTAATTAGGTAGTGAGGATCAAACCTGGCACGTCCTGGCCACTAGCCGGCAACACTGACCAGGAGGCGGTCTGGCTAGATGTTACGGAATATTTGGAACAACGTATAGAAATAAGTAATGGCGTATTTTACTTATAACTGCCTTTTTCAATGCAAATTCTTAGAACTAAACTAACTTAATAATGCAGCTGTTTATTTGAAATGAGCTAATTTTCGTAACCATCATTTTATATTTACTTTTTTCAGCCATCAAAGAATGGAAAAATCTAATTGTGTGTTCTTTTTGAAACCCTCCTTTCATTTTTTTAAATAAAATACTGTGAGCGGCTATTTGGGCAGGTTATTAATACTTTACTGAATAGACTGGTATTAGTAAGAACAATTGTTTTAAATATTAGTGCGGCAGTCCGCTGGTTGTTATTATTCTCCACTAAAATTAATTTCTTTATCTTCTTCGCCAGTCGTGTTCAGTGTGTTGAAAGCCACGTTTCAAATTCAAGTGAAGTCTAAACAACAGGGATCTGCAAATGGGTGGGAGCTAAAAAGAGGTTTGGCTCTTGCCGCGACGTGTATATTAATTTTGTCACCAGTATTTATCGCACTGGGCAATTCTGTACATTTCATTGTTCACTTTAAATTAAAATACGTTGTTAAGCAAAGTTAAAAGTTGTAGCAGCGTTTCGGCTTTTTTCTTTCTTTCTTTCTTTCTTTCTTTCTTTCTTTCTTTCTTTCTTTCTTTCTTTCTTTCTTTCTTTCTTTCTTTCTTTCTTTCTTTCTTTCTTTCTTTCTAAGACGTAGACCTGTATTTTCGCTGGATTAATGTGCAATAATATGCTACAAAATATTACTCTACATTGCATAATTCTAGAAGAGATTAGTTCCTCTGGTGTATTTTTGCATAGTTCAAGAATTTTGGTGTCTATTTCTACCATTCTCTTCTCTGAATGTTTACCTTCTTTATATGCAATGCCTGGGCCAGTAACCTGAGAGAGAGCTAAGCATTCCTACACACACAAAGAGTGTGAATGCATGGTCAGCCGCTTCTGCATCACAAATACTAACCCCCCCCCCCACACACACACAGAAAGAGATAGAGATGAAATCTAATAATGAAATTGGGGATGAATCCGTGGTGGAGAAATACAACTAGTCATTTGCTGTTTCTGAGAGGGAACTCCCGAATAAGAGGAAGCAGTTTCTACCATTTTTAGTAGTCAATGCGTCCATAGGTTCACCTACTATTGTTAAATAGAATTATTGATTTATATGAGAACGAGATTTTATAAAATTACTTTCGTATACCTGTTCGTTGAATCGTTCCATGAATTATTTGAAATATTTAATCTAATTTACAACAGTGCACTGTCAACAAGTTCTCTTTATGTCTTAGAAATTTGTCGGTCCTGGTGGTGTAGTGGTAACCATACTTGCCTCTTAAACCCAAGATCGCGGGTTCGATCCCGGCCAGGACCGATGAATTTTTATCGGGCGTAAAATTCCTAAGTATGGCTTCCTTCGGAAGGGAAGTAAAGCCGTGGGTCCCGTGTCGTACATTTACGGCACGATAAAGAACCTCAAGCTTCAAAGAGAGGCCTCTGAGTTTCACGCCCTGAATTGAATGGGACGCTGATGACCTGAGATGTTAAAGAGCGTCCGTAAATAAACCAAATCAAAAATCAATCCTAGAAAACTTGCCTCAACATAACGCAATTAATAGCTTACTTGAATAAAGCGTGACCGTCTAAGCTCGTGTTCAAGATGTTCAACGATTCTTCACGGTTGCTAGACGTGTGTGGATTCTGAATTTTAATATCTTAATATAATAAATTCTTTCCAGTTCTTTCCCTGTCTGTTTGCAATTGATTGGGTGCTTAAGTTAAAACAATAAAAAATACAATTCATCAAACTGTTTCTTTCTTTTTTCAATGATGCTCTAGCTAAATACAGTCCTTTGTAGAACTTGAAGGTTGGAAGTTTAAAAACTGAAAAGAGTTTTCTTGTTGGCCTCCATGTTGGCGGGTACCAGCTTGATTGGTCAATTTACACTCCGGCTAGTTTTTAACCGCTTCTTAAACAAAGATATCTCACAATAATTTCGCTGCTTAACACAATAAGACTGAAGAAAAACTAACAAACGTATAACGCTGCACTTGGTGCTTTATTGATTGAAAACTAAGAATTGGTTTTACATTCGTGTTACAAATAAACACGAATCAGGAGGGCATTAAGACAAGACCTTGACTTTCATTAAGTTCTTGTTTTCCTTCCACGAGCGGCAGGCGAGCGATTATGTATTGACCTGATCATGAATTTTCACAACCTTGAATCAATCCTTCGAAATATGTCTCAGTAGCACTATTATCAGCACAAGATCTCTATGGTTTACTTCATGCGACACTTGTTTATTAACTACGGAATGCATAGAATACTTAGACCTTACTATTAATACTAATTTTAATTTCCATATTTTCTTCTCTCAGTATTTCTATCTAGTTAATATTCTATTGTAAAATCACACTTACATTATTACACGTAATATGACAACGGCTTTATCCGTTATTCCGGCCAGGGTCGGTGGATTTTTTCGGGCGTAAAAGTCCTAAGTATGGCTTCCTTCGAAAGGAAAGTAAAGGCGAGGGTCCCGTGTCTAAGATTTACGGCACGTAAAAGAATCTCAGGACTAAAAAAAGAGGCCTCTGAGCAAAATTTATTGGTCGTTTGACTCCCTGAATTGAATGGGACGCTGATAAACCTGAGATGTTAAAGAGCGTCCATAAACTAAATAATAGAATAAAAAAAAAAAAACATTTCAACTAGATTAATATCAATGTGTATAAGCATTTAGATTTGGTAAAATATTATCAGATAAATAAAATAAGAAATAATTATAGCTTAATAATAATTATCAGGCGGCACCTAGAGACTGCTTCAAAACCAGGGAAATAATATTTTATAAAATTAGCGTATTTTCTGAAACACGCACGATATAAACTTTGGACAAGCGAGCGAAATGTGCTGTAAAAGAATTTTTATATGCTTGTGCTTTCAGAAGTTTATTTATTATTATTGATCCCAGAATTTCACAATTTACTTTAGCAATGTGTATTTATATTTTATAAGAATATGAAATGTTATGGGCATACCGAAAGGGAGAAGTAACTTAACAAATACAGCACAGCGACACTTGTTGCGAGGGAATAAAGAAAGGGTTTGCAAATTGCTTTCGTTTTCTTGATAAAACTCTGAAATAGTAAGTAGCATGTGCAAGGTTAACAGTAACGTTGAAGTGATGGAAAAGGACCGTCAGATGGTTAAGATATAACAAATTATAATTAGTAATTTCTCCCCACATGGGATACCAGTTAATGTTTCTGTATTTTTTTTTTTTTCAGGTGAGTGGTGATGTAATTAAAATTAAAGACGGGCTGCATCTGTTCCAGAGTTTGGAAGCTGTTGGTAAGTACTCATTGGATGGGATGCATAAGGAATTCGCGATATTATTTTTGGCCTGCGTCTCAGCTGAACGTAAGCAAAGCGGAACCAAGGTCGTGCCAATCATCTTACCCGTCGATAGACAAGTTCTCGTCGCATTTCAATTCGTACAACTGAACAATAATACACAATATTCGTTTTCTTTTATCTCGGTTGCAGTCACACATTTCTTGCATCTTTTAATGAAATGTGCATTCACTCGCATCAGTTCTGCTTCCATAATTCTTTTAACTTCTGTCCTGATATTGTAAGTTTCTTTGCAATATGGAAGTTATTTCTATCTGCTTTTTTCTCCGTTCTACTGGTAACCGCGCACCAATAGCTTATAAAAACACTTACCGGCTCGGATGGCCGAGGTCGTTAAGGCACGGACTTGTGAGCGGGAGGTCTGAGGTTCGAATCCCGCCAGGACCGTCCTCCCTGACTGAGGTTTTTTCCAGGTTTTCCTCAGTCCTCATAAATGGCAAATGCCGGGAAGGTACCCTAAACTTGGGCCTGAAACGTTTCCTTCCTTAAAATAAAAATCCTTTCCCAATTTATCATTTATCTAATGTATCATCAATGCCCACCGCCTGTGGTGCCTCAGTAGTAAAAACGGACGTTTACCATTTAAATAATAATAATAATAACAACAATAATAATAATAATAAAGGCTTGATATCTCTAATAACACAAAATCAATAATAATACTTGCTGTAGTAACAGCAAACTGCGACTGACTGTTTAGGTAAGGAAACTATTTGCTATTATGACAGGCGACTGGCGTGATGCGGGTAAAATATAACTGTTGGTACATGCAGTACACTTTTGTTTTTTCTGATTTCCTCATTGAAGAATTACAAAACTCTAGGAGAGTTAAAGTTTAAGACACAACTAATGCCGAAAGTGCAATTTTCAATTTTACTGCACCTATGTATGAGTCACTTATGTCAGAAAATGCTTTTTGGAAAAGGAAATAATACTGCAGTGTTGCACCAAGAACAATGCAAAAATATACTTAATACTTTTTTTACATTATGCTTTATCAATTTCATTTACTGTTATCTTCTGATAAACTTAACAAGCACTAACTTCTCTACGTAAGGTTGAAGTATTGCTATATGATACCATCATAATTTCCATTTTCCATTTTCGTCATTTATATTATAAGTTTTCATTCATAAACTGCAGATTATTAGAAAGGGTGTGTGTTTTGCAACCTATGCATGGATTTTGGGTACCATTATGTTCCTTTGAAAGTTTTAAATAACGTGCGTTACAGAATGAAAAAGAACCCCGAAAGCCATGTCATTTCCAGTATTTAACCATTGATATATGCAGCTATTGGTTAATAAAACCGCTAACCCATATTACGGTCACTCGTTAAATTTCTAGCAACTGATGCTTTCCACAATTTCTTAGTTGTATGACGTACACCTGGAGATAAAAAACGATTGACTCTTGAAGCTTGAATATTTCTGTGTTCTTCAGCATAACGACTTGTTCACAAACGAAAACTAGCAATTGTTTTATGTCCAGTAAGGTAGAGTTGCGTTATATGCTTTCATTAGAAGTTATTTTGCATTCATAAGGTTTTCTCATTGATACCATACGAACCAGTGGTCAAGAAGTTAAAGGCTCGCTTTCTATAAAGTCTCCATATTTATTTATTTATTTAACGAATATGTGAACTGCTTCTATGTTGCAATTTTATTCCATTGCTTAGTAACTTTTCGTATTTTGTCTCCATTTAATACAATATGTAATACATCTAGTCATACGGGTGTGAGTCACTTGTCCAGAAACATTCTTATATTTGTGGTTTCTCACAAATTACCTTGATATTATTATTATTATTATTATTATTATTATTATTATTATTATTATTATTATTATTATTATTACTACTACTACTACAAATTAGGAGAAACTTGCCAATAGGATGTTGTTCCCAAGGAACACTGAGTGGTGGTCATTTTTGTATCCCGATATCTTTTTTAATTTTTTGGATTTCTTTCGTTTTATTCATTTTGATTTATAAATATTTTACAACCTAATTGCTATTTTCAATAGAAATAGTTATTTTTCTACATTTCAAGCTCTGCGGCAGGGCTGTTTCCATGCCATACGCTGGGGCAGAAATCTTTCTAAAGCACAAGCCACCGTCACATCGCACCAGCCCACCTCGCCCTGGCTCTTATAACATACGGAATGAAATAATATGAAACGGGAGAGTGAAAAAATTCATGGAAAGAAAATATCCATTACAGCATTCCGGTAATCGTGCCGAGAAAGGAATTTGAGCTCTTTTAGTTATACCTGCTAAAACAATTAAAATCATAATAATCACTAACAGACCAGGGTAAACCAAAGCCGGCCTCAAGGGATCTAAGCCGGAAGCTCCAGAATGCGAGACCCAATTGGTACCCCTGCTCAATGTTTCCGTTCTTAATTCTACGGTTAGGAAAAGTTTCGAAAGTAAACACGCTGTAAATGAAATCTAAACCCTGCATGATGCATGAAAGCTGCCCGTGCTCTCGTTAATGGTTGCAGAGGTTTCCTATCCATTTCATACTCGTTCCAGCTGAAGAACGGATACAGGATTTAGTTTCATAGCTTCATAGTAAAGAAAAAGATGCTCTGTTATGTAGTTGCCTATCAGGAAAGCGCTCGCATTTTCAACATGTATCTTCATAGCTACGGGGTAGGCTAAGGATTTTATACACGCTTTCACTTTAATTCCTAGGATTTTAATAACTAAAACGAACATAAACATTCGGGGGAGGGGAAAAGTGCATGAATGACGCATTTTATGCTTAGGCAATGCTTGAGATTTTACCCTTTTTAAAATTACATCACCGCAGAAGTTCATATAGAAACATGCAAGAATGATTTTCATGTTTTCAATTGGGTCTGTGCCTTCCTCTTTGTCTTGTTGCAGAATATTAACTAACAACACATACGTTATTTGAAAAACTTGGACGGCAATGTGAGTAGTGTGGTAGGAACATTTGCATATAATGCTGATATCGTTTATCTACTGAATGATACAGTAAAGCTCATTAGCGCAGATGTCGTAACTGATTTTGACTGCCAATTCATCAGTTGTAATTTGAAAGTTTGCATTAAAAATACATCGCAGCTATAAACAGCTGGTTTTTATAGTAGAAATACCATATAGTATTACCCATCATCTTTCGCAATAGATAGTAATATTTGGGGGGGGGGGTTATTTACGGACGGTCTTTAACATCTCAGGTTATCAGAGTCCCATTCAAGTCTGGGCGTGAAACGGCCGACAAATTTTGCTCAGAGGCCTCTTCTTTCAGGCTTGAGGTTCTTTTATGTGCCGTAAATGTACGACACGGGACCCACGGCTTTACTTCCCTCCCGAATGAAGCCATATACTGGTATTTTCCCACCAGTCCTGGCCCGGATTGAACTCGCGATCTTGGATATAGGAGGCAAGTATGGTTACCACTACACCACCAGGACCGACATAGTAATATAATAATTGTTAGGGTTAATGACATTTTAAATATTTTCCTTTCTTTTATTTCAAATCTTCTGCTTTAATTTTTTCTATGTATAATAGATACTGAAATTGCTATTTACGTCATTAATCCGTGTTATAAAATTGTTCACGGGGGATTTTTGTCTAAATGTAAAGGATTATTTTACCGGCGGAGTACAAGAAAGAGCACTTATGGAAAATGTGACTTTATGATTAACACTGAGTTTCAAAAATGAATTTTTATTTTATTTCAGAAAGGTACGTGTTTCAAACTTCATCTCTGCTGCTCTCGAATTTGTATGACTGGATGAGATAAGTTATGGTTAGCACAAGCTTATTTTTAATGCTGTATACGCCATTTAGCAAGAAGCTGTGAATCTTGGTGAGGAAAATATGAGAACAGTCCAAAATTGCATTCATTTTTTTCCACAAACTGATGAGTGACTCTGTCACTCGTATAGAAATATTAGTGCATTTGGATTTTTTAAAGATTAAATTATATTTGTTTTGTAGTATTAATGTGCAATTACCCAGATTATTAAAAGATTACAACAGGGACTAGAACTTTGATCAAGGACATGTTCAGATACCTCGGAAAAAACAAAAACTAAACGCTCGACCCTTGGATCTACAGCCAAGCATACTTAACAAGAGAACATCGGCGTTGAGAGAATGCATATTGAGTCTCCATAGTTGGAAAATAATTTATTTTCTCCATTTATTTTCAGTTTTATGTTTATCACTTACTGCATCTCTGTCTTTATGAAAAATATACACGTTAATGACATCTACCTATACATCAGTGCAAATGGGAGATGTAGGCATTATAAGCCAATTGCATATTTACAAAAGTAATGTCACCAGAAGAAAATGGATTGTTGTTTTCATGCTTCGAACCGCCGTTGTTTTCCAGGTTGGCCCTCCATCCAACTGAGCTATCGTGTCCTCTTTCAAGCATGAAACCACTAACTCCACAAACCAGTCAGATCTGATTTTAATGTTTTATATACCCGGAGACCTCCTTAAGGTTTCTCTACTATGAACTTTGGTGTTCATTTGGTTTATTTACGGACGCTCTTTAATATCTCAGGTTATCGGCATCCCATTTAACATAGGGTGTAAAATGGTGGATAAATTTTGCCTAGATGTCTCTTCTTTCAGCTTTCAAGTTCTTTTCGTGCATAAATATACGACACGGGACCTACGTCTTTTGCGTCCCTTCCAAAAGTCCCTTTGGGATTTTTACGCCCGGAAATAATACATCGACCCTGGCCGGGATTGAACTCGCGTTGCCTAAGTTTCTCGGGCATTCACTTAAATAACCGAGAAAAAATCATAAAAAAACTCAGGAAACTAATCCAACCGGGAAATGAATCCGTACCCGTTGCATGGGAAGCGAAAACGCTACCGTTAGACAATGACGGTAATCTTGTAAAGTTGATATACAATACAAGAACGAAAAGTTTCATTTACTTACGTGTAGCAGAAAGCAAAGTGACACTTTCAGTGCTGTCTAACAGACAGCGTTTTCTCAAATGAAGGTTATTCATATTGAACTTTTTAAACTTTCGTAACAAGGTCAAAATGTATCACGATTTTGCTTCTGTAGCAAGTCTCAGTAGCTCATTTTCAAATTGTGTAACTCAGTTTACACAGTTCAAGGTTAATATTAAGTGCTGCAAAACGTTGCGAATACCGGGTGTTAATTAACTTTAGCGCAATCATTTTATAGATCGTAATATGAGAAAGGAAAGCTATGGTCAACGAAGAAATGAGCTGTATGACGATAAAAAAACGTTTAAATTATATCCTACTAAGCGCTAAAGCAAATTGTGATAATGTTTTGTCATTGAAAGTGTTCAATCCTGCTTCGCGAGCAACAAACCCTCGATTTTTAATATATCATCGCGTTTTTAAGGTTTAATGTTATAAAATATGTAAATTCTCGATATGTCGATTACGATTTAACTGATTTGTCATGCCTAGAGGGAGCTATCTATTTCACTGTGTAGCCTAATGACCTGTAGTTTCGAAGATTGTTTTTTTAGTGACAAAATACGGTCATACATAAAATGTAAAGGAAGGAAGGAAAAAGTAATTCACAAGATGCGATCTCTATTAAAATTACCCGCTTTCACAAGACTCCATATTCTAGCCACTGTGCCAAATAGATTGTTGCAAAACTTCTGTCTGTTTTTGTATATCATCATTTCGACTGAAAGCTGCATTAGTCAGTGGCGCTCTGACCCTTTAGAAACAACGAACTTTATCGGGCAGATCATTCATCTTCTTTATCAAATCTTTTTTAATAGTGTTTAACGCCCCATTCATTATTTGAGACGAGACGAAATGACAAGTTAAGAAAGGGAATTTATTTGGGAAGATATCTCTTTGGCATTTGCCAATGGGGCAGGGAAAATGGTACTGTCTGTAATCGAACCTCAAATCTTTCGTTCACGATTTGTGCTTTAATGACCTCGACCATTCGTGTCGGTCAAATCGCTTGTCTAAGACCCTTCCGCAGTGTCTGAAATTATTGCGGTGCAGTTCATTAACATTTTGTATATACCTGCGGAAATCTTAAATATAGAATACCCAATTCATCCCAAACAATTGAGGTGTAGGAATTTCGGATAGCAAAGTTTTTCTCGAATAATACATAGAAACTAAAATATATATATATATATATGATTATTTTGAGTAAAAAGTAATAATTTAAAGTTTATTATAGATTTATTTTAAACACAGTAATCAGGTATCTTTTTTGTTTTCTGACACGGTTTGCGAGTTTAAATATCACTTCTTTGCTTAACGAAACATAAATCAACCTGAAACATCGTTCCAGTTCCTTCAGTTGCTACACCGAAGTTATTACACACTATTAAAGTGTCGCTTAATACATGCAGCAATTAAACAACCTTACGAAAACGTTCTTTCCTCCAGTGCTTTACACCTATCATCTATTGTCACTTTAGCGTTTCGGTTAAGTGAAGTTCGGTTAAGCCAGGCCTTGCTGTAACTTATTTAATAGTGTGTCTATTAAATTTACAATGTTTGTAAATCATCCGCAATAATACAGCCCAACATCAACGCATATCGTATTAATACGATTGAAATGCTTTAAAACTGTTTTAAAGGAAACACCGTAAAATATTTTATCAATATTGATTAGGTAATGTAAATTTTTACAGAATTCACAAAACTATCGCAATGGCATATTAATCGCACAATTGCTGTAAAGTAAACCACAAATTGAAACACATGGAGAGGAATTATTTTTGTGTATATAAATAATAATATTTTCACAATTTATAACATAATGTTGCAATACTATGTCATACGATCTTTTAAATGGAAAATTAATTTTGTATAAAACACTGGCGTTTTATTAGATTTGCCAAACTTTCTCTCGCGAGAGATGATAAAATTTTTGTTTTTAATTAATATTGTTCTTGTTTATTTGACTGGCTTACTATAAAATTTAGTTTATTATTTATTTATAATATATTTAAACAACATCGTGCCTCTTGTCTGAACTTCAAATCGGTGAAAACAGTGTGTTAATAGCATCTTTTGTTTCCAATAGCTCCGTATGATATTTTTAGGTTTTTCATCCTGTATATAAAAATACACGAACGAATACTTAAGGATAATAACGGACAGATGGAGATTATTGTAGGCTTTTTGTGCCTACCTTTGCACTTAAAACAGCAAGGGATGAAATGAGAGGTTTAATGGCTGGGCAGATCTGAGGCGGCGATGCTCATAGTCGGTGTCCTGTAACCTTCCCTCAGATGGTAAATCTCAGATGCCAGCGGATTTCGCAAGAGCGACGACGATCGATATCAAGAACAATTTCGCTCGAAAAGTCCCTAGGAAACAACAGGAATAAAGATAAGATTACTGAGCGAAATAACGCCATGTATACCTTTAACGCCAATACGTTAATTCTTAAAGACGACACTTGATTGCAGTAATGCACTACAGAAGTCTGTATTCAAATTCCCTCTTCGAACCCCCAGAAACCCAAGATCGCGGGTTCGAACCCAACCAGGACCAATGGATTTTCGGGCGTAAAAATCCTAAGTATGGCTTCCTTCGGAAGGGAAGTAAATCCGTGGGTCCCGTGTCGTACATTTACGGCACGAAAAAGAACCTCAAGCCTGAAAGAGAGGCCTCTGAGCAAAATTTGTTGACCGTTTCACGCCCTGAATTGAATGGGACGCTGAGATGTTAAAGAGCGTCCATAAATAAACAAAAAAAAAAAAAAAAAAATAATCCTCTGATGATAAAATAAGTTAATGGAATTCCGGTTTATTGGACCATTATTTCCCCCATTTGCTATTGCATATAGCTACTGATAGGCTGTTGCTATGACGATATGAAAAACTATTTCATTTTATGGATTCAGCTATATATTCCGACCCTGTAACCTAATACTATGGAATAAAGTAAAATGAATGGGAGAGCGGAAAATTCGTGGATAGAAAATATTTTGCACGCGTCAGAATTTGCCCTATACTGTAGAGAGATTTTTTTTTTTTTTTTTTTTTTTTTTTTTTTTTTTTTTTTTTTTTTTTTTTACTGTCCTACTCTTAGGTTTTCAATTTAGAATGTCCTCCCAGCATACCTGGCATTCGCCTTTTCAGATGAGAGAAGGTTCAGGAATGGCTAATTCCGAAAATATAACCTTGTTCTCTTCCAACTGGTAAACTTATACTCAGAGTTTGGTTTAAATCTCAACTGCATGCTTGCAAAATGCTAAATAATTTATGGATCTCCGCTTAATATTTAAGAAGTGCGTAAATATTGTTTCAAAACTTTAAGCTTACGCTATTATGAAACTCGGAATGCCCATTACCTCGATAAACTTCGCCAGTTTTAAAAACCGGCAAAGGATTTAAAAACTTCAGAAAGTTTCACTTCCTCTACAAAGAATACTTTAAAAACTTGGTGCTGGGCGAAGTGCGCAGGCTGTAAGAAAGCTGCTCTTTTCACTCGCCTTTCATCCTATCAGCTTTGTTTCAAGTATTTTCGACAGAAACTGAAACAATGGAAGGAGTTCTTTTATTCGTTTTTTTTTTCTTTGATCAAGTATTTTCTTTTGTCCCTGGCATCATCCGTTCTTTTTTTTCTCATCAAGGATATTGCAGCTCCGGCACACATACCTTTCTTGTTACCATCGCAACAACTGCAGTCCGGTTATTAAAATGTGCTAAGATTTTTCTAAAGTTATTTACGTGGCATTTCATATAGAGCAATATCTTGTTTTGCATGGCTTTTCAGTATAACATGCTATGCTGTGAAATATGTGGCATACGCTATTATGCATTCAATAAAACAAATGTATTGCTTACTAATGTACGTATATGATTTACCATAGGGTATTACTAAATTGGTTGCCAATAGAGTCGTTGTAAATATTAGCTGTATAGTGGAATTAAATTTACTCATATCAATATCTTTAATCGAAATCTAGACGACTTAAAAATAATAACAAAACAACAAATAAAGATAGGAGGATTAAGCCAAATAACGCCATGTATACCTTTAGCGCCAATAAGCTAATTCTTGAAGATGATACGAAATTGCAATAATGCACTACAAAAGCATGTATTCAAATGTCCTGTAGTGATAAAATGGGTTAATGAAATTCCGGTTAAAGCTGGTAGGCTGTTACTATAACGATAACATTTTTTATTTTATGAATGCAGCTAAGAACTATATAAAATTATATATTTCCTTATTCTTGAAGCTCCGTATATAAAGAGAACTTAGCTTATGTGTTTAAACTTTTAAAATGTTAAAGAAACAGGTAGATAGACTATTCGGCAGAGCATGGTGGCGCTCAAGGTCTACATATAGTTTAAGTTATAACACTTATATGGGATATTGTTTATTTGTTTAGTAATCTCTCATCATTTGACATATTTATTTTATAAACAAAAATGTCGAAAGGAGCCATTTAATAAAAAGACTATTTACTTATTCCATGTGATGTTTAATCTCCAGAACAAGAAAAATGTAATTAATATTAGTAAACATTTATCAATTTTAACGGAAACTCACATTTAACTAGATATTAGTTGCCTACCTAGTTATGAAAAACAATTTAATTCTTTGTGTTAAAAAAGAGAAGAAGTTAATTGGTACTGGCGTTTTTATTAATGCCAGTATGCAATGTTTTTAAAATTAATATACGATAAATTCATATTTAATATTCAGTAGTATCTGATATCTAATATAAAAATATATATTATGTTACTTTGCTGGTATGTGAAAAATATTATAGTATTTTTGTTATCATTTTGGGACCTATAGTAATTTAAAGCTAAATCGGCTTTATTTAGACAGCTTACCTCAGTAATATTTGGCTTGCATTCACCACCGAGCGCATCGCCCTTTTGACCGAGATCACCGAATTTGCCTGTCATAATAACTGACAGTTCCCTCGCTGATGGTAGCATGTGGACAGTTTCCACGGTTTGCTGTCACGAGAACATTTATAAGTTATCACGTGTTATATTTTATTTATATTTACTTTAGTGTGTTATATTGGAATGCTATAAGTAGAACAGAGGGAAAATTGGGTATACGGGAATAACACCATACTGTAGAGGAACTTAAAGAAAGTAACAGGAATTAAAAGCTACCAGAATTAAACTGTAGACGGACATCACTTAAACTCTAGCATTACTCATTACTCATTAAGAAACAACTAATTTTGTGTGCATGCTATTATTGATCAAAATAAAACGAGTAAAAAATGCGATGGAAATTTGAAATGAATAGAGCCTGCGATTGGTGTTAGTTTGGCCCCGCGGGGCTTGCACTCAGCTGTGAACCTAGGCTTAAACTTACGCTCTGAACAACACTTGAACTTAGCAACATAATCATCACCACAAACTCAAGCTCAAGTTTCTTTTATGCACTGTATTGATGTACTTGAAGGCGGAGGGCATTCCATTTTTGAACTAAGTTTGTTTTCCAAATGCATTTGTACATTTTAAATAAAGAATATCACGAAATATGGATCTCAATATGGGTAACGAAGGCGAAAAAATGGCGAATTTGTGCCATTACTAACTTAGCTTATGTCATTTCAGAAATATTCTAGAAATGTCAACTTCCAACTTTCTTCTTGTTTTTCTATTCACCGATACAAAATAGGCTTTCAGTCTGTGTGTTAAATTTACATTTAAGAAATTTAGTAAAAGCAAATATTTTAACTATAGCTACAAATATATTTTACATCTTTAAATAAAAACTAAGTAGGCGATTATTCAATTAGGACATTCTAAAATTCTGTGGTATGTCACAAATACTTTATTAAATGTAGTAAATAAATACTTCTTAATATGTTATTCAATTAACATAATTAACTTTAACAACGTATAAGTCACGAATGTGAATGCCTACATTTATAAATTGGTATGGCGCAACTCATTCTATGAGCATTTTCATATTAATGATTTATTTGTCACTCATTAAGTAGAGAAAGAGAGACCATAAGGGTTTAAACGACGCATTAAAAGTGTAAAACACAAATATCTCTGCAGTTACAGCATTATTCAACAGCAACCAGAAGTCGCCGATGAAAAACTTTTCAGCGTTGAATAGAAGGTTGGGCTGAGCTGGCAAAGGGCAGCGGAGAAAGCGTTGACGACGACAGATCGAGAGTGGGTGTGGTGAAATCGATGAGGTTCACTTAGAACTGAACCGAGAGGCCTTACTTTCTATACTTTTTTTTTCTCCTGTTCTGCAGTAAATTAATGCTCTGACGAAACAGCAGTCTGCAGTTTTAAACTATTTAATAGCGGAAGACTGCGGAGGTCCAGTTTCCATTGTCATACACACAGCAAACTTTCTGGATATTTTTGAACTGGCATGTGCATCAAGCTGGCCAGTTTCTTTTCTCCCTCCCCCTCTTCCCGTTTTTTTGCTTATGGAATAAAAATAACTGCTTTGTGAGGGCTTCTGATGTTAACTGTTTGTGTATTTTAACAGTAATCGCCGTTGCCCGAGAATGTGGATTTTACTATCTGTAGCTGCTGCAAAGGAGGAACGTTCAAATTCTGCAAGAGACGCTAACTTTGAGCTCAAAAAACAACTTACGAGATTAATTTTCTTAAGGACTCGTACAGAGCAAATGTTCTTAGTATCTCACAATGATCCTTTACGTGGTGCAGAAGATCTGAGTGCAATATTTATGCAAGTATCATTCTTATATAATTTATTCATTCCTTTATTCATTCATTTGCAATATGGAAATGTTTATTGTACACTCAGTGAGCTACCAAATACTACAAACAGAGTAAACCTGCAGTTAGAATTAAAATTTGACTGACACTTGAGTAAAAACCATCCAGTAACCTGACTACAAAACATTTTGAACATTTTTTCCCAAAATTAATTTGAATTACGTTCTTTAGTTTTCTTTATTTTGCATAGACAGCCATCTGGTGAAATACCAATTTCAAAATTTCTCAAATACTTTTTAAGTTAATATATTCATTGTGAATTGTACACTAACATGTGTAGATGGAGAAACATAATCTCTCAGTTCTTAAAAGAACAACTCTTTACTATATTGTGTGCGTGATCTTCCAATAAGTGTTTCTATCCTAACGTATTATGTTTCTTTTGATGGTATGAAAGAGTACTGGAGAAAAACTGAATTACATGTTCTATTTGTGCATACTTTAGCAATCTGATCATAACGTTAAGACTTTGAACTAAATCATGCAGGTGTATTAGAAACATTGCTGTAGGATTGGACTGAATACTCCAATTAACTCAGCGTGCTTAAAATGTATAGACATAAATTTGTTGTATGTAAAGTAAAGTGTTCTCAGCGATTGCAGCACAAACCGTTTCAGTTTCTTCCCGAAGTGCTGCCAGTGTAGCTGGTCAGCCCAGATCTGTCCTTGTGGACATCGCATACGGTACCATGAGTCTCAACTTTGTCTCGAATGCGTGCAATTGTTACTTGCGTGGCGGTTCTGTTCTGCACACACGTCTCCATTGCCTTTGAACTTCAACAACATTCTCGGTTTTGCAACACCACTTCAAAATTGCTTTCCGCTGTTCAAAAATAATGTTGGATCCATTTTGTTGTAGTAACGCTAGCATAACGTAATGTGAGTCGCATCTGTTTACAGAACATTATAAAATAAGCTTGACTTCATTTGTTCATTGTTGATTTACCTATCGCGTAGCAACGCTATCATAATGTATGTGAGTCACATCTGTTTACTGAACATCATACTATACATAACTGTTTTTTTCGGTCCAACTTTGAAATATATTAAATAGATATCTACTGTGAAAGTGTGTATATATTTTTGGCACCTTTGGTATATATGTTTCTATGTTTTTTGATAAAACAAACTTACCTGCTATAATTTCTATCTGAGAAACTAATACAAAAGTCTTTTATTAATTAAAGTAATCCGTGGAAAAAACTCTCCCCTTAATGAAATTAGTGCTCGTATAGTTGCAGCAATATGTCGGCTTCTGTACACTTACTGTTAAAGGAATAATTACCTAGCAAATGCTACTCAACGGATTGTTCGTAAGTTCTGTCACTGGCATTGTTGAGCTAAAACTGATCATATTCATCGCAAGTTCGTAATGGAAATTAACTATGATGAAGCTGTATCTGTTTCAAATTTTCTGGAAAACTACGACATTTTAACATTTCCTGCAACCGTATGAATATAACATTGTGAAATAGCTCCTTGTCGCAGATGAAGGTAGCTGTTACGTCACTTCCAGCATGTTCCATGGGCATGACCTCAGAAGACAGACCTTGCCCAAATATGTGACGTAAGAAATCTCGCTTGTAGCGCAGCGAAAATACAGAAGTAGTGAGGTCAGCCAGCATAATATTAGTATTGTAGAGTTGCGTTCGATAATATGTATACTTATATATTATTTCCATTTTAAATGAAGGTGAATGTCCCTGCAGTATGTTTATGTAAATAATAAAAGCCATATTCTAACCTTGTACAAAATATCCTTTTGTACGCGCTTGAAAAATCTTGTATTGCAGGGAAGCCTACCTTAATCACATAATTATATTTATTGTTTTGAAAGAAAAAATATATAGTTAAGAGATATGAAATTATGTGAGGACTGCTTTTAGTCCATTAGTTTTCTTGATCTAATGCGATAAATTTATCGTATATCTGTGAAAATAAAAAGTTTCGAAGGATATAAACTCGAAAATGTTAATGCTACTTATAAAACTGTTTATATTATAGCTCAAACATTCTATAAATATACAGAGTGTACGCAAATGATTATAGCATTTTTAAACTTAATTTTTTTCTTTGTAGTATACAAAATAATTTTGAATTATAATTTAAATTGAAGAGTAGCTATGGTAGTTTCAATTCTGCATGCTCAGATTTTGTTTTGTAGTCAAAGTAACGAAATAAACAAAAGAAGCAACTTGCGTGCAAAAAAACTTTTTGTGTCTAGAAATTCGCGAAAGATGATTCAATGGTTACAGTTCAGCGGGCTTTGGTCTTAAACGCCCCTTCTAGTAACAACATTCGTTGATGGTACATTCAGATCCAAACGACGAAGTGTGTATGTAAAGGAAAGAGCCTCGGGCGTCCGCAAGTGTCAGATGAACATGTGGAGAGAGTCAGAGCGATTTTCACGCGCAGTCCTAAAAAATATGTGCGGCGGGCGAGTCGAGAACTAGTAATTCCAACAACAACAGTGTGGAAGAAAACGTCTCACACAGAGACCGTATCGTCTCCTGAAGATTATGCTGCCCGTAGAAACATTTGCACAGAAATGATGAACAACAACATAATTTGGCAACAAGGCGGCGCTCTCCCTCACTTCCTTAACGAGTGCGGAAATGATTGAATGCAAATTTCCCCTTCGTTAGATCGCTCGTCATGGTCCGGACGATTTAGTTTTTCTCTGTTGGCCTCCGAGGTCTTCCTATCTCTCTACATAAAAGATGGAGATGGTATACGCACGTGCCATCGCTTCTTCAGACCCTACCTGAGTTGAGACGGAGGATTGTTGCAGCAGATGGGTCAGTGCTAACATCAGCGTGGCAAGAAATTAAATACCGGCTGGATGTATGTTGTGTTACAAATGTATCCCATATTGAACACCTGTAATTTATGTTATGGTAACTTTCACAGTTTTTTTTTTTTTTTTCAATTTAAGTTATGTTTCAAAATAATATTGTATACCGCAGATAAAAAAATATAAATTTAAAACCGCTATAATCATTTGTGTATATGTGCCATATTCAATATAACAGGAGCATAAATGAATAAATTAATATGACTAACTTGCACACATAAATTTATATTTGAAACGCGCGGAAGCTGCGTTCACATAGAATCGTGCGGGACCGAGCCAGAAAGCAGCTGTGAGAGCGTGGTAACTATAGGCGTGTGGGACTACTTCTAGGTGTAAAATTATTTTGTTCTGTATTCTTATCTTGAAGCACAAATGTGAAAACAAAACGCATTTTTATTTTCCATTGGCTTTGTGAACAAACAAATGTGTAGCATTGCGTTTTTTTATTTATACTAAACTTGTAAATTAATGTTTTAATAATATTAACTCCCGTTTTAGCTAACAGGTGGTGGACACTGATTATACATGATAAAAATGATAAATTAAAAAAAAGGTAAAGAAGGATGCGTTCCAGGCCTAAGTTTAGGATATCTACCCGGAATTTGCCATTTATGAGGGCCAAGAAAAACCTGGAAAAAACCTCAGTCAGAGAGTACAGTCGGAAATCGAACCCCAGACCTCTCGTTCACGAATCCGTGTCTTAACGACCTTGGCCACCCGTGGCGGTTTGTAAATTAGTGACTGCGTTTTGCAAGTCATGTTTGGTAAGGCATGAACTTTAAAATTATTTCTATTTTAAGGTTTCGAGAGCTAGGACTATAAAAAAGGGCAGTTTTAATAAATCATGGTCAATTTGTGAATTTTGCGTGAAAGTTATTAAACCACAAAAACATCCATATTTATATTTTGTGTTAGTGTAAAGAATATGTTTCAACTTTAAAATATGAAGTCAATTTTTGTAATTTTTCGTTCCATTTCTCAAGGAATTGCTCATGTATAAAATTAGGTCTGGAAACAGCCATTTGGTAATTCATAGCCTTGATGAGTGGGCTAACTGGTCTAGGTTAAACTATAGAATAGTAACGCAAAATTTTGTCAAGTTCATGTGGTGTCATAGGCTACAACTGATCTCTGAGCAGTAAAAGAGCCTACTAAGAAAGCCTTAAAGAAAAATCCTATGAGTATAAGTCAGGACATTTCAACTGACTTACTCTTTCGAATTAGCTCGCTGGATGATAGAATATATTTGTTAACTTGTTGAGAGAAGTACGTGGGTGCACCGTCATGCTATATGGTATGAGACAAACCATGATCGCCTTTTGAGATTACAGCTATCCAGTTGCTTATTTGTGTTATACACATGAGAATGCGGTGCATCAAGATCCTCTCAGGAAAACAACGTTGTCACGTCTCTGCACTCTCAGTACATTTATTGACATGCTCTTAATAATAAGGGAAGCAGGAAATATTCATAGTTTGTGCTCAATCTTTTTCTGTTCGAAAGTATAAGTGACAACGCTGGTATCTTGTGGTAGTGTGTTATTTGGACGAAAGCGGTTAACACTAGACACTCGTTACTTGGTGCAATGGGGCGTGGTCATTAAGGTTTGTCTGGCACTTAACCACAAAATGCACTGGCGAATGTGGCATGGAATATCTACTTGTTGCCCAGGCATTACAATGAAATAACATTGTAGAAAAGTTGCTTAGTTAAACAATAGAGCAGTAAGTTAGGTATTGTCTTTTGAAGTGGCCCTGAAATTGCTTTCGATGGTAATGGGTGATGTGAAAGATAAAAATGTCTGCAGTTTACTTGTGGCTATTATTACTGGTAAAGCCCTCACCATTAGGCTAAAGTACAGTATTTAAAAATGAGGTTATTGGATCGCGTTTTGGGAAATTCATTAAGAAAAGTTCAGTCTCATCTCAGCCGGTACTTTTGAAATAACATGGACACAGGTCTTGCTCATATAATGCTCTATATTTGACGTGTTTGAACACGAACAATCTGCACTCCAGTACTTGATCAGAACAATTTCCAATCTTCTCTTACACCATTTGAATTGAAACTAAGTCGCAGAATCTCTGTGTCCTCCAAACGTTGACTATTTCTCATAAATACGAGTTATGGATGTTAACTGAAAATACTTTGCAGGTGTTCTTCAAGTTCTTCCAATGTAGTCATAACAAAAATTTAGAAATAAAAATTACCACACATGCTGTTATTAAGTCTGACGTCAAACACGAAGGAAGCTGTATGGACGGACGTGCGGTTTTAATGCAGGTCGATGAAATGTCAGCAACTATACAATGTTTGCAGTAAACAAGGTTTTTTATTCATATGAATTTTATAATAATTATAAATATCACCACAGCGATACATTGTAATGACTCTAATTAAATATATACAGCTAGGTTATTTGAATTATGAGAAGGCAGAGCACGGCTGTACACTCGGAGAAACCAGTTTCAAGGCCATATAATTCATGTGCAGGTAGCAGATGGTAGTTAGTGTGAGGGAGGCGTTGTTAACGAATAGTTGTGCGCTCGTGTGTTAGTCAGTGTTTTTATTATTGTGTTTAATGTTCTTTGTTGGTTGTGCCATTAGTAAATATGATCTTGAAGAACGGGTTTTTATTTACGATACATGTGAAAACGGATTCTTGCACAAAAGTGGTAAGGTTTTGCAGGAAAATGTTCTGGCAGGTAGAGAAACTGTTCAACTTTTTAAAAAGCTACGAGAAATTCAATGATTAGACCGCCGTGTTCTTACGGAAGAAAAGTAAAATGAAATACAGAATTTATTATGCAGATGCCGGCAATGTATTGCCGCTGAGAGGCATCGTTTTCAGTATCACTTATAATGTTAGTGTTTATTATCAATTCTAAATATAGCTTCATTTTATGCTTTTAGTAAAAATAATAACTATATCTCCCTTTTCCGGTCGCAGCGGCTGCAGTAAGCAGGTCAGGCTCAGCCGGCCCGCAACTCAAATAACCTCACTATACAACAGATTGCAACGTGATTACACACTCCAAGGCTGTATCTATCAAACATGAAAGTAATTAATATTTATAATTTCTATCGCTTCTTAAAATTTATAAGAAAGCTGTGATATTTATACACATATGGCGAGATGAGTGATCATCTGTGGAAACAAAGTGATTATTTAGTTATTGCAGAGGAAGTACTGTTTGTGTGCAATTAGAAAACACCATCATTTTTGTAAACTTTCGTTGCATTAAAACTTGGGAGCGCTGCATATAACGATCGACTCCCTAGCACACACTGTCACTACTGTCACCCACGTTATCTGTATGCATTGTTCTTTAGTCCTGGATGGAGCTGGCTTAGTCCCGCAAGCTATAGATGGTAACGTTGAAATGAATCTTGCGAAAACTACATCAGTGCATATACTGTGTTTTAAACTGCATTTATAACAGAATACAAAACGAGGAAATCTTTGAGGCCATTAAGAACTTAAATAACTAATTTAAGATTCTTTGTAGTTAACGAAAGAATAGATAAAATGTTAACATGAGCATGGAACTACTAAAAACGGAGGCAACATGAACTGAAAAGATTGTAAACTAAAAATAAGTGAACAACAAAATCACCAAAATTACACTCTTTGATTTTTCGAATTATATGAGTGCTGCCATGGAAACATCAAATATTAAAGTAATTCCTTTTCTTAAATGCAAATAAACAAAACTTTCAACCCACAAATAAAAGCAGAAGCATTGCAACAAATACGTGATCGAAATCTTTTAATGCTCGTAAAAACGTTTACATTGTAAATTTTGAATTTATAAGTATTACACACACGAGCAATTAATATGTGAAACGAATCCGTAATATTTACTCCTGTGTTCTAGGAAATTGTCAAGTTGATATGTTGTTAATAATTTTTTACTAAATTACACAATTCCTTTGTTTTCATAAACTGTAGATCATGTTTAGTCATCTCACCTGTAGGTTATTTCTATTTATAGACACAAGAGATCTGTCACTTATGTCAGCTTATTGATTTAAGTCGCAATTGGTAATTTTAAACTTTGAAATGTTGTTAGAAATACATTTTTAGACGAAAGCATGGAAAATCATAGCTTTATGACGAAAAACCAGATCAACGTTGATGTCAAAAAGCATAAAAGAATATTTTATTTGATCTACTTTCTGTGTGGAAAAAAGCAACAAAAAACGCTTTTGCTGAATTTGTTTAAACTATATGGCAAGTGCGTGTAATAAGATGAAAAAATTTCA
Organism: Metallyticus violacea; assembly: GCA_030762175.1. Lineage (NCBI taxonomy): Eukaryota > Metazoa > Arthropoda > Insecta > Mantodea > Metallyticidae > Metallyticus > Metallyticus violacea. The sequence continues at coordinate 17,572,767 of CM060838.1, read as the reverse complement.
TTTTGATAATTCTTTAGTTGCTTCAAGCTCTTACAGGAATAGGTTGCAGCCGTTATCCATTCCTCGCAGTATCTGGAGGCAGTGAAATTTCTAGAAAAATTCTGTGTATAAAGCCATTTGAAATAAGCGTTGAGAGACACCTAAACAACAACAACAACAACAACAATAACAATAATAATAATAATAACAGAAAAGGGCTTTACATATCTTAATAGTAATATTTTACAAATTTTTGTTACATTAATGTTACATATATAGGTATTTATTTCTGTACCTCCACAGAATAAAATGTGCTCCTTGTGCTTTTTATAATGACATTAGCATAATAAATTATTTTACTTGATATCATAGCTTCTAAGTATTAAAATATTTATTGTTTTGGCGTGTTTTGTAATTTACGGACACTCTTTATCATCTCAGGTCATGAGCGTCCCATTCAATTCAGGGCGTGAAACGGCCATAACTTTTGTTCAGAGGCCTCTTCTTTCAGGCTTGAGTTCTTTTTCGTGTCGTAAATGTACGACACGGCTTTAATTCCCTTCCGAAGGAAGCCATACGCTCCGAAAAAATCCATCGACCATCCTGGATTGAACCGCGATCTTGAGTCTAAGAGGCAAGTATACCACCAGAAACGACGTTTTTGTGTTGAACTAGTATAATAAGAGAATATTTTAAAAGCATATCATAGAGGGCATTTATGTCTCTGCCAAGAGAATAAATTCGGTCAACTTGTTTACTCCTAGACTAAGCGATGCGATGGATTAAACGTGTCAAGTGCGTCCTTTGGGAAAAACTCTTTTTAAGCGAATGGCTTACTTTAATCACATAAAGTGCAGCATCTTTTATGATAGCTAGCACCTTTGCCTTTTCGTCACAGTGTCCCTGAAAATAACAAATGAGATTCATTCTAAAAGCTCCAACCAATATTCGTAAAAGAAGTTCGTAGAATAAAAGTGCGAATTTAAGCATTAAATCGACAAAATAAATCATTTGTCCATTATTGAAGAAGCAAAAATTGTTTTAATGATTTTACGTTTTCCATTACTTTGCACCAGATATTTTCTCACTGAAGGTTTCTTTAATCTCGCATGCTCGGGACTTAAAAGATCTTCAAGATAAAATATGTTTTTAAATAACACGAAATCAACATGTGGTAATGATTAACAAACATATGGTTATTCCTTTGTATGTTACCCACCTACAATTTAAAAGAATAGAAAATTATAACATCTAATTTTTTTAAAAAAATACAATGTTTCATAATCATTAAGTTTAATAAAATAGATATCTTCGTGATGGCTAACGACGAAACATTATTATTGACTTAATTCTCTTCTAGTAAAATTCATTAATATATGCGCATTCATTATTTATGCATAATTAAATAAAATGTTCCTGTGTATTATTATTTAACGCATCAGCAACCTGTTTTCATTTGACATAAGTCACTTCTGCGCTCTCTTCTTCCCAACCAGCGTGTTTAAAAACATGAGAATTTATAACACTTTGAATTGTAATTTTTACAGGAACTTCAGTCCACTCTAAAATTTGTTCTTCTATTAAATTTGCTTTAAGATTGTCTTATAGTCTACAGGGGCCGTCATTACTACATAGTGACTGTTACAGTTGAGTGTGTTTCATCACTTTCAGTATTACGTTGGGCCAAAGCTTGCACCATGCTATTTTAAGAATTTCCTCTTTTACATCTGTCCAAGTTAGAGGTATAATGTATTTAATATGGTATTTTGCTTCGATTCCTTCACGCTACAGTGCATTCTAAATACATTTTGGGGCAAAATACAGCCTGTATCTAGTTTTGGATAATTCCCCAAATCGTGAGTTGAAATAATGTTGTAACGTTTGGTAGAAATACTGCACATAGCAACCGCTTGAGCATGAGCTCTACACTAGTCCAAAATACTGTTTTCCGGAAGTTAAAGTTCAGCAAAACCATTCCTTGTTTTTCTTTCGCATTACATTGTATGCTATCGAATGGAAATTTGTAAGAGCTTTAAAAAGGATGTGATTTCTGATTTAAAAAAATAAATTTACATTCTCCAGAAGCAGCCGAACAAAGAAGCACAGTGAATCAAATCTTTTTTTTACACTTTTTTCATCACTACAACCCCATAGAAAAACAAAATTTCCAGTGTTGTAGTTTTTAAGACTGTCAGTAAATGATCAGAATCGATTTTTTTATTTTGTTTATTTATGGACGCTCTTTAACATCTCAGGTCATCAGCGTGCCATTCAATTCAGGGCGTGAAACGGCTGACAAATTTTGCTCAGAGGCCGTTTTTTTCAGACTTGAGGTTTTTTATCGTGCCGTAAATGTACGACACGGGACTCACGGCTTTACTTCTCTTCCGAAGGAAGCCATACTTAGGATTTTTACGCCCAAAAATCCATCGGTCCTGGCCGGGTTTGAACCCGCGATCTTGGGTTTAGGAGGCAAATATGGTTACCACTACACCACCAGGACCGACTAGCTGATCAGGTTAGCGAGATACCGTCCTTTTGCATTTGTATGCATTTGTGCATCTTTAGTGCATCCGTAAAACATTACACAAAAAGATGAACAATATTATAAATAGTTTTGACCTCTGAAACTGATTTATTAAGATTCATAAATTTTAAAATTTGGGTCACAATGGATATTCCAATTACTATCAACCAAACGTTTACCTCCTAGCTGAATTTTTAGTATAAAATTACAAAAACTAGGTTTAAAACGGTCAACATCACTTGCAACATTTATAAAATACTATACTATAGCTAAAATAGTAAAAGCGCTCTACATCGTCCCTACCTAATAGATAACACAGACCAAAGCTGAAATAAACGCCAGTTAGGCGTGAGGTTGCAAGCCAATGGTTATCTTTCGCCGTAACAAGTAGAACAGAGCAGTGTATTTTTTCTTCTTTCTATTGTTCTGCCGTTTATTTTGTTCCTGTTCGTTTAAATATTATCATTTCTAAACACAATTTTTTTCTCGTTTATTTTTCAGATCTCTGTTTCTTTTTAATTTCTTTTTTAAATCATTGTTTTGTTTATTATGTAATAATGGAGGGGCTAGTAACAATAAATAAATAATCACAGAGGTGTATGATATTTTGATTTATGGAAAAATAAGTATTATTTTGAACCTAAAATTTGCAAGAGTTCTACGTCTGTATGTGCATATGTGAGAAGTATTTTGTCTCTGTGTTTACATACTTACACATTTAGGATTTAATGCCAGATGTATGAATTTATCTAAATACTTGTAAAACGCCTTACATAGCTGCTCTTTCAGCCCAATAAATACGCTGCCAACAGAGCATGAAAGAGTGTTTAGGCTTGTTAGTGGCTTTCACAAGCGATTCGCTTGAATTAACTAAAGCATTATAGATTAATTGTAGCAGGAAATCTGTAACACAACCCGCCCACCGCTTCCTTCCCCGTAACACAGGAAGTGTTGAGCTCTCCAAGCAGCCAATGCATCTCGAGTTCTTATAGGTTGTGTGACACCGTGGGAGCCAAAACTGGCTCTCTCTTCATTATTAGATGGCTTGCCTTCTTCCCCTGTCCTCTGTTATTCTCTTCTCCCTAGCCCTCATCATCGGTCTATAAATAGCACGGCTCGATTGAATATAAACCGAGTGGATCAATACGGCAAGTAAAAACTACGAGTCTAGGGTTTTAACAATGCGGCATGTTCACTCGTCCATCGTATGAGCGGTTTCTGGTGTCAAAGGTCGAGAAACAGCGGCGAGGTCGAACATCCCAAATATTAATATACAGTATCTATTGCTGCTCTGCTAATACGCTTTATATGGACTATAATTCCACAAAACTATTTTCTGAATTGGTTTTCAAATGAAAATAAGACATTGTATGAGTGAAAATGTTGGCGGAAATGAAGGAGCCGAAAGTTTCTATTTTCAGTTTTGGAACAGAATTTGGAAGTAACTGAAAGCTAACTGATGCTTTTCTATTATTTGTGGCTTTTATTCTAATTTATTGTATCTTACATAGCTAACTATATTTCTAGGTTGTCACATTCTGAAAATATTTATATGGAGCTATACGTTCATACTATGGTAATATACTCTATGCCGTCCATCCACCTAGCAGAGACCTGAAAAATACAAGCGAATTGTTTTTATACGTGAGGGGTCTGACCAAGAAAACAAACATTTATGGAGAAACATTTTTTGAAACATTTTTTTCCCTCCCCAACATAGTCACCTTGTAAATTAATACATTTAGTCCGTATACTTTCCAAATTTTGAATACCCTCAGTAAAAAGATTTGTCCAAATGAGAAAAATTAGCATCTATCTCAGTTTGAACCTCTTCATTTGATATAAATCTTCGTCCACCTAACCATTTCTTCAGTTTGGGGAACAAAAAGTTATTTAATACATAACATTAGTATGTCATAATTAAATAATTAACATTTCATTATTTTTTTTTCTTGAGAGCCAAATTCGGTGAATATGGCGGATGTGAAAGAACTTAGAAGCGAAGGTCATGCAGTTTTGCAGCAATAATCCCAGATGTGTGTGAAGGTGCATAATAATGATGAAAGGTAATTTTCTTTTTCGCAAGGTGTGGACATTTAAATAACATCCTTAACTCTGTTCAGTAGTGAAGCGTAATACTCCCCGATGATGGTTTTGCTCTTCTGGAGGTAGTCTAAGAGCATCACACTGTGAGAACTGCAGAAAACCGTAGACATGACTTTTCCTGCAGATGGACCGTTTTTTGCTTTTTTTTTTTTTTTTTTTTGGTGCACTTTCACCTATTGCCACCCATTGTTTGGATTGCTCCTTTGTCTCTGGCGTATAGTGATCTATTCATATTATGAAGAGTGGAAAGACTCGCTGAAATTGCGGTTTAACAAGTCTAAACACTCTGTCGTAGTTCTCTCTTCTAGACGGCTGCTTCCACTATAGCTAAGGAATTCCATCTACCCCACCTGAGTGGTATTTTATGCCTCACCTACCCGCTGATCTAAATACTGGTGAGGGCTATCCCCTATCCGCCACTTGGGGACGCGCCCTATAGAGGTTACAGGTTCCCTAGAGGGTATGTCAAACTTTCCAAGTAAAATGCAGACCCATTTGAATACATGGGAACAAGATGCGTTCTAGGACGATAATATACTAGGGTATATATAGGTAGAACAAGGTTGGCCGCGCCGAGTTATGGCGACCCTGGAACCCTGTCCGCCATTTATAAATGAAGCAAAAAGGATTGTAAATCTCTAGTTTTACTCTGCATTCGCCACTTCTAGTGTAGAACTATGTACTTGTATACAATGTGTAGTAGTTCAACTATTAAGTTCTAGTTGAATGGTAGTTTTCTATCTGCCTTGTTGTACCGCCACGGATGGCCAAGGTCGTTAAGGCGAGGACTCGTGAGCGGGAGGCCTGGGGTTCGAATCCCGCCAGGACCGTCCTCCCTGACTAAGGTTTTTTCCAGGTTTTCCTCAGTCCTCATAAATGGCAAATGCCGGGGAGGTGCCCTAAACTTAGACCTAGAACGTTTCCTTCCTTAAAAATTCTTTCACAATATATCATTTCACATCATGTATCATCAGTGTCCAACGCCTTAATACCTCTGTAGTAAAAACGGAAGTTAAACATTCATTCATTTTTATCTGCGAAGAAATGCCCCGCACACCTGTTAACTCCGATTGCATAAAGAAATTGTTTTATACAGTAATGAGTTAGAATAGGCAATAGACGGACGACACTGCAGAAAAGAACCTTGAGAAAATGCCTAACATTGTCCTTGGAGAAGTGCACGGCCCCGTTCTATTGACGTCTTCACTATACGTGACTCCGTTCGGAGGCAGGACGCGGAATTCCGAGGTGTGCACCAGCGGTTGTTATAGACACGGATAGAACGACCCGCTGCAAAACGAATTAGCCTCGTTTCCTCCTTTGATATTTCCCTATCGAGCAGCTTGTAACTTAATTATGAGCATGGTCTTTGACATCTAACTAATTTTCTACTTGTTTCTAAAGCCTGTTAAGTTTTTCTGCTACACTGTGATATTCAACGTCCAATAGCCATACTATGTTTTTACTCTCTTTATATGACATTCCAATTATTTGATCCTCTATAACAGAGCTGTCCAACGTTCGTTTGTACTTTGCCACATTTGCATGATAATAGTGGTACGGAGGTGCCAGGTTACTTTTTTTTAATTTTATGTATGGACGCTCTTTAACATCTCAGGTCATCAGCATCCCATTCAATTCAGGGCGTGAAACGGCCGACAAATTTTGCTCAGAGGCCTCTTCTTTCAGACTTGTTCTTTTTCGTGTCGTAAATCTACGACACGGGCCCACGAAGGAAGCCATACTTAGGATTTTTACGCCCTAAAAATCTATCGATCCTGGCTTGGTTTGAACCCGGGATCTTGGGTTTAGGTGGCAAGTATGGTTGCCACTACACCATCAGGACCGACTCTCTTGCAAGGTGCTAGACTAGGGCTCTCTCAATAAAAGAACAGACATTAATAAAGAAAGAAATCAGAGAATGGGAGGAGTGGAGCTGCTCTTGTGCAATATAATGTTGATTTAGAAACATTCATTTTATCGGATTTTTTTCCTATAAAACGCTGATATTGTCGGGAATCGTCAAGCAATGGTTAACGAGTTTTAATATTGAATGTTAATGACGTACAGCGCAATCATTTTAAAGACTGTGAAGGTATCTTAGATGAGCCATTTAAGACAGGGAATTTATGGCGAACAAAGAAAAATAACAAAGTTATATGGTAATAAAAAAGTTGAAAATAAATCAACGTTAAAGCGAAGTGGAGTAAACACAAGCCTTAGAAAGCCTTAAAACCTCTTTCGGGAACGAACAAACCACTGTTTGAATAGCTAATCATCAACGTTTTTAAGATTTAGTACTATAAAATCTGGATTAACAATACTGAACGACGGTTAACTGAAATATTGTATTGTGTACTCGTAGGTTGGTCTAGGGAGTACTTTGCGCCTGACTATGCAATTGGACATAGTGTGCTTTTGAAGGTCATAGGTTCCGGTTCTGCGCTGTAGGTTATTCATTTATTTATTTGTATTTTATGATGAACACAACAATGTTATTTGAGCTAATATTGGCAGAGCCTGGCTGCACTGGGAAGGAACATATGACTAGATTCGAACTCTGTAACAACGATGTTTCACTTGATGACAGGATAGCATACCACCCACGTCAAAGAGACATGTTTATTGAGTGGTATCATTTCTAATGTAAGCTTCATAGTCAGTGGCGTACTGGTTCTTTAATAACTTAATTCTACGGCTTTGAAATTTGAACAGATGTACCATAGTTATTCTATTTCAAATTGCTTGTCTAAAACTCCTCTACAATTTCAGAAATAATTATGGTGTAGTTCATTAATACTGTATATGTTGTTTGTCTGTAATATATATATATATATATATATATATATATATATTACATTTAAAAGATCTCTGACATAATTCAACAGCGATAGTATATGTTTTGGGTATTTAAATGCCACTTTAAATGTAGCACGCGTCACTTTAATTCAGAAGTGCCACACTTTCTTAAATGTCATACCTCTTTGCTTTCTAATATGATACCATATTTGGGTAAACTTGTTTTTACAATTGTGAAGCATTTGGCAGCATTGCAGGATACCCACATGTAAGTGATATGCAAAAAGAAAGAGCTCAGAATTGAGAGAAAAAAAATGGAAAGAAGTTAAGTGGCGAGAAAAGTAGTTGTGGAGCAGGTTGCCAACCAAGACAGGAATTTTACTTTTTTTATTATTATTTATTTGGTTTATTTATGGACGCTCTTTAATATCAGCATCCCATTCAATTCAACGTGAAAAGGCCAAGCAATTTTCCTCAGAGGCCTCTTAAGTTCTTTATCGTGCCGTAAATCTGCGACACGGGACCCACGGCTTTACTTCGCTTCCAAAGGAAGCCGTACTTAGGATTGTTACGCCAGAAAAAATCCATCGAACCTGGCCGGGATTGAACCCGCAATCTTGGGTCTACGAGGCAAGAATGGTTACCATAAGATCATCAATACAGACTGAATCTGACCTGGTAATGGTCGACACCCGTGGGCAACATTTCTTCACAGTGTTCTGCAAACGATTCTACCCCAAGGGGGGAAACTTTAAGAAAGTGCTGTATTTGTGATGTCAATGTATTAAAATAAGCTACCCAATGCTGTCATGAAGAGTATTAATTAGATAGAAATGTTACACAAACAAGGAAATGTTAGTGCCTAAATATAGGAGCGCGTAACAAAAACTGTTTATGAATCACCGGTGGCAATGAATCATGCTATACCTGCGTTGACAAATATCTAGTTATTAATTATTCCTAATGAACTGTCTAATCATGAAGCTTAGGAACTTGTGGTGTTGACTTTTCGGGTATAGATTACGTCAGTGAAGCTAATCGTTCCTCTGCAATACAAGCAGGTTCGTAAACAAATGCACTATCACAATACACGTATGTACTGCGTGTTTCATAGATGATCTACAAATATCGTTGTCTCGCACTGTTTCATTTAGACTATGTATAATGCCGAAGGTACAGCATTCAAATTGCGCAGAATTGCAGTCTACTTTAGGTAAATGTAAAAGTCACATTCTTACTTTAAAAGAACAAAACTTTTATGTGTAAATTGTGAAAAATAGAACTTAGGTTCAAAATCGTCCATTTGTTTTATTTACGGACGCTCTTTAACATCTCAAGTCTTCAGCGTCCCATTCAGGGCGTTAAACGGTTGATAAACTTTGCTCAGAGGTCTCTTCTTTCTTTTACGTGCCGTAAATCTACGACAAGTGACCCACGGCTTTACTTCCCTTTCGAAGGAAGCCATACTTAAGATTTTCACACTCCATCGACCGTGGCCGGGATTGAACCCGCGATCTTGGGTCTACGGGTTATTGAGCCTTCAAAATATTCAAATATTACTGTGAGCTCTTGTGCTCCCAAACGCGCCCCCTTTAAACTATTCAAATCTTCGATTTCTCATTGGAGAGTACGCTGATGACCTGAGATGTAAATAAATCAAAATCATTGGAGAGTTCGTGATCATCCAATGTAATGGCGTCATCGCCGACACCTGCTCCTGTGGTATCTGTAACGGACTTCCGAGCATCTCTAGCAAGTGAGAATACAAAAGACCTATTGTTCGACTCATGCCGGACACCTGCATATATTTAGTTTTGTTAGCTGTGTGAACAATAGGCTGGCTTTCGCTCGGGCCATCTTCGGCAACTGAGAATACAAAATATTACAATAGACAGCCTTTCCCTCGCGTTAACAAGGTATGCGTCCAGGTAGCCTACATATTTTTCGTGACACGTTAAATTCCCTTAATTGCTACTGCAGGATATATAAAATATTTAATAACTATTACCTGTAAAGTATGTAAATACATTCACTCTCGAAACGCGTGGGTATGAAGACCTGTAATAGCATTTTATACATTCGCAAGAATAATTAATATATTTAATAGAAAATAGGTGTCTTCCATTCCAGTTGTTAAAATCTAGTTTTGTTCACATAGTTAATAGCCTTATTGTTAACTCAGCAATTAGAGGAAGACCTGCAATTTGCAAAATCTATTTTGGACTGGAAGTCATAACACAGCTGAAAGAATCGGAATTTCCCACATTCAAAAGTGTAAATATAATTGAACAAATGTCCACGAAAATTAAACTAGGCACCGCCTGGACCATTAACTGAAAATTGAAGCAGAAACTCAAGCGTTATTTTTTTAAAAAAAGTAGCGCGTTTTTGGTGGTTATGTGCGTCACACTAAATCGACTGCTGAAGGATGAAAATCCATCAGAGATACTGTTATTCTTCATTTACGACTCTAAACTTCATATGATGCGGGGAAAAAAAAAACCACTTAGGTATTCGGTATAAAATCTGTCTAACCAACATTTCTGAAATTACATTCGAAAATTTACGCAAGTTAATCACAGCTAATTGTAACGAGCACTTCGGAAACGAAGAATGCATTTTGTAAAGCAAGTACACATTCATGTTTCACTGCTACCAGACTATATTCGCATGGCACTTGAGTGTTTACATTCCAAGCCTATGTACGTCCAAGATTCGAAAACAAAGGTATGCGTCTTGCGCACGTAATTTCATATTTAACTCATTTCCGTTTCTTTGCCTAAATAACTAAATAAGCAAGAGCCAAGCGAAATCATGCTAAGATAAGTAGATAGTCCCGTAATGAACATAATCATAGGGATATAATCAAATGAATCATATTCTGAAAGTACACTTTTTTCACACTTGCTCGTTTCTGGGAAACTATACGACCTGGATAGCTTGTGTAACGTATGATAGTGCCAAATTCACAAATTAATGATGAATGTTGTGGACATTAGAGGCATGTTATATGGCAAAAATAGAACTGTTAAGTTTATATTTTCTTTCAAGTGTAGAAACATGTTTCCAGTCAGCTAAGAGTCATAACTATAACTAATTTTGATATGCGAGATGGATAGGGTACTATATTACGTATAAAAGCAAGCATAAAAACTCAAGTGTCTCCTCAGAAAAACAAATATGAGGTAATAATTGCATGTAGTCATATGTTAAACAGCAACGAATCGGTCTTTTAATGACTAGTACGAGTAGGAAAATGTTCAAGCATGTGCATTCACCATTTAAAACAAAATTGTATATTTAATGCACCACGACAAAACTGAGAGTACCTTGTTTCGTAAATTATTATTAAAATCAACGAATATTATTTGAATTCCTTAATGATACACATATTAAATCATGTTCCTTATGCAATGTAAATAATAATAATAATAATAATAATAATAATAATAATAATAATAATAATACTTTTCTCTTAGGATCAAGTCTAAAGATAAGTATATAACTAGCAGTTCCTGAAATTCGAGCAGATTGAAAAGAGACAAAATAAAATTATAACCTCATATAAAATCTCAAGAGTTAGTAAGCGCACATGAATTATACTAGATGATATCAGTTACAGCTACAATATAATCTGTAACATTCTTCCAGGTTTTTTACTTACTGTCTCCACAGATATTTTCCTGAACTTGATGTTCGTTATTATGTACATTGTTTCTGGTGGATAGAACAGGATAGAATTTTTGCACCACCGTTGCTGATGGGCCTATTGCCCATACGTCCTCGAGGGAGCCCTTCGGAAGGTAGGGTGAGTTAGAGGACACACCAGCCGGCCAGAAATCCAAGGGGGGTTTTACACTTTCGCAGACGGAGTGCCTTACGTTTACATTAAGTCCAGAGGCCACCGGACCGGCGAGGACAATTCCCGGTTTCACCAAGCTGTTATTCGAGTTGTACCAAGGTCCCCAAGTAGAGTCCCTTCCACCCAGACAGAACTCACCAGACGCTAGGACAGGAACTTTCCCACAGCGCAAGCCACCGTCACACCGCAAGGCACCAGCCCGCCTCTCATGACGCTTCTGACTCTGTAACTGATGCTATGGAATAAAAGGAAAGGAAATGTGAGAGCGGAAAATTCATGGAAAGTAAATATCCATCCCAACATTCGCCTAAGTGACCACGGGGAGACATAGGTTAGGATGATCAGCGCAAGAAAATTGAACCTGGGACCGAAATACAAGTTTCAAACGTTACCTCCTGAGACACCCCGCTCAGTTTCAAAATTACCGCAATAGAGACCTAAATATAGGGTTTATAGCTTTTGGTGTTGAGGGGAATTAAAATCAGCGCCTTTAGCGTAAAGATTTGAACTGAAGAATTTGTGTAAATGCACATTATTATTATTTTCCCCCTTACTGACCAATGGGTGTGAATTATGAATTACAGCAAGTGGCAGAACATGCAACAACCTGTCGGTCCTGGTGGTGTAGTGGTAACCATACTTGCCTCCTAAACCCAAGATCGCGGGTTCACTCCCGGCCAGGGTAGAGGGATTTTCGGGTGTAAAATTTCTAAGTATGGCTTCCTTCGGAAGGGAAGTAAAGCCGTGGGTCCCTTGTCGTAGATTTAGGGCACGATAAAGAACCTCAAGACTGAAAGAAGAGGCCTCTGAGCAAAATTTATCGCAGTTTCACGCCCTGAATTGAATGGAACGCTGGTAAACCTGAGATGTTAAAGATTGTCCGTAAATAAAACAAAACAACAACAGATGCAACAACCTAGCCCGTAAGATTACATTTACACTTCATATAGAACTACAATTAAATGTGTTATTTGTGACATTTCAATTACAATGAATAAACTTTATTAATCTCTTTTTTCTTCTCGGAGCAATAGTGTTCGTGTCGCTGGTTAATTAACATATTTTAATAAAGCGCTCTCATTACGTGGTATCATGCACCAAACTGTCAAGTGCCGACAACAGTTACTGAAAGCAAAAACAATTCTCTTGTGTATGTGATGCAATTCGCAAAAAAACTCTGTCTAAAAATCGCGCTCTCACCAAAGTTTCTTGTCTGACAGCTCGCTTTTTGTAGGTATATTTCCTTGATTAGGTGAAAGTAAACAGTCACAAATTGTTGGCGCAAGTAGTTTTGTCCGGGGAGTGCGCAAGCATATCTGATTGCTAAAGAAGAAAACCTTCAATCCATTAAATGTGGCGGTGGCAACGTAACTTCTTTAATTAACGGTGCTTTAATTACCTACCTGTCCCCACTTACTGTGCTAAAGAAAACTTAAAGGCATAGAAAATCAGTGGAAACATGTGTGTGAATAGGGGAATTTGCTAAAAGAAAATAGGTGTTAGCAACATTGAAACATTTAAGAGAAAATCATTAGTTTCACGCCATTAAGTGATCCAAAACTCTGAATTCAAAACAAGTGTTACGGTACAATTGATACAAAATTAACTTGTGCACTGCGCATGAAATTTATTAGAGTTTTACATAAATAATTTATGAAACTTTAGGACAGTAAATAAGAACTATTTGTAATTAAAAATTTATAGCATCTAAAATATCCCATTACTGCAAAAATTGCTTCCAAATGGGAGACAAAGAAACCTGCCTAACTGACTTATAAAATTTAAATATACCTTACACATTACAATTAAGCAAATAACAAATAAATCTCGCAACACACCTAAAGTTATAGAATATAAATTATTTATAACATTAAAGCCCAGTAAGTGCAAAAGAAAACGATACAGTTTCTCTTGAAAAAGTTAATATTAAACCCTTTAAAAATTTATATTATAAATACATATAATAATTCACAACCCTCCTCCCCCAAAAACCCCTACAATAAACCTGGGTCACCAAAGTAGACAAAAAACCCGAGGAATTTCTAGAATGCCAAAACAAGCCCCATTCCGACGGGAACTTCTTACCTACGTCCTAGCACTTCGGCAGCTCAGAGCAAAAGACACTTCACTGTCACCGGAGCTAAGTAATAATGTGTTATTAATGAAATTGAACTTGAAAGTCACGTCACCATTCTCGCATGAGAAAAGAAATGAACAATACAATATCAATCAGCTGTGTCTTTTTGTGCAACAAGGCACATAAAATAGATATAAACGGTGTCAATAATATTCACTGCATTATAATGTACATATGATCACTATCTTTACAAAAATCAGTGTAAAATGTTGCGTCCTAGGTACGTTGAAAGGAATAGAAAAGATTGGGGGTTTACGCAATTTATTTGGTTATTAACAAACCTTTTCTCTTATTTTGATTTTAATTACCATAATACAAGGGCTGTTCAATAAAGAATGTTCATACTTTTTTTTTTTAAACTATATACCTTTACTCATCCTCATAACTTTATTGATTTTTTATTGGATGCAATACACCTATCCCATATTCTGTATTGTCTCATGGAATTCCAGCACACAAAATGCCTTCCTTGCTGTGGCTACCTTTTTCACAAAAAACTCTGATTGTGTATGGATCAAAATATGTCCATCGAGGACAATATAGATACGAATTTACTAATTGGTACATGTCACATTGTGAACAAGTTAATATTCAGAAATTATTGATATTTTAAAACTCCGGAGAAACTTTGATTAACCCTGTAAACTAGAAATGACACTACCTCCAACCATGCTGACATTGAAGGTGTGTCAGGTGACTCCCTTCTGCTGTAAATAGCCAGTAGGGAGTTCCTCATCGTCCAGCTGATGTACAAATACGTGGAGTGCAGTAGAGGATACTTCCTGTAGTTCACCCGGTTATTCTTTGAGGTTTTTCTTGGCTACAGTTTAAATTTACTTAATAACTTTATTAAATAAAAAATGCAAAACAAATGTTAGTTAACTTGCGTCACAGTACAATCAACTCGAGCAGCAATAGAACCTTCTTTGCCTGTGATGCCTTAAATAAGGCAATTGAAGAGACTAAAACTCGGTAGAATTTTCATAATCTAGAAACTATCGGGTCATCCAATTATCTCATGACCTACGCAACGGCGGGGAGTGCATCAGGCGATAAACTATTGCTCAGGCCAGGGTAGGCGTACAAGAGAGAGTGGCAGAATTACTAGAGTAATAGTCTAATAAATTTTAATGCACTTAAAATAATTGGGTAATTTTTGGGCATTCGCCCAAAAGAGATTCCGAAACTGCCTGCCTACATCGTATTTCTCGATGATGCACTTAATTAAAAATCAAAATCCAATCCCTTGGCTTACGTTCTTGTGCCACATTAATTTTATTGGGATTTTGTTTTAGTAACTTCGTAGATCTTTATAAGGAACAGTAGGAAATTCCCGTTTGCTAAGAAAATGGCTAAAGGATTTTTATGGAAATTTTCTAGGCAGTATCCAAGGCCATCAAGAGTTGCTTCGTGAGCTCTTAACGTCATCTTGTTCGCTTCTTATCTTGAACACTTCCCGTTTCGAGAAATGTGTTATCTAATTTATGATTTGCATTGCAACTTTGAATTTTATCACCTGGGAATTTTTCTTCAAACAATCTTCTGACATCAAAAGTGGGCTTGGTATTAACATACGAGTCATAAATAAATATTCACAGTGGAATATAAAGTTTAGTATTTTACCAAACACTTGGATTAGACACGTGTTGTTTCTTTCATTAGTCAAACACAACTTGAGTGGCGTCAAACCCAAAGCCAAACGTAGCAGTTCGGTAAACTCTCCGTAGCGTCCCGATGTAAGCAACAGTAGGTTTCTGCATCGCAGCCACAAACCCCTAACCACCTCTATCTGACGTCATATACCCAAACTTGTGCTGATATAAGAGCTTATTTAATTTATGTTGTTTTAATAGGTTTATTATTGTAATAAACTTTATCTTGTTAGAGAAGGAATTGTTCCATCTCTAGTAATTAGTGTGGTGTGAAACAGATGGCTCACATATGCGGGAAAGTCAATCTACCAATAGAAACAACTAAATTAACTAGTGAGTTTGCCTTCACATAGATGGCAGGCATGCAACACAGTAGTCGTAACACCGCGGGACATCGATAGATAAAACTGGGGGTTTCCGCGGTAAAATACAAAGAAAAAGATTTTGGAGAGTTGCTAGTTTGAGGTACTTGAAAACGTTCTTCTCTTTGCACAGAGAGTACAACTTCCTATCATGGCTTTTTTGTCGAAAAGTAGACCTGACTGAAATGTTTTGTTCAAGAATACTGAGGTATTGTTTTTTTATTATGAGGATTTTGATTGAACTAATGAACGCTTTTATAAAGATTCCTGTAAAAAAACTGTGCTGTTTAACAAAGTCTCGCCAACATTTTGAACGAGCAGTTTCCTTTCCTCTACCCACCCTTTGCATTTATTTTACTGAACAAAATTAAAAAATTCAAATCGCTACAAAATTCAGTTTCAAGCTATTGCAAAATGCTGCGTTTACATTTCTGACCTTGTCCACTGCAACGAACACTCGCTCTTTATAATCAGTGTGTTCTGCGTAGGCTGTACTGAGTTCAGGAAAGTTCCCATGTTTTGTTTCTCATATTGTTGTAATAATGCATGATGCAATTGCTTTATTTTTTGTGGTACATTGATCTATTAATGGTCACCATTTCACTTCTACTGGGAGGTGTAAAAAGCATAGGTAAAAGATAAGCGTGTGTTAAAAAGGAAACAGTTTTAAAAATACAAATATTTAAAAGAAGTAAAGAAGAAAAGAAAAGGAATGTGTTGGAGATTATTTAATACTCATTTCATATTTTTATCATTTATGGTTTTTATAACAGCATATTTATTTTTTGGTAAATTTTAGCTCTTTCAGGCTTATGGAGTATTAATTTGTTTTCCTCGTAGGATTAAGCTGTAATAAATACAGCGTGATTATTTTTTGTACGTGTTTCGTAACTTTAATTTATTTGGTTTTTTGGCACGTGGCCATTTTCTATATTAATACCTTATATTTTATTCCATCGGAAAATAATGATACGCTGTTTGTTTTAAATATTAAGACATGGTAATTTTAAATGCAAACGTAGAAATTGAAATAATTAAATACGTGCCTGAGTTATCTGGTCTACGTAATGATTCAAAAGTAAGAGAGAAAACTGATCTCATTGAATAATGTAATTAAGTGTCTCCTGCTCAGATTGCTCCTATGTAAATATTTATTTACAGACATTGGAAGGGAACTCAGCAATTGCACAGCAACAACATTTTAGCTGCAGGCGATGAACTGTTTAAGACCGTTGTAGTCTGTATTTCATTATATGTCGTGTAATACAAAACTGATACCAATTTATGTTTATAGGCGTCACAACTGCAAAGTAGTATTTAACTTAATTATTTACAAATTAAAATGGAGATTGCTATGATTTAATGCGATTGTTGCTTTGATCTGAATGACTGTGATTATTGCTGTATTTGTTAAATTATTACTTTTCTGATAAATTGGCAGAGTATAACTTCTTGTAACATAAATAATAATATAGGTATTATTCCTCATTTAAAGAATAATAGTACAATATATTCCATCTGTTTTTAAATTAGACTGCTTTACGTTGAACAAAATTCTTTTAGATTAATTACTACTATTCAGAAAATAGACAAATTGGAAGCCAAAATTGAAAACGACTTTTAAATGAAACAACAAAATGGGTGACTCACATAAATCCTTTTCATTATCTAAGCCTTCATTCATTAAGTTGCTTGCAACTACCTTTCTATAATGCACCAGTTCATTGTTTAGTTTCCATTCCTTGGCAATTTTTTTTAACAGCTTCATACATAAATTTTCTACTCTTTTTTTCTATCTTATTTACATATTTAATATTTCTATAACATAGAGATTAAAACATCTCAACTCGTAGACTAAAGCTCGCAGGTTCAATCCCGGCAGAGTCAATGAATTTTTTCTGTCGTAAAAATCCTAAGTATAACTTCCTTCGGAAGGGAAGTAAAGTCGTGGGTCCCATGTCGTAGATTTAGCACGTCAAAGAACCTCAAACCTGAAAGAAGAGGCCTCTGAACAATCGGCAGTTTCTCGCATTGAAGGAAGGCTGATGGCGTGAGATGTTGAAGAGCGTCTGTAAATAAATCAACAAGGTGATTCACTACTTCACTTTCCTAGACTGGAGGCAGGGAATAAACAGTAGATCGAGGGGAATACCATTCACGGAACATGTTTGGGCACCTCTGTGATGTCTGCATAAACGAAGAAAATTGCAGCAACGTATTGAAGACGGTTTTTTCATACCCAAATCGGCAATAGTGGAATCTAAACAGGCTTGTCGGTCCTGGTGGTGTAGTGGTAACCATACTTGCCTACTAAACCCAAATCGCGGGTTCGAACCCGGCCAGGGTCGATAGATTTTTTGGGCGCAAAAATCCGAAAGAGAAGTAAAGCCGTGGATCCCATGTCGTGCATTTACGGCACGGTAAAGAACCTCAAACCTGAAAGAAGAGGCCTCTGAGCAAAATTTGTCGGCCGTTTCACGCCCTGAATTAAATGGGAAGCTGATGACCTGTGAGCGTCCGAAAAAAGGGGGGAGGGCCTTAGTAGGAAAAATTAATAAAGAGTCTACAGTATAAAAGGTCGTATAGTGACGAAAAGTAACTTCTTTCTTGAAAAATAAATACTTAGGATTTTTGCGTACTAAAAAACCGGCAACGTTGGGTCTACGACGCAAGTATGGTTACCACTGGACCACCAGGACCCCTGTATGATGTACAATTAATTATTTACCGACAAATCTCAAAGAACTTTCCCTTGGGAGTCATAAAAGCATTGTGAATATTTATCTTTATTTATTGAAAACGCTCTATCTCCAATTGTTTACTTCAGAACGGCGGATGGTCGCTTTGCGCTGCGCGATTCGGCCAGGGTAGCAGAAAACTCGCTTTAACTAGCATAATACAAGTTCAAGTTAATATGTTGTGTTTTAATTATTCCTTGTGGTAGACCTTAACCATGGAAAGATAAGATAATCGTGCAACGCACGGACGTAAGTCGCATTCTGGTCTACCGGCATAGTGACCTCTCGACAGAAACTTGACCTGCCTTGTGCCGTCACAGGTGACGTCACAAGCGCGTATGCGTTGCCCCTGGTTGCTGCTAAGCACAGCGACAGGAGCGAGAGCTGTAGGAAGTAGTGTGACGCCAGAACACGAGCGTGCAGGTGCCGTGGTGAATAGCGCTCAGTACTAGGCATTAACTAGCGTGTAGTGTAAAATGTTCAGGTGTGGAAGAAGTTGCAAACATGCATCACTGTGTGATAGTGCTTGACAGGTATTATAAACTAGGGTTTATTTGATAATTATGTTACAGAGGTGCGAAATTGATCCTGGCAATTAGAAAATAATAACACGTACTCCTATATTATCAGAAAATTAGAGAACGGATTCTTCTTAATTGTTTCAACCTGGACAGATAATGTGGTGAAATTAATCGGCTATCCCTTATTTATTAATTATTATTTTTTGTTTTTGCAGGGGTAGTTTGTTATCGGAGGTGGCTAACAGTCATTCAGTCAGCCCGAGCGCTGTATTCTATTTGTGTAACTGATAGTCGCCTGGGAAAAAAAAAAATTAAAAAAATAAAATTTAAAAAAGTTAAAAAAACACATACACACATTTGGAGTTGTGGAGGTATATTTTGTACATCGGGGATTCCAATCATAAAAGAGCTAAATATTTATTTAAAAGTGCAGAAAATCTTTCAGTTTTTGGCAAGGATAGAGGTAACCAGTATCGTTTTAGAGAATATAAATGTGAAAAGTGGTTGAGGTCGTGATAATGGTGAAAAGAGAACATAAAAGTTGGATAATATTAATGATAAAACATATTTTAATAAGAACACGTCTTTGTAAAAGGATATAAGAATAAGAATGTTAAGATAATTATGTATTACAAAATTCATTATAGCTTAAAAATGTGCAGGTCTCTATGGAAACAAGCTAGTGGGGAAAAAATCTTATAATGACTGGTAAACTTATAGATTTATTGATTGGTCGTGGTAGGAATTTTGGCTAAGAGTTTTCAAGTACTGCTATACGAACGTATTAAAACATTAAATATTTGTTTTTGTTAATTTTTCTAAACATTATTTACTCTGATTGAAACTTCTGTTTTTTTTTTCACCAGAATCATTTAAGTACTTACCAAAAAGGTAAAAAAAGATGTGTTAATGCCTATAAATTTTTACCAAATAAGTAAAACAAATATAATAATAGCTCTAAATTTGACATTTTCTTACACAAAGATGTAATCAACTACTAATTTTGTATGTCAAAGTTCTTTTACATAGACGTCAACTTATTTTACCATGGTTGCTCATGTGGAGTTTTATAATAACTCCATTCTGTTTGTTCTCTGAGAAAAATTATGATATGATTCTCATTTTTTAGTTCTCGCATCGAATTACGAGCAAGATATAATTCTTACAGAAAATCAATTTGAAAACGTTAGCTCGTTAAGTTAACAGTTAGAAAAACTGAACTTACTTATTGCTAATTTTGGAAACTGCATTCTTTGAAACTCCATGAACAAACATTTGGTATCTGCGCATGAAACGTGTGGGATAGTGCAAAGAAGTGAAACAAAGTTTAATTATATAGGACATAGCAAAAGAACGTTTTGGCAGTATTTAATTATTTTTGTGCGACATTCCGCTGTTAGAAAACGGGATCGGTCTATTTGGACATTGCTTCCAAATCGTCTTCATCATATTAGTGAATACACTACAAGCAGTGGCGAATTTGGACAAGCAAATATTCTGTTCGGCACTGCAACAGAAAAGTATCTACCCACTTTAATAAAAGGTGTATCTTTTGCCGTTTACTAAATGTACATTAAAAAGTGCGATTTGTATATTAATATATAAAATCTAGCAACGTGGAATGCTGTCGCTTTTGATTCAAAAAGAAACTAAGGTTCAAAATTAAAATAAAAAATACAGAATGGGTTAAGCATCTGAACGGCATAGAAAATTAACAGAAAGCTTAGTTAGATATGCTATGTAGCAGATTTCGCACAACTTGTGAATCCTGATTCGCGCAGACATCTAATCCTTTAAAATACATCATTTTCTTGTGGAGACAATTTATTATAAAGTATACGTGTTAAATTTAACAGGACATTCAAATATTTAATACAGTTTACACGAAGACCTTATTATTTTTCCATTGAAAAAGAACAAAAGAGAAACATTTTGGGAGTGGTACTTAAATATAGACAGACATTTTCGGCGGTTGTTTTACAAAGTACTAGAGGTGCTAAAACAGAGTTAGGATTGTTAAAGTGGTTAAGAAAATGCATTACATTGAGCAAGGTCGAATGAGAACAGTTCGCAACCATGGACATAGTTCACTGGGAATGAGTCAGACCTGTAAAACGAGATAAAAAGTTTTATCAGCAGTTTTTGCGAATCGGAGAATTTTCTTCTTGGAAAGGCACCGGGGGAAAATGTCGCAGGCTATCTTTCTCTCTGCAGCTTTAGTCGGACTGGCTCGATTATGGTTATTCAGCAATTAATTATTTTCTTAGCTATATAAGTCTAAGCAAATGAGTTATTTAATTGAAATAACAACATTTCCCTTAGAATCTATTACATTAAATTAATCACGCAAAATCCTATATGTCCTATTCTCTCTCCATATAAATGGATATGAGCACAGTACAATATACAGTGTTGTCAATACATACGCGTTAACATTCACAGCGAATCTGTTATTTTTGAGAACACTTAACGTTTGTCCTATGTGACCAAACCCACGAAGGACGTTTAAACATTCTGTGATTTATTTCCTACTATCGGAATTTGCACGAAAGTTTCTTTTCCGTAGTAGAAAAAGAAAATTTTGTTTTGGTATTCCGCACAAGATAAAATAAGAAATTAAAATATAATTCCTCTAAATTTGATGTATAAAATTGTAATAATTGTATATTTGTACTTCCCATTTCAAGCCGCCTGTGGTGCCTCAGTAGTAAAATGGGCGTTAAATATCATAAAAAATAAATAAAGTAAAATAAAATAAAAAAAAAACAATTTTGCAATAGAAGAATAGATTGTCAGTAATGCCAATAGAGAAGAGAAAATACTAGTTTAGGACCATTTCATGAATAGAATAATAAAAGTGATATGTATTTGAAATTGAGCAGAGAATATTAACACTTGTATAAAATGTTATACTTAATAATATAAAACGTTATACTTAATAATATATATGTTCAGAAGCCGTGAGACTGAAATGGACAAGAGTCGACTATTACAATCACTACCGTTCCATTTTCTAATACCAACTTAGAGAGAGAGAGAGAGAGAGAGAGAGAGAGAGAGAGAGAGAAGATGACGTGCCGTGTCTCTATTTTTCTTTGTATTCTGTGGTTTGGAATTCCTAATAATAATAAGATTAATTTACAAATTTGACTCATCACCAAAACGCTTTGAAGAACCTTTCATTTTGCGTTATGATTGTCGATTGTTCATGCTTTTGTTGCTCTCAACAGCTCTCCACCGCCTGTAGCAAAAGTGGTCAGTGATGCGTGTTCAGGAATTATATCGTAGAGGAATAGAGTAGGCCACACTGACCAGAAGACAAATGCACGTCGCGTGATAAAACGGATTTAATATTTTTTTTCGATAATTTCACTCGTAATCAGGCTATGATTGGTCAAAATTCAAACTTTTGTTTCGTTTCATCGTTCGATTTTAAAATGACGTCACATGAGTGAAATGGTCGGTTATTTTTTTTTCCATTCTGTACAGGTTTTTATCTAACCATTCCTTTATGATACATCATGATCTACCCCCCTGATATTTTCTCCAAAATAATGTGTCCGGTTCTTCAGCAATCCCCCATTGCAGCATTAGTCTTGTGTATCAAATACTGCGTGAATACATGCATTATTACTTTTGAAACCAACATCTGAAATGACATAGCAACGTAGCTGATTTGGGATAGTTTCAAAGATAACACGTAATGATATATATAATTTGAAATACAAGGGTGGCCGAGGTCATTAAGGCACGGTCTTGTAAGCCGAAGATTTGGAGTTAGATTCCCGCTAGGACCGTCCTCCCTGCTTAGGGTTTTTCTGATTTTATTCAGTCCTAATGTATGGCAAATGCCGAGGTGCCCTAATTTTAGGACTGATACGCTTCCTTAAAAATTTCCCCCCTCGATTTATCATTAATTAATCTCGTGTACAATCAGTGTCCACCGCCTACGATGCCATAGTAATAAAAAGGGCGTTAAACTCTATAAAAAAGAAACGATTACTTAAATATCATGACTAATGTAAGCTTTACAAATATTTTCTGAAGAACATACCAGATGGAATTATCAGGAGCAGGTTTCACTGCTCTTGAGTTTAAATCTTTTATGTTTCGTGTGAAACATAATTCTCTACCATGCATTCAAAACATTCGATCTAAGGTTTCTTTTTTGAATAGTGAACGCTCGTTTTTGCTACAGAGGCACCAGAGGCGGTGGACACTGATGATACACGAGATGAAATGATAAATTAGGAAAGGATTTTTTTTAAGGAAGGAAACGTTCCAGACATAAGTTTGGGGTACCTCCCCGCCATTTTCCATTTATGAGAACTGAGGAAAACCTGGTAAAAGCCTCAGTCAGGAAGGAGATCCTGGCAGGAATCGAACCCCAGACCTCCTGCTCACGAGTCCGCGCCTTAATGACTTTGGCCACCCTTGGCGGTATCTAAGGTTTCAAATTAATATTTCTCCAAATTTTAGTATTAAATAAATAAAAAGATACCTTGTAATATTAAACAGTTCGATTAAACATTTTACTGACAAATTCCATAAAAATGCTTTACATGGTTTTATAGGAGATTACTGTGCCATAGTTGTATTGTGCAATACACCTCGTTCACATGCCCTCTTGTGATGCAGTGTCGTTGCTCTGTAGTGATTAAATCACTTGCCAAGTGCGCAGCGGTTAGAAACAAAGCTTACTGTCCCTCCTTCACACCGAGCCGTACATAGTGAACTAAAATAGCACGTGCAATAAAACTGGCGCGAAAGAGCACACCGACTTCAGTTCGTGCCGCGATTTACCGGGCGATACTCATTCGCGCAGGGTTGTTGTTCTCAGATACGAGAGTTGGAGTTGAATGCAAGCAGCAGTAGTGCCATTTTGTAACCAGCAGTTTCTGCGGCCTGTATACCACATCATTAGCTGATAAATGAAAATTCCTCTCTTTCATCGTTTTGTTTCCAACGATTTTACATCTTTGTTTCAATACTTTAACTGCTTACCGGTTAACTACCCTTCGTCCTTTGGGGTTACATTAGATTTGCAATAAATAAACACAGCATTAGAGGCAAACTTTACTTGGATGTCTCCCGTAGATCTTTGAAGTGATCATCGTAAGTGCTTCATAAGAAGGTACATCTAAAAGCTTTCCTCAGTGGGGTGGGCATGTTATACAGCTTGTAAGATGGATTTTAATTTTTAAATTTGAATTAAAACATTTTATTAAACTATGTAATTAATGAGTATATAATCAAGTAGTTTAATTGATTTGACACTTTTATTAAATATTGTTTTTGAAACAAACCGCAAGAAATTAAGCTAGAGGCATGAAATTTGCTATTTTATATATTCACTGCTGCATTATACAATTATTGGTTTTATTTTTTCTTGTAATAACTATTCTCAATAAACTGGCATTTCATTTCGAATTTCTGACTTGTTTACACAGTGGATCACTTTTATTCATAATCTCAATGATTTACATTTCTTCTTTGTCAATTTTTAGAATAACGAAATAAACTTTTACTTTACATTATACAGAGCATTTAGTTTTATTAATTTCTTACATAAATATCTCGTAAATGTTGTTTTACCAGATTAGCCCGATTTTATCACAATTGTGTAAAAGTTGCGAAACAATTCGAAAGAAAGATTCACAATATTCATAGCTTGTTAATAGCATGAGATTAATCAAGGCATTGATTTGACGTCTTATTGATGACTATCTGCTTTCCAGTGTATAGGAAACAGAATTAGGTAGCACGTTACAATCTGATTTCATTTTCTCGTGCTTATTTAGCGATGTTTATAACTAGTTTGGGCCAATAAAATGAAATTATGTTTGAAGTATAAACTCAAACGAATTTGCAAACTTTTTCCCAAACATGACATACCACCTGGAAATTATTTAGTACGAAAATTGAGGCTCGAAATACAGAACAGAAGAGCAGTGAAACATGTGCAATCAGTTTCATTTTGAATTCAACCCGTCTAAACAAACCGTTGACGGGCGTTTTCTATACGACTACCTCTCTGCTTTAGGAACTTGTCTTGAACGCCCATATCCTTTTAAGTTTTGAGCAGGCAGCTAAATTCTGCACAACTTTTACGCCCATGGCTTCTGTCACTTGTGCAAACCTGTGACTTTGTAATGAGTGATTTTTCCTTGGTGAGATCCCTCCACGCGTAACGGCCGGTCAGTCAGTTCAAGCTGGTACTGAGGTGAACGGCAGCAGAAAGTCAGCAGCTAAGATTGTCGCGTTATTGTTTTCACTTTCACTTAAACACTTAAGATGTACGTTTACTTACCATTGTAAACCAAGAAAATGTTGGAACTGCCACCCTTATTGTCGGTTCTGGTTGTAACCATATTTGCCTCCTAAACCCAAGATCGCGGGTATAATCCCGATTTTTGGGCGTAAAAATCCTAAATATGGTTTTCTTCAGAAGGGAAGTAAAGCCGTGGGTCCCGTGTCGTACATTTACGGCACATAAAAGAACCTCAAGCCTGAAAGGAGAGGCCTCTGAGCAAAATTTACCGGCCGTTTCACGCATTGAATTGAATGGGACGCTGATGACTTGAAATGTTAAACAGTATCCGTAAATAAATCAAATCAACAATCAAGCCTCCCTTTATTTGTACTACATTTCTGGCATCGGTTTATGAAATTAAGCATTACCCTCTGCAGAAATCCCCTGAGGAAGAACGTTCTTCATGAATGTTATTTTTCAGTTCATCTAATTTGTGTGGATTTGTCTTGTACGCCATTTCCTTTAATGCCTTCCCAGAGATAAAAATTGCTTGGCATTAAATCGAGGGACCTGGGGGTGGCATACGTTGTTAGTTATGACTCATTCCGTGAATAATGTAGACATGGGCCATATGTGCTGCTGCAGAGGCCTGTTGGAAAGTGTGAACCTTTGTTCTCTCACAGTTAATTCACGGAAAAAGGGTACAAAATATTCTGCACATATCTATCATGATTGTTTCTTTAAAAAAATAGGGTCTATTATTCTCTCGTGGTACATCGCACTCCTGTCTTTCGGTAAGCAGGGGTTGCACCTGATGAAGGTTATCTTTTCTGAACCCCCGGAAGGATTGTTTCGTGAATTAACATACACAACTAGGTGGAACCAAGATTACAAATTAGATTTACTTGTATTCCCAAACTAAGTTTTTGACTACTTTTTAATTGCTGCGAATTTTATGATAGTTGCACCTCGGTGTTCAAAGTATTATGTAGTGTATTTATTGAATATATAATCATTGGGCGATATAAAATCAAAGTTTAAGATGTATGTGTACATTTAAGTTCTTTTCATTTCTACAGTGAGTGTGAGGTTAACTATTGGCAGAGACGCTTGTGCTCCTGATAGCATCTGCTAGCGAACAACTCAAGCAAAAAAGAACAATAACTTTTAAGTCGTGTGCAATTGAAGTGATACTTTGTAATCTTCAAGCGTGTCATCCAGGACTTGCTAAACTCTAGGTGAACAAGAAAAACGTGTAAGTTGTCCTTGTGTGTAAAGTGTATTAAAAAGCCCAGGAAGGAAACAGGGGCTTCAACACGGCTAAACGGATCAACGCGGTAAAGCCCCCGATCTGCGGCGGGATCCGAAGCGTGTGTTGGATGTTGTGGCCCGGCGGGGCCCTTCCCGGTGAATTGTTTTTCGGCCTGCTGACGTCACCGTCGCGGGGTTCGTTACCCAGGCAACCCCGAGGGGAGCATGGAAAACGCAAGGGTGGAGGCATGTTGTCGCTGCAGTGCCATTGTGCGCGCAGAGGCAAGTCCAAGACTCAGTGGTATGTCAAGGTAAGCATTATCACCTTCTTCCTAGGTGACCACTTCCTGTGTTTCTGCTCCTCCTCGAGATTTCAAATGTTTCACAGCTAATTAAAATGATACAGGTGAGCATGAAGTTCAACTAGCCATCGTCTATTAAGGCAGTGGCTGAACAAAAATAATCAAATTGCTTTATGAATATTTCAACTGAACTAGTTTCCAAAATAATGTAATGCTGCTTGAAAATATCCAATTTCAGAATCCCGTGAGCTCACAGAGGGCTTTTTCAGTTTAGGTTTAATGAATTGAATAAGCCAGAAGCAATAACTTCTTGGTGCAGATGGTTTAAGCTCCATATACTTAAAGTAAAGAATATAATTGCACGCAAGTGAAACAGAAACTGAAATTAGAAATTACTGAAGACCAAAATGTAACTGATGAAATTATACGACGTCAGAAAATATGATACTTATGTCCTGGAAAATAGCCAAACATGCTTTGAACAGTACCAGAGCTGTATGTATTAAATGCCCACCTTCCTCGCAATTTCTTTATCCTTTCCTAGAGGATACTGCTGTAGTCACCGGTAAAACTTTTGTTCATGGTTTTTCGGGACTATTTTGAGCCTTCCCTGTCATATTTTGAACGAAGAAGTGTTTGCAGTTTATGCGAATATATAAATAACATCCAGGGTCATTGAAATACGCCGTAATTTCTGAAATTTTACAGGGTTATTAGACGAGAGATTTGAGATAGGGAATGTACGGTCTGGCTGTTCATATCTCAAAGTTATAGTATTAAGTTTCAAAAGTACCAGAAGTCATCGACTAATGAAACATCCATTCCAAATAATAAAGCACAGCCAGTAGAATCCTGGCTTCAAGTAAAAGTGGATCAGTGTTATCCAGTTTGAGTCTCGTTGATTATTATTTTTACATCTTATGTGTGGATAGTATTCTTAAATCATAAAATTAATTTAATAATTACAAAGTTTAATAGGAACCCCGAAACTATGACCTTCTAAACATAGTCCTCGCCTTATTTATTGAACTAAAGTAGGCGAACTTCCTTTATAATAAACTACATAACACGATTTTTTCTTCGTGGCGGCTACCCTGCGCGAATTGAGAAGTGGTGGAGGTCGTCAGACACGCGCTTGGCGGAGGAGAAGCCAAAACATGCTGCGTTACTGTAACAGACATTGTCTAACTTGCTGAGCTATGAATAAGCTACTAACGCACACACCCCTCCTTTCCTCCCTCCGTGACCACTGCGCAACATATTGGCACCGAAGCTGTAACTGCTGTTCATTGTCGTACTATATCACATGATTCGTCCGAGATGATAGTCGTTTTTATGATGTTAATCTTGAAACGCTGATGACGAGGTAATGAAATTGGAAGACATTTTATTTTTATCCCATTTCGCTTTGACATTGACTTACAGCATCTAGTTTCACGTTCTTTATCATCATATATCTTCCAGTATTTTTCTTCGTGGACAACAGTTTAATTATCTCAAAAATGCTTTTCTAAAATCCCTCTACAGTTTCTGAAAGTGTGGTGTAGCTCATTAGCACCCGGTATGTTATCTTTGCACTGTATGGAGAGACAAAGAAAAAAGAAATAAAAACTGTACCGTTGCGTATGTTAACTCGGCGCATTGTTACCTGACTGATTGCATAATGTCACTGTACAATTTGTCATCATAGGTCGGTCGACATTTTGAACTAATGTAAAGAAACGTGAAACAAGTACAAGTTTACCCCGAGAATTATTTCATTACTCATGTAATGTAATCTTTAGCTATCTATTGTATTACGTATTGCTTTGTTAATCATATTCTACCTACAGTACGCTTGCAAAAAGGTGGTGATTGTAGTTTGTTAATTTTCTATATTTGCACATTTGTTAAACTTTTTTTTTTTTAAACTGTTCATTTACATACCCCTAAAAAGGATTGAAAAAGTATATCTTTTTCTGCTGAAAGAAAGAATATAGAAAATGAAAATTAGTTAAACACGTGCCTACAAACTAAGTATAGATGTATTTAAAATAAAAATAAACGAAACGTAAGCTTAACCGATACCGCATTTGTCCACTGAAAGAATGTCAGGTGATTTCCTGCCCTTCACCTTTTTATTACCAGGGCCACAACAGTGACGCCAAGAACGTCTGCAAACTAGCAGTGCCAAGGGGCTCGCTCCGCTCAGATTGGCTGTTAATTTGGTCACCTTATTTTCTACCCAACTCCTGATGGGAGGGGCATTTTGGCATTGGTCACTGTTCGCATAATAAAAGGCGCTGTGAAAGATATTTCAGTTAGCTTTAAATGAATGTCACTGCTTTTGCACCTTGGATGTGAATAATGGTGCTTATTTCTGCCTGCACATCCCCATACTGAATATGTTTCATATTCAGACTAGTGATGCATTCTCGTGTACAATTTGCGTCCGTTGGCAAATTTCTCAGCATTTTACTTCAGTTATAACACTGCTGTGCGTAAATTATTGTTAACATCACAGCAAAACTGGTGGTTGTAAAATAACGAAAAAGTATATATCATACAATTTATACCCTTTGGTTACTCATTTACATATCTATGTCTCGTAAACCATTAGAAGTGAATGTATGCTGTAAACTGCGCTCGTTTATGTGCATAGGTATTTATGCTTTTATAGGGAAGGAGTTCAGTCTGTTGCAATTTGACATTAGTTCATTTGTCAACAAAAACTGAATGCATTTCCAATAGTTTGGCAGCAGTCTTTCTAATCATAAATGACTAATACACTATTTTTAAATTTACGACATAGAAAGTATTCTGAATTAAATATCTCTATGAAAAAAGTCTGTTATTTTTTATGATTTTTGTTGCTTTGCATAAGCGAATAATTGTAAAAGTTCTGATATAGAAATACGAGAAAAGAATTAACTCTTAAAACGTTTTCTTCCCATGATTGCTTTAAGCTCTTCATATGTTTCAATAGCTGCAGCTGGTCGTTCTGAAATATTTTCTTAGGGATGCATTTTTTTTCACTTGCACTCACATTTAACATGCATTTTCTATCCGACTACCAGAAACTACGAGAAACTATCTGGAATAAAGATAACGATTTGGCGGCCGTTTGTGGTATTCTGTAATCACGGGCGCTGGGAGAAGGGGTCTAAGAGTATTCAGAGATGTTTTCCAACTATCCTCTTATTATGAAAGTGTGTAACGTTTTTAGGTGACCGAGAGTAGACCAAACGCACGAAATCCAATGTCGTCAGAGAAGTGAAAAAGAATCCATAAGTGCACAAAACCTGCTAAAGACTGTGGAAAGGTTTCTGGGAATGAAAGTCTGCACTAAAACAAAAGAAGTGTGCTGTAATAGGCCGTACAAAGCCGTTTGTAAGTCAGAAGAACAAAATGAAAGGGAAAAACTTTGCAATGGAATACACAAACAAGGATTTTGATTACTTCAAGACTGTGATCTACGCAGACAAGAGCAAGTACATTTTCAAGTCTGGTGGCAAGGTTTGGATGTGAAGACAACCGAATAAAGAGCTATAAGCGTAAACTCTGAGACCTGTTGGTTAAGCATAGCCAATCTGTTGATATATGCGGTGCATGACAGCGTTTCGGACCGGTAATCTTGAGATTATAGAAGGTATCATGCAAGGGAATTTTAAAACAAAGTATCATTAAACTTATGATTTTCGTGACTATCAAGATAACGAACCTTAGCATAAAGCCGAGAATGTATGTGCCCTTTTAGTTGTATAATTGCCCACATGTAATAGAAACACCTTCCAGGAACATACTTAAGAATCTTTGGGATCGCGTAGACGGCACAATACGAAAACATATCATACTTAAGAAACAAAAATGATCTCAAAACTTTTTTTTTTAAAGAAGAATGGAACAAAATTGAGAAGTTGTTGAGAAAAACTGATAAAGTCAATATTAAAAAGACTGGCAGAAGTTTGAACATATACAGGTCTACCAATGAAGTATTGGAAACAGAAACAAGAGGGGGGGAAGTGTGTTGGACGAGAGTTTCACTGTAAGGTAAATATGACACGCTTTTCTATATTATTTTTTTTTTCGGAAGCATAAGCTTAATTTCTTATTATTTTATATTTATTGTAAAGACTATTCCATGTTTGTTATGAAATACATTTATTTTACATTTTATAAAAGGATAATGTTAATTTATTTTTTAACAAAATTGAGATTCTTATTTTTACTACTTTAACTGTAACAAACTGTACCTTCGCTTTCCTTGGCACGCCATACCGGCGCTAAGAGTGTTTCCCTTTGTTGAAGCTTGGGACGACTTGAGCGTATCGAAGCGACTATAATTAAAGGCAGTTTGTCCTTCAGAAAAAGAGAGGGGAGAGAGAGAGGAGGAGAAGAAGAAGAAGAAGAAGAAGAAGAAGAAGAGGAAGAGGAAGAAGGAGAAAAGAGAGAAATGTGTATTATGTCAATTGTAGGTAATAATAATAATAATAATAATAATAATAAGAAGAAGAAGAAGAAGAAGAAGAAGAAGAAGAAGAAGAAAAGAAGAAGAAAGAGAGAGTAAATGTGTATTATGTCAATTGTAGGTAATTTATATATATATATATATATATATATATAAATTAACACTAATAATAAAAGTAGATAAAGATAAAACACAGAGAAAGAGTCACACTTGAAACTGCTATATTTCGAACTGTATATATATATGTATAACTATGTCAATTGTATGTTTTATTTCACTAACAGTTGTTAAATAACTGAGTTTTTACCATTCCCAAAAACTATGAGCGTTGAAAACTGTTGATATAATTCGGGGAAAATTCAGAAAATCTTGAAGTTTACCACCGTTAAGTGTTTTCTCTATAAATAACTATTTTTCAAAGTGACATTTTAAGCGTACTATTGTGAGCTTTAAAACTGTAAAATTGATTTAATGTGCGCTTAATAGGTTCTTGCGAAATTTGCGGCTCTATAGGGCTGCAGAACTTTGTGAATCTTAGACGGTAGAGTAGCCTTTTAAGTTTATGACGTCCGGGGTAATGTGTGCATGAGATGCAAGTATTTACTGTTAGAAGCAGTAGCACCAATACTTAAATATACGTAATTTAAATTGCGCAAAGTTTTAAGTGCGTTACACTTTTGGATTGTATAGCGGAATTTCATGACTAAAGGTACTTAATATTATATATATATATGTATGTATATATGCATGCTTCTTTACAATACAATTTTAGTTTCATTTTTGTAAAATAGTGATATAAATATAAACAGTGTGTTTAAACGCCCGATAAACGCCAATTAAATTCTTGATTTCTATGTTACACATAAGTAAATATTTACAGGTTCTAGAGGAAACGTTTGTTATGATTTTTTAAGTTTAAGGTTCAATTTTATTCTGTATTTAAGTGTGGGTACATACAAATGTATGAAAGTGTTCTTACCGCGGATGGAACAAGCGAATGTTTGAGCAATTTTTATTCTGGAGGCATGTGGCATGTGGGCATTCCCACATAGAAAAATACAATGACAGTTGGACATTTAGAGTGCCAGATACAAACACACCAAGCAAACACGCAAGCATCTGTGCGCAATGAAACAGAGAAAGATATCAAAACATTCCTATGAGGTCATTTACTTTATTTGCGAATACTTCTAAAAACTTTTGAAGGTGTCTAGTTTCAAATGTGGTTCATTGCACGAGGAAATCCATACTGCCTTTATACTTAGCTTCATAAATTTTAATGCCATTTTTCATTCACTTCTAATTCATTCAGATTTGTGACAAAACTTATTTAAGTAAAACGTATAACTCATACTGGAAAAAAGTGTTGAAATATGGACGTGACTGTATTCTAAATTAACTGTAAGACTTTGCCATCTAGGATCATTTGTCCACTTTTGAATTGAGACCTCATCTACTGTTGAACAAACAAATTAATAAATGATTTGCTGTGTACATTTAGTTTCCTTAGAACTACAAGGTTATAGCGTATTTCAATTGTTCCATTTGGAAAAAAAAAAAAAATGAATACATTTATGTTCTGGCCTCCACATCGGTCCAACAGAATTCTATTATCCTTAGGGAAATTCTAATGTTTAAAAAAATATTCATTCATTACTATCGAGAGAAATAATTCATAGATGTTTAAAATTTAAACTTGACCATGTTTGAAACTAAGCGCTTAACGTTAAATAGGCAGCAGGGCCATTTGCTCTGTATATTTCCATATATACAGAAGATGCCATAATGTATACACACTTCAAGCAAAGAAAACACCGTGTTAACATAACAAAACTGAATTTACACAAACAGAAAATGATGAGCACCAATCATGTTAGACTTCTACAGTTAAAACAGTTGCTCAAAATGCCCACCATCGGCGTCGATACACTTCTGAGTACGCCGAGTACGCGAAAGTGTCCTCAGCGATTGCAACACATGCCGTTTCAATTTCTTCCCGAAGTGCTGCCAGTGTAGCTGATTTTCTATGTTACACATCATCCTTAAGGGTTCCCCATAGGTAGAAGTCCAACGGAGTTTGATCCTGAGAATGGTTTTGTTCTGCACACACGTCTCCATTGCCTGTAAACTTCAACAATATTCTCGGTTTTACAATACCACTTCAAATTTGCTTTCGGCTGTTCAAATGATAATTTTGGCTCCATTTTGTTGTAGCAACGGTAGCATAACGTAATGTAAGTCGCATCTGCTTACACAACGTCATACGATAATCTTGGCTTCATTTGTTCATTGTTGATTTACCTGTCACATAGCAACGGTATCATAATGTATGTGAGTCACATACAAAACATCATACTACACATTACTGTTGTTTTTCGGTACAACTTTGAAATATATTAAATAGATATCTACTGTGAAAGTGTGTATACATTTTTGGCACCATCGGTATATAGGCTGACATGACTCTTGCTAAGATAGGCAAACTATCCCAAATAAAACCGCTCTTTTGAAAAGAGTAGATAAGGATAGTTAAATGCCATATAGTGTATCAACTTCTACCAAAGGATACTTAAGGCAAGAATTTTCAACTGTAAACTGTAAGTATGGTGTTAAAAGTTAATTTAATAGGTTGCAATACACATGAAGGTTTTAATTACTGGATTCGGATAAAAAGTAATAGAGAACGAGGTTAGGGCAGAACCGCTAGGTTATGCATTCAGTTTAAAGGGGTTGGGCAACAAATTCATGGCCTGCTATGTTGTTTCCGTGGTTACGACAGGGTTCATCTTCCTCTTTCTCCTTTGTTTCAGTTATTTGTAACCAGCTGACCTTGACTGGGCCAAGCGTTGCCCGGCTGTTGCTTGCCAGATGTGTGTTAAGTTTAAAACTGTGTTGCAGATTAGGATCATCTATGCTTTTCCACCCTCGCGTGCTTCATTATCATTCACATTCTTTTCAGAGTTCTCAGTCCTCCGAGGTACTGTATTCGCTTCCACCACAGTCTGACGCAACACACCAAGAGATTATGAATCCACCTATCGCATTGTGTACCATATTGTACGTGTCTCCACTGTTCTGTGTAATGTTCAATGAACATCTTGCAATACAGCATACATCAAAGGTTAAAAGACATAGCAATTAAAATAAAATAACAAGTAATATAAATAAAGATGGATTAGAAAGCTGCACAAACTAAATGAACGCTGATATAAGGTATATCTCTGTGTCACATATAGCGACTTTTAATGTTCATTAGGTACAAAAAATTAATTGACTCTATTGTACAACAAAAGACGAAAGACGCAAGTTTGTTTCTTGTACATTAAGGCTGTTTACAAAAGGCTGGGGCGAATCCCACGGGCCAAGAGCTGATTGAAGCTACTACATGAGGGTCTTTGAAGAAAGGGATGTCTTTTTTTTTAATAGTGTTTAACGCCCGTTTTTACTGCTGAGGCACCACAGGCGGTGGACACTGATGATGTAAGAAATGAAATGATCAATCGGGAAATAATATTTTTATTTTAGGAAGGAAACGTTCCAGGCCTAAGTTTAAGGCACCTTCCCGGCATTTGCCATTTATGAAGACTGAGAAAAACCTCAGTCATGGTGGGATTGGAACCCCAGGCCTCCCGCTCACGAGTCCGCGCCTTAACGACCTCGGCCATCCGTGGCGGTAAAGAGATGTCATGAATTGTATCTCAAGCTGGCCAAATTTAATTTTTACAGCTATTTGTTAGATCCATTCAACGAAACGATTTGGGATTTAAGCTTGATACTTTTATAATTACTCTTTAAACATTTTCTTTTAAGCCTAAATGAAACACAAATACAAAATCTAGAATTGTCTTCTTAGCTCTGACCAGCGCAAGGCGAATAGAAAGTAAAAATAACTTATTTATAGCAAAACTGGCTTTTAAACCTCTCGCACATGCGTAGGCAATTTTTTTTTTAAATATAGTGTGTATCCTAACATCTCTGGAAATAGAAAAGAAAGATATTATTTAACGGGAGTAGATATTTCTTTTCTTATAGTCATTAGGGAATTCATAGATGTTTATCCCAAGCAGTTCGTTTAACGAGTCGTACAAATAGGCATAACACTTATACAAATGCACTACGGCACCCCACATAGATAATATTTATGACCGTTCCTTCAGCAGCTTGAATCAGTACATTGCCTTTGATTTTAAGTCCAATCTTTTGTAAACAAGAAATAAGCCCGGTTATAAGTTTTGAAAAAAAATTCTGCTCCTTAAGTAAACATGGTATATAGAATGTAATAAAATATGTAGGAAAGCTCTAGAGAAAGAACAGAGAATCTAATAACAATCACAAAATAGTAATATAAAACACATGGTCAATGTGCTTAGATTTTTAATTTTAGTTATAGCAAATATTTTGGTGTATTGATAAACAAGATGTAGTTTTCTTCTCTGTTCAAATTTATATATATATATATATATATATATATATATATATATAATATTTTGTTTATTGTCGTTTAGACCACATTGATCTTGTCGCGACGTCAGTAGATTGTGGACTGAATACTACAGGTGTAAGCCTGTAGGGATGAATAGAATGAAATTCAGGGTAAGGAAAAACTTCGAAAAATAAATCTTGCCCACACAACTTGACTTCATCGGGATTCGAATCTAGGATCGTAAGATTAGTAGTTGCAAACGCTACCACTAGACCACGGGGGCGGTCTGCCGATTTTATTTTGTCTTCAAAACTATTTGATGACAGCTACCATAGCAGAATAAACAAACCACAATTGCATTCACAAGGCTTGTGTATAATTTTTTTTTTATTTGGTTTATTTACGGACGCTCTTCAACAGCTCAGGTCATCGGCGTCCCATTCTATTCAGGGCGTGAAATGACCGACAAATTTTGCTCAGAGGTCTCTCTTTCAGGCTTGAGGTTCTTTTTCGTGCCGTAAATGTACAACACGGGACCCACGGCTTTACTTCCTTTCCCAAGGAAGCCATACTTAGGATATTTACGCCCCAAAAAATCCATCGGTCCTAGCCGGCTGCGATCTTGGGTTTAGGAGGCAAGTATGGTAACCACTACACCACCTGGACCGACTTGTGTTGTGTATAATTGCATCATAGTTGGTGGTCAAAATGGGTTACTCTAATCAGGAAATGACACGCACCTTATTGCCATGCAAATAAAAGAGAGCGTTTGTATGCTATTAAAAAAATCTGTTCATGCATTAGGGGGCACCGTCTCATTTTGCTATTGCTACCAGAAGAATTTTAAAGCGGCGATTCTCAAAAAAATGGATAAGTCGTTCTGCTGACCTCGTTCCATTGCGGTTTTACTTATGGGCTCATTTAAAGGCCATTTGTATGAAGATATGTTCATATGTTCAAATGTTCAAAACAAAGAACTTCTTCATCGTGACTTGGAGGATATCAGCAGATGCGCTTTTTTTTTTTTTTTTTTTTTTTTTCCCCCCATTTAAGAATATGAGAATTTGTTTCTAAAATATTAATCTATGATTTAAATCGCGAAATATTTAAATAACGATATAAAACTTAACTGCAAAGTGAAACAACAATAACGCGAAATTTAGTTGTAGCATAAGTATACACAATTTCAAATGATATCTAAAAATACAATTAAAGCTATATTGTGTTTAGGTAGGTGATTTGAGAAATTATTTAATAATCTAGGTGTATTGGAAGTTCTGGCCAGTGTTTGACTCTGCTTTTTCATCCAGACTATACCAAAGTACTGAGGCATGGGGTGTATAATAAATTACTGGTTTTTACTTCCTTTTACATATGAGGAAGAAATTGGCATTTGCATCAATAAACTTGCTGTTTAGTTCAGCTGGAAAAGGGTCGAACTTATTATTTAGCATTGTTTGTGTCTCGGAAAAAAAATTGTTTTGAAAGGGACTTTCCGGTCTTTCAGTACAACGAATTGTAACAAAGGTTTACGTAACAATTATAAAGAAATAATGCAATACCGGAAAAAGAAAATATCTGTCCTCATTATTTTCAGTATCAAAACAATAGTTGACTATATGAGAATATTTGGTTTCGTGTGTTACTTTCCTATTCTGTTCTGTTTCCAGATTTTATCTATGCTCTAATTCTCTGGGTTAATGTAAATTTTGAACATTGCGGTGACTGGGTTTTAAGACAGTTTATAAAAGGTGTGGCTTATCTTTTGTTTAAATGCAATGTAATACCAGGTATCTTTTGTTTATTAAATAGTTTTGAAGTATTTCACTATATGGGAACGAAAGAAGATATAATTGAATGAGTCAGCTAGTTGCATTGTGTTGCCAAGCGGAAGGTATTCGCAACTATATTACAGAAGGTACACAACCATGTCCGAAAATGTATCGTATAGTGGATATTAACTTTGATGTACGTATGTATCTATTGGTTAGTATGCTTTCTGTTATATATCAGCAAACCACATTCTTCCATTCTAAGGCGAATGAGATGTTGGAGAACACTCCATATCATGTTTATCAGTGTACGAGGGTAGGTCCATAATATCGGCGTCGATACACTTGTAAGTACGTTGAACTATTGATTGAGCAACGTTTGCGAAAGTGTCCTCAGCGATTGCAGCACATGCCGTTTCAATTTCTTTCCGAAGTGCTACCTGTGTAGCTGGTTTTCTACGGTATACAACATCCTTAAGAGTTCCCCTTAGGTAGAAGTTCAACGGTGGTTCTGTTCTGTACATACGTCTCCATTACCTTTGAACTTCAACAACGTTCTCGGTTTTCCAATACCACTTCAAGTTCAAGCGATGCTGGCTGCATTTTGTTGTAGCAACGCTAGCACAACGTAATGCCATCTGTTTACAGAACATCATACGACAATCTTGGTTTCATTTATTCAATGTTGATTTACTTCTCACGTAGCAACGCTATCATAATGCAGGTATATGAGTCACATCTGTTTACAGAACATCATACACATTATTGTTTTTTTTGGTCCAACTTTGAAATATGTTAAATATATATGTACTGTGAAAGTGTGTATATATTTTTTTCGCCACTCTCGGCCTATGCTAGTCACTTTGCAATAGTATATGTATTTTATTTGGCCAATCACTCTATCCTTTTTTTTTTCGGTTCTGAAAGTATGTAATTTCTTTTGAGATTTTTCCGCTTCTTTCTTTTTTTGACCAATGCTTGTCTGTCTTTTTCTATAAACATGTCCGTACATTTGAGTCTTAATGTCTTAATGAATCCCAAATAATTAAAAATAATTTTTGAGAGTCATAAAGTATCGAATATTAGAAATATGCTCGTCTCTAAAGCCTCTTAACTTGAATCGAGTTTGATTGATCCATCCAGTCAGAAGACTCGAGTGCGGGTTCTTAAACTAAGAAGTTTGAAATGCCGATGAAACTTTAAGCCATTCACTGGCGGGATATAATGCTTAACATATCAATATTTAGGAATAAACAAAATGATTCGCAGGTTATGTTTTGTTGATCACTACAGCAAAACAACAAAAGATTACCCGACCAGCCACATTATTTCCGTTAGCAAATACGCCGAATATAATATGTGGACATGTCAGTGTCTAAAAGTGGATATTAATTGCAGGTAGTCATTTATCTGCATGTAAAGCAACATCTGCACACACATATGATGTATGGCGTGTTCACAATAGCTTTATTGTAAAACATTTTCTGACGATAACACTCATCATTAGCCTACAGCTCCACCGTGCTTGCTGATTATTTCACAAATGAAAGCTAGAAGTATTATTAACTCTGTTTAAAGAACGTGTAATGTGTGATATATAAAACAGAAATTATTTATACTAGGGTTGCCTCCACTCCGGAATTAAATTCACTGCCCTGATCTCAGTTGAACTTTTTTAATAGTGTTTAACGCCTATTTGTATTATTACGGCATCATAGGCGGTAGACACTGATGATATGTGAGATGAAATAATAAATTGGGAAATATTTTTTAAGGAAAGAAATGAGTCAGGCCTAATTTAGATGAGGTTGGCCTGCCGCAGCAACCTCTGCTTTCTCTACCTCCGTCTTACGACTTCATTGATAGAGAGCAGTATTGAAGGGGAGCATTTGATCAGCATGCTGGCACCCCGCCGGTCGCCAATTCCGCGACTTTCGTGATCGCTTAACTAATAACTTTTCTTTTTTTCAAGACGCCCTCAAAGTCAAGTTTGGATGCAAATTGTAAAATGTTTTTTGATTTCGTTTAATTGTGGATTTTCTTATGTTATATGTACTTACTAGTTATGTTATATGTACTTACTAGAGAAGATTTCACCACATCCTGTTTGTATTGTTTAAATTTTGTTATATATTTATTATTAACTAAATATGATTTTGTTTAATCGAAGACTTCTGTGTACAAAATGACATGTCCATTTATCAATAGCATAAAGAACCAAGAGCAGCAGCCACTTAAACCCGATAAATGAGAGAGCTTGATGCATTATGCTGGTTGATTATTGGTTTGGTTTATTTACGGACGCTCCTTAACATCTCAGGTCATCAGCGTTCCATTTAATTCAGAGCGTGAAACGGCCGACAAAATTTGCTCAGAGGCCTCTTTTTTCAGGCTTGAGGTTCTTTTTCGTGCCGTAAATGTGCGACACGGGACCCACGGCTTTACTTCCCTTTCGAAGGAAGCCATACTTAGATTTTTACGCCTGAAAAAATCCATCGATCCTGGTCGGGTTCGAAAGCCTGCAGAGATTTTTGTCTGTAACAAAGAATTTGTACTAGGAACTTCCAAAAAG
The DNA here is from genome assembly GCA_030762175.1 of Metallyticus violacea. Lineage (NCBI taxonomy): Eukaryota > Metazoa > Arthropoda > Insecta > Mantodea > Metallyticidae > Metallyticus > Metallyticus violacea. The sequence goes on along the minus strand of CM060838.1, from coordinate 17,533,064 downwards.
GATCTCTAGTGGATAGATTTAAACGAAGCCTTGCTATCTGTTAAGGGGTTCGGATATTTCGACGTTCTATTGTGTATGGAAATGACATTTAGTACAATAACAAAAACAAAGAAAAAGTACTAAAGCGTTTCAGCTTTGTGTGTTAAGATACAACTACTCAATGTGCATTTAAGTGCATCACCCTCTTACCCCAAAGTCAACCCAAGTAAATGCTGAAACATTTACTTAGTATATTGCGTTGCAGTGACATTCTCAAAACCGTCTACATAAGCCTGCTGAATAAACAACTTCGATAATTTATTGAACCTCACGAAACTGGTGATACAGATCATGTAAATGTTGGCTATCACGCTAAGTACTGTGAAATTGCTCGTGTCCTTTGACAAGCGCATAGATGATGATAATGAGACTGAACTGGGCATGCATCAGCCCACATGACCTATATGTGTTGCGTAATCATTAATGCGTGAATAATGTGGCGGAAACATACGGGCACAACCCAGTTCATGTCATAACTTGCCTGTGCAGAAACGTAGTGATGCAGAATTACCAATTCTCGCAGGAAAAAAAAAAAAGTCTGACATCTCTATTGCAAATCGAGTATGGATTGTGGCCCACGGGATGTCAGCAGAAGGGCGCAAAGAAAGTTTATGACGAGCGACGCACTGCAAAGTAATGCATAAGAAGGCTGTTAAATTACCCAGTAAATTTCCATAACTCACGAGATATTTAGGTGTAATGCAGTTATGTATATTTTATGATGCTAAATACAGCACCATGCTCATACGATCTTGAGAAAACTTCTTCTCTGTTCTCAGTTCTAAGGCATCTTGCTTAACAGCAACGTTGTTGTTTAACATATAGCAATAAAAATTAATCTCCTCTCCTTTATACATATATAGCATTCTAGAGAATCTATAAGTTAGTTTTACATCAGTTGCTTAAAACTGTGTTTATACTGTGATCTATAAAATTGAATAAGAACTTCTCTTTGGGCACAAAATTAAAAAATTCCAAGCAAATGAACTTATAGTTAACTTTAACGCACAGTTCTGCTTTGAAGATTTCGGGCCTTCGGCGATTTCTTTAGCCCGTCCACAATTTCTCATTAAAGAGAATTCTGTCTTCACGGTCATTACTTGCAGGTACAGAGGAGTCGGTCCTGGAGGTGTAGTGGTTACCATACTTGCCTCCTACACCCAAGATCGCGGGTTCGAACCCGGCCAGGACCGATGGATTTTTTCGGGCGTAAAAATCATAAGTATGGCTTTCTTCGGAAGGGAAGTAAAGCCGTGGGTCCCGTGTCGTACATTTACGGCACGAAAAAGAACCTCAAGCCTGAAAGAGAGGCCTCTGAGCAAAATTTGTCGGCCGTTTCACGCCCTGAATTGAATGGGACGCTGATGACCTTAGATGTTAAAGAGCGTACATAAATAAATCAATAAAAAAAAAAAAAAAAAAAAAGGTACAAAGGAAGCTTATTCCACAGTTAAAAGTAAATTTGGTTCTGTTTTTTAAAAAAAGTCAACTCAACCTTCACCAATGTTTATTTAAAACCCCCTTTAGAGTACCATATTCACTGCAGTCTAGATTATCTTTTACATCCAATAAGTTCACTAGCTCGATCAGTCATAAAAATAAATAAAAAAAATGAAGATTTCTAAATCTGACCTTTTTTGAAAAGACAATCTTCATTAAAATTAAATCACTTGTTAAGACAATGTAGAGCTTTGTAACATATGTAACTTCTCCTTTTTCCAAGTTGTTTTGTTCATTTCTGACAAGGTTCCAAATTATTTACTGAACATTTAAAAAAGTATCACTTATTCGGTTTTCCAGTTTACTTCGAAACTGAAACAATGCAGAAAGTGCATGTCATATTTGCATCTTCTGATTCCAGGAATTTAATACCTGGTGTCAAAATATGAATGACAGATTGCACGAACTGTAGGTAGTATACATTTAGCTAAAACAGAACTCTGTAAGGTGTTGTTAACATGGCTGATAAAATACTGCAAAGGCATAAAAATTAACATTTGAATCGGGGAGAAGAGAAAAGTATCTCTTTTGGAGAAAAATCGGAGGGGTGCTGCTTCCAATGACACCAGTTTGAGAGCATGTGTAAGTAAAGTGAAAACTCCACTTTTGCAAAACTCGATGCATAAGTTCGGTTATATAAGGCTTGAAACTTTCACAGCGCTCATTTACAACAATAGTTTCAGCCGTGTCATTGTTATTAAAGTCGAGCTTTGAGCGCCTGTTGCTTCGAGGCCATCGCCAGGACAAAATTTCGTCCTGTCAGTGGACGTGGAGCAACAAGGTCCAAAAGTTCAACTTTTAATTGACAGTGCTGATCTTCCGAGAAGCTATAATTGTATAATTTTATTTCTTTAAGTCTTCTTGCAGAAGAAGAAAAATCGTTAACACTTTAATAACACCGATAATGTTTTTGCAAGCATTTTTGGCAGCATTGTGTAAGAATGTAAAAGTGACATTTTGCCTTGTTGAGATTTGGTTGCTGTGTTTTTAGATTCAGGCATATAAAATTATGCTTGTCATAATTTACTGAGGTATTATCAGTTCCATTGCTGGCTAAAATTTGCTATTCATTTTCATTTCTCTCTGTTCAAAGATTTCACAAAGTTTGGGGAAAATACCGTTTGCTGTTTTGTTAAAGTATTCATAATAGTTAATTAAACGGACACTTGTTCCATTTGGAGGATGAAAAAATGTGCTTACAGAATGCAGTTTTTTAGATTTCCGTTGTGCAAGACATATGCGATATGAAAACTGCTCTATTTAGTACATCTTTTAAAGCAGTTTCTACAGAATGGAGAATCTGAAACCACTTTGCTAACCAGTTCTTTCTAAAATCTTGAGACTATTAACTTTGGTTGTGTTTAACACCACTATATAAATGTCATTGCAAGCTCTGACTCTTGTTATTTGATCTTATTCCGAGGTAAATGAACTTCTGAAGGTATGCCTACATTGCCCGGGACTGTCCATTGCGTTTTTCTTTTTGTTCGTTGACTTTTTTCTTTGTTCCACTGCGGTTATATCACCAGTTTTTATAGAAAAAGTATTTTACACACGTTACATCTCACAGCAAATGTATCATTGTACCGCCCTATCCAAGATTTGAAACCCGGTACGTTTTACCACTCATCACGAAACGAACAGAAATGTTTTCGATTATTTTTCGAGTGTTTGTAGATTGTTCCATTTCCAGTTAGTTTCTCGTAACTGAATGAAGAGTTCACACTCGTAAGGGAAACCTTCGACTGGATGTATTTAAAAATGTTGGGATGAATGCTTGCACTTGCGGGAGTATCTGACGCGTATATCATGTTGCTCAAGTGTCTGTCGTGTATCATTTTCAACAAATTATGGTTGCGTCATTGAATAAGATTGCTGACTGTAGAGCAAGGATAAAAATCAGAGCAATTACTTGCCACTTGACACTGGGACTTTCCCGAAGAGAAGCGCAAAGTTCCTCTCAGGCGCGTACCAGTTTTACTTTCATTAGCTGCCGAGAGAAATTCCCGTTGCTATTGGGAAAAATAAAAAAAGGGGGGGTGCTACATTTTTAAATGTTTTAATTCCAAACATTCCTGACATTATGGAATCCGGAAATAAGTTAATTTTTTACCTACAAAGGATATATGTTCGGGACGATCCGAAAAATATCAGGACGGTTGGCAACCCTTTAATGTGAGCGGGGAATTCCCCTCATCTTCGCTTTAGGTTGTGGTTTAAAGCATAGCCACGAAACTGTGTGCTGTGTTGAGGCCGATGCTTGACGATGTGATTTATAAAATCACGTTTCTTTCGCCTATAAAGAAAACTTTACAGTAAACAGCTAGTAGGCAAACTTTCAGAAAACTTATAGCTAGAAGACATGGCGGCAGTGTCTGATGGCCGGACATCTTTGTAGCTCGTTACCACGGGGAGAGGTTATTGAGCCCTCAATGCATAAAATGAAGCATAAGGACGCCTCACCACAAGCATACCCTATCTTAAAATAATTTTGAATGTTTAGAGAAATGGAAAAAAATGCATTTTCTTGAAGAATGGAAAGTAGAGTACGAATTAAAATGCCTACCCCTATAAAGAAACTCGTCAAAGTGCAGCAACCGGGGAGTTATCACATTACTTTCTATACCTAGTAAAATGTTTGTAATAATAATAATAATAATAATAATAATAATAATAATAATAATAATAATAATAATAATAATAATAATAATAATAATCACAATAGACCATATAAAGAAATAAATAGAGACAAATAATCACTTTACGATATTTTACTCGCTCTTGGCCCGTGATCTTCCCTTCCCTGTCTTCAAACTAATGGGTCCTTGTACGAGAAGCATTTGAGTTTGTAGCAAGTGTGACTGCATTAGCATCAAGGCAGGCTTACACGCAAATACAGAATACATCGGAAGCATTTCTCGCCGTTTTCTTGCAGTTCCACAAGAGTCCATAGCTTATTGCGATACCAAGTTTCTTTTTCAGCATGTTCCATAGAAAGAACTTTGTAGGGATAGGAGGTAAAGTTAATCTTGATAGCCAAAATTCTTTTATCTCCATCAAGGAGGAAAGGCCTGGTGGGAATCGAGTGTAGTAGGTGGCACCATCTTGCTATAAATAGCCAGCAGGAAGTTCATAGTCTTAACTGATTCGCAAACTTACGAAAGACTTCCACGAGACACCGGCCCTTATCTGTAAACTAGGTATCATAAATAGAGGCTTCTTAAAACATTAACATAACATAGCCAGGATGAACGTAAAGTGATTCTTGGTGTTAGTCTTTAGAAAATCACTGACTTACTGTATATAAACCAGTGTGAAGACAACCGAGAAAAACAGGCAGAGGAGACAAAATAACTATTCCAGGCGTCCCTGACCAACAATGAACCTGAAGGAAAACGGTCTGTTCGTTAACGTTAGACAGCGCTGCTCAGAACGCTCGGTTTGTGATTTGTGTGTGGCCTTGAAATATATCCAAAAGCCGGTGTTTATATGAGAGTTGATTAAACGTATCAAGTCATCCAAAAGTTGTCATTATGCAAATGCTGCAGGACTGTGACTGAAATTTTCATCGACCTCAAGGACAAATTCGATTGTGCGGGTACTTAATTTAAATGCAGCATTAAACTAATAGCATGTTAGGCTTAACTTCGCAGACATATTGTTTTGGTTGAAGTCTTGAACGAGAGACTCGGACGAGAAGTTGGTATTTATCTAAGCGCTCTCAACTTTTGCGGGGCAATGGACGTGTTGTGTTGCTTTATTATTATTTTTTTTTATCTTTTTAAAATTATTTTTTGTATATATTATATATTCTTTCCTCAGATGGTGACCGTGGCGAATTTCAAGAGCGATGAACATTTCCTAAGCGCTGATCATAATATATTTTAATTATAGATATAAAATTAACATCTCATCTATAACGCCCTTGCCTTTTCCAAAATCACTTTTCTATCCTATTCTAAGCTTCAGAATAACTGAAATATTAAGTACATACTCTACTCACTGAACGGAATATGATTGGTTCTGAACCCAAGAAAGTTACAACCGAATAATTGGACAAAGTAAGAAGGTTTATTTGGCAAATGTTCTGAGGTGGCATGTTTCAGGAGCACAATAGCGTCACTAAAATTTGAACGTTTGTGCATGTTTTTAAAGCACAGGAAACTCAAAACTTTCCTAGTGTATGATTAGGGCAGCTCTCTAAAATTAAGACTTACGACAGGTGGCCCAATCGTTACGTCTAACGTTTTTAGAGGAACAATGCACCGGATATTCAAGTTCCTCCTAAAGAGAGCCCTCTAAATTCCAGCAACGTATTTAGTACACTGAAGGAGAGATGGCGGTATGTAACTGCTTTGGTGTTAAGGCCGCTGGAGTTAACTGGGAGTGAACCCGGATGACCGGCAGCTTCCTTTATATTGAATGATCGATGTACCTACAATCAAGGAATATCCAGGGAAGGTGTGGGTTGTACCCTGGAATGCCTACAGATTAAATAACGTTATGAAGCTCATAATACGACTTTCACGAAATACCCTCTGAGGTCGATAAGATAGGGACTCATGAAGAGAGGCCTAGGGTTCCAGCCAGGACCGTTTTTCCTGACTTAAGTTTTTTTTCGCCAGCTTTTCCTCAGTTCTCAGCAATGGCAAATGCCAGAAAGATAACCTAAACTTAGAACTGGAACGTTCTAAATAAAATTCTTTTTCCAACTTTCCTCTCATGTGATATCAGTGTCTACAGCCTTTGGTGTCTCAGTAGTGGAAATAGGTGTTTAAACACTATTAAAACAAAAGGAGCAAGAAATACGGCATAGATTCGTAGTATTTATACATTATGGATGTTAATATAATAAGAACAGTGGAATTTTTACAAATAATTTGCCTCATATTGCTTTGTTTTAGATGGTAGTATTTTCTTAAATATACGAGTAAAACTCATTAAATAACAGGACTTTTATTAGATTTATTATTATTTTATTATTTTATTAGATCTATTAGTTGTATGCAAAAAAAAAAAAAAAATCGGGACACACACACAGAAACCGTAAGCAATACGCCATGCAGGGAGTCCTGACGATGAGTTGAATTGCACCTTGGAAGAGCAACAAAGTATTTTTCTATATTATATTTTAGTCTGAGGAGGGAAGAATGAGAATCTAAAATTTACTGCAGAGTTAAAGATAATATGAAGACAGTTGACTCGAGGGAGATTATTTGAACAGATAGAAATATTTAAAACGAAAAACATCAATGATTAACACCGGAGTGAGAGATCAGTTTGCGTTTCAACTGAGTCGGTGATAACAGAACAGCAAGCAGAGAATGTGAGTCACTGTTGATGAAATTGTTAAAGAATTCACTACGAGGCACTGCTCTGTGTATTGTATTATCCATGATGAACTCAGATATTGGGAAGTGTGTGGAAGACTGCGGTGATGACAAGTGTGTACAATTTTTCAGAAGCATTTGGACAGTCACGCTCATGAAGAACATACTTTTCACCTTCTAGTGTAATAGGATAATGAATCGGGAGTAAGAGACTTTCGAAAAGTGGAAGTAACCACCATCTCTGTTCAAGAAAAAATTCAAGGAAAGTTTCCATTGCGAAAGGCGGATGATCTTTTGGGATTTCAACAACCCTTTTTGGGTGCACATCCAGGAAAAGTTGACACTGACTAGTGCTCGATACACTCATGCTGGTGTTAAGTTAAGTAAGGCTTACGATACATTAGAAATGTTTTTCTCAAATGGAGTAGCGCTGCTTCAAGACTGCCCGTCCCCATACGGCTGCACATATTCTGAATACACAAAGCATGATAAAATTTAAGGTGTTTAATCTTTCATCATACAGTTTGCCTTTCACTTGTTTGGACCTTTGAAAAAACATTTGCGCAGTCGGAAGTCTGCAAATAATAACGTGGTAATACATAGAATGCAAAATTGGTTAAAGCACCAACTACGATTTTTTCCTTGAGAATGTCGCAAGCAAATGAACTGTAAACCAAGTAGGGCAACGCGCCGAAAAATAAGGCACAAACAATTTTTTAAAATATTAGTAATTTTTTTATATAAATTTCTGTTATTTAATTACTTTCCCTCGGCAAAGGTATATGCGAAACAAAATATACCCTTAATGGCACCAAACCGATTTAAAATCCCTTAAAAAGCCAATTCCAGTTTTTTTCTTAGAACATCTGAAGTATAAATATTTGACAGTAGTGTCAAAATAAATCTTTCATTCTTGTTTCACTGTTTTAAAAATATCATTGCTTCTATAAAACGTCATAAGAAAACAAAAATATTAATAAATTAACAAATAAATATTTATTTTTATAAATCGCTTAATTGTGTTTTAAATACTATCCTGTACAACATGACAGCTTCAAAGCCTCTTCTGTAGGCGGGAGGTATAAATAAGGAGATAGCAGACACTACTTTACTGTTTACGTAAAGAAGCATTTGCGCTGGTGTTCTTTGTAGACAGCCATAGAGCAATTTAATGACTCGTCTTGGAGTTCATTGTATCTTGGCAAAGTCCCACGCGATATCGTGTGACTCAGGTTCCTTGCGTATATGGTTCCAGGTAAGGATGGCAGGGAAATTTATTGATAACTTATTTTATCTGATAAAGAGCTTTACGCCTACAACGAAAGCTCTTTTTCTGTATATGAAATATGACTGTACAGTGAAACTAATTATCTTATACATGTAGGTGATATATTTTAAAATAAATCATATTTATAACGTTAATGTACGTTTCACTGGTTTTCTTAAGATTTTTATATAAGTACAGAATTAGTACTTATATGAATATTTTTTGTATTTTATTTAATTGATATGGATAAAACTTATATTTAACACATTTTTAATTAAAATATTACTAAATGGAACAAAAATCACAAAAGCAACTCCTCGTAAATTATCGAAGCTATAGATATAGAAAATGTAAATCTAAGTGCACAGAAAATATTTTTTTGGAGTGTGTATTCCCAGATTGATTCAGAATATTATTTGACATTGTTTAGTAATAATTGATATTCTAAAACTTATGTATAAATGTAATTTTAAGAATTCAAAACTTTTTATTACCTATCGAAACGTAAACATATTCAACAACAAAATTGTATACCTTAAGTCTAGTAACGCTTTATTTGTTTGCAAGCATACATAAAACAATCCTACTTGACAATGCTTACAGATATTATTATTTAAGCCGAGGTATCGTTTTATTTTTAGTCGTTCTCGCTGTTTTGCTTTATTCTCCTGTATACTAAAACTTCTGACCTAATATTATATACGTGATTTTTAAATCTGGCAACCCAGTGTATCATGAAGTGTATCTAATGGTTGTATGAAATTTTAGGACCATGGAATAGGAAAACACAATATATGTAACACGCGAGCCTTTAAGATTATAATATATTCATATAAAGACAACAATGATGAAAAACCCTGTTTTTTAGCATTGTTTCTGAGAGGAACATCTTTCTTTTCTTTAACTATTTGCTTTTTCGATATTTTATGTTAGCATTTTACATAATTTATGCTTTTAAAATGTTTTATTGCGCAACTCCTCTTTCAGGATATCAAAACGTCTCTGATTGGACACCAGAAAATTCAATACATCATCACTAGGTACCAATTATAGGAAATATTATATTGGCCCAAAATATATCGTGGTAATGTACTTTTCATAACATTTTTCATTGTTAGTATCCTTGACATTTTTCCAAATGCAGAGCTGACTTTGTGCATAATTTTGACATTAAATTACAAGAAACTATCCGGAGTCTATTTGATGTTTTTTATGTTTACTTCCTTGGTATTATATTCCCTTTATTTTTGAGACAATTTAAGTAATATACCCCATTCACAATGAAAATTAACCGTAACACAAACTTAAACGTAAAAACTAGATGCTATATATTATAATGGAACCGTTAGTTCACAATGAATCACGTAAACATAAAAATAAACGTACAATAGGACGTAAACTTAGAAGTTACATGGTTCAAGGTTTTGTCTTACGTGTAACATAAACTTTAGAAATCAATCAGAACGCAGCTGCTGTTTGTAGAGCTCTGTGGTAGAGAGCTGAAGATCAATTGCTTTATTGATAGAATGACTTCAATGAACGAAAGATTAATTGCATTGTACGGAAGTTATCCTTACTCATACAACTCCAAGTAAATTAGTTACTGCATATGCATAAACGCTACCGCCGTCTGCACAGAAGCAGCCATTTTCTTTCAGCAGTTGATCTTCGCTTGTTTTATTTTAATTGGCTAATACGTACGTTTGCGTCTTTCATTGTGAATGCCTGCATACTACTAAGTTTACGTGATAGTCTTATTTTATTATGTTTATGTTTAATTTTGATTGTAAATGGGGTCATAGATTTCTTTTCAATTAACTTTTCAATTCACATTATATGAATTTGATTTGACCTTCATTCGTACTCTTTGCAACCGTACGCTTATAATACTTAATGTACTTCTCTAAGCCCGATTCTTTTATATATTACCAAATTACTTTCGTATTCCATAACCGTGATTTACTTTGTATCTCTAGACCAGTGTTTCCAAAATTATGGTTCGCAAATCCCCCGTGGGTTCCCGAAAGCTTGCAAGGGATTCGCCAACTTTTTCTGTAATGGCGTATTTTCAGATTTTATATCATATTATTATTATTATTATTATTATTATTATTATTATTATTATTATTACAATTTACATCAGGAATATGGGCCGCTTGGTTGGATACTTTGTTTTCAGTTCTTTGAAATGAGTATATGTTTAGATATTTAGTGGCAATAGCTTCCTTTGTCTGTTATAAGGAGAAGGTTTGGATTTTTGGATACGAAGATGCGACTGTAGTTCACTTTAACTTCTGCTGTTTCTGACCTCAAAGCTCAAAGTGCCATCCAAAACATTCAATACTCATCTATTCATTTAGCATTCAGTGAGAAAGGTGTATTCCTTTGTTTAAAATAGTGAAAATTTCCTATAACTGTGTAACTTAAGCCTACACGCAATTTCGTCACTACATAAAATGTGTTATTATTATCAAAAAAAAAAAAAAAAAGAGGCAATTCTCAGTGTCTGGTTTAGATTAAAGCGTGTGAAATATAAAAATGTGAATTTAAAGATAGCAAAATGTGCTATTGCATCATTAACTTAACCTATTTAATCCTGGATTTAACGCTTAAAATGTAAAATAAATATATAAGTATTTAAACTTAGGTAATAACTTTTGGCTAATTTCAGTTTGTTAAATATTTTGCATATTAATAAGGGTTTCGCTCAGTTAAACTCTTTATGAAGGGGGTTCGTGAGTCAAGGTTTGGAAACCACTGCTCCAAAACTTCCTTTTGAGGCATGAACTGCCGCACTGGATTGATAACGGTCACATAATTCCAGCCGTGCCTTCCACAGCAATTGTAGGTTCATTCATGCAAAGCATGAGGTTTAGGGTGCACATAATGCCAGCGCTGAGAAACGCAAAGAACCGTTAAATGATTAAATAAACATAAACAGAATGTATTCGTGATCGATTTACAAGCATTTAAATGTCAATATGAGCAACTTTCACATAGAAATATCATTATAATAACTTTGATATAGCCAGTGTCTTTAGCCTTTTAGGGGAGATCTGCGGTTCGAATCCTAACAAGACCGTCCGGGTAGCCGAGGTCGTTAGAGCGCGATTCCTCAGTGGGAGGTCTGGTGTTCCAATCCCGCCAGGACCGTGCTCCTTGACTGAGGTTTTTCCAGGATTTCCTCAATCCTCATACATGGCAAATGCCGGGAGGAACCCTAAACTTAGCCCTGGAATTTTCTTAAAGAGAGAGGAGATAGAGGGGGGAGAGCGATCTTCCTCCTTGACAGACTTTTTGAAGGAATTTCCTTAGCCTTCATAAGTGGCAAATGCTTTCCTTATGGAGGGGGAGAATCCTTTATAATTTACGATGTACCCATTCGCTGATATCCGGAATGTTTCTAACAATAACGTCGCAATTTTTATCCTTGGTACAAAGTTCTCTTTCGATTCCATTAAATAAGTCCACCGTGGGGATTGGCCAGATGAAGGAACAGGACAATTCACTGGACCGTTTCTTAAGTCCACCTCATGGAAACTGGAGAAGATATTGGGCTTGTTGGGAGAAGTGCGCAGGTGCATCATCATGTTGATACATGAGCTATGGAATGTCCTCCAACAACTCGGGTTATTGCATTATAGATCGGAATGAAAGACTAATACTAATAGAGAGTAACCTGATTAAACACATTAATATTTCCAAACATGGTTTCCTCTGCCATTCTTAAACGTTTGTAATGTAATGGCGTACACACCTGTAGGCGGAATTGGGAAGGGGAGTCATTAAAATGCACGGGAACACACTACCAAAAACCTAAAGGTCAGAGAGAAGAGGTACGACGTAGAAGTTGAAAGGTCATGTCGTCTCAGAACTGACAGTCTTTCTGTTTCATGAACAGAGAAGGAAAATGAATGCAGTTTAAACTTAAGATATCAGAAATTTAACACATGTTTCTGTATCTGAGTTTACAGATTCAACAACTTTATTACTTCAGTGATATTAATAATTAATTTATTTTATTTTTGTAATAGGACCTGTACATAAGGTGACCATTTTCTCGTAACAAAAATATTGTATTATGTTTGTCCTGTTTTTTCTTTGTTTTTTCTTTGCTTTTATGATTATTAATACCTTATTTAAGAGGTATATTTCTTTTTAATTTTTAATTTGTATTGGAATAGAGGTAACTTGTTAAAAATAAGCTACTTTGTTATAATTATTATTACTGTTGTTACCTTACGTGACTATAAACATGATGCTAATGAAATAACAGAAAATGAGTGCAAGTAAGGAACGTTGTGTCTAATATTATTATATAATTGCAAATCATGAGGAATACTGCTCAACCGTATTTGTACAAAGAGTAGACTTTCTTGGCGTCTTTTCCATTCTTTATGTAGTTATAGAATTGCACGTGACTACTCTATATTATTAAGCACGGTTTCCTGAGGGCTTTACTTCCCTTCTTAAGGAAGCCATACTTAAGATTTTTACGCTCAAAAAAAAATATTAAAATCCATTGACCCTGTTCGGGTTTGAACCCGCGATCTCGGGTCTACAGGACAAGTATGGTAATTGCATAAAAATAAGCATATAGAAACTAAACATACAGTAATTATTTACTATCACAAGCTTCTAGGTCTCAGTTGCATCCGCCTTGTGATAATAGAGCATGGTAGTGACGAATAGATATTTGCCTTTGTAGATCTCATTAACACTTCCTTCCTGAGACGAGCTGGAAGTTTCCACGATGACGCGGCTTCATTTTATTCAAACTGAATGGCAGCTTAAATAACAAGCCAAACAAAAGTTACGTAATGTTCCTCTTTGTCACCTGGTTCCTGATCACTAAGACTATAATTTGATCTGCTCATTAGTAATTAAAAGCAAAATACGTATGTAATGTTTCATTCAAATCACATGAAATACTTTTATGTATGTTTCTCTGTGTAACATTAGTGAAACAGTCATTTGCTCTTGTGTCTATTAATTTTGGACATGCGTAAGCTATTCGTTCACAATTGCATTATGCATCAATTTAAATTACAATGAATTAAAACAACAAACAAGACATACTTTTAAAATGGAGTGTTACTAATTCAGATATATTTGCACACACTCATTTATAGATATTAAAAACATTGAAAAATACTATCTTGTAGTTGATATTAATTAGGTAATTTAACAAGTTTGGTGGAAAGGAATAGATAAGGTTGCAAAACCCTAGACTTTCTCTAATGGTCATGATGTAACAGTGAACCAATTTCGGCTTAGTTGCAGTAGTGAATTCTATTTTCTGTGCAAGGCGTATATCAAGTCGCTGGTTGTCTTGTTTTACTCTGCGATAGGGGCAATCTTATTTCAGTCCTTGAAAAGGAAGAACAAGTATTTATTCTTCCTAAGAAGGCGAATGTAAAATAGAGTTATGAGCAAGTATTATATTTACCTCGCCATTCCAGAGAATACAATAAAATTGGCAGCTTTTGATAGACAGTTTGTCTTCCAAGTCATTTTAAGGAAACAAGCTTCTATTTTATTTTTTGTTGTATTGTATTTTTTTTATTTAAAGAAGCTCTTTAACATTTTTTGAGTAGTGTTTAACGCCAGTTTTTACTACTGAGGTACCACAGACGGTGAACATTGATAATACATGAGATGAAATGATATATTGAGAAAAGTTTTTAAGGAAGGAAACGCTCCAGGCCTAAGTTTAGGGTACTTCAACGGCATTTTCCAGTTATGACTGAGGAAAACATGGAAAAAAACTTCAGTCAGGGAGGACGGTCCTGGTGGGATTCGAACCCCAGACCTCCCGCTCACTAATCCGCGCCTTAACGACCTCGGCCACCCGTGGCGGTACTCTTAACATCTTTGGTCATTGGTGTCCCATTCAATATAAGACCGAAATGGCCGACACGTTGTGCTCAGAGGTCTCTAATTCCAGGCTTGAGACTAACGACTTTACTTCCCTCTGAAGAAAACCATATTTAGTATTAAATCAGTCACGATTTTGGTATGCCTTGTATGGTCTCTACATAATCCATCTTTCCGTCATTTCTTCTCTCCTTTCTTTCCTCGTATGATTTACTATTTCTTCCGAATTGTTTTCAAAACAGTGATATCGTTTACAGGTTAGAGCGTGTAGCGAAGTTAGTTATCGACTGTTTACAACACGTGCCGTCATTCTTTCTATTGCCTTCTAAACTCAATTGCGAACCATTAAGAAAATTGCCCGCCGGCTGCTTTGCGGAGAACATCATTCCGGTTTCTGCCTTTGATTTTCAATGCGTTGTATTGAAGGCTTCTTCTTGTTTCTTAAGTCTCTTACCGTTATTTGGTGGGGGGCAACTGTTAACTCCTGCATTTACCACCAGTAACCCAGGTATTTGTTGTAAGTTTAAATAAATATAGAATTCTTTTAGTAATGGTTTTCTCTGGTGTATTATTGTGAATTTGTATATTGTTTAATACATTTTTGAATAGTTTTGAATAGAGTTAAATACAAGGATTTTTTTCTATTGTGATTGAATCCATGATAAATTTCTTTGATATACTTCTAAGTATAAATATTGTAAGTATTAACTGTTGGAAATAAATTATTTGTGTAATTATATTTTGGGGTGTTGTCAGCTAAATTTCATGTTAACCTTATTTTGTTTAATTTTATTAAAAGCTATCACGTTTTGGTTTTAATGTATTAAATGTCTAATGTAGGAAAATATTTCAGTGATCTTGCTTATTGCAATCATTATTTCAACGCGCACCTTTTCGTTGTCATTCTTGAATTTCAGAACAAAAACTTGAAGCATTTATTAATTTGAAACGTTATTTAAATGTGTTAAATTTAAGAGCAAGGTGTTATAAATTCCACCACCTCCTCCTCAACCATCAATTCCTGGGTATTTCAGTTTTATCCATTTTCTAGATTGTTTACACGATCGTCACAAACAACTGACTACACTTACGCGTTTGAAACTTTACAACGAGCAGTCTAAAGGAATACTTGACAACTATCATAGTAATTTGGCCGTCTTTACGACATCTCTGAGTCAGCCCGAGAACTTTTAGAACATCCTCCCTAGGTTTACTATATGATAGGCTGTTGAGTGGAACGGCAGTTAAGACATTTTGTTTGTGTGTTCCAGCAGCCTACGTGGAGACTGTGGGGAGAGGAGAAGGTGGAAGGCGCCGTATACACCGTCTACCTCAAGAAGGTGCGCTACCACCGTCCCACTAAGAGCGTCTCTTCGGTAAGTGCTCATATGCAAATAATAGTATATTGCAATACATGCGTCGAAAGACATTCATTGCAAACACAAATATTGCAATGAACCTTTCAACTTGTGTATTACATTCCGTGAATTGAACTTGGAAGTGAATATCAGGTAACAATCTCCGTATCTCAAGCCGAAAATAGGTACTCGTTGGGGAAAAGAATTGCTGAATTGAGCCTTATCAAAGTTATTAACATTCTGAATAGCACGGTCTAATAAATACTTAATACACAGTCACACAACACACAAGAATACATCCGTACGTTCCTAGATTTAAACTTCTACTGACCTCCTCTCCGGCTCCCCTGCCGGCTTTAAAGCGTGGGACCAAGGCGAAAACTGCAAAGCTCAGTCAACTGCGACAGTGGAGTGGTCCCGTGAAGGAATAATCTTCCAGTAACTCGTTTATGTCAGGTTTTTTCTGATTAACTAAATTTAACATAATAACGTTAATCATTTGGTCATCTGTTTCTTACTCATAGAATCATCTCAAATGTTAATTCACATTGGTCAGATCAAGATAGGCTGTTGAAAAGTGATACAATTGGTAAGAAACCAAAGCGAAATTATCATCCAGAACATTTAATGCCTACGTAGTAAATGTTAGTTTAGTCATTAAAAGATAGTTCGTTACTGTCTCGCGACTCTGTTGTTGTTTTCTTCTTTTTTCTTTTAGTTAAAGCTGCTTTAGTTAAAAATGGTGCATACAAAGGCGAATCTTCTTCACTTCTTTCGCCAAACGGTCGTTGACTACTCCTTCCTTGTATTTAGCCAGCGTTTCTGCCACTAAAATCTTAAAAGGGGTTTGTTTCACACCCGTGCACGATACTTCAATAAGGTGGATGGTGGTTATGACGGGAAACACTTGTTTATGGCGCATATAAAGTGTTGAAAAAAGCAAATAGGATTAGCAGCTAAGAAGAAAATGTCAGCATATTTTAAGCATTTGGGTTGAATTAATAATAAAATATATTCTGTTTTTATACTTAAATCAGTTTGTTTCCTTTGAAAAATTATAAATTCAGCAGCGCATGAATGTAATTATTTAGTAAAAAGCTAATAAATTAACTTGTGTGACTAGATTGAACTGTGATTTGAACTATTTGGTTGCCATCACATTACTATATGTGACATTTTACTGTTTGTAAAGACTTAGCGTACATGTAGTTTTTGAAAACTCTGATTAGTCTAGACGTGTATGAAAACAAATGTACTTTGGAAGCAAATTTCTTATGAAAAAGAAACCCTAAAACTTTGCACCAGCTTTATTGACAGCCACTTATGATGTGCTGAGTCAAAGGACGCGCCAGCAGACGAGCTGTGTAGATGCCGATCGATAAATGCGACCCCAGCCAGCATGAGAAACGCAAAACTCAATGTCGAAATGACATTCGGAGATGAAAAACGATAAATCATTTGATTGCAGTGTTTCTAAAACATAAAAGATGTTTACCGATCTTCAGGCTTTTCGATAAGTAAAATTAACAGCAGTTTTACTGGGTACCTAAAGCATTAAGAAAAAGAATAAATGTAAAATCCTGAAATAAAATGGTTTTATTTTCGGAAAAAAAAAACGGGTCATCGACAAATTCCCCCGCACTCGCCTGATTTGCACCTCACACGAGAAAATTTGTACTTCTACATTTCGGACATTTCTTCTTTCGAAACCGCCCACCGTTGCCTAAGGTTTGAACTTTGAGAGTGTGTGCTTACCTTAGTAGTTAGGTGGACACAATAACTATACGCTCTGCTTCCCAGTGAAATCTCGGCAACACAATGATTGCGGAGCGACTTCTCGATGACACTTTATAGCTGTAAAAAAAAGTCGAATTTTGAATAATTAAACTTTTTGTTACAGTAATGAATACTAATAACGTGCATGAAGGCTAGGCTCTTTTCTTGCTGTTCATACAGTGTACCATCTAATTTGGACGAAGGGCCCGAAATCATAAACGTATCTTTTGATAATCACACTCTGAGTGTTTATGCGTAATACATCAGGCATCCTGCTAAAAATTTGCGATAAACTGTAACAGGGTTTCCTTACACTCATTGATATTCTAATCAGGTCACGTTCAAAGACCGCGGGTGGGAGAAACGACATTAATTGCGACGCCTAAGATTATTTACGAAGCAGCATTTAGCATGATAGTTAAAGAGTTTTTGTACATTTCTACTTTTATCTTTATGATCATGCTTTTGACGTGTTCTTAAATCTCTATCCAATAAGATATGTCTTCATTAAAAGTTGGTGAAAATATTGGAAGTTTTTTTTTAAATATATTTTATAAGTTTTGGGCAAGCAAATTGAGATAGAGGATCTATTGTCTGCCTGCTCAAATTTCAAAGTTATGACATTTAGTTTCTAAAGAACCGGTGGCCATTGAAGCTTTCGTTCGGAATATTATCACTTAATAACAGATAGGAGTTTGTGCAGCATGCATCTATGGCGCAGTCGGTAAGAAGAGATCATTGCTGTCGAACTTATTGACGGTATTTTTTACATTTTAATTATGACCATATTTAATCAGAACAAATATACTCTGCGAAACCCATTCTGTTACCATATCTCCTAGGCCAAAACAGATGAATAACTACCTCTAGACTAAGCTACATAATACGATACATTAGTTGACCATTGTTCGGTGCCGTACTATCATTATTAGGCTCAATTTTTATAGTACTAAATGTAAGGTTGGTAAGCTAATGAAAATTGCAATTTTCTAGCTCGCGAAATAGCTTGAAGACATTCTAAGGCAAAAGTATTTACACAATTTTGCTTTTACATTGACTTACCAACATCTTAATTTCCACTTCTTTATCACTACATAACTCCATTATTTTTCTTTGTGGACCGTAGATTCCCTATCTCAAGTTGCTTGTACAACCTCTGAAATTGCTGCGGTGTAGTTCATTAACGTCCGGTTTATTTATTGGGTTTCATCAAAAGTTCAAATACGAGATTCTTGCATCATTCTACAGTATGCGGCAAAACAAATGACACTGAAATGTTAATTAATAGCGTTGATAGAGAATGTGTTCAAAATGTGTATCATCACCTGCCACATACATTGTTCATGACTTTTCTAAAAATTATTGAACATGTTGATGAACAATGGTCGTCTAAGGACATGAGAAACGAGGTTATTTTCTCGCATAGTTCGGAAATATTTGGCATCAGGGGCCGTGAGATCCGGGGAGCAGACAGGATAAGGAAATGGGAGTTTCACCAGAAAGGCGATCCCCAAAGTGTCGTTGCAGAAGGGCAAGTGACTCCCCCGCGGCGGTGTGGGTTGTTGCTCCATCTTGCTGTTGGAGAGAGAAGTTTCTGGCGTGAAAACAGGCGCAAATTCGTGCGAATGGAATAATAATGAAGTCTGCAGCGCTCCTGGTTTACTGTTTGCGAACTCTGTGCTGAATCCTCGACGAAATAAGAATCCAATATTCCATGACGGACACGGCGCACCAAATCGTAACCCGCGAACTGTGCAGTGGTTTCTTTATGAGGACATTAGGTAGTTTTTAATAGTGTTTAATGCCCGTTATAACTACGAGGCAACACAGGCGGTGGACACTGACGATACGCGAGATGAAATGATGAATTGGGAAATATTTTTTTTTTTTAAAGAAGGGAAGCGTTTCAGGCCTAAGTTTAGGGTACCTGCTCAGCATTTTCCATTTATGAGGACTAAGGAAAACCTGTAAAAAAAATCTCAATCTGGAAGAACGACTCTGCTGGGAATCGAATCCTAGACCTCCCACTCATTAACGACCTCGGCTACCCTGGTGGTATTAGGCCATAGCCTTCAAGGGGAATATGGCTTTCATCTGAAAACCACATGTTGCGGAAGAAATCTGGACCCGCAATTTGAAGCCGTTATGCAAATCCACCAGTTCTTTAACATCCGCCGATCATACCTATTGCTAAACCAAGTTTCAGCGATATTCGTCGTAGACTACGCTTTGGCGACCCTGTTGGAGAAGTAGCCAGTCCCTGATTTTCGTTTGTGGTGACGGTTCTTGGGCCACCTGTTGTTCCCCTTTCGTTGACATAGAACTGATTCCGTATAACGGAAGTTGCCAACGACAGCTAACATTGTTTTGTTACTTGGAACTGTCTTATTAAATCTCTGCTCGCACTGTTCTTTAACGTAAAGCAAACTCGGTCCATTCTGACAGGAAATAATATTCCACAATTAACACCTTCTCTTCTGTCGTGAAAGCCATAATTTCAGAAATCGACACAAAACTGAATTCATAATGTGTCAAATTATTATTTATAACAAATTAATACTATGGAAACTTGTACAGAAAATGATGGATAATTTCAATGCGGCAAAGCATATTTCTTTTGCCGCTCTGGTACTGTTGCATTGTTGGTAATGTTTTTCATCGTTTACTAAATTTGTAAACCTATTCTCTTATCCGCAGATTAAGAAAAACGTTAATAACTTTTAACTGGTATTTAGTTTGCTCAGGACTATATCTAGAAGATATACGGGAACACAGTGTTGTGTACAAATTTGAATTAAACACCTTGAAAACTGATTGTTTTTCTCTGTTTTAATAATTTATTTCAGTTGCTCAGTGTTGTGTAATAAACTGTTGCCGTGGTAAAGTAATTGTTTAATTCGTATTCCATCGACAACCTGATGCCATATTAGCGGTAGAATGTGGAATTTATAATGCATGAAATTGTACCTAGATAGTCAATTGTTCTGCTTCTAAGATTACATTAGTCCATCAACAAGTGTGATAGAAAATAAACAATGTGCAGTTGTACGTCGAACTCAGCATTTTCAATGCCGTTTTGACAAGTGAACTTCATAATGGAAACTATGATATACACTCTGTATTTTGTCTATCTTTCTCTTTTTAAACAAGACAATTGACACTCTGTATTTTGTCTATCTTTCTCTTTTTAAACAAGACAATTGACACTCTGTATTTTGTCTAGCTTTCTCTTTTTAAACAAGACAATTGACATTGGCGCTGTCTCTCTGCAATTGTTGTTTCAAATCTTTGTTCTGATGTTGTGGCATTTATTTATGGTAAAAGCCTGAAAAGGTTTCCTTGTATAAACACCTTAATAAAACTTGTTATTAATTTTAGAATATCATATTTAATTACGTTCATAATTTTAATTAAGTTTGCAAAATAAAGTGAGTAGTGTTAAAGCCTAATAAGAGTTTCGTTTTCTTAAAGAGCGAATATTAAAGAGATCGCATCATTTACGAAAAAAGATAATGATTCATTACAGATGACATTCTTTATAGGATAAAGGAAATAAATGGTTTCAATCAACTCTTTGAGGCCGGGTGCTATATATAGCTACTATGTAACTATTTTATGAAGATGCATACGTATATTTTGTGCAGCAAGTGATATGTTAGACCGCACACTGCAAGAATAATACGGACACTATAAGATAATCAGCTATTTAACGCGCTTTTGTAAAATATAGTAGAGCTGACGCATGCGCAGAATGTGAATACCACCACGTGAAACATTCCTTTGTAGACAACGCTGAATCCAGTGTCGAAACATTTTGTGATCTTAACAGAGGAAGCGAAGCGGCAAATAAGCAAGAATACCTGTAAGGTTGAGGTACGGACGTAGATGAAGTTTCCTATATTGTTTTCGGATAGAATCGCTCCTCCCAAAGGAGTTCGAATCCATCAGAAGGGTCACTTCCAGTCTGACGTTGAGGCAGAAACCTTCCTAAAGCGCAAGCCCCGCTATGTCGCTCACAGCACCAGCCCGCCTGTTCTTACGACCCTACTACAGAACCAACAGCCTGAAATGAGGTGAAATGGGAGGGCGGAAAACCCATGTAAAGACAAGATCGTCCCAGTATTCGCTTAAGCGACCAAGGGAAACAACGGAAAAATGACCGGCAGCAAGGAATTTAAACCCAGAACCTTCTGAATGCGAGTACAGAGCTCTGTACAAATATAATTCTTCTGCAACAGTCGCTGAAAGTTTAAATACATGAGCTATGTGTTTTCTTTAACACGACTGCCTTTCAGTAGGAGGTTCTTATATAGGATTATTTATTCATTGAAGCCCCATCCTCAGCTTCAAAGTCAACATAAACAATAGCAATGCCTCTGCGTCCATTCTTTGAGTCATCTTTTGGTAAAATATCGCAGAAAAAACAATATAGTAGCTGGTGTACTCATGTTCATATCCTATCGCAAGAAAATACATTGCAGCAGCCTTTATCATAAATATAATTTACCATTCTCTGCTTACACAAAGAAATTGATTATGCCTGTTACACGAACAATAATATGGAATCAGCCACTCTGCATCTGTGTTGATCAAATGGTGTTAATATAAACGTTTATTTTTGAAACAACGAACTGACCACCTATCCTTTTGATATCTGTAGGTGCTAAGTGTAATTACATTCAAATTGTTCACATGGTCCGTAATTAAATACAAATGGTTCATTCAGGCCGAAGGATAAGCCCTAAGGATAAACCTTGTAAGCCGATGATTTTTATTGGAAAATGGAACCGAATGATATTTTACCAAGAATTACACGCACTTGTTAATCTCTGGCTCTCTATAGTATAGTCGACAAAACATGCATGTAAAGGGGGAAGCGGAAATATTTATAATTAGTCATATGCCGTTCATTTATTTTCAGAAATACTTGAAAAATTAGAACAGTAAGCAAATAATCGGCTGCGCAGAACGCCACTTAGTTACGCCTCCTTCCGGATCACGTGACCTCCGGTAGATTGTCTTTCTATCTCTTCCCTTCACTCTCTACAGTTGAGAATTAACAGATGCTGCAACGGGAAATCACACAATCGTGTTTGAGTCTTGATGAGCTAGCTTGGTAAATTGTTTTTTTTTTTTTTTTTTTTTTTTTTTTTTTATGGAGAGATTGTGAAAATGACCTTTTGCCCTTTCTAAATTAATTTCAAACTTTTTCTGCAGGCAAGCTAAGAAATCATATTAATGTTTACATGAAGGAATGAGCTAACATGTATTCCCATTGCAATAAAAATTTACAAAGAGGTCATCCGCGACTTCAAATGTTAAAGTACGCGTGATTAGACGGTTAATAAATGAAACACGAGACAAAGAATGCACAGAAGATCCTGCCCTTGTTTTTGTATTCCGATAAGATGGGGGGAAAAACAAAAAAGTTATCCTCCAGATTCGGTGAAGAGGCAAGCTATAGTTTCATGTAAGAATATGAAAGTTGAGTGCTTGCAGTTAATAAACACCGTGCTCACCGAATGAAAAACCTCAATTATAACAACTGCTTCGGTTTTTGCAAAAATAAGATTGTAAGTAGAAACCGCGCCACACTTTTGTTCAGGTGAATAGAGTATTGGGTTTAAGTTACCGATTTTTAACGAATCCATAGTTTGTAATGGCTTATGCGGCAGGAAAGAGAGATTTTTTCCTCCATAATTCCATTATCATATTCAAGTAGAAGATGAACTCAGGAAATTGTCATAATCACACTGTGGAAATATAGGCAATAAAATACTAGAAATAGGCATTGAAAATTTGAAATAGGTACTCAAAAACCTTAACCTAGAAAAACTGCAGATATAGGTAGTAATGTAACATTATGTAATATAGAACACATTTTATAAACATTTTATTCTAACATAGGTAGCAAAAGATTAAAGTTGAAAAACTTTCCTTTTGGCATTGCTTAACAGCATATTTTGCTTGTTAAAGCTACGAAAGGAGATGTAAAAAATTGCCAAAAAATGAAAGAATTCAATATATATCATAAACACGTTTCTGCATAAGATATACTTATATTTTTGATATTGCAATAGGTTAACATTGACACTTCAAACTCTTCTTAGTTCCCTAACCCCTCCAATTGCCAACCGTTAGACTTTTCGTGGATTTGAAATTTGATTGTTATCACCTTGCAAATGACTGGCCATAGTAAGAAAATAAAAAAAGAAAGACTTGTATTGTAATGCTACTGTGGCGCTAGAAAATAATACTGCCGCATTGAAATCTGCTCCACAGTCGATAATATAGGCAAAAGAGGCTTATAAGTTTTTTAAGGCCTGAGAAAATTTAGAACATAACAATTTAAGGGAAGATTCAAGTTTATTCGCAAGTATGGCGATTTAATAAGGAAGTTGATTAGAATAAATCTGGAAAACTCTAGCGCCGGAGCTGAAGATTGCGCTGTAAGGGGCAAACTTGCGTATGGACGATTTTAAATGTGTGGCATAGTATTTAATACTAAAACGTGTTGATTAATTTGATAACAAATACACTTAATTTAATAAGCAAGTAGCTTTAGTGATATCCCAGGTAAGATTTTGGATTTATATGTGCGAGTATTACTATGTATAGCTTCTCTCACAATGGTAAGCGTAAATTGATTGTGAAGAACAGTGCAACATACAAGAAAAATAGTGTACTTTTATATTATTTAACTTCGTAGCGAAATTATACATTTGCCTTCTAATAAAACTGACACGCCTCTATATCACAGTTAATGTATCTAATTACATCGCTTGACAGACTTTCTCCTTAAGTGCCCAGACATTTTAATATAGGAATATTGTCACTTTATGCAGCGTCATAGCAAAATGAGCGCCAAGGCGCCACTCTTTCTTCATACGCACATGTGTACAGGCACCTAAGCATTTGGAAGACTCCACAGGGTATTTTCCGGTGAAAGGAAGTTGCTTACACCTTGTGCAGTATTGCAAAGAATTAGCAGCACATTTTTCGGTCTAACGATAGCATCGTTGTGTGAGTGCATCTACGAATTAACTGAGCAGCATGAATTCCAGCTCCCTAAGAGGGCTGCAGCAAAAGTTTTCTTGGGAAAGGTGCAGAAAGCAAAAACCAATTAGCATTGCACAAACAATGAGTTTTAATAGATTCAAAATGGCTCTTTTTTTAACTTAAATATTAGAGAAATACAGTTTTACACCTGAAAGGATTTGTATTGTTGACGAATATTACATAAAATGACTAAGGAAATGTTCGTTCCAATTTGCAACTCTTTTGTAACTAGCTGAAGAAATGCGTTCTCTCAGTTTTAAGCACTGAACAGGGATAAAGAATAGTTCACATTGACATAATTGGCTTTAACATGGTTTCACTTTTAGCTTAGGCTTCATCCTGCGAGTTAATCATTCCATTCTTGTCATAGGCATTTGTTATGATTTACAGGCATCAGTTTGTCTTGAATGTAAACCTTATTTTACTATTATTTAATAAAACTTTGAAGGATATCAGTGAAATAATACTCTGGAGGAAGAGTAATAACTGTTCTGTTCTTTCCTGTAAATGTTCTCCATTCCATAAAGTCTTTTATTCAATATATAAAATACTTTCAATTGTATTTTAATTGAATAAATATTATATTAATTTTATTTGTGCTAAACGTACAGTAACTTTATAATTAATATTGCCTTAGAAGAAAAGTTAAGTTTTACAGTATATACCTGGTTAGGACAAGTTAGAGAACAGTTGATCTATGAGACTTCTGGGTTAAAATTGTTTATTTCAGAAGGGGAATTTGGAGGGAAATGAGAATAAGACTGGAAGATATGGATTGCCAATTTTTTTGCTCCCAGATTAGGGAGAAGAATTCATTGACATCCTATTAGGTTATGAAAAAATTGGCCCAGACAAGGAAAAATGTACCATAATTTGTAGGAAGAATGAAAGGGGAGGGTTAGCTTGGTTTTGATTGGATTTTTGTAAATTAAGGGGTATGAAGGGAAGGGGAAATGCTTTTTCAGGAGTTTGTCCTATCTGTGGAGAGAAGAAAGATGAGATACACGTTATTTTTCAGTGTAAAGGAATGAATGGAGGAAAGTACTGGATCTCTCGGTAACAAGGAAAGCATTTCAAACTGCCATGTTCTTAAGGAAGAAAAGTTAAACGAAATATAGGAATTTTCTAAGTAGATGCCAGCAATGTATTGCCGCTCAGGGACACCATTTTCATAATGCAGATTATTGGTTATTATAATAGTTTTAAATATAATATCATTTATGGCTTCATGAAAATATACACATAAATATTTACTAAAAAGTCTTAACTTTACGCATGGCGAGTATATCTCCCCTTTTCTGGTTAGAACTATTGCACTTCCCTAGTAAACAGCTGTACTCAAATAACCTTATTGAAAATATCGTGCGGTTCATTCTGTTTTCCCCCGGAGTGTTTTGCATTTCTAGCTCTTAAAGTCGGTCCTGGTGGTACATGGGTAACCATACTTGCCTCCTAAACAAAAGATCGCGGGTTCGATCCCGGCCAGGTTGAGGGATTTTTTTTTTGGCCGTAAAAATCTTGAGAATGGCTCCCTTCGGAAGGGAAGTAAAGTCGTGGGTCCCGTGTCGTGCATTTACGGCACGAAAAAGAACCTCAAGTCTGAAAGAAGAGGCCTCTGAACAAAATTTGTCGGCCGTTTCACGCCCGGAATTAAATGGGACGCTGACAACCTGAGATGTTAAAGAGCGTCCATAAATAAACCAAATCAACAATGTTGAATTGCATACTTGTTTAAAGGCTTTATTAATGTTTACATTTAACATCATTTTATGTCAAACTAATGGTTGAATGTGAATGATAAGATGGAATGGAAAGTGAAGAAATGATGAAAGATGGCAACAGATGGAAAATAAATACATAAACTGCTTTCTGTGCCATATAAATGACAAAAAAGTTACACACCATTAGTTAAAATGGATAGCAGGTAATTAGCGTGGTAATCCTGTTAGCCTGTATCGAGAAGAAAGATGCCTACCATTAAGAGAAAGTTGGTACCACGCTATTGCGAAGGTAAAAGCGTTTGAATGCATGATTACTTTCTCTACTGCAAGGCGGACATGAGGTAACAAGCATGCGCATAACAGGATGGAAATAAATATACAACTATGCAGTTCATATCTGCCAGGTGGAAGAGTAATAATTATATAGTAGCAGATATTACTGCTATTACAGAGTTCAACTGTTTAATTGTCTAAACGGACGACTGTCAACTATGCATAACGCCGCCGGAGATAAAAGGAGAGTAAAACACAGATGTTTAAAAATTATGCCGTGTTATTTACAGAATGAGTGCCTTATGTACAGAAAATATTAACAGTTTATATAAACATGGGGCGGGTAATACTTGGTTAATGAGTTGTTACCTTGTTTTTAAGTACTAAAATCTTTTATCTCCTGATTGAATGAATCTCACTTCGACATCTCATTAAGTGACCATCTCTTCAGAGATTTCTTAAGACACAGTATGCCTGATTTCTATCAAGCATAATGGCGTTCTGGAACATGTCAGTGGATAGATAGAAGTGTACTAATTGCTGTCTTTAAGCTCACTTTATTTAAATCCACTGGATTTCTAAAATCATTGGTGTATTCGTCTCTAGTGCATGAATGGGAAATTCTCCACAATGATATCATTGTAGTTAGAAAGACATTACGCAACCATTCAGGAATTTCAGATCATCTTCGCAGAGAAATGAGACGTAAAAGGGAAAGATTGGAGAGAGAGAAAAATCGTAGGGACAAGTTTGCTATTGTTTTCATTCTTATCAGTTACTAAGATAAAAATAAGAATTTAATGCCATCCTTGACATGTCTTAGCAGTTTCGTCATCTGGTTCTCGTAGCTTGAGCTGAAAGAGGGTTTACTCAAAGCTCATGTAAGACGGGAATTTCTAAGGCTTAGAAATTCGTATTGAAAATGAATATAACAAATTGTCCTAAATAAGATGAAGTCTCTTTAAGCTGTATTTTTACCCCATATATCTTCCACTTGTATTTAAATTTGTAATGTCATAACTTGTGTATACTTTCTATAAATATGTTTATATATATACTTATTAGTATAAAATAATAATAATTAAGTCCCAATAGATTACCACGAAGGCTTTAATAATTCACACAGGCTATAGACTGCGCGAATAGAACTAGGAGTAGGGAGGGAATTCCGCTCTGCGGTGTGAACACTATAAGTATACTCCAGTTGTAATAAGGTCTGTGTCCTGCATGGGGGAAAAAAATAAAGTAAGAAACACCCAAACCTGTAATGAACTTTTATTTACACGTAAATAAAGTGTTAGATAGCATAGATTATTAAAATACCTAGGAAAGTGTGGGGAAACGGCGAACATTTTAAGAAAAAGAAATTTTTTTAGAATATAGTTATGAAATAAACGTTTTTACATATTTTTAAGCAAATACATTCTAAGTTTGACTGCGCCGAATAAGTTGTTATTGGGTAAAAAAAATGTTGCAGTATTCGCCAGGGATAATAACAAACAAGCAATCAATATTCACGGTATTAAAAAAGTCGGAAAAAATAAATTAAACAGTCTTTATTCGCATACGTAATTCACCTACATTTATTACTTGCCTCTTAGACCCAAGTTCGCGGGTTCATTCCCCGCCAGGGTCGATATTTTTTTTTCGGACATAAAAATCCTAAGTAAGGCCTTCTTCGGAAGCGAAATAAAGCGTAAGTCTTGTGTCGTAGATTTACGGCACGTAAAAGAACCTTAAGCCTGAAAGAGAGGCCTCTGAGCAAAATTTATCGGTCGTTTCAATCCTGAATTGAATGAAACGCCGATGATCTGACATGTTAAAGAACGTCCGTAAATAAACCAAATCGATAAATGTATTTAAATAGTACATTTTATAGTATTGCTATATTTTAACACATTTTCTGCACTGTTCCCATCTCTAATGAAATAATAATTTCAAAACAGCAACAACAAGAGACGTTTTTTTCTTGATCTGCATTAATCTTATTTCACCACTTCAAAACGGTAACAACTGAAAATATGGTTGTGTTCAATGTTTATTTAGATGGCAGCGAATTATTTTAGAGCGCACAGTTAAATTTACGTTATTATTCCGGTTCAGTTGAGTTATTTCGTTGTAGGAATTTATGTTCCAACAACAGGTGCCCGTTATTACAGAGCTGAGACAAGGGAGAAGTATATTGTAACAACGTAATGCATGTACAGAGCATTGTACTTGGAAAAAGAGAAGGGCAATAGCAAAACAACACATGTGTGAAACTATTTTTAACGCTGAGTACAACATCGACTTCTACCAGCCAAAAAAAGACCAGTTCTCTTTCTGTGAATCGTTCAGAAATTTTAGCTGAAGAAGAAAAAGAGTACTGCAAACACATGTGTTCGACATACATCAACTTGAAAAATCTCTTAGCCGGGCAGTAAGAAAAAACAATATAAAGCTAGCCATCGAGAGCAGGGATCACAATACTGCAGTTTGTTATATTACAAACTGTTCTGCCTATGCTTGTGGGAATATGAACCAATAAATGTAGGCCCTCTTGCTTTAATTTTACTATTTTTGACGCAAAAAAAAAAAAAAAAAGCGTATAACAAAATTAAAAATTCCGCATTAGCAGAGTCAAACATCAGAATTTATTTATTTGGTTTATTTACGGACGCTCTTTAACATTCTTCTTTCAGGCTTGAAGTGCTTTTACATGCCGTAAATCTATGGCACGAGTCCAACAGCTTTGTTGTTTGTTTTTTATTTACGGACGCTCTTTAACATGTCAGGTCATCAGGGCCCCATTCAATTCAGGACGTGAAACAGCCGACAAATTTTGCTCAGAGGCCTCTTTTTTCAGGCTTGAGATTATTTTTAGTGCCGTAAATGTACGACACAGGGCCCACGACTTTACTTCCCTTCCGAAGGAAGCCATATTTAGAATTTTTACTTCCGAAAAAATCCATCGATTCTGGCCGGATTTGAACCTGCGATCTTGGGTTTAGAAGGCAAGTATGGTTACCATTAAGAACATTCCAAGCTCTCCTTGAATACAGTGGAGGAATCTGAGGAAAAAAAAAAAAATGCTCACTCCATGAAAATAGGAAAGTGCGCCCAGTCGGGGGAAGAAGCCTAGTTAAAATCATAGTTGTTCACTTATTGCTCATATTATTGTGGTACGCTCACACAATACACCATCACCACTTTTCAGTATTTGAACCCGTTCATTGTTTCTCCGGGTGTCCCGCTGTAAGAGTTTATCTTATTTTTGTTCTTCCGCAGTTATAATCTACCCTAACCAGGGCTATTGGCAGAAGTCAAAAGTACACAATGTTAAGATAAAATGTGTTTTACAATATAAAATAATGTGAAGGAGATATGTAGAATCCAAAAGAAAATACATTGAATTAAAAGTCAAACACACAAAAATGAATGATTTCACACAATATATCGTCCACCTAGAAATCAAGAGCTTTGTTTTCAGCTCAGGAATATAGTTCATATTAATCCATATTTACCAAAAGCTTCTTCCTCTTTTGTTATAAAAGCAAAGAACTGTCTACTATAGAGAAAATGGGCGATTTTCTCTAAGACCGATTCGACACCTTTTACCGTCGGCTTGAGTGGTAGAAGAAAAATTGTATGAAAAATTCGCATACAAGAGCAAATGGTGGTTTTAAATAGGAAAAATATTTTTCCCCAGAACAAACCCATTGCTTAATTCAGTTCGTACTTGACCATATTATAAAGTTGAATTTACGAAAAAGTTGTATTCATTCGGCATTGAATAAATGGAGCATTTACATAGCATTTAAGTGAACAACAAACGTTTGTCAAACAAAGTGGGCTCTATTAAAAATGACCAATGAAAGCAAGGACCTTACAAGCAGGTTTTCTAACTGTAATCTGGTTGCATGCTGTAAAATAAAACATGGAGATATATCTTAAGTAGGCTCTTTTGCTCAGCAGGACTCGGACGACGAGATCTCGCATCTGGAGTGGGAGACAGTACGCGTCCGGTTCGTGAAGGCAGGCACCCTTGAGAAGCTGGTGGAGAGCCTAGCAACCGACGACGGAGAACTGGAGTCCACCTATATCAACGTCTTTCTTACCACATACCGCACCTTTGCTACTGCCAAACAAGTGCTCACGTTGCTGCTGGACAGGTAATTGTTAACTTGTCAGAGAACCCCGTGTTTGCTTAGTATTAGCTCACAAGTCCTTCCTAGATTAAAAAATTATAATAAGGGCATAAAATGCATATTTATCCGAGTGAATTTTCCTATCTTCAACTTCAGAACCATACAGAAGCTGTTTGTCCCTCAAGTCTTACCAATAATTCACAAAATAAACAAAAAGCAGCATTGAGACAAATGGATGCTTAGTATATATGATCTTTCCTTCTCTGTAAGAGGTCTCATTCATGCTCCATGTATGAGTGCTAGAGAAACACACAACTTTATTTTAAGAAATCTGAGCAAGCTCTGTTAATGTAAGATATGTTGAAAAAAAATAAACAAAAAAACATTAGTTTTATAGGACCCATAATATAAAAGCACTATCGCTGCTAGAGAAAAGGAATTCAGGCTCCCAAATATTGTTCACATGTAATTGTTTCATAGTGTAAAGGAATGCATTGTCTTGGATGAATTTAATTGTATAGAGGTTCTACAAATTATAGACATTCCTTGTATTACACTGTTCAATTTACGCTAATTCAGAATAGTGCCAATTTGAAACTTGAACTTTTAGGTCAAAAGGCAATACATACATACCTATATATTAAATGTGATTTATTGCAATCCTTCTCAAACTATACTACTTCTTACCAAAATTATAACCAGTAATTGTGAATAAAACTATATTTACAATCATATCTGCAGATTTGAAAAATTCCAATCAAGGATCTCCAGCCTTCCAGGCTGAAGCTCTAATTATATATCCCAGAGACCTCCCTAAGGTTTTTCTACTATGAGAAATCCTTAAGCTGCGATCCATAATGCTGCTATTACTTATGACTCAGACTTCTAGTTTTACCACCAATTGTATGGGGGGTAATTTAATTTACATATGGAAATTGTTCTTTCACACCAGTCATGCGTAGGACATAGTGGAAAATAAAGAATCAGGTTTGAGAAATGGGGTCATGGCAGAGATTCTAATCATGGATCTCCATCCTTTCAGGCTGATGCTCTATCAACTGACTACCATGTCCTCCTCCAAGCATGGAGCCACGAACCTCTCATCTGATTCTATTATCTGCTTTCAAGTCTTTGTTTCGAACTTATGTCCTACCCACGGCTAGTGTGGAAGAATAATTTACAATATATAGGTCATATGAGCAGTTAACATAAGAAAAAGAGAGAGAAAGTGCACTATAAACTTCCTCCATAAAAAAAGGTTAAGATTTTAAATCATGAATGTTGTTGCATATATACAAAGTAAAATGTACTTTTTTAAAATTCCCTACCCATGCGATTGCAGAATTTTATTTCAATGACATATTGCTGAGCATTGTCAAGAATGCATGTCAGTGATTGTAATGAAACTTTTATTTATGTCAGGTTCATTTAATCTTTTTTTTCTCAGGAATGCATTCATCATAGCATAAATTAAAGGCCTCTGGTGTGGTAGACTATCTTTATATTGGTCTTTAAAGTAATTTTACAGAAATTTTAAAACAAATTCTTAAACATGGCTTGTTTTGGAATGTTATGCACTTCTTTGTAACAGTGACAAAGCAATATCCAACCTAAACAAAAAGAAGGAATTTACAGTAGTTTGCATCGGAAATCTGTTCTTCTAAAATGCAGTGAATTTGTCTATAAGCATTTAAGAATATTTCATAAAAATCTGAACTAAGTTTAATATAAAAAATAGCAGCTGTTGTCTATAGAAAAGAGAAAACATAATTGATAATTGAAGCAGTTGTATGTTTCGACGGTACCATGCACAATGACAAGCTAGAAAAATGATTTCAGTTATTGCAACAATTATGCATTTTTTTATTTATAAGAATTTTCACATAATTATAATTTTAAAAAATATACTCAAATTTCACTTTTTTGCTGATTTTAACACAAAAAACATATGTCTATAGATTGTGTCAATAAAAAAATAGAATATTTGAAAACTGAAGAAAAAATAAAAAAAACTACACTACAACCTTAAAGGTAGAAAAGAGAGTTAAAAAGTTTACATTCCACCTTTGAGCTCTAAGAAAATTTCAAAAGATATTCAAATGTTGTATTATTGTTTGACTCCAGTAAGCAAATAAAATTGAAAAAAACCTCCTAAAAAGATAGAATTTCTTCTGGCAAACAAGCAGACATATATGAAATCAACTGTAATGACTGCAACAAGTAATATATAGGTAAAACCAAAGAAACATTACTCTTCTTTTCAAAGAGCACAGAAAAATGTCAAATATAAACACTGACAACTTGGCAAGCACATAATTTTTTTCTCCAAAATCTATCAATTTCAAAAGAAACCAAAACTTCTAAAAGCCAATAGAATTGACAGTCTGAAAAGTATTTATAGGCTAGAATAAAGGTGTAGGGATGTGGCAACTCCTTCTACCAATGTCTTGACACTACAATCATTCGTCAAGTGATTCCTGGCATAAGTAGTCTCACATATTTGCCAACAGCTTCTTGGAAGGTGCAGAGCCAATAGGAAAGGTGCCTTATTATCTTGGGGAATTAAAAATACCCCTAAAGATATAGGTGCAGTAGGCAGAAAAGACTCAAGTAAAGAAGTTTCTCTAAGATAACCTGAAAATATACTCTTCTAATCTGGAAACAGCAAGGTGGCAGCACCACCATTAGACTCATCCATAGTTGGCTCTTCAGCTACCTTGGAGAAATTTATATTACTGACATTCTCTAAAATAGAAATAGGACAGATTAATTGATGAAGACTCTGGCATCTGGCAAGAAAATAGAGTAACAATCTAAAGAGAAGACATAATATGAAGATTGCAGCATGGAATGTCTGAGGACTGTTTGATAAAGAAGAAATATTAGAAAAAGAACTTAAGTCAGTAAAAGTGGATGCAAAAGACAGGTACCAAGGAGCTGACAAATTATATATTAAATCTCTGGAATTATTGCTATATCTACATTCCAGAGACTTAAATGATAATTGAGAAAGGATTTTTTTAAGGAAGGAAGCATTCCAGATTTAAGTTCCTCCCTGACATTAACCATTTAAAAGGACTGAAGGAAACCTGGAAAACCTCTCAGTCAGGAAGGACGAACCTGGCGGGAATCGAACTCAGACTTCCTTGTCATGAATTCACATTTTAACAACCTCGGCCACCCATGTCATCAGTAATATGCCTGTTGAGCACATGCAAAGAATTCAGGGAGAAATTAATGCAAAATAAAAATGAATAATAGACCTTGCTACGTTTAATAAATTAAGAATAACCAATTCCTTCTTTACACACAAAGTTATTTATAAATTTACCTGGTGTGCATGAGACAGCCAAAGTATTATAGATTGTTTTAATGTTTTAACGAGTGAGAAAACTGTTTTAAAAAGAAAAAAACCTCTCCCTATTTACAAAATAGAAGTGTGTGCAGAGGATTCAAAAGCAGAGCCAACCAGAACTTGAGACACATTAACACTTTAAGAGTTTGCTTATTTCGTTTTATCTTAGTATGTACATTGCTGCCAGTGAAATAACTTTGAAAAGAACCAATGACATTATGAAAATAAAAAGCTCTTAAGTTACAGTCAGTCTCATTCTTTTTCTGACAGCACTAATATAAATGAAACGAAACACTTAATAGAAACTGTACAGTTTTATTTCTTTCATACTGCAAATGGTAGTGCATATGAGAATAATGGAACTGGCAGTGCAACAGGTGTTTTACTGATTTCTATCTGCTAAACAATAATTTAAATATATTCTTTCTTATCAAATGCTTGCAGATATGAGCAGCTGGCAAACAGTAAGCTGGATCTCCCAGAAGTTGTAATGGAACAGCATCGAAAGTAAGTTGCAAATATTGTTATATACTTTTACATTTTTGCTTATTTTTGAGTTTTTAAAACATGATTAATTCCAGAATATAGTCAAGTAGATTTCTTTTAATCAAGGTTAGATTCAGAATTATAGATTTAAACTACACCTGGCATTAGAGAATTTTAGGGTTTTTCCTAAGGCATCAGTTTTAAGCACTGAAAGAACAGTTCACATAGGCATAATTGACTTTAACATTATATCACTTTTAGCTTAGGCTTCATCCTGTGAGTTAATCATTACATTCTTCTTAGAGGTGTTGGTTATGATTTACAGTCATCAGTTTGTCTTGAATGTAAGCCTTATTTTACCATTATTTGATGAAAATTTTGAGGATAATAGTGAAGTAATATTCTGTAGGAAGGGTAATAGAATAATAAATAAGCATTCTGCTCTTTCCTGTAAGTGTTCTCTATTCCATGAAGTCTTTTATTCAATATATAAAATACTTTCAATTGTATTTTTATTGAATGAATATTAATATTCATTTTTTTTCTGCTAAACGTACAGTAACATTATAATTAATATTGCCTTAGAAGAAAAGTTGGGTTTTATAGTATATACCTGGTTAGCACAAGTTAGAGAACAGTTGGTCTATGAGGTTTCTGGGTTAAAATTGTTTATTTCAGAAGAAGGATTTTGGAGGGAAATGAGAATAAGACTGGAAGATATAGATTGCCAATTGTTTTACTCCCAGATTAGGGAGAAAAATTATATGAAAAAATTGGCCCAGACAAGGAAAACTTTACTATAATTTGTAGGAAGAATGAAAAGGAAGGGATAGCTTGGTTTTGATTAGATTTTTTTGAAATATAAGGGGTATGAGGGGAAGGGGAAATATTTTTTCAGGAGTTTGTCTTATCTGTGGAGAGAAGTAAGATGAGATACATGTTATTTTTCAATGTATAGGAATGAATGAATGAATGAATGAATGAATGAATGAATGAATGAATGAATGGAGGATAAGTTTGATAAGCAACAAATGTTTATTGAGGAATAAAGAAGTAATAGTAAGAAAGATTTTTGAAGATCAAACACAGCTATCTAAATTAGGTGAAATTTTATGGAAGGTAAAGATGAAAGTGGTCAGGAGAGGGAAATAATTCAATTGTGACTTATTAGAATATTAGACAATGTGATGTTATGTATGTAACATTTATATCTGTTGTATTTTGAGGTTGTTATAGTTTTGGCTAAATAAGTGGAATTAAGGTTGAATGATAACTTTTTATGTACTAAGATTAGTTTTATTTAGAGTTTGTAATGTATACTTATAATTAATTTCTTTCAAGGTATAAAAATAGGTGGAGGAAAAGCTTGCCTCTGGATTGCAAGAGGTGCAGTTTCCCTCACTGATGAGTGGTCAGTGCTTCTACCTTCTGGTTATATGAAGGGGGGAGGAATACTGGTCACTGAAATAAATAGTTAAAATATATTTGTGAATTTATAGTTATAGTTCACTGTTTGTCAACTTAATAATTGCATGGTTTTATGATATATTTGTAGTGTAGTGTAACATAGTAAAAATGGCTAGGACCAGAGCCTACAGACTTATTTCTGTTGTATTTTGCTTAGTGCTCAATAATTAAATAAATATTGACATAATATTGCAGAACTCTAGTGCTGGCACTACATGTATGGCTAGATTCCTATCCAGAAGATTTTCGAGCTCCCCCAACCCATCCTACTCTTCATCAGCTGCTGTACTTTTGTCGACAACATTTGCCTGATTCTGAACTTGAGGTGAAAGTGAGGCATCGGCTTGAGAGATTCAATAGAGAGGACCAAATGTTAGGTAAGCATCAATTCAGTACTAATAAGGCCACTGCAATATAGAAATTAGATGGCCATCATGCAGTTTGTTCATAAAAAGTAAGTTTAAAACAACTATGGAGAGCAAATCATGAGTAGAAATAGAAAAATAAGTTAATTAAATTCTTCCTTACCATTTCAGACTCTTGCCTTGCTTATTCAACTTCAACACTACAGCATTATAGTGGATCTTCATTAGCAAATGGACATGGTTTTGCAGCAGCCTCTTGTCCATATCAATTTCCAGATGTTCCAGAACGTCACTTTGCTGAACAGCTTACCAGAATGGATATGGTATGTTTCATTGTTCAATATGTTGCTGGCATCTGAGATAAATTGTTGAATAAAGCAGTGTGATAAATTGTTGAATAAAGCAGTGTGAAAACGTAATTCTCAGAGGTCTATTTTTATGTTATTTTGTTTTGTTGCTACTGCAATAAGCTTATTTTAAATTTGTGTATTTCCTCATAAAAGGGAAGGGTTGTTATTACCTGAACCTAGTTTAGCTTTTTAATGTCACTTATTTTTTTACCCTTAATATGAATAGCTTTAATGATTGGCATAACTTGCACAATTGCATAATTTGTATCTGTTGCGAGCTCATTCTACTTTCTTAAAACCAAATAATTTTGTTTAGAAGTGAAATACTTCATTTTACAAACTTAAACTACTCTCTGAATCCTGAACTTGAGTGAGCATATGATATATATAAATGAAAAATAAAATAATATATAAAATGTAAATGAAAAATAAAATAACTCAATGAAATGTAACTAAAATAATAATAACTAGATAAGAGGAGACTTTTTGCCTAAGAACAACACGAGTTGTTCAAAATATTGCAATAGTAAATCTGTGACTTTCCAAGTGTTTTATCCATTTTCTTCTTATATATATATAAAAGTGAATTTATTATTTTGTCCTGTCCTGTTATGCATTTCTTTTCCTTGTAATTTTTTTCCATCATTTTACTTGGATTTTGTCTCTTTAAGTAAGACTTTCAATTTGGCGATGACTGAGTTTCCAATTTAGCTTAGGACAAAGTTTTATATACTATTATAAAAGGTGCATTTTATTTAATGTCCACCTTATAATAGTTGTAATCTGATTTATAATCTTGAATTTTCATTTAGAATTGATCATTTATTCTTCCCCAATATATAAAAACAGAATTCTTTCTGTAACAAGGGAATATATATATATATATATATTATTGAAATTTGAATTACTTCATTGTTGTGTCATATATAGTGAAAAGTGACTCAAATGTAGAAATGATATGCTGATTATACCAGTGATATGATGCAAAAACATTGGTCTTGCTTTTTACGCTGAAGTTGCTTGCATCATACTTCCGACAGGTAGAAAAAGAGCAATTGTTTTAATAGTATTTATTGAAAATAAGTGTATGTTGTCTCAAAGATGTAGACCTTTCTCTGCTAATGAAGAAAATTATTTTTCCTATCTAAAATAGATCTTCTGAAATCTTTTCAACCAATAACTTTATTGCAAAATGGGGGATATTAATATAATGAAGTTCTATGCTTGATTCAATATACAGGAATTGTTCAAAAAGTTAGTGCCACATCAGTGCCTTGGTGCCATATGGTCCAGGAGGGACAAGAACAGAAGTCATGAGGCAGCCACTGTTCTGGCAACAGTGAACCAGTTCAATGCTGTTTCATTACGTGTCATCAGTACAGTTCTAATGGACCCTTATATAAGGCCTGGGGAACGTGCCAGAGTCATATCTACTTGGATTGACATTGCACAGGTTAGAAAAATAACTGTTAATTAAAAGTTTAAATAATGATATAAATATATATAACTTTTTTCAAGCAGATCATTAGTTTGAAAGAAAGAATCAAACTTGAAGCTCACGCTCTAACCAACTAAGCTACCATGTCCTCAAGAGTTTATTCTTAAGAGACTTGTAATGCTATAAGTACCAAATAAGCTAGCTTATATAGTAGCTTAAACGAGGAGCTTGGGTCAGAAGTACTCGAAGCATTACAAGCAGCCTCTTATGGAATAAATCTCTCACAGTAGAGAAAATGTCAACGAGCTATACAGAATCAATTGAGAGAGGTTCATGGTTCTGTACTTGGAGGAGGACCAATAGCTCTGTTGGTTAGTGTCAGCACAGCATAGGAGACCAAAGATCCATAGTTCAAATCCAGGAAGTGACTTGAATATTTTTCAAATCTGATTCTTCCTTTTAAATGATACATGTGTTGCGTGATTCTGGTTAAGGAATAATTGGAATCACAAAAATAATCTGCAAATATACAAGTAAATATTTAGCATTTATGATAGATATTAGAAAAATACAAGGTACAATACTTTTTAAAATCTTTTTATTCTGGTGAGATTTTTGTAGCTTATAATAAAATAATTTATAAATATGAAAAAAAATGTGTAAGGTCTTATAGTGCATAAGACAATGAGAAATAAGAATGAACTAATCTACAATATTAGTACTAATGACATGTGACAAAGTTAAAGGGTAGTGGGAAAAAGTTTGGGGTAATAAATGGGATAATTTACAAGAGGATATAGTGATAATAAAAATGTTAAGAAATAAGATTGTAGAAAGACAGCATCCTGAAAATGGGGGAGTTCCTGGGAAAAGTTAAAGAGAAGTGGGATTGAAATAGAAAAATAAGATAAATAAAGAAGGAAAGAATAAGAGGTTTCTCATAACCATACAACCTGGGGGTTAAGAAGGTAGAAAACAATGTTTAGATTGATGCTGCAGGAATCTTGAGATCTTGAGAATAACATGCAATGTTAATAATGTATATAAGGATATTTTAGTTTTGATTGTAATTTGAGGGTATTGTTTGTGTATACATATTAAATTGTAATGTTAATTATGGAAATAAATTCATTCATACTAAAGACATTATGAATATGATTAATGTTAAATTTTTCAAGAGCTACAGGTATGTGCACACTTGCACACAGAGGGAAAAAGGGATATAATATTTATAAACCTAGTGAAGGTCACAAGGATAATTTGTTTATAGGAGTTGCGGGTCCTCAAAAATTTTTCATCTCTGAAAGCCATCATATCAGGTCTGCAATCAAATCCAGTATATAGGTTACAGAAGACATGGCAGGCGCTATCCAGAGAGAAGGTAATTTGCATTTTTATTTATGCATTTGTTAGTTTGGTTTCTTGCTTATCCTTAAGGGTGTCTGCTTATAATATAGCACATTATTAGAAAATATTGAACTGCTCCTGAAATTTATATGCTTTTCTTATTCTAACATAATTATGCCTTAGTTTCATTATTAGTTTTTTTATTTATTTATTATTTTTTCCTTCAGTTTTTCTTGTTTTAATACTACACTAGTAAATTTTCAGCACGATAGATTTCCACATATTTGTTTCTAAGAATCATATTTTTGCTTTATTTATAGCAAATTGTATTGAATATGGAAAATAATTCTTGAGTGTGTAACAATGATAAATTATGATGATGCAGGTTGAACTATTTGAGGAACTTGCAAGGATATTCAGTGAAGATAACAATCAGTGGGCACAGAGAGAATTGTTGATGCGTGAAGGTACAGCAAAATTTGCAGACACAGTTGGAGAGAATGATCGGCAGCTTCAGAAGGTTTTCCAGAGACAGCTTAATAATAGTGGGGTAAGTATAAGTGAAAACTGATATCACTCCCATTTGAGCCCCATTCTAAGAAAAATCTTTTGCTAATTATAATTGCAGTGAGAATAATGAACCTGTTCTTTCCAAGGAGCTTTATGACATAATGTATTTTTTTGGTACCTGAGGTAATTGTTTAAATGTCGAGACATCATACTATGTCCAATATCAGGTTCAAAAACACATTTCACTGTCATTGATAAACCTGTGATGTTTATATTATATGTACAATTAATAACTTATAAGACAATAAGTGCTTTTAACCTCATAGTCAACGTATTTGATGGGTGACCTCTTATACAGTAATAAGTTTGTCCATTCAATTTAGGATAATTTAATGCTTCATTCTGTAATATGTTACTCATAAGAGCACTGGTAAAGTTTTATTTTATTTAACACTCAAAAAAGGAGAATAAAAAATTAATTTGGGCGCAATCATAATCTTTACATATTGATTGCTGCTCAACTAGCTTCTTAGAACCCTTCGCTAACCTCCTGTGGTATCTTAATGTATTTTTTGCGGATATTATTTCAGAATTAATCTGTAATGCTCAGTTTCACATGTATTAAACCTTTTTGATGGTTGTTTTAACATAGGTATATTTTAATCCATTTACATTTTTAAATAGAACATTAACAAAGCAAAATAAAATCAGTTATACAGTTCAAATGTAGCTTAACTTCATTTAATTTAATTATTGAGTGGCACATCATCATCATCATCATCATCATCATCATCATCATCATCATCATCATCATCATCATCATCATCACAACAACAACAACAACAACAACAATAATAATAATCACAACCAGAGTTCATACTGTTGTTTACACAGTTCCAATTTCCTCTTCATTCATAATGTGGTAGGATTACCTTCACATTGTCCAGCCAGTCTTTTCTTTTATGGTTTGTCCCATATCACCTTCACCATTAGGTCATGTAGATACCACATGTGGTTTATTATATACAGGAATGCCCTTACTTTATTCATCATTTTAATAAAAGCACACAATTCCATGGGCATTAAAAATACCACAATTAACGCTTTTTCAAAAATAAATTTCCCTTTTATTTATTTTATTGTTAGGCAAAGACCACCCATGCATACTATTTTTTAAGAAGGAATAAAGGCAAAACATACATAGCCTAAGGCATTTAATAAGTGAAAGCTGGCTAGCATTCACAAATTTGAAAATAAACATTTCCTTCCCAAAACTAATATTCTTAACCATGGCCAAATGGATGCTGTGCTCTTAGTCACAATGATGGCAACTTACACCAGAGTAGCTAGGTATTAAGTGTAAATATAAAATATCAATAGGTAGAGAAGTTTATGTATTACTACTGTATGCAAGCAGCTAGTTAGTTGCACATGCCTGATCTAATTTGTTTTGTCTCTTGTAAAAAGGATGCTAATTTCATGATTTGAAATGTTTAATAAATAAATTAACATGTAAGAAAGAAATATCACTACTTATTTCTTTATATTTTCTTTTATTTACTTTTTATGTAAATGTTAATAAATGTTTTTATTTTTCAGAATATCAGCCATGGCACAATTCCATATTTGGGCACATTTCTCACAGATCTCACTATGATAGATACAGCCATTCCTGATACTGTGTTTGATGGTCTCATAAACTTTGATAAGAGGCGCAAAGAGTTTGAAGTTCTTGCCCAGGTAAAAGCTGACAACACTTCATTATGCATTCACAAAATAGCAGTTATTCCTAAGACCTTTGCTAATACTTGTGTAAGCATCTATTCCAGGGAAGCTTAACTCTTGAGTTTATGCAGGATCCAGATTGAACTTCTTCAGTGGAAGAGGGTTAAAATTATTATAATTATAATTGTCATTATTGTTGGTACTGCATAATAAATGGCTAGAAGTAATTTCATATTTTGTTGCTTATAAATTTCTGCCATGTAGAAAATTTAATAAGTATAAAATTATACTGGAGCAATAATGATGTATACTACTCTTGATTTGGAATTTTTGATTTAATTATTATGAAACCACATGTGGTTCCCAATTGACTTTTAATTCTTACAAGTGCTTCTTGTAGTTCAACTTTTATTTTTAAGACATATTTTAATAGGAAACTTCAGACATGAAATTTTCACATATTTGTTTAATTTTGAAGATGTTTACAATGAAGATATTTTATATTAATTAATGAGGATTTTAACTTGAAGTGCTAATTGGAACTTGTACAGTGCAGCAAATCATATAATTAAGATTATTGTATAACTGAGTCAAACTACACAGGAGCCAACAAGACTGCGTAGTTCAACTCAGTGATACAATAATTTTAATGAGTGACTTTAATTGCTGTTTATCTAATCTTATGGGAACTATTGTATTTGCTTACCTTGGAGTTTTATTTAAATGCAATATAGCTACCTACAATTTAAAATGATACACTATGGGTAACTTATTTACACACTTCACTTACTATGTTTTTCTAAATTGGAACAATGTTTCGGGAACCAGCATTCCCATCCGCAGCCATTGACCTAATCAACAGATCTTACAATCAAATGTAAGATGTAGGTACCTATATCTTACATTTTCTGTACTCTGATAAACAGCTATATATATTTGTTATTTGGTGCATAGTACAGAGTTTATATTAAGGTATGATTTTTATTATCTTCATAGTATATTGTTTCTCAATATGATTCACTTTTTCAATAATGATTGCTTGTTTACTTTTTGTTATGTTTTAATCAGTAATTATTTTAAGGTTTTAATCATTTTAATTTCAGATCAAACTTCTACAAGGAGCAGCCAATGCATACAACTTGCCAGAAGACCCATCATTTGATCGTTGGTTTGATTCAATATTGGTATTAGATGATAGAGAGGCTTATGAATTATCTTGCCAGATCGAGGCACCAGCACCAGGTCAGGGTAATGTTGGTACTACAAGAGAGCATAGGCACAAAAGGAGAACAGGGTTAGTTCTGAATTTTACAATTTGCTTAATATATGTGTAAACACACCTCTTCTCAAAAAAAAAAAGCTTTGAAATTTGCCTATATCGCAGAAAATATGTATGTATGTGTATATATATATATATATGAATTATATATAAAAAGAAATTCTTAAAAACTCATTTTATGAACTTATGTTTTGTTTTTGTTTAGTTAGTATTTTATCTGTTTACACTTATCACATACTACAGCCATAGTTATAAAAGTTAGTTTAATTTCCGCTTTTTATTTCGTGGTTTTTGGTCCAAAAGTGAGCTACTACTGCTGATTTATCCACCTGTTTAAACTGAATATTTCTAAAATGTTCATTCCTCCGAATTTCCAAATTTCTTTTTGTTTTGCCTATGTAGCTTTGTTCACAATCTGCACATTTTATTTCGTAAATTCCTGATTTCTGTTCTGTTGCTATGGAGTCTTTTACTGTGCAACCTAATAAATTCTTGATGTTGTATCTGTTATTTGGGGCTAACATTATCCCATGTTCTTTGAAGATTTTCTTGAACTTGTTGTGGTAAATTGGATGGTAGGTGAAACTGTTGAATTTGTATTCTTCTTTTGTGTTTTTCAGTGTGGAATTTCCCTTATCCCTTTTTGTGTTTTAGATTTATTGATAATTTTTATCACTGTGGCTTTGTTGAAACCATTGAAAAAAATTTATTGTAAAAAATGAATCAATAATGCAGTGCAATTTAGTGCAATATGAGAGTATAATTATATCAATACAATAATAGTAATTATAATGCTGGTTATTAATAATGCCCTGCAGTGATGAAAAGTTAATTTTTTATTTTAAACCTTGATTGCTCTATAGATTCATCAATACTATAAAATGAGTAGAAATGTTAAAATGTCTATTTTAATTTCAAAATGTTTGCAATTTCTTTGATGATATTTAGAAGTTATTTCAAACTTTCGTTACCTTTTAAAGGTAGGCATATATTGTTCTTTTCTTTCCATTGGCCAACAAATATGCTTTGATCATATTATTATTTAAACAAACTATTGTTGAATCTGGATGGTTACTGGAAAGGCCATACTTTTCAGTGTTTCTTTGTGGTTCACTGAAGCTATATAATCAGAGTAAATAGTACAATTTGCTTCTACATTTGTCATAACTTTTCCTTAATTTCTTGAAATATAAATATCATTGTGCAATGTGCATAGAAATATAAGTTTTGTGTGATATTAAACCTGAATTTAAAAGAGGAAGGCACACGAGAGGTGTACAAATACTAAGTATATAATTTAATTTACTTATATATCTACTGAGTAATGAATATATCAGGTGATTGGCCTGCACCATATTTGAAATTAAGTTACATTTTCTGACAGTATATTATCATAAAATTATAAAACAATCTTATGTTCCTACCATACAATTATGATACAATTACCTCTTATCTTGTGTTCCAACCATAGATACAATTACCTCTTACAATTACAATTTCTTGCTTGAGAAACCATGCACAGCAGGGAAGTATGCCTTCACTGAAAATATTATACAGGTCAACCATCTGATTTTGCAAATTAATGAGAAATCTGCTTATTTTATTCTCTCTATTAGCTTTCTCTTTTTGCTTTCAGACTAGGACATCGGAAAAATGACTCCATTGCAAGCACATCTAGCAGTTCTAGCAGCCAATTCTATTGTGATCTGGACAGCCTTCCATCTTCCCCTCACAATTCATTAGATAGGAAGGTAAAACTAAACTTATAAAGTATTT
Source organism: Metallyticus violacea (assembly GCA_030762175.1). NCBI lineage: Eukaryota > Metazoa > Arthropoda > Insecta > Mantodea > Metallyticidae > Metallyticus > Metallyticus violacea. The sequence goes on along the minus strand of CM060838.1, from coordinate 17,488,639 downwards.
CTTTACTATTAGTAGCAAATTTTATTGGTACTTCTGCTTGAGGTGTGTGACTTTAGAATCCAAAACTTACATCATGATGAGCGTCCCAAAGGAAATGCCTGAACAGCACTTGCAGTTCAAAAGAGTTATGTAGAATGTTAGGTTTCAAATTTAAAAGCCATGATGACAAAAGTGTGATAAATTACTGTACATTAAAGGTAGTAAATTATCTTTATCAAAGATGTAATATATATATATATTTATTTATTGCAATAATTATTCATTCTGTTAAAAAAAGAATGGAAAAATGAAGCAAAACATCTGATGACAGTATATTCTTAATTATCTAGTGAATCAATATGATAATCTTATGCTCCACTTAATGTGTGAATTATGCAAAACTAGTTTCGCAGGCTTTTGCCTGCATCCTCAGTTGCGAGTCGACTGTCGGATTCGTTGTTAGTTGGCTGAACTTGGTGTAGCTCTCGCAAACATTTTATGAACTTCTAGCTTAATTTGTCTTCTGTTGGAATCTCAAAGTTCATAACGTTATCCGTATATTATTTTATAGAAATTTTTTTCCACATTTCCAGGCAGATCTATGAATTTCAATAATTTCACTCCCATTTCTATATCATGTTTATCTCTCTAAAAGTGATGTGCAACCGCTAATTTCTCTACCTGTTTGTACCTGATGTTTCTCCAGAGTTCCTCCAGCCTGATTCCAATGCTTCTTTTTGTTTTTCCAATATATGCTTTGTTACATTCAGAAAAATTGATTTTATGTATTCCTGGCTTCTTCTCCTCAGGTATTCTATCATCACCAGAATTGAGCAGATTTTTTAGACTAAACTTGTTCACTGGGGACAGAGTAATCCCAAACTCTTTTAAGTATTTTTTGCAATTTTTTGGTGGCCCAAGGATGATAAGTGAATTTCATATGGATGGTAGATTCTTTTATTTTATTGTTTGTGTGCTATTGAGAACATGCATGCAGTTCTCAGTAGCTTAACACATAGACTCATTAACATACCTATGAATGAGTTTGAATATAGCAAAGAGTACTATCATATTATACATACAGCAAAATTCAATGGGTATGACCACGAAAATCAAGAAATTCAAACAAGAGAAGAAGCTAAAGCAGGTTACAGCATTGATGGTAATAAAAGAATCTACCATCCACATGAAAGTTTAACTTTAGCCTGGCTGAAGATGGGAACTAAATGTTCTTGATACCGGTTCCATACATTTATGAAAAGTAAGTGAAGCTTTAAGAATGTGTAGTTCAACTGAATATGCAATGATATCAATTAATATGATCAGCTTCACTGCGCAAGTTCCAATTTACATTTTAACCTATAAGTGAAGTTTCTGTTAACATTTGAAAACATTCAATTTGGAGTAATTCTGAAGTTACAGTAATGTCTATGTTAAATATCTATATTGAATCAGTGGGTTGCATATAATTTTTAATTTTTACAATGCTGAGTAGCTTTTCCTTGCAATACAGAGAAAAATTTATTAGAATAATGTATATTTATATGGCTAGTATATATGATTGCTTAGGAATTTGTTAATATTAATAAAAAGAACAAAGAGTAATTTTATGGGTATTTTTTCAGACATCACCATCACAGATGTCTTCTTCTTCAAGTAGTTCCTCGCTTCCCTCACTGGATGCCTCCATGAGCAGCAGTAATACCAATACATCAGCAGCAAATAGCAATAGCACAACAAGTCGCACATTAGCTGCACCCAGTCATTCCCCTGGTGTTAAGCCTCATCATGACTTTTATATCATCCGTGTTACTGTAGAGACGAGCTCTGTTGAAACAGATGGTGAGCACGCTTATCTTAAAGCTTTTAACAACAAATGTTACTTTAAATTATACTTTTTCACTTTTTCAGTAGTTATATTAACATAAAAAATAGAATATGGTGATACTTGAATACGATTACAGATGTTATAATAGTAGTAACTTGAGAATGGTGTTATATAATGACGTACTAGGCTTTCTGAGGTTGGACAAGTGTAAATTACAGGAGGATATAATTGTTTCCTGAAGTTATTGGGAAAAAGAAAAAAGCAAATCATAATGTAAAAGATTATAACATTTTCCAAAATTGACAATTGAAAGTCCTTGTCTAGTGCTATGTGCAACAGCAAAAATGTTCTTGTAATATTTTCTAGTTTTTGCAATTATTGATTTGATGTATTTTTTTTTAATTTAATTATTTTTCATAAAAATAATCTCTCTCTCTCTCTCTCTCTCTCTCTTTTTCTCTCTCACTGTGAATGTATTTATGTATAATGGAAATGAATGTAAATAGCTTTAATTGAAGGTTAAGATCTTTGATAAATAAGTCAAATTTTGTTACCTAATTCACTATGCTACAGTATGCTTTTTAAACAAAATATCTCTAAATATGCACTCAACAACTTAAATTCACGTAGAAGCAAGTTAAAAGCAAATTTATTGAATGTTTTACTTTTTTAAATGAAAGCAAATGTTGAATAATTTTTAAATGATTGATTTATTTTCACAAAATGTTGAAAAAAATGACAAATGTGTATGGGAAGGAAAAAAATTAAATTCAACAAATAAAAAATATGAAAATAAAAGGGATTTAATTTAAATTTTAAAAAGTTTTGTTAAAATGGTTATTTATATTGAAACATAATCGCAAAGATTCAATTTATGTAAAGATAATTTTTTTGATCTCAAGGTTATATATATATTCGGACAGAAGAACTGTGCATTTGTCGCCAATTATTATAATGATGCTCCTATGGAATGTATTTGCTAATGTGACTTTATGGAGTGAGGAGTGGTCCTCAGCTTTTGGGCAACAAGCCTTTTTCAAAAACATTATGAATTTTATATCCTTAATATTTTTAAGAATGCTTGTTAGTGGCACATCATATTCAAATTAACTTATGAAATTGAAAGTATTTTTTAAAAGAGAGATGTTGCAAAATTCTGTAAGGGAGATCTAAGTGCCCCTAAAGGCTATTGGAAAGAGTATCGAGTATATTGGTTTGGGGAATTTCCTATATGAATTCAGTTAGAATTGTACATCTCAATGATCAATATAAATTATAAAAAATGTAATTACATATTTCTGTAAAGTATTAATGAAGATCTTATTTTGATTTAAAGTAAAACACTAAAAATCATGTCGTCACATTAAAACTCTAAGTTTCACAAACACACTTATAAAAGTAATTTTGGAAAAGTAATTTTACTTTAAATCAAAATAAGATTAACAAAAGTTTCACTGTGTGGATTCCGAAATTCTGTAAACATATTAATGAAGATGTTTCTGTCTTAATTTTCAGGCATAATACTTTACAAAAGCATAATGCTGAGCAATAATGAACGGACACCACAGGTTATTCGCAATGCAATGTTGAAGCTAGGACTGGAAGGAAATCCAGATTCTTACACTTTGGCTCAAGTATTGCCAGACAAAGGTAAAGAATTAAGAAATGTTATATAACTACTCTTAGATGATCAGCAAACTGAATACTAGCAGGCATTTTAAAGTCCTTATTTTATAATCAGACATATTATAGCCTATACAGTGGTACTTAAGTATGCATATTGATATGGGAATTGGTAAACTGGGTCATTTAAACATTACAGAGCAATTTTTTCCATTCACCTGTAGTTAGCATCTAGTGAGGTTTCTGGGCTGGACTCATTAACTTCATTCATCCAGACCCTTAATTATGATAGCTGCAGCAATACTGACTGCACTGAGACTCACCAGCATTTGTTTAGATTACAAAGGGCCAAAAGGTTCTATTTTGCTGTGACAGATTACTTTCAATTTAAGACTTATTAGCAAATTTAAAATTAATTTCGTGTTGGAACTAATACAAGTTGGTCTTAAATTTAATCCTTACTAAGTACTGATTATTCAAGAAATGCCTTTTAGACATATGTAAACATCTGTTCTTTCCCCTATTTTACACAGATATAAAATAAATATTAGCATTTTAAAATTATTTTTTTATTTTTATTCTTTCTTAAATTTGTAAATTTAATTAATTTTTTCCCCCTTTTCCCTGCTTAGCTTTCAGCAGTTTGATGGAGAGCAAAAACATTAATCTTATGGAATTCAACTTGATGCCTTGCACTACCAGCAAAAGAACCCATGTTCATTCTGTATTCTTGCCAGTTTTAAGTTAAAATATTCTGTGTTACTTTAAGTCATTTATTCTTTTAGGTTGCTATATTAACTTACAGAAATTACTTAAAGTAATTTTCTTTACAGAAATGGTTCTGCCACCTAATGCTAATGTTTATTATGCTGTCAACACAGCATTCAACCTAAACTTTATACTGAGGCCAAAGAGGACGAAGTCTGAAGAACCTATTGCTCCTACAAGATCCAAACCAACCAAGAAATCAGTGCTTGCAACTTGAGTAAATAATGTCAAAAGAAATGGATGCTTTAGATGATGTCAGCCATTCTTATAGGATGCATGAAGTAACCTCAAGTACTAAGTTATGTGGCTATTAATTACAGCATGTTTGTTAACTGTGTTTCAACTGCAGGCAGGAATACTTGGGAGGCTTAAAGCATGTAGGTAGTATTCAATTAATTGTAGCAAACAGCTCTGCTGCATATTTACAAATTTGGGATTCAAGGGGACCATCTTGATGCTCTTTGACTGAGCATGGTATCTGTTGTGTATATATATCTATCAAATGACCATTAGTTAATTAATGTTTATGAACATGAAAGCGCTTTATGGACCTGAACGATGCTCTTAGAATGAGCATGGTATTCTATTGTATATTTCTGTCAAATGACTGGTTACTTAAGCTTGCTGAACTTGGAAGTGCTTCATGAACCTCATCCAAGATGTACATTGGAAAGAAAGACAATTCAGTGTGAGCCATGACTGTCATAAATTATAATTTAAAATAGAATGTAAATTAATTAGCAAAACTGCTTATATAAAAGTATATGTGATATTATTGTATAATAATATATGCAAAGGCTGCAGTGCAATATGGTATGGTCTTAATTAAGCACAAGAAATTGCTGACAAATAGTAAAAATATGAAAATTAGCTTTATTAGGTGTGAAGCCTACAAAATTGAAAATGAGTTTGAATTGTACGTTATCTAGAGAGTAACAAGAATAAGATACAGGTAAAGTGAATGAAAGTAAAAAGAAAAGCATTAAAAGTACAGTCTGTAGATGCTGCTCTCCTTCCATCACACCCCAAAAAGAATGAAGAGGGCAGAAAAAAGAAAGGAAAAGAATAATAAGAGTGCACATTTGGTTGGCCTATTTCTGTCATGGAAATGAGGCATAGATGGAACCTTTTGATAGCTGAGTGCAATTCCTATGCTAAAATGTACTGCATGGGCTGTTTTAATTTATTCAGAACAGTTTATTTCAAATATAGTGAACAGGAAAACTGTTGTTATAAATATTTTGATAAGAAGAAATGATTCTTCTTAAAGGTAGACATGATGATCTCATAAGAATAATTTTTTATTTTTATAAATTAGAACAAGTCTAAAGTAAATGTTGTAAAGTAAAGTAAATTAAACTGTGCTTTAATAAAATAAGAAAGAGAGATGTTTCATTACAACAAACCAGTTCACTTGGATAAGAGAGTTTGAAAGAAAATTTATTTTGGTTTACTGCAGAGCATAACATATAAGCTTTCTGATTTATACCAAAATGGGCATTTATCTTAAGATAGGTGGATACCAATGGATTTTAAATGTGTTTGCTCTTTTTTACAAAACACTTGTAACAGCTCAAGTAAGATTGAATAGGTAAAAATTATGGTTGATGTGTGTTTTGTACATTCCAAGCTTATGCTAATATTCTATCATACTTTTTACTTGAATGCTAAGTTTAGACTCTATAATGAAAAATAATTTGCAAACTCTTTATTCAGAAACTAGGGGGAAAAAATGATGCAATATCAGCATCTCCAATTGCCATTAGCAACCAACCAGTTTAGACTTTATTGTTATGACTTCATAATTTAAAAGTTCTGTAGTTGAGCTATTAATTAGTAAGTATACAAATTATTAAGTGGTATGGGATATTGGTTGCCTATGGATTTCCATTTCCAGGTATTGGAAAGTTTGCCACTAAATATAAGGAAGAATCCTTCAGTGAATTGTTGGATTAAACATAATTTAATGAGTGATCAGAGAGGAACAGCATTTGGAAGCTTATATTTATTTGAGGTATACTTGTTTATAAACCTTATTTTAAAAAATTAAATGATACATTTGGAAAATTAATATTTGAGAATATTAACGATGATGAATTTGTTCAAAACAACTTTAATGTTAAGTGAAAGGAAAGAAGAGAATAGCTACTTAGCTGTCCAAAATTTAACAAATAGGTACACAAGAAAATAATTTGTGCTCTTAATATTTGTTTAGTTCATGAAATAGATCTTCAACAATGAACTGCTTTGTGTTTTGTTATATAAATAATTTATTAAATCTTTTTGTTTTTAGCTATAAGAGATTACTTAAATTTTTTTTTTTATTCAGAATACTTTTTTATATGAAAGACTATTTAAAATTGTATAAACATTAGAAATCATAGATATTATACACTACTGTCTGAAATTTATATCAAATAGAATATTTTATATGCAATACATGAGAAATTGCCAAGATTTTGAACTCTGGAACTTGAGAGTTTAGGGGACCAACATTTTAAGAGATACAGAATACCAGAAAATTAAAATCAGACCAACTGATCTGATCAAATAGCATAAAATGTTTTTTCTGGTCATACAGAATCAATACAGCATTGCCATAGCTGAATAGATTTATTATCTTCCCCTTCTCCCTTCCTCTGTAATCAGTTGTTCATAAAGCTGTATCATTTCAATGCATGTGAAACAAAGTGTGTCCAACCTTTCATCACATTAGGAACTGGTAAAGATTCAGCTCTCAGGCTGCAGTTCTCCAACATTTTTAAAATTATGTTTCATAATGCAAATCTTATGAGCAATACGTATATGCTCATTTCTGACATACTATAAAATTTGTTATATAAGAGATACTCTGTGCAGCTAGTTATCATTTTTTTTCAGCACTGGCATTTTATCTGATACTGTGTTTTATATTATGTTCATTTATTTTAATTAATATTCATTATGGGCAAAAGGATCCACTACATCTGATATGCTATATTTATGAATATATTGGATGTTTTGCAAGTACTTTTGCAAACTTTGGTGGCAGGTTCCTTACACCTAAACAAGGAAAAGAGTCCATCAAAATATTTGTCTGAAAATTCTTAGTTTTTTTAGTTATTAATGAAAGTTTACCAAAATAAGAAAATAAAAGTTCTTATAAATATATGTCTGGAAATTTGAGTTATTAATAAAAATTTAAGTGAGAGTTAAAATTACTATTGCATCAAATAGTTTTATTACCAAATCACTTAAATGGCTAACCTTCAACAGTGCTGTTGCTGCTTTTTGCGAATAATATTTTGTTTTATAAGTAGCAATGCACTTGGCGCATTATCAGATTTGTATTAATAACATAATTCAATTACTTAATAAAATTAATTATATTTTCATTTATGAACTTAAGTTGTTAGATTGCACCTTGAAACACATTAAAGTAAACTTGCATTAATAACTCAAAAACTAGGATTTCCGGACATATGTTTATATGGACTTTTTTTCTTGTTTTGGTGTGAGAAATCCACCACCAAAGTTTGTAAAAGTATTTATGAAACATCCTGTATACATGAAATTGAATGGAAGGTATACAACCAGGAAGTCTGTATATGTTGAATCGTTTAATGAGCATTTTCAGCATCACTTCTTAGAAGCTGGCACTTTCAAATATTGCTGGAAGCATATTGGCATGATTATAACCTCTCCTTAATAAAGTCCCTCAGTGCCATTATGTGATATAATGATGTCTGGGCTGCATTGTAGCCAAGGCAATAGTACAGGTCACTGTTCAGTTCTGCATCCAATCCAACAACGTGGAAAGATTTTGTTGAGCCAGTAATGGATAACAGTAGTAAAGTGTGTTAGTATTTCGTTTTGTTAGAATGTTTATGCTGCTTGCAGCTTCAAATTTAATAGGTATTTAACATACAAAGGTAAGACACTTTATTTCATAATCCTAAGATATAAGGACCAAACAGATGGCCTGCATTCATGCCTGCCCACATCACATTTGGAGGATTCTGTTAAATTTCTTGATAAAAATGGGAATTCTCCTTAGCCCAAAAGAGTTTTCATTCTGTGAACTGCAGCAAATGTCTGTAAGAGAACTTCCATCTGCCTCAATATGTTGGAAATGTTTGCAGAGACAAAGTACATGCAGTCTGACACCTTTCCAAATCCCTGTTTGTTAATTCTTTGATAGTCACAATGCAAAAAGTGTTATTTATGTGTTTCTTCATATCATTGCACATTGTTGAATCATAGTACCTGTAATTGAGTGGCACATTTTTTGTTGATTTAATTAATGTTTAAGTACTTGGCATTGGCAACACAAGTTTTTTCTTTGAATGAAGAGCTCCCCTATACTTTTTATCTTAAATATCTTGCTTATTTCTCCCACCTCAACAAATTATCTGTACTTATGGCACTTAAGCAAAATGATCTCTAAAATCCTGCATCATAATACTCGTGGTTTTTCTGGTTTGTGGCCATCCATGGACTTGCTTAGCTTCATGACTCTCATCCAAACTGAAAACCATATCCACCATCATGCACTGTTAACATTTTATATTCATTATATTTTTTTATATGTCCTTGAATTGGAGCCTTGTTCCCAGGATATGCCAGTAGACAATAACTGGGGACTGAGGTCTGAAGCAATCCAAGTGAAAATGTTGTAGTTGATTAGAATATAGATAGGAAGTGTCGGTGTATAATTTATAAAAATTATTGTAATAAAACTATATATTGGTGGGGCTTCACACCAAAACGGCCTGGGCTGGATAGTTGGAGATCCTCTTATATTTTGTATTCTGGTTGTTTTAGCATTTCAATAAATTTCAATTTCAATATATCCTTGAAGCATTCATATTGTGTATTAAGATCATTGTGTGACTGAGTCGAACTAACGCTCTTGCTCCACTTACTTTCAATCACATAATGATCTTAATATATGATTAGCTTCACTGTGCAATGTTCCAACTAACAATTTTAATTAATTCATATTGTCTTTTGTTTTAAGACAGTCTTGAGGTTGGTACATAGACCACACAAATTTATATTTGTAAATTTAGCATAACAACAGGTGCAATGGGAGTTTTTCCTAAGCTGTAGCGCAGAATATCTCTTGTATCCTTCATTACATCCAGTAATTTAAAGTACATAAACCATTAAATTTAAACATATTATAGAACAAAATAGAGACAAAGTATATTTGGAAGGAATGGGCACAGGAAAGTTAGATTTCAGTCCTTTGGATTATTTGTATGAATGAGAGTTGACAAAATCATATCATTTAGATCTTTTATATCAACCTTTAAAAGGCTCTATGAAGGCTGAATTCATTAATTCTATTTTTCTATTCATGTATGTTTAACAGAATGCTCTGTATACCATGACTTGTAACATTTAAAAAAATATAAATTGAGTAACCTTTGAATGATACATTCATTATTTCCTGTTTCCTTCATTGTATAAAATATCAGTATCAAACAATGTCAGATTTCTGAGATTTTAGGTAATAATGAATCTTTAAACTTTAAGTGAATCTGTAATTCCATAGCAGTGACATTTAAAATTTCTCTTTTACTGATAAAAACTGGCTGCTAAATCAGACAGATTTCCTCTGGGATACTTTAGAGCTATAGTCTGCTGACACTTGCACAGCTTGCAAAATGAATTGCATTTCTGGCTTCTTCACCTGTGTATGGAACTCCTTTGCCTTGCTGCAAGTGAGTTGGCATCATTATAATGATTACCATTATCCTTTTTGAGTTAATAAAGTATTTCACTGTTCTATTCAGAGTTTATATTAAGTAGTTTATATTAACTGTGAAATCAGGAAGTAAGCAGTACTTAATTGCAAAAAATAAAATATTTACCAAGTGATGAAGCTTTTTAATTATTCTGATTAAAAATGAGTCCTATAATTTTACTTCATATATACTTAAACTATTTTTTAATAAAATGCAGTGTCACATGATCATTACCAGAATATTTCCTTCATATTCCGATGCTCCTGGCAGTTTACTGAATGCAACAAGGGAAGCTTGGAGTATAGTTGTCTAAAAAAAATTAGGAAAAAAGTTAAAGAGAAAATAAGTTAGTTCTTTGCACATTATTTTGCATATATGTTGTTTCTCATTTTCCAGGAACAGATGTAAGTAAAAACTACTATTGTAAAGTGTTCTATGTTGGTTTGCCATTTGGTTACATTGTTTCATACATATTTTAAATGATGAAAATATTAATTCTTTTTAATTAATGACACTTATCTAAAGAGTGAATCTTCTTGACAGGTCACATCAAACAGTTTTTGAACTAATTCTGGACTTTTGAGATGTTCACATCATATTCATTGAAGAGAAAAATTCTCTACGTTTATGGAAAAAAATCAATTACTAACCTACTGCTAATGGCATAGCACACTTGTATTGTTGATCATTCAGTGATTTCCTGTGAAGCAGATTAGGTTTTTCTGAACTTCAGTGGCATGAATTAATATACCTTTGGTAGAACCAAGTCATCCGTAAAGAAAATTATATTAAGGTAAATTTCTTCATCATAAACATTATTCAAAATCTTTTAACAAAATCTACTGTTGGATGCAGGGTCACCCAGTTTATGTTCTGGCACCACAGTGATTTTATAGAGTTTTAAACTTCAGTAGCTTTGTACCCGTTTGAACAGAGGAATAGGAAATTGCAGTTTGCTGAGAAAAACATTTAAGTGATTTTTAGTCAACATTCCAGAGCATTTTAAATGCTATTTTAATGCTTTTTGTGAGTAGTGTATGTGTCTGTGTAAGCTTCATTTTATCAAGAGTATTTCCCATTCATTAAACTTAATTACCAGTATGTGAATCCAACTTCAAGTTGAATATCAAGGAATCTCTCTTGAAACAATCTCCACACATTATGAGCCAATTCTGTATGCACACACAAATCATAAAAAAAATACTCCTTGGGGAATATAGTACCTGAATTGAGCCATATTAAAGTAAAGAATTATTAGGCCGCCTAATGAATACTTAATACAACAACATACAAATTCATACTCACCTCCCCTCTGGCTGGCTTTCAATCATGGAAACGAGATGAGAACTGTAGAGCTTGGTCAACTGCATGTCAAGAGGTCCCATTTGGAAAATTTACTCAGTATTATGTCTAATTCCTAACAGACATTTTAATTATATTGGATTGTTGCTAACTTCAAATGAATCTGCAGGTTGTTTGTTAGTATACGTATAAATATTTCCAGATGGCTATGTAAAATGTTATAGCAAATATTTTCATTCCATATTATGTAGTCTTTTCTTACTGATTATATATTTTTACAAGTTTCCACAAATAAAATAAATATTTATGTGTCAGTTTTCTTCTTTCCTCTGAAGTCCTAACTCAAACAAGAGAGCAGAAACTTAAGTATTTTTCCATCATTATTAGAATAACATAATTTGATTCTTATATTTATTTGATTTCTGTATATCTTTGTTAACATGCATATTGTCTTTCGTGGCCAACAAACACACTACTCTTAAGAGGGCTTTGATTTCAATTATGTCTGCCAAATTGCATCGCTCTCCCAAGAATAAGTTTCTTGTATCTGAGATATTTTTTGTTAGTGCATCCAACAATATTAGACAACATCCATCATTAAAAAAGAATTCCCAACATTTTTTATGGCATCTTTACCTCTGGGAAATGAATAATATTTTTTCATCAGGTATACACGTTTATGATAGAGGAAGTTTTGCCCATTTATAAGTATTATTTCAATCCAGGAAATATTCACCACTATTAGCACTATCAATGGAGTCAGCTTCTTGTTTGGTGTTTTTATTTTCTTCTTTTGTTTCAAGACTATCTTCTTTCCTGACAGTAGATGTTGAATTCTTCCCATCACAGTCTTCTTTCTCCAGCAACCAATTTACTATTTCTCAGTCAAATAGATTTTCCAGATTTTAAGTCTTCTTTGAACTCTTATTAGGTCTGGATATAAGAAAATATAATAGGGGACTTAGTGCTAATTATATTTTCAATGAAATATTATAATAAATAATGTACAAAGTACATAATTTAATAACAAAGAACATCATATGGCATCCGATAGACTCCAACATTGCAGCTTCAAAAATAATCCCTTCTTTCCAATCTTTGAATGCAACCTATTTGGTTTCACTGAAAAATACATAAACATATGTAGTCAATGGAAATAGGTGATACCAATATCAGTCAACCAATTAGTTCACCAGCTATGAATAATGAATAAATATGTTTGGTGCATACCATGCAAACATTGCAGAGAGAAAATATCCCACCAATACGTACACCAGTTATTATTTTATTCTATTCTCTATGCACCTCATTAGAATTTATGAAAGTTGCACAAAATAGTTTGCTACTAATTTGTATCCATTTATTGAAATGTTGTATTTTTATTTCTAATCTGCTCCAGTTTGCTGCAAATTCAGTACAATTCAACAAACTTTTAATTTTTTATATTTCTCATGCACTTGATGAGAGTTTAGAAAAACAAATGACTGTTGTCTTTTGCATTCATGCAATTGAGATTTTTGTTTCAAGTTGAAATGCATTATGAAAGTATTCTCATAGGACTCATTTGGATTGGCCCTGGTGGTATAGTGATAACTATGTTAGTCTCTTAAACCCAAGATTGTGGGTTCGATCCCTGCCAGGATTGGTGCATTTTTTGGGTGTAAAAATCCTAAGTATGGCTTCCTTCAGAAGGGAAGTAAAGCCATGGGTCCCTTGTGATAGAATTATGGCATATAAAAGAACCTCAAGCCTGAAAGAAGAGGCCTCTGAGCAAAATTTATCGGCTATTTCATGCCCTGAATTGAATGGGACACTGATGACCTGAGATGTTAAACAGCATCCGTAAATAAACCAAATCACTGGCCCATTTAGAGCACCAATTGCTTAAATTAATTAAAAACTGGAACTTGGTGTTACTTCATAATTTAGGAGGAAAGGGATGCTTTCAAATGTCCTTGCACTCATTTGACAGGTATAGGAGTTCAGAACTTGGTTGGTAGATGGAAGTAGTGTAATCCAATATAAGAGTTGTACAACTGTGGCAAGACCTGGAAAAAAACAAGTGCTTGGAAGAAGTCCAGATGCTGTCACCAATTCATGCTATACACTTCATTTATGTGTAAGGTGATTCATCATGGCTACATAATGAAGTTCTGCCCCATTTATTAATCTTGAAGTTAGCATCATAACTGTGGCTTATAAATGATTTCCTAAACTGATGCTTTTTTAGCCTAACAAAATTAATAATTTACAGTATTCTTTGCTGTATAAACATATTAAAAGCACTTTGCTATTAATATAATAAGGAAATACAAGCAAAGCATTTTCAAGTGAAACTGCTGTCAAATTTTTGTTAAACAGATTGTTTGTGACACAGTTGGTTTATCATAGTCATGATAATTGTAAGTTATTTTAAGGAATGTATAAAAAATTAGTAATTTTTTTTCAAACCTGGCATAACATTTATGCTTTATGAAGAGAGATGCTTTAAAATAAACAGATTTTCCTGACTATTTGGCAGAAATTAACTAACTTATGTGTATGTCTCAGTGTAAATAACCAATAATTATATATTCTCACATATATTGGGTGAGCAAATTTCTAGTTATAAATATTGTACTTACAAAGCTGTTGACAATGAAGTGGTAATATATCCTAAACTTAGGTATTCATTTTTTTACACTAAACTCTATTTACTTAGTGTAGCATTTAGTGTAAAAAAAATGAATACCTAATTTTGGGATAAATTTCTAGTTGATTAGCAGCTGATATTACTTTAAGGCTATTGTGTAAGTGCATCACCACTTGTCAATCAAGGCAAATTATGCTTTCTTGATACTTGGTATTGCAGAGAATTTATGTGTGGTGTTTCTTGTTTGTACAAGTTTATTAACAAAAACCTATACAGTATGGATGTCTAGTTTTATTTGAAAAAAAAATATATATATATATAAAATTTCCAATCCATAAAGGACTCTCTAGAAAAATATAAAATTCAGAAAATTCCACATCTTTAATTGGTGTTTTATGAACAATAACAAATAGCCTTTGTAAAGACTGAGAAGCTCAAAATTTTTTATGATACTTTTTTCTGTCAGATGAACACATTTTGTTATACAAAGAAGAAATTGATGTTATAGTAAAAATGCAAGCTTATTTTGTGCTGGTCAGTGAGTAAGCAAATAAAAACATTAATAACATATCTGATGAGCAGCATTCTTTCATTTAGCCTAAACAAGTGAAATTGATCTTGTTCTGGATAGTGAGTTTTGTGATAGGAGGAAAAAATGAAAATTTTTTTCAAAAAGAAAAAAAATAATTATGGAAAAACTGAAATAGTATAATTCAGCTTATGCTTGTAATTTATAGAAACAAAAACATTTTTAACCACTTTCATATCTTTCAGTACTCAAATGCAATGCTGTCTGTGGTTAATCAGTTCTATTGTAATGGATATATTTTGATTAAAAAACTGGCAATGACCACCATGCTAAATGTCCATGCTCTATACTACGCTAGATTTAGTGTTTTTGGGCTTTGTATTTTTATATTAAATTAAAAATTCATTTTGTATGTAACTCTTGGTTACTCTACATTTAATTCCCTATACAAAATGAGATTTTCTTTCAAAACAGTACTATGCAATCCTAATTAAACAACTTGATATACTACAAAATAGTAAATCATGACAAATAAAAATTTAGTTGCACAGGAAACTCATATGTACAAAGACATTGTATACATTTTATCTGATTTAGTTATAACAATCGTTGATGGCTAACTTTTTTTTTAATTACATTATTCAATGCATTTAAATTTTAATCCTCTGTTGGGTAAAATACCTATTGTTATACAGTCATGCACAATGTATCTGGGAGATACTGGCTGCATTTATGGTTCTGTGCTGTCTGAAAATTCTTCTACATATAACATTTTATTTTTTAAATGATATTTGGTTGGCTTTATAATGCCAGAACTTCACTAACATTTTCATATTTAGGATAATTTCAAACACTTTGCATGCATCCCCAACTACTTTATTCAATTGTCTTCATTTAAAGTAACTTAACTGTATAAAGTCTGCCTAAATAACAAAATGATTTTATTTTTTATTATTTAATTGTTTTATTATATTATAGTATTCCTTAATTCATTTTCAAAAAAAAAAAAAAACAATATAGTGCAATATGAATTTTCTTGTATCTATTAAAAGTGAAGTAATAAAATAAAGTTGTTATTGAGTTGGTTTGGTGACAGTTATATTTCACTTACTTGGTTTTTAAATGGATATGTTCCTGAAACATGTCCATTTGAAAACCAAGTAAGTGAAATATATACCAACACTGTATCAACTTTAATATAGTGCAGTATATGTGTTGAAGTGATAAGCCCTTATTTTATAGGAAATAAATTATTATTATTATTCTCATACTGCAACAAGGGAAAGAAAAATAACTGTGTATTACACAATGTATGGTTAAAAAATAAACTTAATCAGATATTTTAACATTTCATGAAATTATAATTTTTTTCTAGCTCTTTAACAGAAAACAAATACACATTTTTTAAGAACTGTTCCTTGAAATCTAAAATCTAAAATCTGAAATCTAAACATATTTCTGCAAGAAATGTTAAGTTTGAGACTGTCTAGAAGGTGCAGTGTATCTTTTAGTGATACAGACTAAAAATTATTCTATTACAGATTAAGATAATTAGTTGTAATAATATTATATTCCCACTTTCTGTAAGTTGTTGGGGTCATTTAGACTGAATACATCTCATTTCTGTGATATTATATGCACAAAAACTTGGCTGACAGCAACAAAAAATATGTAAACAATGAGGTAGATTAGATCTCGCAGATACTTTCACTTGATAATGAAACAACTACTGATCAGCAATTAGCAAGGAAGGATTTTAAGAAGTTATTATGGGTTGGAGCCATTTGCCATTGACAGTTATTTCAGTACAATGAAAAATCTGGAAAGGTATCTCTTAGATATGTTGTGACCAACACAGAGTTAAATAACATGATTTTATTTATTATGGGGAACTAGATTATGTATGTTTATTTAATGCACCAATCATGAAAATATACTTATAATCAAAACTAAAGAACATAAAAGAAGTCAATTTAAGTCTGCATTTTTGCAGATCATAAAATGTAATTTATTTATTACAGATTTACCAATTAAATATAAACTGTGGATAACAGTATGGTAGTATTGTACTATTCCCAATATGTTTGCTGTTTGGTAATATGTGAAGAGCGTAAGTTTTATCAATGTGTACTAAAAATAATGTATAATGTGTATGGCATTCAGCAGACATTGTATTTTGTATCAACACAAAAACATTGAGCTTATACTTATTATATGTGGAACTGAGTAATAAATTATTATTTATTCAATAAAATTTTATAATGGCACTACAATATATTTAATGTTAACAAAATAACCTGCACTCTCTTAAAGACTGAATCAAGATGGAACTGTAATACTATCTAAAAGTAGCTCAGTAGGAGTTAATCACACGAAAGGAAATGGGGAACTGTAATGTAGCAATGTAACATGTAAAGGAAATAATAATTAAATGGGAAAAGATGTGCAAGTGGAATGCAATAAAATGCTGTCATTGCTTTTCCACCTTGCAGCAAAGAAAGCGTGATCTTATTGGCATCCGTTGTATCAGCTTTTGCTAGGCAAATGCGATGAGATTTTTTTTTGTAGGAAAATTTTTCTCTGTGGAAATTTTTTTCTGCTTTTGGAACATTTACTTAATTCTGCCGTGAGTTTCTTCTCAACTTCATATTCTCTTGTGGAAATTACCTTAATGGCATAACAACTCACAAGCAAGTTTGTTGGTTTTTCTGATAAGGGCATAGAACAGTTGCGACTTGTTTGTTTGCTTACTTGGGCTAGTGTTTCCTCCTCTTCATGGAGAACAGAAACATCTTCACTGTCTATTATAATGTTATTCAGATATTTATTGTCTCATAATCCCTTCCACATTTCAGATAAACCAAATTTTTTGATGCAGTCGTTATTAAAAAAAGACAACACACTAATAATAATACTAACTCGCAAAACACACTTTAAATCCACGCCAAGATACAATAAAGACGAAAAAACTGAATAGCGTTCCGGCGCGATAGCATCCATCCCCCGACACGTGCCCAACACTAAGGAGGCGAAGTTTAAGCTGAGGCGTTCGGTTTTCTCCGCTGCCGATCGTGAAAAGTAGGCGTGACTTTCCCCGGGTCGCAACTTCCTCTATGGGAAAATTTGCTACATAGCTGGAGGAGCTCGCAATCACTGATCAGATTAAAACACAAGAAAATTGAAATTGAAATTTCTGACAACCAATCGTCGCCAAAGAAACTTTTATTTAGCGGACTTCTTACCCCAAATCACATTACAATAATCCAAACAATGCCTATGTCCCATATTGCTACTTACATTAAGACTTTTTATTTTTATATTTCAAACGCACACACCTTCATTTTTGTTTTCTACAAATATTTGGTGGAAGAATGTATATAAAATAATCGCGTTTTTCTTCATTAAACAACTCGACAAACAAATACGCATCTTTCATTATGCAAGTTACGTGGTTGTCCACCTTTGTTATAATTTTTCTCTATCATACTTTTTCATTATTCGTGTATGCTATTTAAAGCATAAAATGTCTTACTTTTGTTTAGCGATGATGTTCCTATATTGGTGTGAAGAAAATCAGAAGAGGATACTGAACAATCGCTTTGAGACCGTTATTAGTCCTTGGTTCCAAATGTCTGGTAAACCGAGCTGTACTCGGAAAATTATTCTAATTTCGAAATCGTATTCGCCTCTTATAGCTATATGTGAACGTTTCATTGCTGTCCAACTGTATAAGAGAGAAAGAAACTTTTGGGTTCTTCCTCATAGAGAAACATTAAGAAACTCAAGCCATCCCTGGATAAGATGACTAATTGCAGAAGAACTGCAGTCAGCAAGTACCAAGTGGAGTAGATCAGACGGTAACGCTTGAGACTTGCACTAGGAAGGTCTCGGGTTCAGTTTCCGTTGGGCCGGCCATCCTGACTTTGGATTTTTTTATTGTTTCCCCTGGTCACTGAGGCCATGATTTTTTTTTTCCGCCTTTCCATTTCACACCGTTGGTTCTGTTACAGGATCAAAGTCCCAGAGAGTCGGTTCTGGTGGTGTAGTGGTTACCATACTTGCCTCCTACACCCAAATCGCGGGTTTGAACCTGGCCAGGACCGATGGATTTTTTCGGGCGTAAAAATCCTAAGTATGGCTTAATTCGGAAGGGAAGTAAAGCCGTGGGTCCCGTGTCGTACATTTACGACACGATAAAGAACCTGAAGCCTGAAAGAGAGGCCTCTGAGCAAAATTTGTCGGCCGTTTCACGCCCTGAGTTGAATGGGACGCTGATGACCTGAGATGCTAAAGATCATCATAAATATAAATATAAAGTCCCAGAGTGGGTTGGCGCGTTGTGATATCCTCTCGGCGGTTGGAAGCGGACCTTCTAAGGAGCTCGCAAATTCGGGGGGCTCTCCACCGCCATCTATCTAGAAATATACGTCCATACAGTCACCGCCTATAGATCCTGGCTGCCCCTAAGACTCAAGTACCTCCTCCGTCCCAGATCATCCACCCAACTACCATTTCTGTAAAGAAGTCCACGACCTGGCTACAAATGGAAGCAACGTGCGGATCGACATGATCGCCTTATCAGAATATAGCAACATGGGTTATTTATTCGATCCGACCTTTCGTTTTGAAAAGTACTCTGGTTAACCGGAAGAGGTACACGAAGAAAAGAAAGTCACATTCCCTTAGAGATATAGAGGTGATCGGGCTTACGGCACTTTTCAAACACCTTGTTTCATTTTAGACTTTAGGAGACGATTAAGCAAATCGTTCTTACGGCCCTACCTGCATTCAAGTTATAACATGTCCAATTTCTTTTGTTAGGACTGGAAACAGATAAGAGTACAAAGTAGAAATATTCTAAGCCCGTGTTATAATCATTAATAACTTCTTAATGCTGTGGCTAAAGGATCAATTATTGTTAATGCACTTGTTACAAGACCTTCATGGAACATATGAGAGCTATTCTGTAAAGAAAATCATAACTTTATCATTATCTTTATAATTTCAATGTTTCTCGACCCAGCCTTTCTACCAGTCCCCAAAGACATGCGGGAAACGTCTCAAGACTGAAAGAAGAGGCCTCTGAGCAAATTTATTAACTGTTTAACGCCCTGAATTGTATGACCTGAGATGTTAAAGAGCGTCCGTAAATAAAAAAAGCCTAACCTAACCTAACTTTAACAGACGAAGGAAGAAAGACATTTGACAAGCACGGCTTTGAAGTTATGAAAGCCCTCCGCTACTTGTCAGCAGAGCGTGCTACTCCATAACGATGTGTCAGAGAATTGCCAGACAGTTTTTGACAGGCACTTCAGAATCGTCTCCGCAACCTTCACCACTTATTCTGGTGATGAAAAATGCTTCTCACGAAAGTATTTTTTTCAGTTTTGGGTAAAGGGGTACTATATGGAGGATGAGGGACACATTGCACATTAGTTTTTGTGAGACGTGCGGCCGTGCAGCATAGTGGTGCAACATCCAACAGATATATAGCCTTTTGCGTGTGATATTATGATGGAGCTTTAACACAAAGCTTTGCTGCTTTCTCTCAGGATCGAAATGATGTAGCCAAGTTTCATCATCACGATTACCTTTGAAAGAAACCCCGCATCTTCCAGTATTATCATTTTCAACTGCATGCACATCTACACGCGAATGTTCTTTTGTTCGAGAATCTGCAGTCTTGGAACCCACCGTGCACAAACACGTCTTATGTGTAATTTTTCAGCTCTGATATAGGGAAGAACAACATCTCCATAGGCTTTCTGTAGCATTGCATAGGCCTAAGCAGAAGATTTGTCGAGGTAAAAACAGAATTTCATAGCAACGTATTATTCGTCCCGTGTCACCTCCATTTTGTGTAGGCGGAACTGAACTTGTCTCAACTTGCACACTTCTCCCAGGCAGGAACCGGAAGTGACAACAATGAAACTAGTACCAAATGTACATTACGAATTCAGCTAACAAAATAATGTAAAGCTAAATTTTAGCGCGAGACATTTGCCTGTAAAATTTATATCATTCTTTATTAAATGACCCTCTTACTTATGATTTGCAATTTGGCGCAAATGGTCGCTTTCACTTAGCTGCTATTGATGCTTCACTTACGCAGATATGGACATGGGGGATGCTGGAACATTCACCATACCCTTCCGATGTGTCGCCTTGCAATTTTGACCTGATTCGGAAGATGAAGGAACCCTTGCGAGGTCAAAGATTCTCAACATGAGCAGCAATAGAGCGGTCATTGCGCTCCATTCGGGAAAATGTCGGTATTGACGGCGCCAGGCTCCTTCATATATGGCAACGGGCGTACGACAAACACGGAGGTTATGTGAAGCATTTGTAGGAAAATGGGAAAGCGTGCTTTGAAATTCTATTTGTTATTAACCGTGATAAATAATTGAATACTTGTTTTATAATTTATATTATCATGTTAAAGCCCTTAATATAATACAAGGGAATATAATATCAGAAATCCTAAAAAAATGTAGGAAAGGTCTTGTTCAGATTTTAAAAAGCATACTCCTACATTTGATGGTGTATATAGAAAATAAGATATAAGAATGAGAAAGATAGAAAATATGATAATCTTAGAGAGGAATACGATAGGAGTGTCTTTTACAACTTATTACTTAATATAAATAGACGACATTATAATTCTTGACAGATATAATTAGATTGAAATATTAAAACTGAAAATAGAAATACAGGATAAGTGAAAACCTCTGTGACAAGTTCGGAGTAGTGATAGCTTTCACAATGTGAAATATTTTTTGTTAAACGTTCCATTATCTCTGACGTAGGCATACATAGGTGTTAAGAGCATTTAACAATTATGACACTATATTATTACTTTACCCTTGGGACCTGATACAGAAGGTCTTTAAAGTGTTTGCCATAAACCTGATTACCAGAGTCGGAAAGTTCAAGCCTTTGTTTTGGTTAAAATAGGCAGGCAATAAGGCACTTAAAATACTGGAAATAGTGTTTATTAAAACTGAAAACAGAGGGTATTATCACTCATTATTAATGAAAACAGATATTTAAGATAATTAATATTTTTTTTACCATTTAATTAAAGTACTTAAGCTTACTTTTCTTGGTTACAAGCAACAATAAGATGCTTTATTCAAGGTACCAGCAGTCATAGTCAGCCGCTTGTCAACGAAAACAATTTTCTTCATGGAAAAAGAACGTTCTATTTCCACTGAAGTGATTGGAGCATATTTAAAACAAGCTATTTCGGAAGGACTCATACCAGTTATAGCAGAACGTTAATGATATCATGCAAATGTTGATCAAGATGAAGTAGCTTTGAATAGTCCTGGCGAATGAGCATGGTTTCTGGTTTAGTTCGTTTTCTGCTTGTGCGTTTGCAGGGGAATCAGGTTAGTATCTCTCTTCCTCACTGAACACACTTTAGCGACGGTTTATAGCAAGTTGTACCGCTCTCATATGTTTCGTTTCAATTGTTTGTTATATTTACGCAATTGATAAGTTACCCCCACCACAAATTTCCTAGAATTGTCTCGCGCAGATCAATACAAGGTCATTCGCCAGGATTATTCAAAACTACAGTACTTCCTTCATCCTCTCTATTTCCTAGTATTCGTGTCCCCGAGGTTGTTCCTTTCGTTAATGAAGGTTCTGCTATTTAAAGAGCTTAAGTGAATGAGTTGAGGAGAAAGATTTTGCCTGTTTGAAAAAAAAAAAAAATGCATGAAAAGATTCTCAATAGATATTTTGAGTTGTGAGTTTTGTGAGTGCCATTTACTTTTTATAACTTTTATTTACTTCGATATATTGCATTCTTTATGTGCTTGTAAAAATGCGTAAATAATCGCAGAAAAAATTCATAATGATCCAAAATAGACAAAAAAAAGTTTTAAACCTTAAAATAGGCAATAGAATTCCAAATAGGCGGGGGGGGGGGCAGCAAAATAAAAACAGGCACTACCGATTCCAAATGTACGGAAATAATTTAATTTCTATCTCACTCTTAAATATATCCGCCCAGATTAAGACGTTTTGCCTAACTTCCGGCCTCTGACGATTCCACCGTCGTGGTATTGCTTGTCGGATTCTGACCAACATCTCAGGCTTGTGTCGCATTTGATCACAGGCAGCGAATATTTGCTGAATCTATTCGTATCTTATGCTAATTGGGGCGTGTACATGACATCTGCTTATGACCTCAAAGAAAAAAAAAATACATTAAGTCTATGGCCGTTTTCTCTAGCCTCCCCGTAATGTAGACATTTATTTCCAATGAATGCTTTCATTAAACTGTATACACATCGATTCATACACAGGTACACGACGAGGACAAGACAATGTCAGGTGGTTGCATGCACATAGACATAAACAAACGGGGGTGCATAACTTCTAAATCAAACGTCAGAGAAAGAAAGTTTCTCATTGCGAGATCTACGAGCTCTTTCCTTCGAACATGTCACAGGGATACTGACTCTCTCTGTACAGATGCGTTATTTGCGAACCATTAGAGTATTATATCTAGCTCAAAAATAAAATACCAAAGAATTTGTTTAAACTAGCAACAACATTCAACAATATACTTTGACGATATCCTCAGAAAAAAAAAAAACAGTTGTAGCCTTTAGAGAATCAAATACTTAAGAGCCAAAATTATATTATACGGTAACTATAATATAACTACCTTTTAACTATCTCCCTTGAAGTACTTTTTATTTTAAAAATAAATTATAAAATTTATAAATATAATTATAAGTGCGATATAAAAAGCACTGAAATAAGCAAATGAGAAATAAAATTATTTTTTTGAACCATGGCTCTTATAGATATACATTTTGAACTTAACAAAAAAAGAAGAAGACGATAAATCCTAGAAATAACTGAAATGAAAGTTTTAAAGAATGTTGCAGAATACACTCTTTGAGATTAAAAAGGAAAAAAAAAAGAGGAGAGAATAAATTAGGAAAGAATTAAACATCTTTAAATTAATTGCTAAAATATAATAATATAGACAACTGGAAGGAAGGCGTTGAAAGAACGAAAGAATTCCGAACACCAAAAACAACTTTAGATTGCAAAGCAATGCGTAAGAAGAGTTTAGCAAGCTATTTTAACATGAGTCCGTAACGAGCATCAGAGTATTAAACCGTAAAATACTGATGATGATTTATGAGCTGACCTCGTAGAGGAGTACATAAATAACTGATAATAGAGAATAATAGTTTCCCTAAATTGTTTGTCTTAATGCTAATGACAGAGCGACTTGAAATGACAGTAAACATATGGAAACGATTTTAATACATTTAAGTACTGAGCTCACCGATATAAAAGGGTTTTGTTTCGGATGAGTCAATAAATATATGGTTTATCCTCGTATATAAAATATGTGTATTTACAGAGTGACCCAATGAACCATGAACCCATTTGCTCTGTTTTGCCTGTAGGTAAGAAAGACGCTCATTGTCGTCTGCTGGTTCGTAGATCAGCGCTGAACAACCATACAATACTTTCTTTAACTATTTTAAGATGTTTTACTTAGCCATTTTATAAAATGAAATGCTGTAACTGGGTACTTTCGTTGTCCATTCATTTTTGGTACCTCTTTAAAAATTTCTTTATTACTTGCTGTAGTTCATCTTGAGTAATGCTGACTATTTTCTGTTTCAATTCTTCCTGGGTATATGAGTTTATTTTGTATACAACACTTCTTTTTATTTCAGAGATAAAAGTCGCTAGGGGTCAAGGGGGCCACAAATCCTTGCTAATAACTCTGTAATTCTGAAATCATTAATTTCTCTCATCGATATATTAGCTATATGAGATGTGGCACAGTTTTTTTTAAATACTCCCTAAATCCTCTAAAAGAACGGGGAAGATTTTATTCATATATGTGATGGCATCAAGAGTTGCTATGAAAAAAAAAAAAAATGGTCCTAAAATGTTTTTCACACAAATTTATTCGTCATGGAGGGGCACTTCATAAACGAAATTATATTTTTCAGACTCCAATAACATTATTTTGTAATTTATTATAAAGGTTATGATTTGTTTTAAGGCCTGGAATTTTTGCACTCAGGAATTATTCTTAAAGTCATTTTGGAACTTAACGAGCTGACTGAGTTAACAAATATGAATCATAAATAATTATACGCTGTGCAGTAGAAAAAAAGTACTTAACTATAATTCACTTCGCAATTAAATACTGAACAAATCACCCCATTCGTAAGAACAGAGCTGAACTCAACCATTATCAGATCCACAATGTTCAATGGAAAAAGTTGGTTCATAGTTCATTGGATCGCCCCGTATTTGTTTGATAACTTTATTATTTTATTATTCACTTCATTATCCCTTCATGTTTAGATATAACTTATATTCAAAGCTTATCTAAATTTTAGGAACTCTTTCACTTTTCTCCAAGTTTTCCTCTAAGGTGCAATTAAAAACTGGTGCAGTGTTGAGCAATGTTGGATTCATTTTCACAATATTTCTGTAACGATGAATAAAATATGCATGTTCGATGCATTTGAATTTATTGTTTTACTGTAAATTTAAGTAATGTTCAAATATATAGCAACTTTACTTATTCTTTTTATATCTCTGAGACGAAGTTGTAAATTACTGCATATTGAAAGTTATGAAATAATTAGATATAATATTGATACAGAAATTGTATTCAAATTACTTTATGCAAAATGTTTGTTTCCTCAAAATATACATCATATGCCCTTATGCTAAATTTTGGCATTTTTGTGATTTTTTATCTTAAGATTAATTAAAAAAATCTTTTTTTAATTTCTATATAATTTTTGCCCTATAAATACTTTTATTTTCATAGCAGTTGAACCTTCTCTTGCTCATAAATATAAAAAATTGATTGTGAACAATTTACTTAACTCTGAAACTTTCCCTGATAAATTAGAAACTGCTACAAAACTACAAAAATACTCATATTAATCTTATTAATGTATTAAAATGTATGTACGAATAGAAATGATATTCTTTTGAAGTATTTGCCGATTTAACAGTTGCAAATTTGTCATAAAATTATATGGGCTATACTCGAGTAGACTAATTTGTACAGAGTACTACTATTTGAATAGCTTTATTTTCAGGAAATTCTCCAAAATTATAGAATGTAGTTGAGTGTGGTAGAGTAAAAGAAATATTAGACATCTTTTGAAAACGGCTGCTTGGGAATGAAACACCAAATTCAAGGTACATTATTCAAAATACAGCAACATATTATGCAGCATTTCGCAAACCTGGTGCTTCCAAAGAGGAGTTTGAAGAGAACCCCTTTTTAGCTCCACGCCTCCATAAGGATAATGGCCAATATCGAATGGAAATGCAAGACAATGAAATGAAATGAAATGGTATCATTTTCATAATGAATATAACGCATATCATACTTTTCTATACGAACATTAAATGATACACTTTTCATAATAGATCAGCAATTTAAAATTCGGAATAATTAATTTATTGAACGTCTAATCCTTTCAGAGCGACAATGCTACGATTAGTCTGAAA
The DNA here is from genome assembly GCA_030762175.1 of Metallyticus violacea. Classification (NCBI taxonomy): domain Eukaryota; kingdom Metazoa; phylum Arthropoda; class Insecta; order Mantodea; family Metallyticidae; genus Metallyticus; species Metallyticus violacea. Next base: position 17,462,717 of record CM060838.1, on the reverse strand, counting down.
ACCTGTCAAAATTGCTTTCTGGGTGGTATTTTTGGTTATGAGCTATCATATTGTGCCCTAGGGCGTGTCTTACATCTCACAGGGGATTCGAAAATTGGAATGAAAAGCATGCGACTGTAATATGCGAGTGACTCTGAAATACCCGGCGGTGTGGACAGTTCTTAACTTTCTAAGGCACCTTGATATGTTTATGGATGAAGGATTAGAACTATTCGTCAATAATACCCTCGTAGGAAGAGAGGAAGTGAGATAGAAGCTAGGAGACCAGGGCCTAGGTGCGGTATTATCTCACCTAAGTCAAGACAACTTTTTACCAACGTGCAAGCCACCGCCACACCGAACACAAGAGTAGCTCACCTCGCTTGGCACTTTCGACCTGCAACAGATCCAAAGGAATGAAATGGGAGAGCGGAAAATTCGTGGCAAAGGAAAGGTCAATCCTATCATCGCCTGAGACCAGAGGAAACCACAAAAATATCCAAAGTCAAGATGACTGGCCTCAAGGGATTTGGACCACGGACCTCCCGAATGCAAATCCCAAGCGTTATCGGCTGGGTTGCCCTGTTGGAAACACGCTGCCTTAAACCTTCTAATTCCCAGGTTATTTTCCCTACATCACTGCAGCCATTTACTTCACCAAAAGGCTATTGTGTCCTATCATGCGCATCTACAGAATAAAGAACATCTGAAGCTACAAGAATATGAGACAAATAATGCACGTCTGTAATTTAGCTCGTATCTTGCGACAGACAAAGCAAATGAACATATTTAGAGGCATTTGCTGGAAGTGTTGAATACAAGAGTAGCAATCATCCGAATTTAAGGAGTAATTCACAATGAAAAATTAGCGTAAGAACTAGATGATATGTATTGTAATGGAACCGTTCACAATGAATAACATAAACATAAAACATAGAAGCTTGCGAGTCCAAGGATCTTCGTCTTTGACAATAAATCAACCAATCAGAACTCATTGTTGTTCTGTTGACAGAATGGCGTCGATGAACGAAAAAGTAATTGCCTTATATCAATTATATAAGAGCCAAATTCAATATCTAAGAAGTCGGAATATTCCTAGCTTCAATATCATTGATGTCTAATAGTTTTAATAGTTAATTAGGAAAATATTTTCATCAGTTAAATATAGAATTCGTAAAGAAGGGAAAGTAAACCTATACTTGCTTGTAAGACAAGAATAGATTGTATAAAGCTGCAATTTTGAAAGGAAATTGGTGGCGTTTAATTTCATGTGAAGTGTTTTCGAAATTGCAGTGAATCGTTTTCTCTCATTTCGCTTAATGAATTATGAAAATCCCCCTGGTCAATTCTTCTTTGATTTAGGGGATATGATAATATTTATTACAATTTTCCGAGATTGTAGATTAGATGAGATAAGATATCAGGGGGATTTGATGGATTTTTGAAATGTACTCCAGTAGTCATCCTTAAGGCTTATTGTGCTACCCTTTTGAGAGAGGTACCTTCATTGTTTACCAAAATCCATTCCTTATACAAGTTGCAGTATTTTGGTTCCAATGTTGGCATCTTTTCCTAGATGTTTCCTGGTTGTAGAGAGAACGAGTCTCTTTCTTTCCAGGATTGAACACTCAAACAGGACATGCGAGGCGGATTCCTCGTCCTTTTACACAGTCTGCAAGTGGGTTCATCTTTATGGAGACCACTTTTCGTAGCTGTTTCAGAAGTGACCATGTTCAGTAAATATTTTTCTCGTTCCTCTTCTATCCAATTGGAGAAGAGACGAGAAGATATTCTTGCTAGGGCCTAGGGTGAATTTCCTAGTTTGAATCTGTCCAGGACAGGTTTACCACCTTAGTTGATGCTTGTCCCCAATTTATGTTTTGATTGCGGTCTTAGCAGTGTAAGTACTGATTCCGATCACGGGCCTAGGGCCAAGAAACGGTATGTCAGCTTCCCTTTTTGTCAGCTCATCGGCCATTTCATTCCCATAAATGCCCTGATGCCCCGAAACCCACCGCAGTTCGAGACTGTTGCAGGATGCCAGGGAAAACAAGGCGTTTTGACATTCCCATACCAGTCTAGATCGTATCTGGTCAGAGGAAAATTCTTTTAGTGCGCTTTGACTATCTAAGAGGTTGAGAATTCCTTTCCTCCAGTTCTCTATAGGCACAGTTCAGGATGGCATAAACCTCTGCCTCAAAAACTATACAATATTTACCAAGGCTTGTACTGAAATTAGTTTTTGGAAATCGGCCTATGTATTCGTGTGCTGCTATATTCCTGCATTCGATTGTACCCCTTTGCGGGATGCATCATATCATACAATATTCCATATGGTATCAAATAATTTGATTACCTTCTTGTTTTGGCATAGTTCCTTCCACCCAGTTGTCTCTATATTCGAGAACAACCCTAAATGGAGGGAAATTGCAGTATTGAGTATTCATTAGACCTGACCTTATCCTCACTTCTGAAATTTCTAGGAAATTTAGGATGGAAGTACGTCCGGTTTCAGCAAAGCTACTTCACAAATTTCCTGCGGGTAACAAGCGATGAGCCGTGAGTCTAGGCCTCCGCTTGTAAATACATGGGAGGGAGGCCTAACAGAGTCTCCAGTGCTATGTTTGGTGTGCTTTCGAAGGCCTCTGTAACACAAAGACACGCTAATCTCTGTAGCTTGTTAAACTTATCTGCTAGTGGTTTTTAAAGTTGTCTGCCATCAAACAATGGCGCCGTAAGATATCTGGCACCCAATTATAGCAGCAAAGTCAATGGCTAATATGTAGTTTAAGGCCCCAGGCGGATCCGTCCGAGATTGTAAGTTGAAATAATCGACTTTTTAAATATATTATTTCAAGAAAATTAGTCATTGCACTTTGTGTATGCATAAACGTTATCAATGTCTGCTCAGAAGCATGGATTTTCAATCAGCTGTTAGTGGACCTTAGATTATTATTATTATTATTATTATTATTATTATTATTATTATTATTATTATTATTATTATTATTATTATTATGGATAATACTTCGTTTGTCTTTTTTGTGAATGTCTACATACTACAAAGTTTACGCGTTACGTTTATTTTATTATGTTTACGATAAATTTTCGTTATGAATGGGGCCTAACTCTTTTCTGTGCTTTCTCAGTGTACTGCTCACTCCGGGCTTAAACTGCTTTATTGTGTCTATGTCTAGCGTTATTTTTATTCTAAAGAGTTTCTAATGAGCTTTCTCTCAAATGTTTGTTATTTTTGTTGTTCCTTTTGCAGTGATGGCTAATGACGCTGACAACATAGAACTAACAGTAGGCAAGTACAAATTATTGACGTTTAAATGAATTTCGGTTTCCTTTTCGACGAAATGGTGTAGACTAACCTCTTTTGAAAGGACGCCTTATGTTTCTTTTTATCATTCTATAAGCTTTGAGAGTTGAAAATAATTGGGAAATGAAACGAAGTACCAGAGAGAAAATAAAAAAGTGCTGTAGTTGCAATGGAGGTTATGATAGCCATAGCGTCTTCTAGTAAGATTTAACATCCTGTACAATTGTCATAGATGTTACATAAGATGAACTGAATTGATTTACAACAGAGCACGGAGTCCTTCGCCACCTAAGTTACCCAGGATTCGCCTATTTAGAGTGAGTGAATTTTAATCTTAGTTCTACCCAGAATTGAACCCGGGTCCGCTAATTCCAGCAATTAATGTTTTGAAAACATGGGCATAGATGTAATGTTTGTGACTATAGTTATGGTAACACTGAACATTTTAGGAATAACAAAATATTACTATATATACAAAATTAAAAGAATTGATAAAATAATTACTAATGACGATAAAGGTGCGGGTAATTATAGCACCAAAATATATAACGTCATTTTCTTACTCTTTTGTATAAGGAAGACATGCAAAAGGGAACGTGCGCACTCCTTTTTTCTGTTTCTTCTTATGTACCTGTTGAACGATTCTGTTTTTTGAACCTAAAAAGTTTTCACATGCGTAACGTCCCGATGCTTTGCCCTGTTTCTCCTCCTTTCCCTTAATTTTATTGATCAACCCCCTCTCCACAATAGACTATGGAGTATATGTGTGTGCGCGCTTGGCCACGGGACTTGTGACGCCATAAACATGGCGGCTAAGGTTTAGCGAACTTGCCAGCAGATGCCTCTGCATGTCGCCATGGCGGGCTCAGTTGTCGTCAGAGATCGACCCTGGATGGTCGCGGAAAATCGCTATACCCCAAGCCGGAAAGAAAATATAACAGTCATCCGTTGGGGTTAGTGAAACTAGCTTTCAGTGGTGTCTTGTTAAATTTTTAGTTTGTGGGTTATTTTGTTGGTTAATTTTTTCTGTGATAACGTAAAGTCGAAGTGCTGGCGACAAAGTGTTTGGAGTGTAGTAAAGTGTTATTGTTGTGAGTGTGTTTTTGATAAGAAAAAATTCCTGTGCAATTACAATGACTGGGGGCGGGCACTGCTCTAGCAGTTCGTAACGACATGCTTATCTGCTGCTGCATTGGTCACGAATACAGCTAAGGACAATGTGCCCCAGATTGTCCCCGGTAAGGAGCTACATTTTTCTATGTAGTATTAGAGAGAGAAGTTGTAAATATGTTATCATAATAAATAAGAAAATGATTAAATAATTTTTGGTATTGCTAGGTTTTTAAAAAAACTTATCTAAAGTATTTTTAAAATGTTGTTCTTTAGTGTGCTAGGTTTTGCAGCTATTTAACAATTATTTCTATTTTGCAAAGACTTATGCCGGAAAATGGTGATGCACTAATAATGAGGCAAAGATTTTTCTTTTTGATTTTTTAATTACTACTAACTCGTCTTAATTACCGCTATAGAATAACGAGCTATGATTATTCTGCAAAGGCCGCATCGACGAGGTTAACTAATACTTAAACCATATTACTTGGATATATGCAGTTGCTTTCATCCATTCGTAAAAACCACTCATCTATGCTCCTAAAAATAAAAGTACAAAATTAATTAAAAGAAAGTACCTCTGTTAATCGCAACTAACTTTCTTTGCCGAAAGGATAGACCGTGAAATATTTTGTACACATCTTAATTTATAGCAACGATGGTAGGAGAAAAATGTTATTTAATTACTTTTTATGACAAACTCATCATTCATTGCATCTTATACATGTTTTGTATTTTGTAAAGGGGCATTTTACTTACAGAAATTTATTAACAGAATACTAAAAGATAATGTTCAATTTAAGCGCATTATATAGTACATATGGATTACGGCGGAAATTTCTGATAGTTCCTGGTAGTAGCCTTAGTCATACTCGAACCATAACAAGAAGGGATCACGCCAACAGTGAACAGCGCACGGCTGAAGATATCGTATTTGCCAAAGCTATTTCTGAAACGCCTACTGCAATGTCTGGGTGATTACCCCCAAATTACAGTAAGTTTCTTGTGGTACTACATTGGAATAACACAAACTTAAATAAACACACACTAAGCTCTACGCACTAATCCGGCTTGTAATTCTGGGCTTCTGGTATGTTTACCAAAAACATGTGCCAGGGTGGAGGAGGAAGAAAATAAAGAATTAGAAATTAATAGTTTCTTCTCACCTTTTTCCAATCTGACGTAACATCTAGCTGAAATTACTATCATGATTACTTCAATAAATAAAGGATGTTAGTTACTTATATTGTATATACTCTTTTAACCTATACATTAATAATAAAATACGGTAACTAACTTAAAAATAATTATTAAAATTAAGCGAATATAATGATATATAATTGGAATTGCTGGACACCAAGCAGGGTTAAAATTCTCGAGTTACACAATTAAGTGAATAGCGTAGTCTTCCAGTTCAAACTAGAGAAATTCTGAAAGGGGATAGGCCATGTTTAATATATATATATATATATATATATATATATATATATAATTAACAGTAATTATAAAAACAGAAAAGGATAAAACATTAAGAGAAAGTCACACTTGTAATCGCTATATTTCGAACTCGTTGAGTTCTTCTATGGTAAGAAGACAAGTGAAGGTGATAAAAGTAAATATTGAGTATGGAAGGTGACGTTATGCATGGAAACAGATGAAACTAGCAATAAGAGTGTGTGGGGAAAAAATTAATACTTAAGATTTAAACCAGGTGGTATACGCGTTTTATGTAAAAATATAGCTGCCGTTTCCCTAGCTCTGAGTAAACTATATACTATATTAACTATATTAAACATGGCCTATCACCAGAAATAACTTAAAATAATTAATTTTGTTGTTTTAATGTTCAAGCGTTGATCTCGAAGTTTGACTAACTCCCAAATTACTGTGTCGCCCGTTTACAAATTTATAGAAATTTGCACAGATATTTACTCTGTATGCGGCATTGCTTTAGGGTACCCAGGATAGCATTTTTTTTTTAATTTACTCTTGATATTCCTCACTAGAATTAGGTGCCTGTAGGAATACAAAAATATAATGTCTTTTTCTGTTTATGATTAACATGGCGAACACAGCGACAATTATGTGTATCGGTAGTAATGATGATTTTTCTTTCTCGGTACCGCTTCATGCGTAACGGCCTATAGGTCCGTAGGTCGGTTCAGTCTGAATGGAGTCGAGATAGCTATGATTGTCAGGTGTGCTATTACTAACAATTAAACACTTAAAAGATACATTTACTCATCATGATCAGGCAAGAAGATGCTGGAACGGCCTGCATTCATTTCACTTTAGCATCGGCTTATGAAATTAGCTATGTGCAATTTCATCTGAAAAATGGAAGGGCATTTCTTCACGAATGGTATTTTTCATTTCGACCAATGTGTGTAAATTTATATAAATCGCTGGGTGTCGAATCGGGAGACCGAGGGGGCCATTTGTTAATGATGACTGTCAGGTGCTTTTTTGGGGAACGTTCCAGACCATGACTAATGTTATCTAACATTTCTTTTGTGAGTACTGTACTGTTTTTTTAATCGAGAACTCTTCCCGTTCACGAATTTTATTTGCTAATCTGTGAATCGAACTTCGATTTGGAAGTTGAATATCAGGGAATCTCTCTTGAAACATAAATCACCAGGTGATTCTGTATGTACGTAAGAGTCGTAAATAAATACTCTTTGGGGAATAGAATACCTGAATTGAGTCATATTAACGTAATGGATACACTGTATTGCGTCCCCTAATGAATGCTTAATATACCTTCACACAACGCACAAGAGCACGTTCGTACGTGCCCAGTTATACTCGCACTGATCTCTCCTCCGGCTTCCCGGTCGGCTTTCAAGCGAGGGAACTAGAAAGAACTGCAGAACTCGGCCACCTGTGGCCAACTGCAAGTGCAGCTGTTCTGCTAAGGAAAAATCATCACCAGTACTTTGTCACACATGACTTTATGGAGTGTTTAAACAATATAATAATTATTTTTGCAAGAAATACTGGTTGATCCTTAGGAAACATTCTGAATGATTAATTAATTGTAATAAACTATCTGATTAACATACTTATTTTTTTACTTAATTTAATTAAATCATTTTATCAAAATGATCAAACTTATATTGGTTTTGACTTACATTAAGCCATACGTGTCGGAAAAAAATTCTCTTCTACATAACCTAACCTAACTTAACCTAATGTATAATTCTTTAGTATTCTATTGTACTCTTCAATGAAAAAAACTATTTGAAAACAATGGATAAGAGCTTATGCTTCACAATTAATATCATTTATGTCTCTGCAACATCACAAAGGACAATTGCATTTTCTAGATAAAAAATAGCTGCAAATCAAAATATGAAATATAGTAAATTACAGACTAATAGTAAAAAAAAAAAAAAAAAAAGAAGAAGAAGAATTAAAATATCTGGACAGGTGTGTGGTTTAGGCCAGTTTCCTATAATTTGTTTCTTTGTGTTATCTAGCGTTTTACTTTTCTTACATATATCAACGTTTTCGAAATCATTAAGAGGTGAAGCACACAGCTAATCTCTAATTATTCATCAATGTCCGGGTGAGAAAACTTTACAACCCTCTTTCCGTTTATATTATGTATTAGGTGTTTATTCTTTATTTTTAAAAGGCTGATACCTTTGCTTTTTCCTATCGGTTGTGATGCATAACTGCCTCAGAAGAATCAAGTTATTGTTGTTGTTCTTTAGACATTTATAACTGATAGCAAATGCTCATTTTCTCTCTCTCTCTCTCTCTCTCTCTCTCTCTTGCTTAAACTTAAGACCTGGTGACCTGTTGCGTCTTCTGAATAACTATTATGTCCATTGTACATCTTGATATTTTAGAACTTTGCTTCGGGATTTGTGCCTATAAATCCGCCACTGTCATCACACTACCATTACAGAGAGTATATATCATGTAATTATAGTTTCTAATAAAATATAATACTATTAAAAGGTATTACACTGCTAACTTCTAACACTAACGCTCGCTTGCTTCCTAAGGCTAAACTAATACTTATTCGATATTGCAAAGAATATCGTCTAACCTAACTTTACTTAAGAGTTTGGTGTTTAAAAAAAACAAGACAATATGAAAGTAAAAGAGTGTTGCGTACCTATCGTACATGTGTTTTCACATATTCACAGAATTTATTTCCCGACACCAAAAACATAATATAACTGAAAACTTTAACAAAACACTATCTACAGTTTTTAAAGTCATTTCCATTATAGTTGCACCCATAGATAATCTCTAATACCACCACACCAAGGTTACACTTTCCTTGTAATATATTTCTGAAAAAGCATTGCCAACGCGTTCGAGAGCCAGTTAGAACAAAATTTCTTAGGGCATAAAACACCATTTGTTTCAAGAGTTACATCGGCAAAAAGCCTAAGCCAACATGAAAGCAAAAAGAACTTGCAGTATAATTTTTTTTAAAAGTGCTTAACATTTGATATAAAAACAGCCTGAGAGATTCACTTCCTTTCTATACCTTTACGAAAAGTTATGTAATTTAAATTAAATGTATGGAATTTTCAACCGCAAAGTCTGATAAATTCTATCTTTTTTAATTTATTGAAATAGTCTTGTAATCATGCGCATCTATAGTGGGGTTCAAGGGAGGACAGCTATCATAGAGACAAAAATATTTCTACTACTAAGTTATCAGATTTAGCAATACATTGAGTAACTGTGTTAAAACCGGATAATCAGAGTTTATTTCTTATAATTCTTTCATCTGTTGAAACTCCAACAATGGCGCGGATATCACACTATAGCTCAATGAACCATTTATGCATTAATCTTACGTTGTTGTGCATCTAATGAAGTACACATATGTCTATTTTATCAGGGAATGAACGGGGGCGATGGAGAATATATCTCCCTGTCGTCAAAGAATTTTGCAATTCGTCAAATAAAAATGTTTTCCTTGCCAGGGAAACTTCCCCCCTCCCCATTTCATAAATGTCAGTGTGTAAACGCAAGTTTTAAAATTCCAATGCAGTTGTTGGAAGCACACACTTTTCTTTATAATGACGTTCTGCGAATCAATCACCGGCACAATGCGTTGCAGCCGTTAAAATCATCTAACAAGCGTTGGACATGCAACAGAAACGCGACAATGGACTTGTTTGTCTCCGTTTCTTTTAAACTCTTAAACGTATGCTATGACAATGAGTGACTGGTGTTCTATGGTAAGTCAGTTAGCAGTATTGTCAACTCTACGAATTCATCCGCAGATCTACGGTTTTTTTGTCGTCATCTACGGATATGAATCTACGGATTTTTGATAGTATTATTTTAATACATAAATGATAAATATATCATGCTCTTTAACTATTTCATTTTAGTATTTTTAGCAGATTACCAGACGTAAATCACATAGTCTCTTTCATATTAGTCAGCCATGGCAATTGACATATGATTGCATACTTAAATAAATAAGAAGTCACAAATTTGGTGCGTTGTCTTTGTATGCTCGAGTCTGCTGCTAGTTGGATTAAAGTGAAGTCAAACTGCATTGCTGCGTTCAATTAAAGCAAATTAAAATTGATTATTACTGGTACGGGCGGTCTTATAGTTTCAGTTATAAACTTATGATGTTTTTTGTTGTTGGATAGAAAGTGTGGAATGTTGTATTTTTGATTTCCTGGTCTTTTCTATTTTCATTATTAAAACTTTGTACTCAATTTTTTTATTAAGAACTGAAATACAACTGAATTAACAAAGACATCAATGCTGATTGTGCATTACTCTTGTTCTTGTTACCAACCTGCCAACAGTATCTGATATGTTAACCACATTTTTATATCCCTCATCTTGCGTCCCTTCCTCGACTGCCATAAAAGACAGTTACACAAAATCTACCGATTTTTATACCTAATATAGGGATTTTTCAGAGCTATCTACGGATTTTCACAGAAAAACGGTTGTCAAAGCTGATTAAGCGTGTCTTTTAAGGAGAGTGGGTGCTATTAAGTTGGTTGACATTGATAAATTAGTGATAAAAAGCGTAAAGTAACAGAATCAATTGATGTATGCCTGTCAGAGTCTCAAGTGTCAATAATAGGTCTACGTCTTCTAATCAACAGGTAAAATTCCAGCGGTGACGGGGACAAGTGGCATATTTTATGATATTAATGCAGTAACTAATCGGGGGATGTGTAGACGAAGAGAGATTAGAAGAATGGAAAACAAATCACCCTTGACTTTCAGAAAACATTCCGATGGGGTTATATGCTTGTACTGTTCAGAAATTCAAAATCATGGTACTATGCATATTGAGACAAATTTTATCAAATGCAAAAAACAATAAAAAGTTAATTGATAAAATAAGATTTCACGGAATAAGTTTCACTTAAAGTGTGAATCGTTTTTGAATAAAAAGAAAATAAAAAAAGAAGAGGCAATTAATAAATATCTCTCAGGATATGGGGAAAAACGTAGACAAATTACAAGTGATCGCGCATGTTTTTAAAACAGCGTATCTCATATTTAGAGAAAACGAACCATTCTTATTTTTCAAAAGTTTATATGAATTACAAGCATTAAATATTGGAAGCATGCTACATTTAGATAACACTTGTCAAATGTTATACATTTCATTCGCAAATCAATGTCATCTCTCTTATCGAAGTTCGGGATTTATGACGAAAACACTAATAAAGCAAACGAATCATACTTAATTGTTTTATGTTCGTTGCGTCTACGATGATTCACCGTGCAGTTGTTTCAATGATGTAGTAGAGTTAAATTCATCAAAGGGAAAAACCGTTGTTAATAAGTTTTGATCAATTCATTCTTCTCATGAAGCTTTATCCAATAGGTTGTTTATGTTGACGTAGATAATGTATTTGAGATTACTGCCTAATACCTGATTTCTTTATAATTTAAAAGTAAAATTCAGATTTATACCGCGCAATTGATACGTTTTCTTTACTACTTTTCATTTCACATCTTGGAAACATTTTAGCAAGTTGTATTTTTGTTTTTTATTGTGTGTTAGCGAAAATGAGCAACTATAAAGTTCGCAAAAGCGAATTTTTGTTTTTATAACAGTTCACATGCTGAATTTGCGAACAATTCTATTCAATGGGCTATTTTACATAATTAATTTTATTTACTTATGTATTATTAATTTTGCCTATCTAGTATGTGCACTGTTTTTAAAATATGTTTTGTATTTCCGACTTCAGTTATGATTTATATTTTTTTATGATCTATTTTCGTGAAGGCAAACCGGAATACAATTTTAAGGTTAAGGTTAAAACACTTGTCAATTTGTATTCTATTCAAGAAGTATTCTGAAACTTGTTTGACGTATATAAATGCAGTGTTTAGAAGTAAAATTTCAGGGAAAGAATGAAATGTGGAAATGTTATTCTAGAAATATATAATACCTAAAAATTCTGCTTGTTTTTTCTAATGTTTTGCGCGGCTAAATTCATATGATACGAGATAAAATTCTTAGTAAATTAGCTATAACTGGACATGTAAAATATTTAAGCTTAAATGTTTAACAAAATTTAATAGTAGCTTAATTGAGATATAATTTGCGGCGGTAATGTATATACCAAATTTCAGAATATAAAGTTCAGTAATAAAAGTTTTACAGTTTTTTCATTTTATCCATACCCAAACGGATCACTCTGTAGAATAATAATGGTGTTTAGTGCATGTTTCTCATGTACGTTGTTTGTCAGTAGTATACTTTTGAAGTTTTATCCATTAAAATCAAGTGAATAGTAATACAATAACTGATTAAGAATTTCCATCTGTTTCTCAGTCTTTTAGTTTAGCCTACATATCCTTGTAGAGTGTCCTTCAGTTTTTACCACAGAAATAAATAGAGGTGTCAAATCCTGCTTCAGAAAATTTATTTGAAAGAAAACAAAAGACTGATAAACAGCTGAAAATCCTAATTTAAATACTACACTACTCTTAACTTTAGTGAATAAAACTTCCAAAGCGGATTACTTGTAAAGTACCTGCATTAGAAGCATAAGCTAAATATAGTTATTATTATTATTATTATTATTATTATTATTATTATTATTATTATTAGTTTAATTTAGAATGTAATTATGGTTATGGGTCATTTAAAAGTATAACATTTTATACCAAAATACTGAAAATGTTCTATTTTATTATTGATTCCCTATGGGCTAGTCTTGTGAGTCATATGTTTTTAATCTAACAATAATAACTCGTCAATATCAATAATAGTACATAAATATATGAAGTGGTACTTCTAACTACCTTACCTTGTATATGCATTAATATAAACAGTGTAATTAACTCTGGTCCATAAGCTTTTTGCATGTTCCTTGTATATTTACAATTTATTTTTTTTAAATGAGACATACGCATTGTTTATATTTTATTACATACCAAAAGTAATAAGCTTTTGTTTCCAATCTATGTAGTAATTTTTGAAACTTCTTTTAAAGAATACATTCTATTACAGGAACCTAATTTTAACCTACTTCGCACTGGAGGGCCATTTTAGTAGAATTTTCAGGCACAGAGCAAGAAACAATCCTGAATGTTGTCTTCTGATCTATACAAGGGAAAACTTACCTAGTGTCCGATTGTACTGTAATAGGAGATGTAACGTTAAAGTATAGGAAAACGTCTATGCAAACTATAACTATTCAAATTAGTAGATTTGTGCTGATTGAATAGAGACTGCTGCACTAATCTCAGCGGAAGGAAAATGGAAACTTCAGATTTTAATTTCACATACTTAGGTATTTGTAATTAGAAAGCTAGTTTTATATTTATTAAGGGTATAAAATGTTAATATATAGTACTAATACAAATAATATTTACAAACAAAAAACGATTAAATCACTTTAATATTCATCGGCTTAGTTGATTTGTATTGCGTCTCTAAGCAACGTCAAATGATACGGAATTTAATATTTATGTAGATTTCGGTCAAAAGGTCAAAGTCCTAGGCCGTCCAAAATGCAGTACATATCGATCGACCTCATGTGACCTTGACCGCACTGTTGCCCTCTTGTGCAAGGTGTATAATAAAGAGAGCGTCTCAACCTATCAATTACACATTATTATGTTACGAATCAGATGCAGCAATTTATTTCACATTTCTGTTGCTCTTGCAGGTGCATAGTTTTCCAGATATGTTTTCCTTAGTCGTATTGCATCGGAGTATTTATTGTTAGTTGCTATAATTAAACCCTTATCTTGTTATAGATGCGAGCACAGAGTTAACGGTCAATTACCACTATAATGTCTGATCTATATGCAAGGTGAAGAGTCCAAACCGAAAAATGAAGCAGGTTGGTGCCAGCCTGAATACTTGTTCTGCGTTGTTTTCATGTATAATAACAATAAAAAAAACAGCGAACACGGTCTACATTCTCCTCATGGAGCATAGGAATACATTTAACAGTAATTATCATACAAAAATGTAGAAATACTCTCCACTTGTAGCATATGTTTACGTGCAATAATGGTTGAATGTTCACTGGACCTCGCTATTCAACTAAGAAATTCATTTGAAAAAAATTCACAGCAAATCGTTCTCTCTTTTAGTTGTAGAGGAAAGGTTTAGGGGATAGACTTTGCGAAGTTTAAAATTTGTGTACTTTTTAAGATGGTTTAGTAATTTGATGACCATTTATAACACATAGGTACATCCAGATTTATGTAGCACACTTGAACTTCCTTAGCGTATCCATTTTGGTGAAAGTGTTTAATTTTAATGTACATACTACTTTATAAAACTCTTCTTGTGATGAATTTGTTAATGCAACCGTAACCTTACACTTAAAGTACTGCTTTTTAGAAACTTGTACACTTTTTTCTGTTGGACACATAATTTTATGGAAATGTTATTTTCTTTAATGTGAATTTAAATTATTTTAGAACATACAGCAAGCTTACGTATCTTTAAAGCTACAACATTTTTAAGTGAACAATAAAACTACTTCTACACTCTTTGATTCCTTACAGAGCTGTGCTTTTTTATTTGAAGGTTTTAACGCCCGTTTTTACTACTGAGGCACCGCAAGCGGTGGACACCGATGATACATGAGATATATTGGGAAAGGATTTTCTTTTAAAGGAAAGAAGAGTTCCAAGCCTAAGTTAAGGGTATATACCCGGCATTCGCCATTTATGAGGGCTGAGGAAATCCTGTAAAAAATCTCAGTCGGGGAAGACAGTCCTTGCGGGAATCAAACCTTTATCTCCGGGTGAAAAATATGACAAATCTTATATGTGAGAAAATTATAATGCAATTAAACACATATCTAATACCCTTAATTGCTTTGATAAGCTACATAGTATGGATGCCCAGCTTCTTTCATCAGTGGCAAGGTTTTCTATTTTGGAGTCGCTTCCAGCCTGATATGGATTATTTTTCGTTGGATGGATTATTGCATTGCGCTCTATGCGTTCCCCTCATGTTTTTATTCCTGGAATACGTGAAGTTTTATTTTAATAAGGTACTGACTCATAACTTATATTTAATTCTCTCACCACTGAAATAATTCCCATTGGATCACAAAAACCTCTTGGAATTAATCTTTTATTACATGATGTAGTCTTTCGGTGAACTATCTAGTTTTTCCTTTGCATATTTCTGGAGGGCAAACGCACATTTTGTGTTGAAAAGGAATGAGTGTACACCCCCTAATGATGGTGTCGGTCCTGGTGGTGTAGTGGTTACTACTTGCCTCCTACACACAAGATCGCGGGTACGAACCCGGCCAGGACCGATGGATTTTTTCGGGCGTAAAAATCGTAAGTATGGCTTCCTTCGGAAGGGAAGTAAAGTCGTGAGTCCCGTGTCATACATTTACGGCACGAAAAAGAACCTCACGCCTGAAAGAGTGGCTTCTGAACAAAATTTGTCGGCCGTTTCACGCCCTGAATTGAATGGAACGCTGATGACCTGAGCTGTTAAAGAGCGTCCTTACATAAACAAATAAAAAAGCTATTTTAAGTTATTTTTAAAGACAGAATTTTGCGTCCGTTTTTACTACAGGTGTCGCACACCAGTGATACATAAGAGGGTAGATCCATAAGTTTCCGGCCTCGCAGATAAGGATGATCGGCTTCACAAAATCCTTATCTGTTAAGTAAATAATTTCGGCTGTAACTTCCGCTCCGCTGTTTCAGTTGTTCAGATATAGTTGCATATAGAAGGCTATGTGAAGACAATTGTGACATGTTCAAAATGGAGTATCCAGCTGTTATTAAGTTATTCACAAAAGAAGGACTTACTCCAAATGAAAGTAAACAGCGAGATTGAACGGTGTGTATGGGGAAGCATCCCCCTCATATTGTATCATAAAAGAATTGGCCAAACTTTTTCGAATGGGTTGAGAAAGCATTGAAAATGAAGAGCGTGCAGGTCGGCCCTTGGAGGTGCTCACTCCTGTAAACATCGCTCGCTCTTGTGGAAGGAAAAATTATGGAAGACCGGTAGCTCAAAAGTTACAGAAATAGCAGCTAGGTTGGACCTTTCTAAAACAACAGTTCTTAGAATTATTAATGAACATTTAAACATGAATAAGGTTAGTGCACGATGGGTGCCTAGACTTCTTTCCTCAGTCCAAAAGCAGCAACGAGTCATCTGTTGTGAGACATTTTTGGAGCTCTGCCGTGGTAACGAGAGAGAAGTTCTGCAAACCATTGTTACAGGAGATGAAACTATGTTCCTCTACTATGATCCCTTGTCCAAAAAAGAATCAATGGAGTGAGTGGCGTAAACCTGGCGAAGCACCGCCTCTACAGGCCAAGGTCACTCAGTCAACTAACATGATCATTGCCACAATCTTTTGGGACTGTGAAGGAATACTCTTCATTGACTTCAAGGAGGAAACATCACAGGGGAGTACTACATAGACTACGTGCTTCTGTCAAAGAGAAAAGGTGAAGAAAGCTGAGTGGTGGTGTGCGCCTTCTTCACGACAACACGTATGTGCACCTAGCTCTTGTTGCAAAGGAAGCTGTGATGAAATGTGGCTTCAAAGAGATCGACCATCCACGATACAGCCCAGATCTAGTTCCCGACTTCCATTCCTTCTTAAAAATAAAGAAGAACCTTCGAGGAAGGAAATTTAAGTGTGACGAAGAAGTGATGGATGCTGTTTATGGCCATTTTGCAGACAGATAAGACTTATGGCTATTTGGGGGGGGGTTGAAATATTAATTCAAAGATGTGAGAAGTGTTTTGCAATAAAGGGTCAACATATTGAATTTTGTTTTTATCATACCTAGAAAATGGTTAGGCCGGAAACGTATTGACCCACTCTCGTAAAATGATAAATTGGGGGAAGAAAGCGGTCCATGTTTGAGATAAATTTTCAATATTTGCAATTGTTGATCACCGAGGAAAACCTGGAGAATACCTTAGATAAGGAGGACGGTCCTGGAAGGAACTGCTACCACATTTTAAGTTACTTACATAATAATAATAATAATAATAACAACAACAGCAACAATGGTGATGATTAGCAATTGTACAAACTGTTAATTTTGGCGAGAATGAGTTGAGAAAACATTATCTAAGTAAAATTCAAAGTACGCCCTCTATTTTCTTGACTATGATTATTACTGAAGTCCGTCATTGGAGATAACTTACCTGCACGAAGGTACTGTGAGTGGAAGCTTCAGTCCAGTCAAGACTGCAAGAATAGAGAGATGTAAAACATGAACAAAGGAATACGCTGGCCTCCTTTCCAAAGCGTATTGTATATGAAGAAAGCCTCAATAAGACAGGCTATTTTCATTACTCCAGTTCTGCCTCTGAACTTGTATATCATCTATTTTCGTCTCTGGTCCAAGTTTCATTATCCTTTGTCTGCTACAAAATTGTTTAGTTAATCTAGTTAAACAGAAATGTAAGCTCTTAAGCTTCAGGACATATTTAGCTGCATGTTAGAAAACGTCCTTTCAGTTATCTCTACTGTTCTATCAGCCACAAATAGTCATCGCTTCATCAGCACTCAGGCCCTTTTATTAGCCATTTTAATAGTTCCTCTTGTTTCACTTTAAGGGGAGCAAATTGACTATTTTTTTTAAAAAAAAACTGTAAAATACGTTTTTTAACGTTAAAACTAAAAACTACTTTGGTTTGTCTGAGCTTTTACAGTAATGTTGATGTCGTTTTATTGGTCCAGTGGCCAAGTTTAAACGACTGCACAGCTCTTTAGACTCTGAGTTTGTTAGAATTTATTACTTCTCAAAACTGCATTTTTTAACTTTAAAACGCTCTTTGGAAAGACAGTTTTTGTCTGATTGACTTCATATTTGGCACAGACACTTTGATGTACCATAAATATTAATACTCAAATATGAAAAAACATAAAACTTTGAACCAAAGTAGCAGAACATAATGAAACATTTTTGTATAAACTAAAATATTTTAAAATTATAATCACAACTTTTAATTCTTCACGAAGGTAAAATGAAGTTTTTAAAAAGGTTCCATAGAGATTATTTAAAGTTTGTTTCCCAAGAAGTAAGTTGAAAATAATTAAAGTTTAAAATCTCAATATCTAATGCCCCAATTTGAAAATTTGCATGGTAATTTTTCTCTTTGCTTTCTTTGCATGACATTAAAAGTATTTAAATCGAGTAAAAATTGCAAGAAAACTCAGTGATTTAACTGCTTAACGTCATTTAATAGTTTATCGTCTTTTTAAATTTATCTAAATATTTTTTTCATTTGTTAAATTTTTAGTTGCTAGATAACTACTTTATGGTATTAAAATTTCTGAACTATAATTTTGAATAGTTTACTCAGAAGAATTATCATGTATATAGGGGTCTTCAGTGCGAGACAAAAGAAAGTTAGGGAAAGCAGTGGTCAGCCTTACCTGTTTTGCCTCTCATTTTCCATACTTTTTCATTGTATAAGAAAAATAAAATAATACAATTTATTTCCAGGCGCACTAGTTTCAGAAGAATTTTTAATGCTTTAATGCTCTTAGGTATCTCTCTGCTATAAAAATACATTTTGAATGTTATCTTTTATACTCACTTTGCATTTTCTTGAAGAATTTCACTGATTGTTTTATATATTAACTTGATTATTATTAATTTTATTTAAAATTTATAGAAGTACAGAGCATTATTTTCGAATTATAACAGCCTGTTTATGTGATCAATATATTCTTACGAATTAGCTCTTTCAGTAGTCCCCTGTTAATCTCCGTACAGGTTCTGCAATTACAGAAAGCACGATTCTATGTGAAGTCAGACGGAAAATTAGAACAATTATTCTCTCAATTTTTTAAAATTTAATGTACGTTATCTATAGGTTGAATGTTTTTGTGCAATATGACATTCATAGGTCTAATTTATGCATGTTTTCGCAATAATTGCTGTATTTTATTAAGTTTGCATTAATTTTTATAGGCATAGCTCTCGAACCCCTTTAAAATATAACTCTGATTAAAAACTCATTTAAAAGTAAATACCTTGCGAAGATAATGGTTTGTAAAACAATTATTAATTTACAGTTTTACTTCTATTACTACTGCTGCGGATCGCATGCTTCTAGAATATTAATAACTAGAGTACGTGAGAGAGAGAAATTAATAATAGTATCGTAGTAGTGCACGTATTTAAACAAAAAGTGTTTTTTTTCTGATTTTCTTGTCAACAAACTTGTAGATGCCCCTTTAATTAGAGTCTGGAACCTGTAGGATGAATCTGTCTCTACAGAAAGCGTTATATACTTTCTATCTTTTGAAATCACAGTTTGATTTTAATTAATATTTGCAGTTGGTTTATACAGATTTCAATTCAAGTTTCTCTTCCAATGGTCGCAAAGAAAAGGGTTTAGAATGTAAGTTATGTATAGTGTTAATTTTCTTTACATTCAATTAACACAAAACGAAATAAAGCAACTATTTTACGAATTTACACGAAACGTCATCAGCCTGCCATACTCACTACTAGCAAAACAACTAATTATCGCTGGTGGAGAGTGCCAACATTATAGCATTATACTTCAAATGTAATACTGTTTGGTATTTATTGATTTATTAAATCCACGGATCTTACGGGACTAGTCAATATAATATAAGTGTCTATAAACAAAATATTATTAATTCAAAATATCAATATTTACTACATTCATATAAAACAGAACTATTCAGAATAAACAGTATGAAAACGGTATACATCATAATATAAAAAACAATAATATATAATTAAATACAACAATAATGGTCTAAGTTTATAATAATTCAGTCCTTAAGCTCTATAAATTATTTGTACCACTAAATATATGGGAATATTACACTTCTTGGGGAACATTAATTTAAGAGTAATTGGCAACACAGTCAAATATATTAAATATAGGAAAAACACTGGTGACTGCGAATGTTCTCTTTCTTGAATTGGTCATATTTCAGTATTAGATTATTTATTTTCAAATATTATCATGTCTTTTATATTTAAAAATATATTTCATTATAATATTTAAGTATAATTTGCTGTGTTATTTCCCAAATGTAATTTCCCTGTTTCTATCAAACGCTTCATCAAGAAATAATGAATAAACACTGCATATGGACGTTTAAACTTATTTATTTTCGAATTGTTGTTTTATATGATTATATTCTTTATTATCCCTCACTGAACTAAGCAAGTGCTTAGACAAATGGTTAAGGCAGAACATCGTTATACACAGGAGTGTTACTACTAAAAATGTAAGACACTTCACGAGAAGTATGTTTACATTATTTCAATTAAATTTATTAACTGTAACTTTTAAAGCAGAATTTTATATTGAAAGTTTTCTGAAACTTCAATGCAGTGTAGTACATTTTAAAAGAAAGTTAAAGGTATCATAAATGTTCATATCTTTTGGGAGCCAAGGCAAATTCCACTTTAGATAACTCATACAGTTTTTCACAATCCAGCTGGATTTACCTTTTAAAATAAATTTTGATATTCTTGCTACTATGAAGAAATTTTGACAAGTCCTTTCTCTGACGCATAGAAAAACACAAATTAACTTATTTCACAAACTTTAAAAATTCTTAGTAAACATTAAATGTAATATTTTATAAAAACTGAGATAGTTTTACAAAAAGTACTTTCTGATGTCCTATGAGTATAACGTTTTCATCCTAGTTTAATATTATGAAGTGCTTTAAAAACATTGGCAATTAAGTCCTGCCAGAATTAACATACCTCCGTATCTGTTTTGCATAACATCTGAATCTTTTTCAAATTGCTCTACCGACCTGCCTCCGAGTTGAAGTAATAAATAACCTTCAGAGAAAATGCTTTAAAGGGCAATGTTTTCCACTATTTTCCCAGGCTATGGTTCTTGCACGCGACCTTTCTGTCGGCCAGGTTAGAAATAAAGGATATTAACCCGGGAGGGAATGCTCTGCTCGCAGTTTCACAAGGCAAAATATGACCAACATATTTGGTAAGGGGCTGGTTCATGCTAAATTGATGGGCAAGCTAGAAACTGTTAATTTTTGGGTCGAACATGAAGAAGAAGAAGAAGAAGAAGAAGAAGAAGAAGAAACTGCTTATGCGTACAGCTGCATGTTTGGAGGTTTTGGTAAGGAAAAGCGTCATTCTTATCGA
Organism: Metallyticus violacea; assembly: GCA_030762175.1. NCBI lineage: Eukaryota > Metazoa > Arthropoda > Insecta > Mantodea > Metallyticidae > Metallyticus > Metallyticus violacea. Next base: position 17,441,692 of record CM060838.1, on the reverse strand, counting down.
AAGTCATGGGCGGGTCAAGATGCACAACTTCTCTCTCTGGTCATCATAACGGCACCCTACAGGTAACATTTGAAATTGTGATAGAGATTATATGGAGAATGTATAAAGCTATAGTAGCAGCAGCTCAACTCAACTATCAGTTCGTTGTATTATTTGTATTCCTCGTCCCTTGTGTAGATTTTAAAGTAGGGTGTTAGTGATTTTTCGGGTTATAGAAATAACGTAAAAGCGAGGGTTCTACTAGCGCTTGTGACAATGTCGGCAGAGGTGGGGGTATATTTCCCCTCCGCTGCGCAAGACTTCAGTGTGAGTTGAAATCTTGCGCAAGTAGCATGTGTTTGTTAGGCGACGTAATATAATGTATTGAGCGAAAGTATTTCATAGTGCGTACAGAATCAGCGCATGTTGTGAGTTAACTTTACTGATGTTGACGCTGCTAATCGGAGTTCGATTCATCGATTAGTAAACACATTTCGTGAAACGGGAAGTGTTCTTGACAGGAAATATAGACAACCACGTTCAGCACTTACAGAAGAAACTCTCGGTTACATTGGGCACGCTCTGGAAAGGTCTCCTATAAATCAGTTCGACCTCTTTTTCAACAAATGAGAATTTCTTATGGCTCTGTTCGAATGGATATGCAGTTGCTAAAGTTAAAGCCCTATAAAATTACTGTAGTGCAAGAACTTAAACCGGGTGGCCCTGCAAAAAGGTTGCGGTTTTGTGAATGAATTTTGAATAGGGTGCATGATGGAGAAATTGACCCTATTATAATTTTCTTTTTGGACGAATCATGGTTTCACCTAAAAGAGTATGTTAACTCACAAAATAACCATTATTGGAGTTCTGAAAAGCCTTACGTAATACACGAGGAAAAAATAGAAGTGTGGTGCGGTATTAGCAGAGAGAGAATAATAGACCATATTTTTTTTCCTCAGAAAGTAACAGTGAGTATTTTTTTTCTCCAGGAATTAACAATGAGGGGTATGTGCAAAACATTTTACCGCCTTTTTATGACCAGTTAACTGAGAGAGAATGTGATTTGCGACCTTTCAGCAGGACTCTGCGACGGTACATACAGCCAACTTCTCATTACAAGAAATTCATTATATGTTTCAGAGTTATCACTACCAACATATGGCTCCTCCATTCCCCTGATTTAATCCCCTACGATTTTTGTCTCTGTGGGGCATTAAAGAGAAAGTGTACAGAACAAATGCACACGCTTTGGATGAACTTAAAACTAACATTCGCCAAGAAATTGTTGCAATTTCTCAGAGGGAACTGCAGAGTGTAATGAGCAATTTCCTAAGCAGGTATCAGAAATACTTGAACAACGAAGGAAGGCAGTTCCAGCATCTCCTTGCTTAATACACGTGAGTAATTTACTTTTCTTTTTAAGCGTTTATGTTATGTACGTTAGAAATAACTTACGCAACAAATCTTACTATGTTTTCTGCGGGCTTCCTGTCATCCGCACTGCCGACACAGCTGTCAGCCTTGCCGGCCAGCTGCACGCCGTGAAACCGGTTGCGTGAAGGATCGTTCATCCCTTATAATATATAAATTATATATATTTATATAATTCGTTCTATAAGTAACTCGTATTTATGACCATTTAAAATACAAGTGAAACCTAACTTTACTGTTTAAATCTTATTTATATATGTTTTATGGATGCATTCAATAATGCAGATTGCTAAATGGTGCTATTTAATAGTTATTTTTTTTTATTTCACATGCTAAAGGTTCATAAGTTCATTCTGCCTATTTGGGAGAAAATTGCGGAATATCTTGTAATACTAATGTGGAGTTATTTCGTGGACTTAAACACTTACAATGCTGTTTTTGTTCAACGTCTTTGCTTATCCTCCAAAAAGAAAAGTTGTTAATAAGAAATAGCGTTGAATACATCCAAAGTACGAAAGCTGTGCATGCACAGATCATCGTAACCATACAGTTTTGCAAATGAATTTGCCTCGAGCTAAATTTTCAGAGATACCTAAATATTAGACATACTGAGGTTTGGAAGAGTGTGGCACTTTGTGACAAAATGTTTAAGCGCTTGATTACAATGTAACGAACTGCGGCAACCGATTATTTCATTTTAATTAACATCAGTCTAATAACGTTATATGAAAATATATCGAAGCAACTGCTAGGCCAGTAATAAATCGTGAATACAATGAGAGAGCAGCGAAGCATGGCGCTAGCCCTGTAACTGCGTATTTAAAATGTTCAGCGATTCTAGTTACCTTTTTGCAGAAATGTTGGAAGTGGAGTTAGTCGGCTTTTGAAATATACAAACCATTCTCTCACTACCATTATTGCTGAAAATGTTCAGCTATTTATGTTTAATCTTAAGAAAGTTCTAGATGTACCTGGAGCAAATAAATAAATCTTTATTTAATGAATATGCAAGGAAACATTCCTTATTGTTTTCAACAAATATATTAAACCTCTAATTTTTTGTATTACCTCGACGCTTAGCTTTTGTTTCTGTTGAATATGAACACTTTATATGGAGAGACGTGATTTGGTTTTTACTTGTAATTAACTTCCGCTGCACACAATCGTATACATCAAAATTTCAATAATTAGATACGCTCAAGTTTATTTTTTGGCACATCTCTAGATTCTCAGGATTATATGAAAACGTACATCACACAAAGTTGGCAAAAGACGCTCTACTGCAAGCATCTGGCAACCCTCAGGTCACCCCGCCTCTTCTCACGAAATCGTCTTTTTAATGGAAGCCAAACCGAGTAAAAAGCTCTATTAATATAACCTGTCTGTGACGGAGATTAGAGCAGTATCTCTCATCTCAAATATTAACGAATTTGTCGCAAGGAAAGTAAGTTATCGACGCGAGCTAGGGGTTAATGTTCAAGTCAAAGAGCGATAGGACCTTTTTATCAAAGAAATGAGCACTTGATGGAAACTCCAACATTCTTTCTTTATGCAGGCAGCATTTACTGCAGCCTGGGAGTCAAGGCTTCCAAAAAGAGAAATTTAAGGGAAACCTACAACTTGTATATTAGTTAAAATTAATAATTTACACAGCTAAAAGCTCAGTTCAGTCAGATAATGAAATAATACAGCAAATCATCCCAATGAATCGCATTTCTGAAGCAATTCTTTTTGTTCAGAAGGAAACTATTTTCTGAAATATACTGAGGAAAATATTAAATTTGTCTAACGTCTCACCCTAGATGAGCGGACGACCCTCATTAGCTATTGGTAACCATACTTGTCTTCTAAATACAAGATCGTGGGTTCAAACCCGGACAGGATCGATGGGTTTTTTTCGGGCGTAAAAATCCTAAGTATGGCTTCCTTCGGAAGGGAAGTAAAGCCGTGGGTCCCGTGCCGTACATTTACATCAAGGAAAAGAACCTCAAGCTTGAAAAAGAGGCCTCTGAGCAAAATTTGTCGGACGTTTCACGCCTTGAATAGAATGGGACGCTGATGACCTGAGATGTTTGCCTCCGTAAATAAACCAAAAAAAAAAAAAAAAAAAAAAAAAAAAAAAAAAAAAAACCCCTCATTTGCTGAAAAATTCAATATTTTGCATTTATCAAGTTTTGAAAAATAGACACAATTAATAGTTTTCATGTCAGCAAAGGCAGTTTTTAATTTAATTCTATTGACCGAAATTGTAAAGAAAAACTGAACCAACATCAATTTGATTAACCATAAAACGAAGGTACTTAATTAAATAAAATTATATTTATTGTTAACACTTACGAGTATATTTTACTTCTCAAATTTATCGCGCTGAATCTTAAAATGCCATTTTTTTTAATTTTCCTTAAAATGCTTCCTTATTGCTTAACACACTCTTGTTAAGTAATTAATGCCATCATTTTTTTTCTTTCGGTTTTAGAACATTTGGGCTTTAATATCCCACATGGGATTTAAATACTGAGAATTCTCTTTGATAATGAGTTTGGAAGATTTGTATGTATACTGATATTGAACTTAATTTTAAACTTGTGTTCACCATTTTTTTGCTATACTCTGTTTAATTAGAAGGAAAAAGGAAGAAATAATTAGCAAAGTTATAGAGAAGAAAGTAAAATAATTAGAAGGCGGAACTGATGGATTTAATTGAGCAGAGGACAAGATGTGATAGTTATTGAATATAATAATAATAATAATAATAATAATAATAATAATAATAATAATAATAATGTACCAGTACTCTTTTTCACTACCCGAGTGTAAAGATTACCTAGAGGTCATAATTATCACAAAAACGAGCATTTCACAATAAGAGTATTAAGGCTATTTCCAATTTTTTCAATTTTGATTGAACCAATTTGAAATGTCCCATACTCATTACTACACCTCGAAAGTTCATATACTTAAAAGTGGCAAAACATGCATACATACATGCATTAAAAAGACTAAATATGATTTATATATGGCATAAAATGGCAGGTTCTTTAATACATTTTAATATTTTACACATTTGAACATTAATTATATTTTCTGTAATTTATATGACAATACAAGACTTTTTCTTCTGTGCCTAGGAAAAACCTTTAAGGTGAAAATGTCATAACTTGTTACTGGACAGAGTTTATACTAAGGGCATTATCATACTTTGAGAAAGTAGCATCCTTATCCTTTAGGATATTGCCATCTTTGCAACATTTTAAAACTTGGATTGATAGCAAGCACTTTGCTCAACTTCTGGCTACAATATTCAGAGGTCTCTAGTGTAGTTATTGTTGTGATGCATGAAAAATGTAATTTGCAATCTTTGAATTGTATGAACAGGGAACGTTTTTATATTTCCTACTCTCGTTAATCACTTTTCCCCTTAAAAGACTTATTTAATAACACATTTTCTTTTCCAGATTAATTGTAAAAGTTATACATTGACCCTACTTGATATTTTTTTAGAATTTAAAAAAAATGGATAAAACATTATGTAAAAGCGATCAAATGTCGGACAATTTTCTCTTTCTCGTAAGCGAGGACGACGGTGCAGAAGTGCTGCTGTGAGAATCTCATAGATCGAGAGTGGCTTTTCGAGGAAATAAGAGATTTCTTGCAGCCAGTGTACACGAGCGACCAAAGCGCAGTCAGTACTGTTGATAATGTCATATAGGAAGAAAACTTACATACGAGTACAGTGACAAAACACGAAAACATTGTTTTTCTATCAACATAGGTATTTCTTTTATTCGTTCCTGCACTTTGCTGCCGGACGAGTCTCTCAAAAGTTACCTTTGGCGATTCCCCCCTCATTAAGGTAACCAGGTAGTGTAATTGTAGAAAATAATGCAGCATATACATTTTGCACTGAATCTCAGAAACTTATAATGCTATCAATATGAAATTTTTATGAGATATTAAGAATACGTAACTAAAGATACACTACAAATTTTAATCCTCTAATGTACTAAAATATTTTTAAACAAAAATAAATCTTATTTTCCATAACTTAAATGTTTGACATAAATGTGCATTTTTCTCAGGATTGGCTGGACCAATCTTGTTGAAATTTTGCACACACACAATGAATGCACATGTTAAATGTGGTAACTAGAAGTATTTAAATATCACTATTAGTCGATAAAAATCAATACCGATAAAAATTAAAAATATTTATTTTTTTCAAAATTTAAAAATTAATTTATTTTTAATCAAATAGCATAGATATATTATTCTTGTTTCCATAATAATATATTACCTGCAGTTTAAGTAAAATAAAAGGGAAAAATTCCAAAAAATGGATTGTTATGTCACAGTTTTTCAGTTTTCTAATAAAATTTTATTTTGGTTTAAAATTTTTTAAAAAACCTTTTTATGTGCATTAAGTATTAAAATTTCAGAGCATCTTTGGTTAAGTTTTCTTAATATCTCTCAGAAATTTCATAGTGATAGCTTTAAAACTTTCTGAGACACAGTGTAAAATGCATACTGTTGCATTATTTGCTTGATTTACGCACGCTTCCTGGATACCTTAAAGCGTGGAGTCTTGAGATTGTGGTTCGATGATCACCAGGACCGCCCTCCCTGGCTGAGGTTATTTCTAGGTTTTCCTGTCCTCATTAATGACAAATACCGGGGAGGTACCCTAAACTTAGGCCTGAAACGATTCTTTCCTTTAAACAAATTCCTTTCTCAGTCTATCATTTAATGTATCAGCATTGTCCACCGCCTATGATTCCTCAGAACGGGTGTTAAACACTATTAAAAAAATCACTCTTCACCGCTACTTCAGCCTTGCTTTTCTTGTAGCAGCGTGAGTGACTAAGTCAGGCCGCCGAGATACCAGTGAGAAGGAAAGTACTTTTTCCCGGTTTTAGCACTAAATAAAGTAAAAATATAACGCTGAATTATTATCCACAGTTCAACAGTACATATTTGAACAATAAACTTACATTATTTTCACTCAGATGACAGCATATAACTCTCAATTTGAAGGCACCTACCTTGTTCCCCAGATAGCCGTTTACTAAGCAGGGCTTTCCTACTTTACTTTTCTTTTGTCATTTGGACTTCAATGTTGTGATTTAAGCTTAAGTTCTGTGCGTTTCCAGTGATTTCTGATGTGAAACTGAACAGCAGAAAATGTAAGTTTGACATGGAGTGGGCATTAAAAATTCCAGTAAGGGGTAGGACGTATTATTAGAGCACAGCGAGTAAATTGCAAACGTTGCACCTTAGAACCTTTCTCTGACGGTTCAAGACTTGCATAATCACTAGCTTCGCTTCGATGCCGTTCTCGATTGGCCTTTGTTTTTCCTTGTTACAATAACAGCAATGGATAAACAACCTCAGCCAAATGAGACACCATTCTAAAAGTAAACAACTTCAAGTGATGATATTAATTACTGATCAGTATCAGGAATTTCTTGTAGGAAGTGTTGCTATTCTAGAACTTGTAATGAGGAAAAAAAAAAAGGATAAATTGAAATATGCTTCCTTTAAAATTAAATGTTTCTAAACACTCGTGTTTAAATAAGAATAATATATATGTGTAAAATAAAAAATGATTGAAATATGCAAAATAAACCTAGTGTTAATACTCAGAACATAACCTGCAAAAAATTTTGAAAAGTTCTTAAATATATCCTTATATAATATGCATTTACGCGAATAGGTCTAATAATTAAACATTATATTTTATTATTTGACAGCTATTAGTTCGGGAAACATTACCTGTTAAACATTTATAATACATTTTTGGAATATTTAAGCTCCTATTTTTGATCATACACTAACTATTTTATAATTAAACTTTTGTTTATATAGTTGGTACTGTTACAAAATATATTTCGTAAATATTTAGACCATCCTGGCGAGATAGTATCCCATGAAGTTATTTGTGTGCTGAAAAACGGAATAAAAACTTTTCTCTAACTCAAGAAGGAAAATTTTACAGTTACATAAAACAAACTAAAGCAAAGTTGTTTGAAGTTGGGCGTAAAGTTGAGTATGTACATATTTTTCCTCTCTGGAAATTCACTCCACCTACCAGCAGTTTAAGAACTGTAAACAGAACCATTGCCCTACAAGTCAGGCATGATTCATTCTCTCCCAATTAACACCGCCTGTGGTGGTGCCTCAGTAATAAAAAACGGGCGTTAAATATTATTAAAAAAACACCCCCAATTAACGTTTTATGCTACCTGTTAATTTTCATGCACTAAAATCGCTGAAATATGCATTTATACCAGTAAAACTTTTAATATATACAACAAAATATGCAGTAAGAACAAATTAAATGCTCTGTCAATAAATGCATTATTTAAATTTTGAACTCACTTCAATCGTGTTCGAGTTCGGCTTTTATATTGTAGGTTTCAATGTCGTTATTCCCACTGTTGGAGCCGCCTTTGAAAGTTCTTTTTTACGTTGCTTTACTTTTAGATGCCAAGTAAATTATTGCCATAGCCTTATTGCAATATGAAATCATTGATAAGGGATATAGACTCGACGATTCATAGTAAATGTGAAGAATGTGATTTATTTTATGGAAAAGGAAAATGTTTCATTTGGAATTCAAAACCGCTGGCTTCTGATAGAAAAACTTGTCTTGAAAATATAACAAAAAATGCGAGCTTGTTTAGACTCGGCATGCGATTTAGACAATCCTAACCACACAAAAATAAATTAATCTTTGCAAATGAAATAATAACGGAAATTGTAATTCATTAAACAAAATGCTGGAACAATTAAACTACAAATCCAACTTGTCCAACTTAAAAAAAATGACGAAATTTTGGCACTGATCGCAGTAATGCTTTTGTGCGATATGTTCCAAGTCTGGTCGTAAACAGCTGCAATAAATTCTTTCCACAGACTGAACAAGTCTTCCAATTTTTTGAGCAACTGTATCTTTGAAGATATGTGAAACTTGACTTCTGGCTTTGGAATTTGAGATTTACATTTTCAATATATTTATGTCATACTGTAGAGGTATATTTAAGAGTCCGCGATTGCGTTAAGGAGGCTCTAATTCTTTTTACAAGAAGATTGCCTTTTCGTGTTTAAAGGCCAAGTAAAAATAATGTTCTAACTGACGCTCATTCCCCAGCCTGTACAATGCATATATTTATTCTGGAAATGATATGATGGAATGAAACTTTTGGATGAAGAAAGAAAAACATTTACAAAACCGACACAAGCTGTGACTTGCCTTTGCAAATGTATTTGTGGTATCAGTAGAAATGTCGGTCCTGGTGGTGTAGAGGTTACCATACTTGCCTCCTAAACCCAAGATCGCGGGTTCGAACCCGGCCAGGATCGATGGATTTTTCTGGGGCGTAAAAATCCTAAGTATGGCTTCCTTCGGAAGGGAAGTAAAGCTGTGGGTCCCATGTCGGCACGAAAAAGAACCTCAAGCCTGAAAGAGAGGCCTCTGAGCAAAATTTGTCGGCCATTTCATGCCCTGAGTTGAATGGCACGCTGATGACCCGAGCTGTTAAAGAGCGTCCATAAATAAATCAATAAAAAATCAGAAGAAATATTATTGCTGATTTATAATTTTCATCGGTAGAGCTGGGTAAAGAATTACTGTAACATAAGCAGGAGCTCAAGTCAAAAAAAAGGACACTCCCTGAATTCATTCCAAATAAGGACAAATTCAGTGTTTACGGTTTCACTAAATATTATCCATTGTACCCAAAAAGACTAAGTCAGTTATTGCTTTCATCTCTACATCATTACAAATTTACAGATGATAAAATCAACAAACCAGAAATAATACCTTTTTATAATGCCACCAAATATGGCGTTGATACATTAGATATGAAATGCAGAAATTATTTGTCGAACCATCGAACGAGAAGATATTCACTGGTATTTTACAAGCCCATGTCTGTCAAGCTGTGCTAACGCTTATTATATATTGTGAGAAACAAGTGCACTTGGATAGATTTGCTTTTGTGAACAGCTTTGGCTTTCCTAACTTGCAGGACAATGTGATGAAACTCAGCACTACAGATCAGCAACAGGGATTGGAGAAGTTAATCACAAAGAGCGACAGACTTGAGAAAATTAAGAATTGCTGCTACTGTCCCTACACTAAAAGCAGAATAACAATCTACAAATGAAATGTGAGGAACGCCAAATTGTTTGCAATGTTCCAAAACGCTGTGCAAAGTTTGCTAAGAAAATTTGTAAAATCCATTTTTGGTTTGAAATGTAAATATTTTTATGCCTAAGGATATTTAGTGTTTTTATTAATACATTTCTCTATAATTGTTAATTCGCTTATAACATTATAAATATTAAAATATTCAAACTAAAGTATGATTCTCAAATATGGTAATGATGGTATAGCACAAATTATATGCTAAACTCCTGAAATAAAATGTGTCATTCTCTCAGACGGATGGTGCTGTAAACCAGTAACATCTTTTTTTTATAAGTTACCACTTAATAGTTAACAAGCCTTAGAAAGAAATATAGTGGGCAAAGGAGCCAAGCTCGTGATAATAAGACCTTACTATAATAAAGCTCTGAACCAGACAAGAAAAGCGGCACAAGACCAGACAAAATGGTTTCCTGGACGAAACGACAAATGTTTTTAGCAAATTCGTAGTAATCGTTATAGTGAAGATCGTGTTGCAAAGAAACGTTTAACATTCAGAAGCCTGTGGTGCCTCAGTAGTAAAATCGGGCGTTAAACACTCACTATTCAGCAACAAAACCTTGTGATCTTAACCGTTATTAAACCATGCAGGAAAACCTATGTGTTCAACTTTTACAATGAGTGCAATTTAAAGCAAGTAAACTTTTGGTTTCATTTGATTTTGTTGCAGTTAGCGAAAATGTACATTCTTAATGTGAAAAGTGCCTAGGATTGTCACTTTAGATAAATCTTGCACGTGGAAAAACTACTTTTTTCCTTACAGACGTTAATGGCGCATAGCGAAAATTAGGGGTAAATATTACTACTGCACTAATACTTAGTGCCTTCCTATTGGCTTAATGGTATTTCAGTAAAACTAAAACCAGCTTTTCTTTTCTTTTTTGACAGCGTATCTTTCTGTTTCCAATATTTTATTCAATAATAATGTTCTAATTGTTGGAAGACCTTAGTCATATCTATATCTGATAATTCCAAACGCATGATTATTGAATGAATAACTGTCAAAGTTCACAAGTGTTTTTGGAATGAGGTTTGCATGTATTAGAAGAGTTTATGACGTTATTCGCTGCCAAACACAATGCTATACTTGTTGTAGGGAAATGATGTACAAACCCTATTCATGACTATTCATTCCTAGCTTCAAAGAACTTACTGTAGGAGTTTGAATCCACAAATGTCCCTTGGGTTTCATCCCCAGCCTTTTATAAACATGCTTACCCCACAAGATATAAACTCAGTCATTAGCCTTTTGTTGTGTACAGAGCATTCAGTCAGTTCTTTGCTTCTGAAGTAAACGTTACAAAGCCAGTGTATGTGGCAAAGCTTTGTACCAGCTTTCGTTGAGTGTGTGCACTTTTTTCTTGCTATTTTTTTCCATATAAGTTTACATTGTTTGCTATCGTTTCCACGCCCGAACTTGCATTTTGCCGAGATGTTTTATGCCACAAAGTTAAGAATACCGAACCATATGGTGGTAGATAACGGCAAGAAAGACCTAACAGATGGACTCAAATTTTTAGAGGGGAGGTGAAACCAGGTTCTAGTGGAAGCAAAGATAGTGGTATTTTAGAGAGAGAGAAGGGACAGACTAGAAAGTTTATTGTACTTTGATAATAACAGAAGTTAGGAATATATCTCCACATTGTATGAATATGCTCAGTTTTATTACAGATAAGGGCAAAGCATTTTACAAATTTTCCAAGCGCCTCAAGTTAGAAACAGTTAACTGATAGTTTATCTGTCGCAAATGCTATGAATAAAGAATAATTATTACCATTTTGGCATGATTAGACCCTTTTTGATTGTTTTTCGTGAGCTATTGGATTCAACAACAATTTTTTGTTGGTGAATCATTAAACATTAGCTCGATTTTTAAAATCAGAATGTCAAAATGAAAAATTCATAGGGAATAATAATAATAATCTAAATAGCTTAATTCTTTAGTAGTGCAAGGAAAGTTAATTATTGTTTCGATATGAAAATTGGTAGAAAAATCTATTAGAGCAATAGTGACGGTGTATAACTTTGGCATTTATGCTACCCTATTATACAGGGCTATTCAAAAAGGAGGAACTGATTTCTTAAAATTACAGCTCAAGCTAAAATATTATTGGTGCGGCAAGATAGAGAATTTATACCACTTAATTAGCAACAGCTCCGAAAAAAAATGTGGCGACGCAATTGTTACCTACTCAAGGTAAGGCGGTTGGGTACATGATGAACACGGAAATTATAAGACTGTGCGGAAAAAGTGAAAATGACGCGATTATTTGTTGTGCATGGTGCCGAAAGAACCTATGTTTTAATCACTGCATCAATCCCGTCACTTTTGTTTTGTTTTCGTCCTTAATCACTGCATCAACCCCGTCACTTTTGTTTTGTTTTCGTCCCTGCAAGACACTAACAGGAACGGTCGATCATCTCCGCGAATCCGGAACGCCGGGCTGCAGTTAAAGGATGTCCAGTTCCTATTCTTCCACTGCACCGACCGGACATTTTCCAACTTCGAATTCGGGTGCTTGCAGTTGAAAACAGCAGCTCATTTTTAGAACATGAACTTCTTATAACACATAAATGACGCAGGATAAGTGTTGAGGTATGTTTCGATATGAGTGTATTGACATGTTCCTCGTTAGCTGTGTAGCTTTGCACCATAGTGAAAGAAATATCAAATAGCATGTTCAGCATGAGGGGGTACAATTTTTCTTCCAGTTAAGAGGAAAACGTTCTCTTAAGCCTCTTCTCCCTCGTCATTTGTGAATTTTCGTACCTGTATCAATAATGCACATTTTACTTATTTATGTAGTATATTTTTTATGTTTTTCAATGTAAACCATTTCAGAATTTTGATTTTTTCACTTAAGTCAGTGTTTGCCTATAGTATCCACCATCTTGTAACTGTTATATTGAAAGAAAAGTCTGTGACTCTGGCACGACAATGTATTATTATTATTATTATTATTATTATTATTATTATTATTATTATTATTATTATTGTTGTTGTTGTCATCGTCAAAATTTTAACTTTTGAAATAACTTTGCTTCAAACATCAGGCTTGTCCTCGAGCAATTTGCATTTTAAAGTCCTAGCTTCAAGTAATATATTGCAAAATTAATTATAAAATGTTTGACTTTTCTTCAACGTGCATATTATAATTCGTTATTTTTATATATATTTTAGTTTTTTTGGTGCTTTTTGTCGCGATCCCCTGCCTATCTACCCGTTTAAAGGATCATTTTATACTTATTCACAAACTGGGAGCAATGTTCAAATTATATACCATATTTATAACCAATAAGTGTTACCTTCATGGTGGATGGCGACCAAGATAACTATCATGGAGCAGTTGGCTACACGTCTACTTTCCTCAAGCTCTCACACTCGACTCCTGTAAAACCGTTAAAGAAAGCTTCCTCTTCCCTTATCAGACATGCGAAGCGACTAATTTTCCTTATGTAATATTTTCCAGCCCCCACTTCACTTCTAATTCTTAACCGACTCATTGCTACAACACATTGTCAACCTACTATATGTCACAACCTACATCTGATTCTAATTATGCATCTTATTCCTTTAGCATTATAAATAACATTTTTTGCATTATCTACAAGTCTGATATTAGTGATTGAATTTTCTGTTGTGTGCACATTGTCAGAACTTGGTATTGGGCAGCTAATGGGAAAGCAAGAACGATTTTACCGATTGCAAACTCTTTGAACGAAATGCCATGAAAAGGGAAGGAGGCTTATAAAAAGTTATCGTCGAACGTTAGGAGAGAACGGCATTCACGAGTAGAGGGTAGTTTTAAGTGCGAAAAGAGATGTTAAAACATTTTACAGTGCTGTAAATAAATAAGCGATGCATTTATGGTTTCCCGATCATCTTTTATTCTCTTCTATAGTGCAGCTGTCTGAATAGCGATTGGTCATAAAAAAGTAACGTTTTAAGTTAAGCTTAGTGAGGAATGAAGACATTATGAAAATGGAATGCATACCATCCCGGTTCCTGCTAAAAAACATCCACCAGCATTCTAAATATAATTACTTCATAATAGGATAGAAAAATATCGGGATCTCAAGGTTCTCGGGTTCGATTTCGGATGAAGTCGATAGAATTTTCAGGACTTGATAATCGAGACTGCAAAATCTCCGGAGGGGTTTTAAGCCTTTGTTTCCATGTTGTAATATCATGATATGTTATCTGAAAAAATATCTTGGACAAAATTATCGACCATATCATGCTCAATTTAGATGGGCTGACCACCTAATCACTCTGGTCTCTGTAAGAAAACAAGGCTAACTAAATTTTCTTTGATATGTATAGAGGGTGCCAAAAATGTACACACACTTCAAGCAAAGAAAGAACAGTGTTAACTTAACGAAACTGAAATCACACAAACAGAAAACGATGAGCACTAATTATTTTAGACTTTTACAGTTACAATAGCTGCTCAAAATGCCCACCATCGGCGTCGATACACTTCTGAGTACGTTGAACTACTGATTGAGCAACGTTTGCGAAAGTGTCCTCGGCGATTGTAGCCCATGCCGTTTCAATTTCTTCCCGAAGTGCTGCCAGTGTAACTGGTTTTCTATGGTGTACAACACCCTTAAGAGTTTTCCGTAGGTAGAAGTCCAACGGAGTTAGATCCGGAGAACGCGGTGGAAACTCAATCGGACCTCTTCGTCCTATCCAGTGCCTTGGATACTTAAAAATTGCTTTCCGCTGTTCAAACGATAATCTTCGCTCCATTTAGTTTTAGCAACGCTAGCATAACGTAATGTGAGTCACATCTGTTTACAGAACATCATACTATACATTACTGTCGTTTTTTGGCAAAATTTGAAATGTATTAAATAGACATTTACTGTGAAAGTGCGTATATATTTTTTGGCACCGTCGGTGTTAACTTCTTTATCAGGGAGAAGGCATGTTTCATAATGAGCTGTGGTGTTATAGTAGTGTAAAAGTGCACAAGTAATTAATGCTTAGGGATAAAATATAACAAGTATATACCTATAGCTGTAACAGTAATTCCAAAAAACATAGTTCACATTTCCGTTGTAATATAATTTCTCTTTTTATTCAGATTGAGAAAAAGTTAAAACAGCTATTTCTGATAATTACAATTTTAACGTAAATATTTATCAAATTTTCAAAGAAGTTTTGTGTAAATATAGTATTTGAATCATCACGAACAGCACAGCTCGACCACCAGTGTTCTCTGATGTACAACGTTGTACAGAGAGATGGGTGGGGGGCAATTGCGACACCTCCACTGATTGTATCTCGTAACTCTTGATCGCAGCGGGGCACAGCTGATTGGAACTCCACCCCAAGAGGGTCTCGCAGCTCTGAATTAATAAAGCAGTTCACTGCAGGAGAACCAGATTACGAAGGCAACGTACTCGCATGACAGCTTTACGTTGGAACGTTTTCATTACAGGTCGATGTTAAAACTGTGAGGAGCTTTCCCAAATTGTGCATGGGGAAGCTTTCTCTGTATTAGTAACACTTTCTTTCTATAGGCGTTGTGCGATATAAACAGAACCTGCAAGTAGAAAATGGGCGTAAACAATCAGGATGCCAGTAACTTTGTTTTGCTGTTATTCTTGGTACTCTGCGCATCTTACGGTCACAATTAAATGTATTAGTTACTTTTAGTAAACGGAGGTGTACCTAAATGTAAGGAACATATTTGGAATTTACTAACAACGCATTTTGCATACAAACTCGACTCAATTATTACAATTGGAGACCATGATAGTCTGGAAATAAAATATAGGTAGACATCAGTACAGTTCTCCCTTCTTGCTACCACACCCTCAGAATTAAGGGTAGGATGACGTAAAGTTATTCAGAGATGTTTCGCTTGATGGAAAATTACGTAATAAATTTACTCAGTGAAATGTAAGAAAACAAATTATTCATTGAAACGACATATTAGAATATAATTAAAACAGCAGTGAAACAATCTCAACACTATTATTAAATATTATGCCAAATGATCAAAGGTGATATTGTTATAAACGAAGTGTTTGTTAGAATGGCGGAAAAAGTAACCAGACTGAAATTGTGGTATATAAAAACACGCGCTCTTCTTGGCTAAAGAAAGCTCTACTCCTTAATTAATAATTAATTATTCGTATGATTTTAAAGTGTTCTGAACCGTTGCGATCCCTTTTACCGATTACACGAGGGTTGATCAATAAATAATGATCAAAAAATTAGTCATAATTGAACAGCGCTAACATGTAACTTTACAACATTTTGTTAGCCTAACACGTAATGTACACCTGGTACTAGTTTCATTGTTGTTACTTTTGGTTTCCGTCTGAGATGTGTGCAAGTTGCGACATGTTCAGTTCCGCCCACAGAAAATGGAAGGGACAAGCGACGAATAATAATTCTGCTTTGGTTTTCACAAATCTTGAAAGGAAGCTTTTGCAATGTTACAGGAAGCCTTTGCCAAATTTGTTCTTCCTTGTAGTACAACTTGAACATGATTTAAAATATTTAAAGAGAGGAGCAATTAATTTCAAAGGAAGGTGGACCTGGTTTTGCTGTGTGTGCTCTAATGGAATAACACGTTAACACCACTTTTGGCATTGCGAGAGAGGATCATCGAATAACAGAGAACACTTTCAGAAATTCTGATGCATGTATCAACAGTCTGTTATGTCTCAAAAATTTATTACTGATCCTTATATGTATCAATACTATTATCATCTTTATATTAAACCACACACTCAATATAAATGAATAAATCGTTTTCAGATTAAGATCTAATAGCCAGTTCAAGCCCAAATTTTATCTAATGCCACCTCACATTTGACCATAATGCAATCACGGCTCATAAAGTAAAGGGTTGAAGTGATATCGACGTTTTCAGTTCACCACTGTACCAAACGGACGTGTAAATGTTTACATTTCTAATGATGGTCGTGCAACACGAAAGAGTTGATATATTACACGGATGTACTTTGCTCTGTTTTCATATTGCAGCTGCGCCGGAGTGTACACAACAGATAGGAACGAACCACCGCTAGCAAAGTGATGGGTAGTTTTCAAAGCTGAGGTTATTGCCCTAGAAGAGGTTAAACTTGGTCCTTCACACTTGTGTGGATTCAAGAAATAGCTTTACAGAAAATATGATGCGAAAAATTAATGGTACTGTTGCTACAATTAGAAAAATCAAGCTACGTCATAAACAGGACTGGGTTGAAAGGCGAGTCTTGAAGGACAAGACAAGACCTGAAACATCTTTTATTTAATATCCATTGTTATAAGAATAAAACAATTGAAGTATTAAAACTAATAAAATGAAATGGCTGCCGATTAAGTGTCTTTTTTATATTAGGTATTTTCTATTTAAATAGTGCATACTTTTATCTTCCAACGCTCGAGAAAATACAGTGGAATGAGCAGTACATAGTTCAGCTACACACAGCTGCCGCCAAACTACAGAAAACGCACTTATATTATTTAAATACGATGCTGAAAATATTCTCAATTTGCTGCAAGGTTAACAGTGCAACGTCGAACAATATTTTGCAGCCCAGTTTCTGAAATGTTGGCTACTTCTCGTATGTTGTTTTGCAATTCACCCAACGTTCGTAGATTGAATTCACAGACCTGTCTTTTACAATATTAGACTTATTGTTCTGATACTCAAAGCAATACTTCCAACAATAACAGGCAACCGTATTATCAGCATTATTTTGTGCATCTTTGAATGGCCGCGCAGGCTGCTAGTTACTGCCGGAGCAAGTTCCCGTACGCGAGCGTGGAAAGATAAAACGAATAAAGATTCTACAAAACCTTATTTACTAGTATGAGTAAAAGTTGCGACTGAGATTCTAGTTCTTCTTCCAAGATTAATGTTCATTATGAGAAGGCGGATCCCAGATCGTTTCATCAATATTTTGCAGTCAAAATAATGCTCCCAATTCTGCAATTTCCTCTGTCGGTATGCAAAATGTGTAGTTTGGTGCTGGTGATCTGCATGTACATCAAAAATGCAATACCCTGGCTGTTGAAACCGCGGTAGAAGTAGGAAATATTTCTTCTGTGCTTTTAACTTATTCCCTCCTTCCTTCTTTGTAACGCAGCCCTTTTTAATTTTCGCTTTTAAACATCTTTCCTAGTATTAGTCTTTAACATCTTTCTACTTTATTTTATCCATTGTTCTCTTTGTGTTCCCATTCCTGAATCTTCGCTCATTTTCAACTGTTCTACAACTTATTTACTCCATAAATTCACCGTTTTTTTGCCTGTATTTATCTTTTCTCTCCCACTTTCGTTTGCAATTAACCTTCCCAGCTTTCCGTATATTTTCCCCCTTTACTTTCTTATTCTGCTTCTTTATTATTCCACATTCTCAACATTTTCCCTTAGCTTGGCTCTTACAATTTCTTCCTCTCTCCTTGCTTTGATGTTCTTCTTCACAGCTTTCTCACCCTCCGCCCACTCGCTGTTCATTGTGCCCACAGGCTTTAGAAGGGTTTCCTAGA
This sequence comes from Metallyticus violacea, assembly GCA_030762175.1. Classification (NCBI taxonomy): domain Eukaryota; kingdom Metazoa; phylum Arthropoda; class Insecta; order Mantodea; family Metallyticidae; genus Metallyticus; species Metallyticus violacea. The sequence goes on along the minus strand of CM060838.1, from coordinate 17,423,562 downwards.
ACTAAGCATAGCAAGTTTTCCCGGTATGCAGTTGACATAATATTATATCGATCTTGAATGTACGTGGCTATATAAAAATTAAGCCAACAAGGGAGCTCACTAAGTTATTTCAAAGAATAAATAATTTATTTTTATTTCCTTTACTCAACAAATGGATATTTGAAATTTCGGCATATTAATATACGATTTTTTAACGAAAATGATTAAATCGTCAGTTCATAATTTATAATTTTACGCATTTTAATCTTATCTTATTACGCTCTTTTTTGTCTATAGATGTTAAAGACGTTAAGTAGAACAGGGATACGTTTATCAAGTTGGGATCTTTTTGCACAGAATAACAACTGGTCAAAAGTGGGTTTTTCTATGCAAAGTGCGTGGAATTAGGAGTACTTTATTGGAGTAAGCAAGCTCTTTGAGTTTAAACGTATATGTGTGTACACGTGCGCGCACAAATGAGCAATAATAATTATAAATATATTTTATGAGAAGTGAAAAATCTTTTTATATAAGTATCTGTGTAATAAATAGCACGGATCCATGTTACTCTTGTTGTATAAATATATTTTTGAGGTAAATTTTCCAGAAAAATCTCAAATTTTAAAATTGCAACGTTAAAACAATATCTCATAAAGGCTAGTCCGGAATTGTATGCTTCCAATATTAAATTTCCCATTTTATAAAATTAATAATGTAAGTAGCATTTAAATGCTTTTAATGCTTCTTTATCCTCTAGTAATTTTAAATACAAAATTGAAACCCCATTAAGAAAATTTTGTGTGTGCATAGTAGTTATTTGTTACAACATACTCAAAAATATTTTGGGTATTTGGAATTGTTTGGGTCTGTAGAGGATTGGTGGAAAATGCTTTAGGGAAATATCTAGGTATAATCAACTGCAGCACATTTCCAAATGAAATGGTGTAGTAGAAACAAATTTCAGGAAAGAGAAGTGAATTGAGCGTATCAAGATGATAAGATTGTAAACATTGCTTTTAAATACAGGGAAAAAGAAGAAAACTCAACATGCAAAGGTCTTAAAGATCCACACCGTGAAAGATCGAAGCGCTCCATGGTTATTCATTCAACAAGCATAATATAGATTTTGAGCAGTATTTAAGAATGCCTAGTTTCTATGTACAGTGATTTATGTCTGTGACCATTTACAAGGTAATTAAGAACATAAATATTTTAAGTCTTTCATCTGCATTATAAAAATATTTTGCCAGTGCCATAGAAAGAATTACTAATTATTACAGAACGGATTTTTATGTCTTTTAACTTGAAAAATATTTTATTTTTAAGTAGTAAAAATGAAAAGTATGTATAAACATGCAACATATTTTGTTTCAATATTACAAAAATATAAATATTTATTTTAAAAATCGCTTACTAATAGATTTTTTAATGGTATTTAACGCCCGTTTCTACTACTGAGGCACCACAGGCGGTGAACACTGATGATACATGAGATGAAATATATTGGGAAAGAGTTTTTTTTTTTTTTTAAGGAAGGTAACGTTCCAGGCCTAAGTTTAGGGTACTTCCCCGGCATTTGCCAATCACGAGGACTGAGAACAACAATGTGTATTAGCCGAATTATTTGAAATTTTATTTTCATTAAAAACTTACAAAATATGTATTTTATGTGAAGTATAATTTCATATACATATTGCACTGTTCCGGTTCGGAATTTATGTTTTAGTTAGTCTTTTTTCTATGCATATGGAATGAATATATGTATATACATATAACCCTACCCTACTAATTAGCATACTTTTAATGGAGGAAAACTGTATGCAACAAAAATGAATATGAAAATGATTTTTTTGCAAGTAACGCTGGGCTTGCATAAACTCTTTCAGAGCAATATCTCGTAGTAATACAAATGGCTCAGTTTCTCCTTGCGTACAACACTATCATATACCTAGATATTCCTCTCTCCAGAAAGTGACGGAAGCATAGAAATGCAGAATCGCGTCGGGCCATCATGTCAGTGTCGAGATTTTCCTTTTGAGATCCATGATCCGCGTCCAAAATGCGGAAAATGTGCAGAGCTTAGCGTCAGATAAACTGACAGGAACGCAAATGCGCAGAAATTTCCTTAAACAAATGCGGGATGAGATCGTAGAGTTTTAGCAGTCTCGTTCTCTACTTCTGAAGAACATAAACGTAAAAACATACTCAATTATATTACTTTGAGTTTTCTTTGCAATATGCATATTTGTTTCTCTCTTATATTTTGAGGTTATTATTGTAGACCATAATTATGCACATTGATTAGTTTGTTACGCCAACGTCACACGGGACTTGTAGACCCCAGACCGCTGGTTCATTCCCGACCAGGATCGATGTATTTTTTCGGGCGTAAAAGTCCCTAAGGGGTCCCGTGTCTTAGGTTTACGGCACGAAAAAGAACCTGAAGCCTAAAAGAAGAGGCCTCTGAGCAAAATTTATCGGTCGTTTCACGCTCTGAATTGAATGGGACGCTAATGACCTGAGATGTTGCCACATGGGACATGCCTCCAACAGCGATATGCTTCTGGTTCGTGGAATGTCTTAACGATTCAGTAATAAAGTACTAAATAATGTTTAGTCTTACTAAGCAAGTAATTCAGTAGCCAGCACTTTTAACACCTGTTGAAAATAGGTATCTGTCGTTGCAGTTTATTTTGAGAAATGGGTGGTATTTATGAGAATTTTAGTTTCCATACCGTAAGGTAGAAAAATGGAATCTATTAATATCACAGAATTAGTAGTTTCTATATTGCTAGAATCTTTATTGCATGAATAAATGGTTAAGATAAGAGCGTAATCAGTTTCCTAATTTTTAGAAATGCAATAATTATATAACATTATAAATCAGTTTTAAACGCTAGTTTTGTATACCAGAATTATAAAGGCATATTAATAAAAATTAACATTAATGTCAGTTTTCAAATTAATTACTTTGAAGAAAATGCCTTTTTATTAAACTTTGAGATCATTGTATCGATTCAGATTATATAGTTCCTTTGTCGAATGCGAAAATGGATATACCACAAGAAATTTTAGCCCAAGCTGAAAAGACCGAATTGTTACTGATGCCGACAATAGCTTATGATATTTATCAGAACGAACATGACAGATTCATGAACTGTATGAAATATTAAGAGCATTTCAGAAAATTTAGTGTTGACATCTCGTATATTTCAGAATAGGTTATCATCAAATTCGAGTCGGTCCTGGTGGTGTAGTAGTAACCACACTTTCCTCCTAAACCCAAGATCGCGGGTTCAAACCCGGCCAGGATAGATGGATTTTTTCGGGCGTAAAAATCCTAAGTATGGCTTCCTTCGGAAGGGAAGTAAAGCCGTGGGTCCCGTGTCGTACATTTACGGCACGAAAAAGAACCTCAAGCCTGAAAGAAAAGGCCTCTGAGCAAAATTTTTCGGCCGTTTCACGCCCTGAGTTGAATGGGACGCTGATGACCTGAACTGTTAAAGAGCGTCCATAAATAAATCAAATCAACAACAAATTGAATCAATTCAATGAAGTGTTAGTGTCTTTGGTCATTTTATGCAAGTATGTATTATGTAGCATTTTATTAACCATGCTGACCAACAATAAAGCCATTTAAAGTTGTTTTATACAAAATAAATCTGATTAAATAGTATGCTGGTTTACGTATTTTATTACATTATACTTCATACAATTATCTACTGCTAGCTTCTGTAGCAAGTGTTTTATGAAAAGGTCCGTAGTAATATTTCAAAATCCAGTGCACAAGCAGTTTTCCGAGTTTACAGCTGTTAGGTAGACACAGCTTAAAATTGATAAAAATTTCCGCAAAGCTTAAATTTAACTAAAGAAAAGACTATAAATACATTTAAAAAATAAAATGATCGCGTTTTTTAGATAATCTTTTTCTGAACTAATTTAGAAAATTATACTCAGATAATAAAGATATTGAATTTGGTGCTGGAAAGTGCATTAAACTACTTTTCTAAGATATACCTATGTAAAACTTCGACTCTTGTAATAAAATTGAATTATAGTAAAGCGCCTTTAAGATTCATAAAGTTCTAATCCCTGTATTTTAAAGGTAACTACATTTACAAAGATAATTAAATTTTATTGATAAGCATATTGGTAGAGCATTCTGTCGCTCCATTTTCTATTAGAACATAATTGCGTTATCCGCGAAGTTCTTTAATAAGAGAGTTATAGTTAGCTCTGGTTCCTTGCACCACGTCCTAAAGGCACTTTTCAGAGCTGTTTGTCTCGTTTCAAATTTTCTCAAGGGAAGACAAAGTAATCAGAGTGTAAGAATGTTACTTGCTTCCTCTTCCTCTCAGTTTCTTGTACACAAGTCTTCAGGGAGGAACAACTGCTCATTTTAAGATTAGTGGGGAGAACAAGGTTACTTCGTTAGGAGGCAAAAAGATAATAAATAGTAAATAAGTAGGTCATTTTGAGAGGGCGTGGAAAGAGTTGGTATAAATTAATACGCACTAAAAGACTTTGCTTTTGCAATAGAGGTTAATGTCATTAACAATCTTTCAAGTTATTTTTCAGATAGCGCTACTTTCAAAGAGTATTTTTCTCAAGGAATATTTAGTGTTTTTAACTTTTAGAATACAAATCATCTAATTTTGTTTCGGGAATTTGAGAATCCGAAGGAGATATTGCTGGACGACCCAAGCTGTTACAACAAAGTTGTGGCATAACAAATAGAAGAAAAAGTGTCATCACTTTTCTACTGAAGGTAAGATATCGCGGTGAAACTGCGAATTAGCAGCAGCACTGTGTTGTTAGTTGAGGGAGTGCGAATCTTTTGCTTGAAATGTTGCGTACTAATAGCATGAATAAATCTTGAAGTGGGGGTAGCCACACATCGTAAGAAAATGTTCGGATAGTTCATTTAAAATTAAGTTGATTTAGAGGATATAAAGTTTTTTGTACAATCTGAGATAGATGAAGGAACCATCATGACATTTTCCCAAATGTGAAAGAAAAATTACAGTTAAGAAACAAATTCATCGAAAGGAACTTTACATTATGTAACAGAATATGGACTATATAAATATTTTAAGAAAATCGGAAAAGTAGAGAATGTTAATTTTATAATATGTGGAATAACGGATACTTTTGAGCATGTACGAGAGTAGGTCCATAAGTTTCCGACCTAACCATTTTCTGGGTATGCTAAAGACAAACTTGTTACTTATTCTTAAATCGTACAATACAGAGGTTTTCAAGCATATAATCTGTAAGAAATCTTTTGACTGAATATCACAACCTTAAGTGTTAAAGCTAACTATGCAAAGCTATATTTTGCTACAAACCTCGTATTCTTTTATGATTTTTACCTGCAACAAAATTACTATTGTATTTTAGTTTGAAATTCATGAGCATCAATTAAGAGGTACATCACCCAGATCGAGTCAACCTATTTTTCCTCAAAACTATTCATATTGTTTCCTTTTTTATTTATGATTTCAACTGTCATAAAAAGGCCGATATATGTGAATATATTTGTAGAACGCTATTGTTAATTTATTTTTAGGGTGATAAATGTTTTTGTTACTTTATATGTCTCTTATAAAAGTTTTTTAGATTTAACACTATGTGTTTTTCGCTTTTTCTCGTTCATTGTTTTTACGAAATAAATGTTTAGAAAGGCAATTCGCCAAAGACGCAAACCACCTTTTAGTGAGAGGAAAACAAGAAAATATTGATGTTTTAGAAAAGGTAGATGACTGCCATAGTCTAGCTGTAGAGTTTGCGCTTCCTACTATAAGGACCCGGTCTCAATCCCCGGTTGGGTTGTTTTCTAACTGATGTTTTTGAGAGAATTAGCCTCAATTCTTCAGGTACATGCCTCGAAAACTTCGAAAAAGTCCCCTAACTCGGCCATTTTATCTAGCCGGTCCTGGTGGTGTAGTGGTAACCATACTTTCCTCCTAAATCCAAGATCGTGGGTTCATTTCGGGCCATGATTGATGGATTTTTCCAGCATAAAAACTTAAGTATGATTTCCTTTGGAAGGGAAGTAAAGCTGTGGGTCCCGTGTCGTACATTTACGGCACGAAAAAGAACCTCAAGCCTGAAAAATAAGGCCACTGAGCAAAATTTGTCGGTCGTTTCAGGCCCTGATTTGAATGGGACGCTGATGTTCTGAGATGTTAAAGAGTGTCCATAAGTAAATAAATAAAAAAAGGTATCATCTATCAGTTCGCGGTCATTATAGAAACAGTCCAGTACAAATTTTCCTGAATGTACAGAACAGAAGATATGAACTCCTTACCGTACACTATGGAAGTAAGGAAGTGTCTAGAACATACAAAATGATTAAAGCACTGAAGTTTTGATGATTGGGAAAAAATATATTTTATTGGTTATTTTTCATTATATTTAATATTCAACATTCATATGGAGGATTTAAAATAGATACAGTTCAAACTGTGAAATTATCAATCCTACATCTTTACATGGGATGATGTGTCTAATATACGTATATCAGACTCTAGAGCGAATGCTAATGGACAGCCAAAGGCAGACTCTTGAAATCCAACTACCGCAAACTGCATTTTGGTTTTGAGTATGACGCATTCATTTTTATAGATGATGGATAATCCATCGTAAATCTGACTTTATAACGCAATCCTTAAAGGATGAGGAGATTAGTTTTCTGGAATGGCCGGAAATAATCACAACATGAACTCGATTGAAAGCCTGTGATGTTCCATAAAGGAAATATTGGACAGAAAGGTATAAACATTAAAATGGACTTTATAGAAGAATGCAATGATGCTTGTTATATATTTTAACTGTAATTTAACTTGTATGGATATAAAAGAGGAAAGATACTTGAAAGAAATTTATTTTTAAGATAGCCTCTATTTTCTTGGAAAGATTAAATATAATATTATAACTGTAATTGTGAAAATACCTAGCTATTACTTTTAAAAACCATATATGAATGTATTGCGTATATACCAGAAACTTAGAAAAATAATTAGCAATCTGGATTTTTTTTTAGGGGGAGACATTTTATACGGAAAATAAAATATCAGATTAATACTTTTTGTATAAAATAGTTTAAATTTATTTGCACTTGTATAAGAAATACATTCAAACTTGAATTTATTTATATAATTTAACTATTTTTAGTTCTTGAAGAGTGCATTCCTTAGAAACTTCTTTCACTAACATGATAAATATTTATATACAAACTGCGCATAAAATTTAAAATCTATCATCTTTTCTTACAGTTCTCCCATTTTGTTCATCTTCCTTCTATCTCGTCCACTTTTAGCTTATTTGTTTTAAAAGTTCAAGGCAATTGCCAAATGACTAGCATATGAAAACACCGATTTGCGAAACTGCATTATTATGATATAAACATTTAATTTAGTATTTGTAAGAAACGATAGATGGAATGTATGCTAGGACGGTCTTCCTATCCTGGAACGGATTTGGCACATTTACAAATATCTGCTTGCACGCTCCGCTCTCGACCAGTTACATTCATTTATTCTTATTTTTAAAATATTTATCATAACTAGACTTTCAAAATCGGTCAGGAAACACAAATTTCTATTCTCTGCAAAGCCGTGTCCTAAGTACTATAATTTTGTGTTGGCATGTTATCGTATTCTATACAGAAACCGCCTCCTAAACCCAAGATCGCGGGTTTGAACCCGGCCAGGACCGATGGATTTTTTCGGGCGTAAAAATCCTAAGTATGGCTTCCTTCGGAAGGGAAGTAAAGCCGTGGTCCCATGTCGTACATTTGCGGCACGAAAAAGAACCTCAAGCCTGAAAGAGAGGCCTCTGAGCAAAAATTTGTCGGCCGTTTCACGCCCTGAGTTGAATGGGACGCTGATAACCTGAGGTGTTAAAGAGCGTCCATAAACAAATCAATCAATCAATATACAGAAATCATCATTTGTTTTATTGCTGAATGCAACAGAAACAGTAACATTTTAGTATGAATAACTCCTTCAATCAAAAACTAATCTTAACATAGTTTGGTGTTTCTAACTTCCTCTAATTAAGGCACGGTCTGCTTTATTTCTAATTTTAAGTTTCTCGGTGAAGCTCTTTTCCTGTAATGGATACATCAAAGCCTCTCTTATGCGTCAAATATGAAAGAGTAGTTTAAAACTTTTTATTCCTTTAAGTGGGATAGGCGACTCTTGGGCGTCGTGATTGGAGAGCGCGCAAATGAAAGAGCATTGATCTGCTAAGTGAAGAGATCTCAAGAGGCGGGTTATGGAGTTTACCATCCCGCCATCCTGCTGACTGACTCCTTGCAGCCTCCAAACAATGGCACGAACACCCAGAAGGGCTTTTTGCCTCTACAAGAAGAAAAAAATTATGCTTAAGATAAAATCAGGGGCGAACAAAACATCTACGACACTGTAAGTATGTCCTCAATCCACAAGTTTGGATCACCAGCACCTCCACAACTGGATAATGCATGCCAACTTTGAACCTCCAAAACAGAGGTTGTGAGTAGCATAGAAATTGAAGTATTAACCGTTAATAAAAAGCTAAAGGTTATCATTCTTTAACTTCATTTCCTGCGGTGTATGCCAAAAAGCCATAAAACTTGAAATAACTTGGAATATTTAACACAAGTGTTCATCTTTAAAGAAAATTGCCTTTTTATAAAAATAACGTGTTATATACAAAAATATGCTTCATAGAAAACACTATAGAAAGAATATACTCAATTGTGCTTTATAAAATTCCTTGGTAATTGTTGTATGACAAAATCATATAAAAAGAGCTCCCGGTATGAAACGTAATTTGCAAAACATGGCACCGCCTAGGTTTTTGTGAGAATTGAATCCCATACTTTTGAGCTACATGTTCCCTAGTGATTGCTTACGAAAGGTAATTATCCCACACCAGCTAGGAACCGTTCTTTCTGCAGCCGTTGCTTGTTTTTCGTATTTAATCGATCGCTTTTTATTTTTAAGTAAGTTGTAGGTTACTGCTCCTTTAGTGTCTGCGCTACTTGAGCCGAAGGAGGAACAGTGTAAGGTAAGTTTTTAAGAGACCTCCAGCCCACTTAAGATGTGGAAATTTACAAGAATCAGTAACATTATCAGCAAATTACATATCACAGAAAGCGTCTTAAACTTTATCTGAGTGCAAGAAAAGTAATCATATGAATAATTTTAACTAAAGTTGTACAGTTCTCTGAAACCATTTTGACAAATATGTCTATACCATGACTGGCCTAAATGAAAATGGTAACCTTTTACTATTGCTTGAGGAAACACGTTTTGAAATGCTATTTGAGTTGTTAATTTTAAGTCTAAGAGTAACTTTTTTGAGCAAAGACTACTCAGAATGAAAAACGTCACATAAACTCATAACGTGGTTCAGATTTTGAAGGACATACCAAATAAGTGTCATTCGCCAAAGCTATTTCCGAGTTTTTACACAAAAATTCGTTTGTTTTACAAGTATGAAATACAAATTTGTTTTCTCAAAATGATTATTATTCGTTGTTGAAATATTATTGTTGTTAAGATTCGTTACAACTTTGTGAACATGTAGCACGAAAGTTTTCTCAAACGAAATTAAATTAACATACCATCGTTCTAAGGAGAAAGGCAAGATCAGGAATGGCCTGGCATTGACTAGGACGTGGAAGGCTTAGAAAATAACGGATAGCTCTGGTAGAAGAATCTGTCTATTTTGTGGAGGGGATGAGGAATGCTTACATATTCTAGCCGAATGTACCCACTGGAAACACCCGAGAAAAACTTTTTTCAGTAGAAATTTAAGGTATTTAGAGGTCTATTGGCATACAGATCAAACTAATTGGTTGAATATGGGCTTTTTTATAGCCAAAGTGCGCGAGACTAGAAGCAATTTGTTTTGTGGTTAGAACTGTGTAACTGTAATAATAATAATAATAATAATAATAATAATAATACTGCTACTACTACTACTACTACTACTACTACTACTACTACTACTACTACTACTAATAATAATAATAATAATAATAATAATAATAATGAAAAACATCACACCTTAACCGTAGATTTTGCAGCTCTGAGTCCCAGCGCCAATTTTTGGGCGTTTAATGGTTATCAGTATGATTGATGTATTTGGTGTTGGTGTCGATATTGTTCAAACAGTAAACAATCCTTATTTCATAACAAAACCAGGGAACATGAAACTACAAAATTTCGCCGCAGAACGATTCCAAACATTACCACGCATTACTGATGCTGCAAGACTGCATTTAGTACTATTAGAATGTGAATTCTCACACTGGCTTCCCAGGATTGCAGGACCGAATTATTCATTGCCTTAGAAGGCTAGAAAACTTTGGCAACTGTCCAGAAATATAAGAGCTGATCCATTTGGAGAGTATAATATCGCGTTTAATTAGAATTACAATGAATGTCCTTAAATTTTCAGAAGAAAAAGTTCCTTCCAATACTTGACACCGGTCTATATAAATAATTTTTCATATTGGAATAGTATGTGTTGCATTCAAATTGCCCAATGGACGTCCCCAAGTCTATTGACTGCTTTTGAAGAAAGCTACGAACAGAAAACTATGTTATCCAGATGGAGGAATTGTATATTTCAAGCATGTGCAAAAAATATATATATATAATTTTAACCAAAATAATGCATTACTTGTTAAATATAAGATGGAGCTTGTAGCTAAGTTGTATTTTTATTTAATTTGTAGGTGTCCATTGTATTTACATATTCATTCTAATATGTATTGAATTTGAAAGAACTTTCTCCTTCAAGTCTCAATGATATCAATTCAAAACATAACTAATTTGTATACCATCACTTTCTTTTGAAATTAGTCACCATTCGCATTTAACAGATTGTTTTTCTCAATCTATACACGTAAGGACAGTGAGAAAATGACGCAATTTTTATCTCGATCCAAAGGAAAACATATGGGCAGTGATACAGCACATAATGAATGATGTCCAGTTTATGGCTTTAGGCGTCAAAACGGTTGCAAATGATAGAGGCTATTTGCTATGTGTCTGTGCTTCTTAATTGTGACATCTACGAGAGAAATTATGGAAGAAATTACAAGATATTACGCTTATTGGAAGGACTATTTACTAAAGCAATAAATAAAACAAAATAAATAATGCTTTTACTTTTTTGCAGTTATTTGTCGCTCAAAATTTTTCTTCTCTGTGGAATAAAAGGTATAACAGTTTACCTATTATAAAGGTCGTCTGTAAATTTATCAATTCATAATCCTATAACAACCAAATGGAAGTTTGTCCTCTGTTGTTTAGGTTGGTTCCTGTGGAATAGTGTCGTTCTCTAAAATTGTTCTTCTCTAGATATTTCTAATAGGTGTGGTAGAGATGGATATGTCAGAGATCAGCCTTGTCTTTGAATTTTGAGACATAAATATCAGTGCCTACTTTATGAGTTTCCTATCTTTCATGTGATATGGGTTGATTTGCTACCTACTTGCTTTACCTTCTCTTTTATGGGAGATATTATTTTTTTTTTTTTTTGAGTAGTGTTTAACGCCCGTTTTCACTACTGAGGCACCACAGGCGGGGAGATATTAGTGAGGAAATATAACACAAACATAATGTACCAGAAAAACTGTGCGGTATATTGCAGGAAATATTTGCAGCTACCATAGTGTATTCAGTGCTAAGCCAGTCACGTCTATTGGATCAAGGAATTGCCCCCAAAATGTCTAGGCTTATTGTTCGACATAAATTGACGGTAGTATTTTTCAACTTCGGTTTCCATTTGTCGACTAAGCAAGTTCCCATTTCTGTTGCACATGTATTGCGATTCTCTAATGAAAGTATCCTTTGCAAGTAATTCACTGAGCACGTGTACTTATTTTCATTATCGGTTTTCACGATATTGCTGTGCTTGGTTCATAACGTCCGGAGCAGAATTTTCGCTTGCTTCGATGGATACGGAAGACAGACAGGAATAGTTTACAGATCTCTTAATTGAAAACGATGCTCAAAACTTCCGTTGCAACCACCAAACTGGCCGATTTAGTGTTGCATGTTGGTTGGTCTAAGCGTTCATTCTAAGCGTTTGGCTTGTGTTCAGTCGGACAGAATGGGGGCATGCGTTTTCATTACCGAGCGCTGTAAAACTTTGCGAAGCGAGTAGTTTATCCAAAGTTGCGCAATAACGGACGTATTTCTATCGATAATACCCTTTCGTTTACGAAGCTATTTTATAGTATAATAACATATAAATAACAAATAACAACAGGAGGAAAAGAAGTGACAAAGTGTTATATAGTCAAGAAGTGTGACGGAATGTTCATTGTCACTGACACTGACACTGAAACTTTTACATAGACGATGTCATCTTAAAATTGCAGAGAAATTAGCAGAATACGAATAACGTATACAGTGTACCTATATAATAGGATCTCACCGAATAACTTTGAGGAATGATAGATAACACAAAAATAATTATATTTATTAAGGAACATGTGTTCACTGACATGTCTTTAAGGAGCTATGCATCATAGTCGGCAAATCGTTTTTCAAAAGCATATTTGCATTTTCTGACAATTTAGTACAAATATTATGTCACATAATTGAAAATTTACACTTTTCACTTTTATTCAATTTCGGTCATTCAGTTTTGCTGTTGTCAGTTGGAGTAACTTACAAGATACTAAAGAAAAAAATCAAGCGATTGCGCTGGCATTCCTATCCAATATTCCCGAAATCTTCCGTTAAATTGACTCTGAAGGTAATGGAGCTCTATTTTTAAAAGTTTTGTTTATTTATGAATATTTGGAATCCTTGAGCATGTGCTCTTCATAAGGCTGTTTTTGAACATGTAACATTACAACATTATGTATAGTAAATATGATTTTACAATAATAATATACGAGTACATATTATATGATCATGTAACTTGGACATAAAATGCACTGGATACTAAATTATTTTAAGTGCAAAATAATAAATTTTAAGTTACCTTATACTTGTATAGTGCCATTTACATGCACAAATTTTTAAATTAATATAATTAAAATTTACACAGTACAAAATAATTTTATAAACAAAATTAGAAATTAAGATTATAAATGCTTTTTAATTCTTAACATTTATTATACCTATACCGTTATTTACGTATTTCAATAATTTAAATTTTAATTGCACTCATAAGTATTTTATAAATTGTTTCCTGAAATAGTCAGTTTTATTAATTAATTTTATGCTTTCTATGCATTATACTCTTAAATGCTGTATAAAAATAAAGATTTCAGACCATATTATATATTATTTGCTGATCTTGTTTTGTAATTATGAATATTTAATTTGTTTTAAATATATGGTTAAATTTATATTATTTAAAACTTTATACTTTAATAATTAATTTTAATGGTGATATTTTTATTTGTTGGTGAGAAAAAATGGCAAACCATACACTATTTTAATGACTCTTCTTAGAAGAATATTTAATTTTTCCATGTATTATTTATTACTAATACCCCAAACCCAATCCATAAATATAGCTGAAAATGTACCGGAGAGAACTTATACCATTGATCTGTTTTTTATGTATCATTCCTATGACTAATTTCCAATATTGGAGATATTTCCCTTGATGTTCAATATGTGACTGCCATGTCAATAGGTGCAGAAGTATGTTCTGCATTAATACAGAACAACAAACCTACATATAACTGCAGTAGATTGAATGTGCACTACACGGAACAGCTGCTCTTAGGAGCCGTGTGACAGGAATGATAAGATGGACCGAATGCGCTACACACAGACCAACAACCAACACTACTGGAGCAGTGTAACAGAGCGGATAAGGGCTTCCTTCATGCTTGGAATGCGCTTCTGAAATATCAGCGAACTAACAAAAATGATCTCTTAACCTCATAGTTTGTTAGGAACATCCTGTTACACATTGTATTAAATAAATTCAGAGGATAAGTGAATTAAATAAATCGCCATAAACTTTATAATCTTCAAATAACTAACTAAAATCTTCATATGAGATATAACTGTGGGACAGGTTAGTGATTTGAAATATTTAGGATATGCAATAAGTATAAGAACTTTATTCTTGCTGTGCAAAAATACACACTTTTAAAATTTTCATCTTTATGACACAGTTAGAACGTGTATAATAAAGCCAACATTGACAGTATTTTAAAATTTTTAAAGTAATAACAGTATCATCTCTTCTTTAAGGCTCTGAACCTCGAAAAAGCAATAGGAGCATCAAAAGAGCGGCCGAAACGAAGTGATTTAGATCAATGTTGGAAAATAAGACAGCAGTCATACGTTTAACATATTTGATAAAATCCCCGACAATGTTACTAACGGATTCTCACATGTAAAAGCGTTTAGATAGGTTAATTAATCTATCAACTTTACAAGCGCGAACCTAAAGGAAGAAACAAGTTTAAATACTACTTGGAGACGAAACAGTCCATTAGGGACTGACAATTGATGAATTACATTAAGCAATATCTTTGAGAAAGTGAAATTGTGCAGACGTGATAATTTATGCGATTTCTTCTTCTTGTATCCAGCAGTAAAATTGTGAAACAACAATGGTTCTTAAGCAATGTAGGGAGGAAGTGGGAGAGAGCTGAACTTCGATACGCTGGGAAGTTAACCCTTTCGTTGGTCTTGAGAGAAAGACACTTAGGTATATAAATTACACATGTCATAAAGTTCTTTATTATAACTGCACTTTACTGTATGGAAGTGATATAAGGTATGCTGTACACGAATTCAAGTAAAGATAATGCACGTGTCCGGGTGAGCTGGATTGTGACAGTGAACATGGGAATGCTTTCTCCATATAGGGAAAACAGACATTCATGATTTACATTTCTCTGGAAGACCACAGCGATCCTCGTGACCAACCGCCAAACCGCAAACTTCCCCAAGTGTATATATGTGCATGTCCTACTACCCAGCTTAAATATGACTCTAGTGCATCATCTTTATTATTTACAGTGGTACCCCTTATTCAAAATGAATAGTGCTTGGTGCTCTTGCATGTCAGCCTTTAAGTTATTACACCATCCTGCGCTATGTTACAGGTAATCACATTTTAAATATTCATATAAAATATTTATCATTGCCTTAGGATTGGTTAAGGGGAGGGCGGAAACCCTTGTTCATTTATACTGGTCGAACATTTTCCTCCATCAATTTGGCTTTCTTTCTTTATATTTTTTCCTTTCTTTCCATTTCACTCGGGATAGTTCTGCTGCTGGTTTTCGATATAGATGGCAAAGTTTCCTTCTGAAGAAAAGAAGTCATACTTTTGATGACTCTGGTAAAGATTGTGACGTAGTCCACATATCTTTCTCTTTCCTACTAACTTTCTTTGCAAGGGTTCATTTCAATATTGGTGGAAGATAGTAAACTGTCGGTGTCCATGATATAAAAGAAAACTTTATGTAATTATGGGGGTAGGTCCATATGTTTACGGCCTAACCATTTTCTAGGTATGCTAAAGACAAAAACAATATTTCCCTTTTCAATATAGTTATCCTTTATTGCAAAACACATCTCACATTTTTGAATTAACATTTCAATCCCCCTCCAAAAATAGTCAGAAGTATTGTTTGCAAAATGGGCATAAACAGCAACCATCACTTCTTCGTCACAATTAAATTTCTTTCCTCGAAAGCCCTTTTTGAGTTTTGAAAAGAGGAAATAGTCACTGGGAGCTAGATCTGGGCTGTAGGGTGCATGGTTGATCTCCTTGAAGTCACATTTTTTCACAGCTTCCTTTGTAACAAGAGCTGTGTGCACAGGCACGTTGTCGTGAAGAAGGCGCACGCAACCACTCAGCTTTCCTCGCCTTTTCCCTTTGATAGAAGCACGTAACCTGTGTAGTACTCCCCTGTGGTGTTCCTCTCCTTGAAGCCAATGAAGAGTATTCCTTCACAGTCCCAAAAGATTGTGGTCACGATCTTCTTGGTGTACCGAGTGGCCTTGGCCTTTAGAGGAGGTAAATAGCCAGGTTTATGCCATTCCATTCTAGACACCCTTCTTGCACTAACCTTATTCATGTTTAAATGTTGATGAATAATTTGAAGAGCTGTTGTTTTAGAAAGGCCCAACCTTGCTGCTATTTCAGTAACTTTGAGCCGCCGGTCGGTTTTCCATACTTTCTCCTTCCTCAAGAGCGATGTTTTCAAGAGTGAGCACCTCCTAGGACCGACCTACATGCTCTCCGTCTTCAATGCTTTCTCTACCCATTCGAAAAAGTTTGACCCATTCTTTTACAGTAGAAAATGAGCGGGATGCTTCCGTGTATCGTCCAATCGCTGTTTAATTTCATTTGGAGTAGTTCTTCTTTTGTGAAGAACTTAATAACAGCTCGATACTCCATTTTGAACATTTCACAATCTTCTACACATAGCCTTCTTTATACAACTATATCTGAACAACTGAACACAGCGGAGCGGAAGTTGCAGCTGCATTTAACTACTTAACGGATAAGGTATGACACCAGATAAGGGTTTTCTGAAGACAAAAATGCTTATTGGCGAGGCCGGAAACTTATGGCACTACCCTCGTAATGTTCTTTTGTGTAATCTTTAAGAAAGAAGGGATCATATTAGTTACTAAAGCTGCAGATGAGTAAGGAATTGCTTATATCTTAAGTTATATGACGCACATATGTTTAGAAGCTGAGTTAATTTTTCCCTTCTAAGGCTCAGGCGCTGTGAAACCTAGTTTGTAATAGAACGGCCTATATACGTTTTGATCTGGCCTTCATTGTACCAAAAGAGCAGCCTTGAAAGAAGTTCTAACCGAAGGTTAAGGAACTGACCGTGCCAAATGCATTGTAATTATGTCTAGAGAGGTTAAAAAGCAAACCATTGCAGTGGAAAATATATTGACTGAAGCTATTTGATCTGGAATGTGATCATATGTTGATTGTGATGTGGGGATGGAGTATCGGGTTATGGTAGCGGCGTGATGAAGGTCTAGACATCCTAACCTGAAAATGTGATGTTGTTAAATGGTCTAATGGATGCCGAAAACAACATAACACCCAACATGGCTGTTCCTCGGTGCATATGTGTGTTTACCATTCAGCATGATTTAATGGTCACAATGACGGTGTCGAAGAGGTCTCACGAGTGCATAAACCCCCAGTTAAATCCAATGGAAAATGAATGGACAGAAGTGCGATGCGCTGTACAGTGTCGAATACAAAAGAAATGCAAACGAATTGAGAGGTAAACCTGTTGCAGACACATGTGAAGCATCGCTTGATTCTATGGCAATGTTCTCTCATCATTGATGCTAATAGATTTGGGGCAAACTATTAAACCCGAAAAGAGAGTTTCTGTCTAGCGTAAAATATTTTCGAATGCCTTTGCTATTTTAACTTTTACTTCTGGAGTTAAGAGGAAAGTATAAAAATTGAAAATCAGTCATTTAGTATTCCTTTATTTCAGATAAATATGCACTTTTTATATTTTCAGAATGAAATAAAAATGATTATGAAACAAACAAATAAAATAAAGCAAAACTCTTTCATTTGTATGTTTCTATGCTTTCTTTTATCTCCTTTGTGTAGAAAGATAAGGAACACACAATTTCGGGATTAATTTTAGACAAAAATAAAACAACTATAAATGTTTGTTTTGGCGTCAAGTGATGACATCCATAACTAGACGCTAATTTAACAGCTTTTTCAATAACCTGATTATTTATTTTACTGCCTAAAATAAAATAAAAACAAAATTACCTCCTGATTTTTATACCTTACAGTGTAAAATTTAAGACAATATGGCATTATATACTTTCCTAATATTGGTTTCTTTTAACATTAACTTAGTAGTATATGTTTCTTAATATTCAATGTTTAAAAACACATTACTTT
Organism: Metallyticus violacea; assembly: GCA_030762175.1. Lineage (NCBI taxonomy): Eukaryota > Metazoa > Arthropoda > Insecta > Mantodea > Metallyticidae > Metallyticus > Metallyticus violacea. The sequence continues at coordinate 17,405,679 of CM060838.1, read as the reverse complement.
ATTTGTGGCTGTGTCTTGTACCTATCGGTTAGAATAGGCAAGGGAGTTTTCAAGAATAATGTGACGTTATCTTTATAGCGTCATTGGTTCTCCTCCTGTTGTCCATTAGCAGAGATTGTTTCGCTACCTACCAAGGGACCAACACACATTTAGGCTTTTTTCCAAAATTAGTAGGACCTATGCCCTTTTCGTTAACCCGGCTTACTCATTTTGGTATTATGGGAGTTTGTTAAGGGTTATTCATTGTATTATTAAGGGTTTAATGTAGCTTTTAAGTTGTTTTTTTTAATTGTAATAGAAACTTTCGTGGGTAACAATTTTTTAAAGTTGTTGTTAAATCAGGGTGGCAGTAAATGTCTTTTAAAGTTCCTTTAATTGAGATTTTTTAAAGTATATTAGCCCGATATTTGATTTGAATTTGTTTAAAATATAAAATTGTGTTTGTATGGACATTCAGTTAAATATTCCATTTCTAAGCTATATTGCTGAGTACATTACTATTTGTAAGTCAGTGATAACATTTTTTGCACGCTAATCAGGCTTTGCTTATTGTTAAATAAATCATAATGTTTGTAAATGGTCTTCTCACGTACTCGAAAGTTACAATCTAGGGAATTTCTTTCTAGCCTACTTCCCAATTCAGTTCTTGTTCAGGCATCAGAAGGAAAGCATTGAATTGCACATTACTAAGAATTTAGTAGTACAACTGGAGGACAACCTGTAGCAAGGGAAAACATGTAGGTAAATATTTTGGATCAGAGGCAATATTTGGAAATCTATAAAAATAGTTTAATGGGTGCATAGAAAAAGACAATGGATGAAAATTACACAGTAAGTTGATTACAGAAAATTCAACTTCAAGTTGCAGCTTGCACTCTGTAATTCAAGAAACCATGTACATGTTATGGGAATAATAAAGGAAAAAGCTTATTAAGGGGCGCTACTGCAATCCACATTCTAATTAGGTTAGTACTGCATGTTCATTACTAAAATAACCCTACATGTTCTCTTGATGCTTTATGCAGATATATATAACTATCTGTTACATACAAGAAGAAATGTGTAAAACACGCAAGATAAGGCAATGTTACCTGTACTATTGATATACAGAAATTGTTCGATTGTACCATTCTAAAACAATCGATCAATTATATAAACAACGCAACAGGTTTCTCTCCAGACTGACCATTACGCTCTTATTCCGAATCCCAAGTGCATTAGACCTTAGGTTTTGAGGGATTAAACCGAAATTCTGGGTATAACCATGTTCATTCATCTAACTAAATACTGCTGTAGGCATAAATCAATTTGTGCCGTTGAATACAGTGTCCAATGAAATGCTATCCTAAAAGGTATAACAGTCATATCCGCTTATTGTTTATAAAATACAACAACCTTATGCTAATAATACAGTTTAGCTTATGGGGCCGCAGTTTTCTTTATATCATAGTTCTGAGGAACTTCTTAGGTATTATTCTGCAACTTTTATATCTAAAAAATAACAAAAAACAAAAATTGTATTCTATATCGCCTAATTTTTACTAATGTGTTGGCAACGTCTTTAGAGAAAGGCTGGAAGATATAAATTATTTAAAAAAAATCAACATTACAATTATTAAAACTATTTTTAAGCTGTTTATATTGTAAATAGTACTTTTAACACAAGGCTGTCACGCTAAAAATGGATTTTTGTCAGTGTTATTACATTTTGTTTACACTCCGAAGTAACACTGTTTGGTTTAATAAAAATGTGATTATTAATAATCTAAATAAGCACACATATTTTATAAATTATTACATCGTATTTAAATGTTTACATTACTTATGACGGTTTCAAAATCAGGCTATAGTGCAATTAGACTTGTGACGTAAATTTGCTTATAAGATATAGTTGCATAAGAAATAACTGAACAGCCCTGGAATCATGTCAAGCTGGAAGAAAATAAATATTGATTCCATTATTTTGCATGCCCAAGTTCATACTATTGCTTCTTTCAAACAAAAAATTTAAAAATTAAACATTTAGTATAGTATTTAAAGAAAATACAATAATTAAAAACAAATTTATTTGTAATTTTTGCGTTTTAGAACCAGTAATAACCACCGATAAGAAAATGGTAACATTATCCAGAGATTTAAGTAACCCTTCTTCCATACTGCTCGTAGTGAGAAATGCTGGACCTGTTTCTTTGAAACAAGGAAGTTTCCGAATGACTGGAATAATTCATTTCTAATGTATTTATAAATATAAGGACTGTCTAAAAAGTGTATGGGGATGTTTCAGGAATTTTTTGGCCCATCCTAGTTTGGCAAAAATTCTGCTCACAAAATAAAATGCTACTATGCACTGCACTTGTGTGATAAATAACAATTATTTACAAAAGACGAAGCAAACAGCACACAGCCTACAAATAACTATCCGTATAAACTAAATAAAATAGCAAGCTAATATTTTATGAAAATTTCGAAAAGAAAAAGTCGAAATAATATATTCAGAGTCAGAAAAGTTTTAAAAATGATTAATAATCAAACATTTGAGTTGGATAATAATTCATTTGTTTCACTGCTGCTATCTACTGCTAGATAGTTAAGGCCGAGGTCGTTAAGGCGCGGACTCGTGAGTGGGAGATCTGGGGTTCGAATCCCTCCAGGACAGGCTCCCTGACTGATATTTTTTCCAGGTTTTCCTCAGTCCTTATAACTGGCAAATGTCGGGGAGGTACTCTAAACTTAGGCCTGGAACGTTTCCTTCCTTTAAAAAAATCCTTTCTCAATTTATCATTTCATTTCATGTATCATCAGTGTCATCGCCTGTGGTGCCTCAGTAGTAAAAACGGGCGTTACACGCCATTCAAAAAAATAATGTCTGCCGTATATATTTTGATACTTTGCCGAAGTTTTGGCCTGTATTTCGCCTCCATCTTCTGCATCATTGCAGATTAATTTACGACGTGTTATAAAACAATAGCACAGTTGTTTTTTGTTTGGGTGCGACACTTTATTATACTGTTTTTCTCCAACGTTTTACTTACCTTGTAGCCAGGTTTCCTTGCGCAGCAGTAAATCACAATAACAGGAAAACTGTTGGGTGCAGCGCAGTGGGTGTTAAAACTCTTCATTTGGCAGCGTGCAGTTTGGCGCCAGTTCTCTGGCTCGCGTAGCCGACGGCAGGGTTTTGCTCTCAATGAAGCTTGGCGTTAGCTCTCTGCATAAGGCGAAAAAAGAAGCCGGTTGTGACATATTTCTGGCGACTGCATACTAGGAACTTGTACACTTAAGACGAGCAAACAATGAGGGTGGCGAACGTGCCAGACAGAATGAACAATTGGATTCACAATGATGTGGGTTGGGCTCAAAGAAAACAGCCATTATTCAAAAACTGAACATCATTTTTTAAAGCAACCTCCTTAATTGGACATTTCTTTGAAATTTAATATTCGTGTTAAATTTCAGCGATTGATAGTTTTGTCACTTCATATCGATAAAATACCGAGGGTGCCAAAAAATGTATGCACATTTACACAGTAGATATCTAATTAATATATTTCAAAGTTGGACCGGAAAACAACAGTAATGTATAGTATGATGATCTGTAAAGAAATGTGACTCACATTACGTTATGCTAGCGTTGCTACAACAAAATTAAGCCAAGATTATCGTTTGAACATTAGAAAGCAATTTTGAAGTGGTATTGGAAAACCAAGAATGATGTTGAAGTTCAAAGGCAATGGAGACGCGTGTACAGAACATAACCGCCGTTGGACTTCTACCTATGGAGAACTCTTAACGATGTTGTGTACCGTAGAAAACCAGCTACACTGACAGCACTTCGGGAAGAAATTGAAACGGCATGTGCTGCAATCGCTGAGGACACTTTCGCAAACGTTGCTCAACGAACAAACAGTTAATGCTCTCGGTGAAAGGATTTGCCCAGTGTGTATATTTTGGCAGAATGCAGGAAAACGGAGATTTTAAGAAATGAGCATTTATAACGGCCCTTTTTGAATGCCAATAGAAGTTTGAACATTTGTTGGGAAACGTTGGTGCATGCGACATACATAATCTGGAAATATTTCTAGCGAAGACCCGACAAAGAAGGTTAATGGGTATAAAGACGAGGAAGGAGTTGGAGAGGGGATGAGAATAAATGGAAGGGGGGCTTAAGAGTTAGGGTTTCATTCATATTTACGTATTTGTATATAAAATTATTAATAGAAAACGTAAATGTTTCGAAGTATTTGTATATTTGTATGTATATATGTATATATGGAGATTTGTATGGCCATTTTGATTCTTATAAAGACGATATTAGCATTTACGGCGAGCCCCATGCGTCAGTTGTATTTATTTGAATATATTCTGAAACTGGTAAAATAAAACGTCCATTACTACTTAAAAAATTAGAATAACCTTAAATGAAGTGCACCGTTTAACAGCGTTGCAAATACTACAGAATGTGGGAAATACCAAGTGCCCGCCATATTTTAAATGAAGGTAAATTTTCTTACATTATTTTGATGTAAACCTAAAGACATCTAAATTCAATCTTTTAATACAACACATTCTTTCTTTGCCGCCTGAAAATCCTTTTAAGGCTAGGTAATAGCTGCTACAGACAAATCTTTAGAATTAAAACATGACTATTACTATCATGGCTAATTGTTATTTTAATTGTTGCTTAAAAGTTCTTAAAAATAATATAGCAAAAACGGTACGCAATACTAAAAATACAATCTTGTAACAATTACTTTCGTTCATATGGAATCTGATAAGAATAGTTAAAACACAATCTGCTATAATTGTGGAAGTAGGACAAAGGATAGCTACATCTTTTATGAATATTCTTAAAAAGTATTTCAGAAAGTTTATTAGATTCTATTTTTGTATGGAACGATGATGAACAGATACTATTTTTAAAGCAAAATTTATGTATTACAATTATGATGTAATAAACATAAACGCTGGTTTAATAAAAATGGTTACAGACAAAAGTTGTTTGACTAAAGCCAAACAACAACCAGAATCTGATAAAAACTTTAAGAGTTTCCATTTTAAAAAATGAGTTGACCTTGAACATTTATAAATAAAGCTTAACTATTATAAATTGTTTTCCTCCTTAATGAAGAAACATTTGTAATAAATTGATTTCTTGAAAACCAGTTTTTTTCCAAGATGGCTGGTAAATTAAACAATAAGAAATAAAACGCTCTATATACAGCCATTGAATTGGGCAACTAATATAACACGCTTTAGCCTTCGTCTAACCAGATTGACTTTTTCTCAGTGCCCAGTGTTACTCCTAAACCCAAGATCGCGGGTTCGATCTTGGCCAGGACCGATGGATTTTTTCGGACGTAAATATCCTAAGTATGGCTTCCCTTGGAAGGGAAGTGACGTCGTGGGTACCATATCGTACATTTACGGCACGATAAAGAACCTCAAGTATGAAAAATAGAGGCCTCTGAGCAGGCCGTTTCACGCTCTGAAATGAATGGGACGCTGATGGTCTGAGATGTTAAAGAGCGTCCGTGAATAAACTAAATAAAAAAAAAAAAAGCGCCCAGTGTCGAGTTAATGCATCGTGACTGTAATAATGGAAAAAAAGACATTCTCCAATTGTAGCGTGTTCATAAATTGAGGTGTTTGGAGCATATGAGTGGCATATGTGAATTTGTTTGAGGGTATAAAATAGATCGGGTGATATACATAATATACAGTTTAGGAAATGTTTATTGGCATTGGTCATGAAATGAAAACGTGTGAGGGAAGAACGTCGCGTGCTGATAATAGAACAGGACTGACATTAACGCCGTATCGAATTAATTTGTATTATGTGTTATTTCAGCTTTATTTTGTGTCTTTTTTTTTTAAAAACCTATCAGATCAAATGCTGATCTTTATTATTTTTCCTTTTCTTATGTTAACTGAACGAAAGATCTTTGCGAGAATATCCGCATTTACTAGATAGCACACCGTATTTACCAGGAATGGAAATGATGGGGATAAATTCGGGGTTCGTCAGGACCTAACAACATACGGTAATCGCCATTTTAGTGTGAATACACACTTTGAAAAGCCCTAGTGATTGTTTTAAGGCTGTGCTTATAATATAGGTTAGTGTTTAATATCATCAGTTTTAAATAAAGCATCGTTTTATGCTGTCAGTTAAAATATACATATTAATAACAATGAGCGGTGACACTTATCTTCCTCTTATCGGCTGGTGCAACCACTCTGATAAACAACCACGGTCAAGTGGCCTGCAACTCAAATAATCCTACAGTATAAGGTATATAAACGATTTAAAAATTGTCTTGTTGCGAGTACAGGACCAGTGTCGATTGAGACTTTCTGTAAAGTGTGTGTTCCCGTCCGCAATTTGCCAAAATCGCTTCGCCCATAGATTGGCTGACCTTAAAGCAACCTCTTAAACATCATTTTCTGACCTTTTTAAAATGATATGATTGTCAGCAAAGAGAAAATGACACATAAAAGCCATTAATTTGTGTTTTTAAACAGTTTATAGGTGTAAACTTTCAAAACCTGTTGTAAAATTAATAAAATTAGCAATGAAATATGCTTGCAGGGATACCGTATCGTCATTTATTTGGTTTTTGATTTAAACAGCAGAGTGAATTTGACTGTGGGTAGTTAAACTGGCGCCATGCCAACCCGTAAGGCATTTTGTTATCGCTGATCAACAAACAAAATGGATCTACAAATGCTCCTTAATCGAAAACAGGCTAAACAAGTAGTAGCATTAATGGATGCGCCGATAGAGCTATTTAGAAGAACTTTTTGCAAATTAAAATCTCCAAGTATTCACCTTTCAGAGATGGTGACGAAAATGATCACCGTTTGCTTCGAGAAAGGAGATGGAGCGTCTAAACGTATTTAATCTTTCCTAATTCGCCAATATTAGTTTAACTGCAAAACAAAAAGAAATTGGTAACATTTCGAAAGCAACTGATAACAGATATGGTCAAAGTCTATCTTCTATACTAGTGTTTCAAAGTCGCTATTCTAGGGTACAATCCAAACTAATATTGCTTTCCTAGGTACACATTATTTTAAAATGTCTAAATACAACTGAAAAGAAGCAGAGTGCGAAGCTTTCAAGCACAGATGTGCGATAGCACAGGACATCAATCAAATAAAGCAGAAAACTCTTCATGTATTTCCAAAGAAGGCAGTTAATAAAGCTGGGCTACTGGGAATAATGGAACTGTCGAACGCAGACTGCCTATCAATTACGGGCAATACTTTCAGGCTATTAATCTGCTGTGGACCAATGCCAGAAAATCTGCATGTCTGACAAAGGTGTCACATGCTCTCCAATACGCTTCTTCTATTGGATATGATTAAAATTACAGTAAGAGAGCAGAGAGCCTTAAAATCGGGGAACTTAATAGTAATTTAAAGTGTGAATATATTGAAACGCATACAATTTAATTTGTAAAAGATTCCCCAAGAATTTATAGAGTAAAATGCATGTGGGTGCTACTGTTCCATTTACAGTTGTCTCAATAATACTCAGAATTCCCTGTCGAAAGAATATAGAGGGCGGTAAAGTAGCACACTTTACCGCCCTCTATATCCAACTTTGGGCTTGTTCACTATTCTCCCCTTTTTGTTTGTTGTTATCTGCTTCTCTTAATTTTTATTTGTCTTTCGGTTGCTTCATCCCCAGTTTGATAATTTTATAATTATTCATTTTTTCTTGTATGGACGCGCAACTCAGAGATGCTATAGATCCTATACTGGTACAGGTGGTACACCAATAATTAATTTTCGTGACGTCACAATCACGTCACGAAACACGTGAGTTTCTCTCCCGGTATCAACGTTTGTTACCGTAGTCTTAAATGAGTTATTCACGAGCAGACAGTCAATAAAACTTTATACGATGTTAATAAAGTTGAAAAGTTGTATAGTTTCATACAATACAGGCAAGGAAACAAACAGAGTTAAGTAGAAATGTTTTTTTGAATATTAAAAAGTAATGAAGCATTTCCTGTTGAAAAGAAAAAATTAAATAATAACGGAGTATCTTATAAAAGTATGATTTTTACGGCAGCAAAACTGTTAATGCAGCTAAACATAACAGTAATACCCATTGTCGAGAACAATGAACGTTCATTCAGGTTGTACCTTATAACAATAAACATCCAATTATCCAAAAAAATATGATGCCCAATTTTTACGTAAAGGTTTTGGTTCATCTTCTGTTGGATGTCAGTGTGTTTGAATAAACCTTCCCCATGTTTTGTGTTTTATTTACTTTTTAGTTTTTTGCTGAGTTCTTTACGCGATCAGTAAAGAGATATAACACAGTTGTATATCAATGAGTACAAGAATAAGGAAGTAATATACCGAGGGTGCCAAAAATGTACACACACTTTCAAAGCAGATATCTATTTAATACATTTCAAAGTTGGACCGAAAAACAACAGTAATGTGTAGTATGATGTTCTGTAAACAGATGTGACTCACATACATTACGATAGCGTTGCTACGTGACAGGTAAATCAACAATGAACAAATGAAGCCAAGATTATCGTATGATGTTCTGTAAATCTATGTGACTCACGTTACTTATGCTAGCGTTTCTACAACAAAATGGAGCCGAGATTATCGTTTGAACAGCGGAAAGCAATTTTGAAATATCCAAGGTACTGGACAGGACGAAAAGGTCCAATTGAGTTTCTTCCGCTTTCTCCGGATCTAACCTCGTTGGACTTTTACCTATGGGGAACTCTTCAGGATGTTGTATGCAGTAGAAAATCAGTTACACTGGCAGCACTTCGGGAAGAAATTGAAACGGCATGTGCTGCAATCGCTGAGGACACTTTCGCAAACGTTGCTCAATCAGTAGTTCAACGTACTCAGAAGTGTATCGACGCCGATGATGGGCATTTTGAGCAACTGTTAACTGTAAAAGTCTTAGATATTTAGTACTCATCATTTTCTGTTTGTGTGAATTCAGTTTTGTTATATTAACACAGCTTTTTCTTTGCTTGAAGTTAGTATACATTTTTGGGTCCCTCTGAATTTGCAACTCTTCATTAATGTGAATAAAAGCATAAAACAGTAAATGGGCCATGATATGAAATGAATTACCAATAGTAATTCATTTCATACTTGTCCACCACAAAGGTTGGTTTTTTAATACCAGATGCTTTTATATACAGTTCAGATATATGTTCATGTTTGAATAGGTATACTTTTGAATGCCTTAATGGATTTCCCTCTGAGATGATCTTTTACATATTTGATATTTTACAGCTTTGTGCAATGTATTAATTTTGGTGTTAGCATTCACTATGCTTTTGGCCTCCTGGAACTCAAGATTTGTGTGGTAAAACGATTGGAAGTTTGTAGGCAATTAATCAAGCTTATAAAACACCCTCCCCTAAATAATAGTTCTTAATGGGTTCGCTATCACTTTCGTTCTGATGAATTGAAAATGTTTAAATCATTTAAATTCCATAAGAGGAAAACTCACGATAAGTGATAATTATAACTAGCAGAAATAGAATCCTCATAATTAATCGTTAATAATTTTATTTATCAAAATTATAATCTTTTGAATATTGTGATATACCTATAAAATAGCATCTTTTGTGCACGTTATATGGGTACTACTCATCAACATTTTCCTGTAAAAAAGAATAAAACAGGAGTATAGGATATAGCTAAGCTCTTTTCCTAAACGCCGAAATTCTTGCGATAAATTAGAAGGCCAGTTCTTTCGTGGGTGTTTTGTCCGTGACATGTGATGTTTCATGCCCCTCAGAGATGTACAAAAGTTGAAAAGAACTGCTATATGCCTTCCCTAGGTATTTTATTTGGTGACTTATCTGTTGTATGGCCAAGACCTTTATTAATGAAGTAACCTACCTGGGGATTCTCACTTATCTAGTGATGGCGCGGAAAGACTTTTTTATTTCTTTAAAAACAGCTGACATTTCGCTATGAATTTTAATTAGAAATCTACAATATATATCCACTCTTTCTTTTTTTCTTAATTTTTGAAAATATGCAGTATGGAGTATGGGATACACCTTTTTATATGATTGACGAAATTATTAAGTTAACATTTTTATGATATATAAGCTATGTAAGCAATACATGCTCTTCTAACAGATAACATGGCTTATCTTTATTAATATATACCCTAATAATATTAACATTTTACTTCATTATTTGAAACTATTATGTTATACATTATATATACATATATGCGTTGTTTATTACAAGTTAGTGCAGCAGTTTTCTATTTTTATGTGATGTTTCTAATTTCACACAGGTGATGATCTCAAGAAACCAACTAATTGTGAATAATAATAATAATAATAATAATAATAATAATAATAATAATAATAAGCCCACTAAGTCATACTAAATTCTTATGTCTTCGTCCCATATTTTTGGTGCGCTGCTAATTATATGGCCATATGTATCTTCAAAAACCCAAAGGAAAACCTCCGATTTCCACTTGAAACTGTACTATACCGCCAGAAAGTCGTTTCATAGAACTAAATATAAGCAGTTTGCTTGTAATAACTACCTACTCAAGCATGTAAAAATGTCACTAATCGTGGATCCAATATCCTCCGATGTTTTATCTTTGTGCTTTTTACCCACAGTGTCTTGTGTTCTACATTTTCATTAATTCCAAATTTTAAAATTCTTTTATAGGAAATGAACACTTTTTTAATGTCTCCAAACATTTTTTTCTAAAAACGCATTACTAAGTTAAATGTGGAAACAAGTTTTCGTCGTTCTACGTCACAAGTATTTTAACAGCAGTCCCGCTCTGTGTTGTGAATCCTATACCACTCGCCAGCTTGCAGAAACAATGGAACGCTGGCGGCTCAGAAAGCAAAAAAGATACTTTGCGATAAACCTAAGTTTCGTCATGTAATTTTATACATGCCAAGTGGCGAGGAAACACTTTTACTTCTTTAGTTTATCCGAATCAACATGAACGAATTTCAAGCATTGTAGGGCTTCTAGAGAAATTCTAGAGCTTTTAGTGGAATTAAATATGTAACTGTTCCTTTGAAGGTTGATAGTACATCTATCAAATAGCTTATATATTTAAAGTTTGTATCAAAAAGAGTTTTAATTTAAAAAAAAAAACAGATGCATAGGTGTTTATATTTAATGCATATTGAACGATTAGGTATATGCATGAAAATAATAATAATAATAATAATAATAATAATAATAATAATAATAATAATAATAATAATAATAACAACGAAGTGGGAATGCAGCAACATGTCTAAAATACTGATATTTTGTAGTCCTTTTCTTTGCTGATTTCGTTCTCGTTATATATACTGGGTGAGCAATGCTTGACGCTTTCAGTGTGAGTTGAAATCTTGCGCAAGTAGCACGTGTTTGTTAGGCGATGCGACGCAGTTTATTGAGTGAAAGTGTATCAAGTGAAATGGGGCAATATAAGCATTCTGTTCCCCAAAGAGTATTCGCGTATAATTCATACGTGCGTACAGAATCAGCGCGTGTTATAAGGAGATTATTTCAAGAGGAATTTCCTGATTTTCACTTTCCTAATCGGAGTTCGATTCATCGATTGGTAAATAAATTTCGTGAAACGGGAAGTGTTCTTTATCTCTGGGTGGCATTAAAAGAGAAAGTGTGCAAAGAAATTGCACACACTTAAGATCAATTTATAGCTAACATTTGTTAAGAAATTGCTGCCATTTCTCAGAGGGAAGTGCAGAATGTAACGAGCAATTTCCTAAGCAGGTGTCAGAGATGCTTGAATAACGAAGTGAGGCATTTCCAGAATCTCCTTGCTTAATATATGCGAGTAGTTTACTTTTGTATTGAAGTGTTTGTTATGTAAGTAATAACTTACTGCGGCCTTCCTGTCACCCGCACCGCCGATACAGAAGCCAGTCTCTCCGCCTGGCCGCACACCGCTAAACCGGTTGCGTGAAGGATCATTCACCCCGTAGAAAACAATTTAGTGCCACAATTTTTAATGAAACAATTTGTGTTTATTTTCACAAATTGGTTCCATTCAAAATGGTTGTTATAAATTCATGAATATTTATTTAAAGACTCGTTTATTTTCTATAACTAATTCTCTTAACTGAGTTAAATAATTTCTTAAAACTGTGTAATTATATATATTTATAATATATTTATATATGTCTTTAAATAATGTAGAGTTTCAAAAGCAAATCTTCATTCTCTTCGGATCTTTGGGAGGTAAAAATACTGAATTCAGAATAATCTTTCTTATTGCTGCTTCGGTGCGATTTACATTTCTAAATGCTTCAAATGTGTTACAGAAACTTCTTAACAAACTCCATTCATAGCCTCAGCTTTATAATCCTTCAAATAGACTATATGTAAGGAAATATGAAAACTGAAGTAAAAAAGTAGATATCTATGATTTTGTTCAACTTGTTTCTCCACGCATCTCATCAAGAAAGCGCTGACATAAAAGAAAGAACTTAAGTTCGAAATTATCTTAATTAAATTTGGTCGTTCTTTATGAATCTTTTTAACTTTATTTTTTACTTTCATTTTAATCAGGAAAATAGGGCAGTATTATTTATTCATCCGTACAGTAACAAGTCAAAAGTGAACCAAAACACTTGCAATATTTTGGTTAGAGAGTCTTACAATCCGATGTTATTTTAAGCATGATCCAATAATGCAATGATCCACCTAAGTTCGTCATTTCTATCATAGCTTCTTTGTTCGAAAGAATCGCAGTTGTAAAATCATTTTCTTAATTAAGAACTTCAGAATGCAATAAAAATATAGCAATAAGAAGTTAATCAAAAATGTGTTAAAACATTTGCAAGTATGTTCCACAGTTATCCAAAATTGAAGCCAAATATTACCTTGGTCTTTACTACTGCTGTTTCTTTTAGCAACGCACCTTCATAACAGGAAGTTACATATTTTATCTTCAGTGATTACTCGCTTGGAATCACTGCACCCCTTTTAAAGACCTATTGTGGCGAATACTCTTCGTTGACTTCAAGGAGAGGAATATTACAGTAAATGGGGAATACTGTGCTGGCCTACTGCACAGACTACGTGCTTCCATCAAAGAGAAAAGGCGAGGAAAACTGAGTGATGGTGTGCGTCTTCTTCAAGACAACGCGCCTGTGCACACAGCTGTGGAAGCTGTGGAGAAATGTGGCTTCAAGGAGATCGACCATCCACCTACAGCCCAGATCTAGTTCCCAGTGACAATTTCCTCTCCTTAAAATTAAGAAGGACCTTGGAAAGAAATTGAATGTGACGAAAAAGTAATGGATGCTATTTATGTCCATTTTTCAGACAAGACTTGACTATTTTTAGGAGGGGGCGGATTGAAATGTTAATTCAAAGATGTGAGAAGTGTATTGCAATAAAGGGTAACTATATTGAAAAGTGAAATATAGCTTTTGTCTTTATCACGCCTAGAAAATGGTTAGGCTGGAAACTTATGAACCTACCCTCTTATATAAAATTGATTTGCTCCTCGGTGCCATACTTTCCGCCAAAGTGTTGCAATTGCCAGCTGGTGTACAATGCATCTTGCAAGTAATGAGCTTAAATATGAATCTGAACGAATTAGCAATAGGTAATGCAGTCTTTAATTTTAAACTACAGTTTACAACATTTTGACTTTATTTGATCACGATTGTTTATTTTAACTCTCTTCCCTAACTTGTGACTATTAACTGTAGGTAACTCCCAAGCTAAGGTTTACCTGGTACTGCGTAATAGCCACCAAATGCTAGTTATAAATATTTCGTCCTAATAGAGTAACTGACATCCGTTCCTCTCGCGGGACATGTGGAGCTTCAACTTTTTGCTTTCAATTGCCTCTGAAATGCAGAAAATGTGCACGGGTGATATCGATTAAAGGATTAATTACACTGAGTGCATGTGGTTCAAGTTGCTCCCTTCCCACCTAATTAGCAGCTTAAGTCTGATGAGGCACCCCACACAACATAGCTAACTGATCATCCACGCATTCAGCCTGTAGTCGCTTTGTTTGCACCTCAAAATCTTCCAGGAACTGAATAAAAGCTTCTCGCACATTTAACCAGGCAAGAGATCTCTTTTCTAAAGCAAGAACCTGAGCCTTGCGGTACATTAGTAATTTAATGAATCTTAATTTTGTTTTCTAAAATAAACGTCTAAAGGAGACTATTGAGCAAGTGAAGAAGGTGTACTTTGAGGGCAAAAACTCAAGACGTTCATTTGTTCATGAAAATCGGGGACGACTAACTTCATGCATACAATTTTTACGATCATTTAGGTCAGAGACATAAGATATTTTGAAGAATGTAATGCTACAGTAGATCACATTGCGTCTGTAATAAAAATGTCATTGCAATGTAAGTGAAAACAGCTACTGTTTCTTGATTTTGCCTCTTACTGTCTTATCTCTACTTGGAATTATTTCTGATTTTTTTTCTATGCTAAGGATGTTCTTTTTGTACTATGCTTTAAATTTTCAGATGTGTTACATGGTCTGAATATTTTTTTGCTAATTGCAAAACTATTTTAAAAATGGACGATTTGATTATTAATAGGTAAGACATAATTAATAGTTGAAATCATAATTACTATTATTATTCTCATTTTAATATACATAATAATGTAGCCACCAAAAGCCAACACCTTTCATTTGCTGAACTGAGAGATTGTTTAACAAGATTATAGTGGAATTTTCGAACTATCAGGGACTCCGATGGGCAGCAGGGTGGGCAATTGTTACGGAACATTTTTTTAAAGGTATAAGTATTATTAGAAAAGTAAATTACTTGATGAATTATCATTTATAAATTTATTTGTAGAACCATAGAATGTTTTATTTAAATTTTTAGTCTAACACACATTGTATGAAAAGAAAAGAAAACAAAACGTTACTTTCTTTTGTTCAATCCTTCTGGCTCGGTTATAACACATTTAGTAAGTTTTCATTCCTTAAAATGTTAAAGTAGAGTAGCGATGGTCGAGAGGTATAGAATGCATCTTTGTTTTTTATTCGTTTTATAAATGTATTTGTGGAACAATATGTTGCCTTAATATGTTACATTTTAACGTGTCATTTGAGTTTTATGACGTTACCTATGCACACACAAAAACCTAATCACAAGCTAATGCATTCTTTACAGATAACTAAATAAATACACGAACAAAAATATTCCTCTTATAAAGCGAAAACATAGAAATAAACACAAATTAATATCGGGTATATGAACCCTCAGCATGTATAACTGCCCTCAATCTTCGGGACATAGATAATATCAGATTTGTACAACAGAGTAGACAGGAGGCTACAACATCTGCTGGTTTCGTGCCCATAAGTCATCTTTTGTCTCTCTTGCATGTGCAGGTAATGCGTGTGCAGCATGTTGCATTTAGATAGAACAAATACTACAGGAAATATTATAATATTCGTTATAATGCGTTAACGTTAAAGCTTGCCGTGTATGGGAAATAATATTACGAAACAAATTTGTCATAATATGTTACAAAGGTTTATTTAAAAAAATGCATTAATACCGGAAGTTGAACCTGCGCTCTTAACCACGGCATCACTACACACTCTGCCACAGAGCTAACAGAACACATATATTAGGCAGCGTCTTTAGTACACGTCATATAACATAACAAATATGTTAGGCATCTTTACTGCGTTCGCGCAATCGCCGCATGTAGGTCATGGTCACCCGATTATCTTCCTTCGCCCTCTTCCCTTCTTCCCGGAGTATCCCAGATAATCTATCTTCAAAGAAATGAGAAGAAACTTGTGAAGCTTTCAAATCTGTTATTCCCAAATCTCGATCAGTCGAAAAGATGAAATTTATAATGAACTTTTAATAATATACCGACAATTATTTGCTATATGTCACTCAATCTTAAAATTTGTTGCTTCATTACAGATTTTACTTCCAAATTGATCTATAGTGAGTGATAGAGAGATGAGATAGCGCAAACCGTTCCATGAAAGCATTTCACCATTGGAATAAATGCATCAGGGCGAGCGGAAAATATCTTAAGTTTGCTAACATGGCTGTAATGCGCAAGGGGTCCCAAATGTGATATAAATGGAGAAATTTTTTATAATTTACTACTTATTTTGACATTCTGTTTCTCTAATTTTTTCCCAGATTAAAAAATTTTTATTATGGAAAGAAAAGATTTTTTGTATAGCAGTGCAATTGTTAATTTAATGATATAAGCCAAAATTTCAGTTGTATTAAATTTTTAATTCTAAGTTATGGGAAAGGTACTTGAAATATTCCGCCTTGAGCATAGAAAAAGACAGAAGTCATATGTAGATATTTTTCATCTTTACTGATGAAAAAACCTGATCAATATGTCTTATTATTTAAAAATAGCGTTTTTCCAGTTTTCATTTGGTTTTGGCTCCAGTAGGTAATATATATTTTAATTTTTGCACCGTTATTATTGTTTCACTGTATAAAGCAAAAAGAACAATATTAAAAATATAAGGAGAGACTGTTGGAAAAAAAAAAAAAAAACATTGCCTTGCGAAATTGAACAAGGAAGTGGCGAAATTAATTGCGGTCGATAGACGAAACAAAGTCACAAAATGCGAAAATGCCTTCGGCGAGCGGTAGTTAATGATCAACATAGATAGCGTTGATCATTATTCCCCTTAATTATCGCTGTGGGTTTGAAACGCTCAATTTATTTTCGTGCCAATAAAAATCCCTTCCAGCGTCCTGAATTATCAAGCACAACTTACCTTTTTACATTGTCTGATCTAATAGTTCTCAAGAACTATAATATGTCAGTGTAGGATAGAACGCTATTCATTAACTTTTAAATGGTTTCAACTTGAGCTCATATTTCCTGACCATATTCTCATGCAGGAACACGACAATTTATGTTGATAACGAAACTATCGCTAGCATAGTTACCTTCAAACACCAATTCTTCTAGATCTGAATATACGAGGTAAGTTCAAAAAGTATTCGACCCTTTATTTTCCGAACAAACGGCAAGGTGTAAAAACGGAGTTCAGTAGGGAGAGAATTTTAGGGCATGTGCAACTTTTTTCGGAGGGGGGTATTCCTTCAGTTCCAGTGACCGGTGTAATGCACTATCGTGTCTTTTTCATTTCGACCGACATGTCAGAACGTTATGAAGCGACAACGATGCCAATGGTGTTATAGACATTTACAGAATGCATTAACCAGTCCAAAGATGAAGGCACAATGCACATTTCAAATTAAAACGACATTAACAATATTAAACATAATATTAATTTAAACCAAGATTATTTATGAATATTACAACACATTAAAAAGAAGTGCGCACAGATAACTCGAACCCCTTTGCTGCAGATGGATTTTCTACCAAACACACACCAGTTCCAACTGAGCTATTTAGGAACACGAGAGTTTGACAGCCAGGTTAGCATATTAATAAGTATTTGCTTGTCACACTATACATTTTAAGCTGTGCAAATGCTTTCTTGGCATCAGCTGTCTATTTAAGAGTGCATTAAAAGACAATGGTATGACATCTACCATAATATTAATAATTTCGCTAAGTGTGCATCCACGTTATAGAATTTGCGTAGATACTATAGGGACTGATGTTTTCACATTAGAGTATACACCACGGGTTGCATAAAACTACTGACCCGGTATGATTACAAGTACGTTGAACAAAGATGTTTAGATTTAGATTCTACAGTAATTTATAAAACATAGTTAAAACAGCATCGACGCAGGATGAAAGCGAAATTTCGATTTCAATGTAAGACAAATACCCGACTATTCGTTTATGAATTATCTACACTGATTTTTATATCATGAAGTTTCGTTTATTCCATTTAAAAAAACTGCAAACACAGAGCGAACATACGTAAATAGTTTCTTTATACCTGTAATGAAGCAATGATGATTGGGGAAGTTTACTGTGCTCAGCTGCTCAGAGTTTCGAACTTTTGGAACTTGGAGATTTTTTCCCTTGCAGGCTTTGTAGTTGTTAGCAATTTTGTGCAGAATCAAGTTTATAAATAATTTCATATGGATAGCTTTGCAATAGTGCACTGTTACACTAACATATAAAAGAAATATAAACATTTAAACTGACTGATAATATTTGTCTTAAAACTCATAGGTCACACAGAAATATCTTTCATACGCGGAAATGTTTCTGCCTAATTCATGACTATAAACTATAAAGAAAACTTCTTCTTAAAAGGTATGCTGCATACACTTGATTCAAATCATTAATCAGTTTAAATTTGTCAACCACCAACCCACCAGATCGCTGAAACTTTTTATGTAGGACACTGCTTCTCTTGTACTTTCATTTGGGACGTATAGTTTGTGTGTTTCAGGGTTTTCCAAACCGTTGTTTCACTTTTATTACCAAATGTGTACAGCTCAATAACCATGTCCTGCATAATGCAGGCTGGAAGCAGAGAAATGCAACACACATCCTGTACAAAAGAATATACTAAAGCTGTTCCTGGGGACAGTTCCCGTGGTTACGGCTTTTCCTGTCCTTAGCCTGGAGGGCAGACACTTGACGTACTTCACCAGAAACCCGAGCTCCACATGCTCTACTGACGTTACTGAAAGAGGAACGGAAACAAAAAGAGAATATTTTCCCTTTGCCCAGTGTTAGGCATTTCATAACGACGAATGCATTTTTACCACGAAGTGAAATGGCAACTTGAATGAAGATATTAGCCATGTAGGCTTGTCTTCATAAAAAAAAATGACATGATCTAATATAAGGTTAAATAATATTAAATACTTTATGTTTTGGATCATTTTGTTACCGCCACGAGTGGCCGAGGTCGTTAAGACGCGGACTCGTGAGCGGGAGGTCTGGGGTTTGAATCCCGCCAGGACCGTTCTCCCTGATTGGTTTTTTCCCCAGGTTTTCCTTGGTCCTCATAAATGGAAATGCCGGGGAGGTACCCTAAACTTAGGCCTTCCTTAAAAAAAATCCTTTCCCAACATATCATTTCATTTCATGTATCATCAGTGTCCACCCTATGATGCCTCAGTAGTAAAAATGGGAGTTAAACAGCATTAAAAAAAAAAGTTACATTTAACATTTTCCCCTTTATTATCGGAGCATCATAAGGTATTCAAATAATGAATCTTAAGCTTTTCAATTTTAAATGTATTATTCTGAAAATGTACACAATATAAAATATTTATGCTACTATGTACACTTTTCATTAATTAATTGTCATTAATATCTTTATAACGTTAGGGATATTTAAGCTCTGAATGTAATGAAATATTATCTATTTTGTAAGTAAACATTTTAAATATCTTATAATACTATTACTTACCCTAAAATTTCTTAACTGTATTAGAATTATTTTAACAGAACTATTCTATAATTTGTCGTAAAATTTACACTATAATAATATTTATAGTGTTCAAAAACAACGTTCATATAATATTACTGCAGAAGAAATAGTTTATAGAGTTATTCTTTTTATATTTAACGAGTTTGTTGTAAAATAATATAATGCGCGCAGCACTTATCATACTAAATATTTGAAAAACAATTTCTAATTGTCAAAATTCAAACCTTTATGTAAAGAGAGCTCCACGTGTTATATTGTTTTTGCAATAAACCTCTTAAATATTTAAAATTGGTAGATTCATACTATTGTAAAAAAGTGTAGCTTCAGTGAGGTTTTAGTTAAAACAAAACGGAAGTAATTTTATGAATATCCATATATGTTTACTTTTTAATTGTCTCTTTAGGTTCAATTTTACACTTTTATGCACTGTTTCATAACAATGAATTTTTCATGATAAGCTTTAAGCTCTTAGGCTAAAATCTGGAAATACTCAAACCACAAACATTTAAGTTCCTCATTTGTTATAAATCCTCACACTTCAGTGGTTCAGGATAGCTTCTGTCTAAATTTTCATATTCGCTCGTTTCTTGCCACGAGCTTCAATTTCAATAACGTGCTTAATGATAATGGCATCAAATGGAATATTATATTCCAAACATCCAGTATCGTAGACCAGTGTTGGTCTAAATCGCCAACATTTAGTAACTTGTTAAATGAATAGCTTTCTTCTGAGTTACAAGATATGTAGAATGTAAAATAAAGTGATTTTGAAAATAAGGAGGAAAAGAAATTAAAGACTATATGTTTGTATGTTTGCTCTTTGCTCCTTTCCTCTGGTGGTTATTTTTTTTAAAAATAATTGAATTTTCGTTGCATTTTTATACGTTCCCTCCCTTCAAAAATGTGACAAAGTTAAAGTTTGTAGCCTTTTAGTATTTCTATTAAAGTGAAATTAGTAGAAAAAATATTTTTAAACATATGTATCTGATAATTATATTACAGTCTGATATCATAACTTAGTATCCATAAACCTTTAATAGGAAATCTGTAAATTTTCTCCCCATTTGATATTCTATTTTTAGAAAATTACGTTGCTTTTACAGGCAGTTTTTCATTGAATTTAGGTCATCAGCTTTCGAGTCCTATTTTAAGATGCACGGTATCATTTTAGATACTTTTTATTTTAAAAATGTTAACATAGAAAAAGGTTCGCTCTTATATACTATATAATTAGTAGAGTTACGCGAGCTGTAGACACAAAGCCTTGGAACATAGAACTCTTTGAATAAGGCAGAGCATTGTCCATTTTCCGGCGAATTTTGTTCCTGTTAATTTACGAATTAGGCACTGGTTTAATCAGTCCCAGTACTAGCAAATGACTTCATCACACAGTCAGATTGCATCACGTACTCCATACTAATCTAATGCACTCGCTCGTGCGCAAGGCCACAGAGAGACTTAAAATACTGGGGTAATGTTATTTTCCATTAATTAATGTTGCAATTTGTTTTTGTGCATTAGGAAACCAATGTCCTCTTGATTTTATAGCCCGATTGCAGCAATTTCCAAAAGAAACGCACACTATTTCACCTGGAAAATTCCTAACTTAGTCCTAATAAGTATATGCACAGAGAGAGAGAGAGAGAGAGAGAGAGAGAGAGTTAAGAGTAAGTTCAAATTAAAATTTTCCGAAGGATGATACACACAATTGCGATAAACCTAATAGGTGATCTCACATATTAGCAAACATTTCTTAATTAATACATATACCTCATTACGCTACGCAATCGGAAATTGATTTTGCCGATGGAAAGTTACGGCCTCTACCTGTTTTGTATTTTATATGGATGAATGATGGATGGATGAACATGCAGCAAAATTGCGCCCTATCGACAGATGCACCAACTTGATGGATAATTGTCTTAAAGACTTTAAAGGAGAAGTTTCTAACTGATCGTCTATTTTATCAAATTTCTCCTGTGTTAAGTCCAGTTGTTTAGACTTTGAAAACGCCCTGGATTCGAACTTTATTCACAAAACTGAAAATTGACTTCCCGATGTAGATATTACTCCTGAAATTTTGGTACGGTATTCTTTCCTATATTATTTGTACACTTTTTTGCACATAATCATAAATACTCTTTGTTCTAGATTAAGTAAACTCTATAGTACGCAATATACAGCGGAAAGTCTAACAGAATTTTCTTATAGAAATACAACTGAAACAGGCGTGACAAACGCCCTGGATTCGAACTTTATTCACAAAACTGAAAATTGACTTCCCGATGTAGATATTACTCCTGAAATTTTGGTACGGTATTCTTTCCTATACTATTTGTACACTTTTTTGCACATAATCATAAATACTCTTTGTTCTAGATTAAGTAAACTCTATAGTACGCAATATACAGCGGAAAGTCTAACAGAATTTTCTTATAGAAATACAACTGAAACAGGCGTGACAAACGCAACTGGGAAAGGTCAATTCCCTGCGTCAGTGGAATTTTAACTTCAGTCTTAGGGAATAGCGCGCCCACTGAAGGCAAACCGGTTTCCACTAGTATATACAAACTCCGATTGCATAGCAGAATACTCTAGAATACGAGGTGTATAAGGTTACATCCAAATCATTTTCTAGGTATGATAAAGACAAAACTATATTTCGCTTTTCAGTATAGTTACTCTTTATTGGAATGTAATTCTCGCATCTTTCAGTTAATATTTCAATCCCCCCCCCCCCGAAAATACTCAGAAGGCTTGTCTGCCAAATGGACATAAACAGCATCCATCCCTTCTTCGTCACACTTGAATTTCCTTCCCCGAAGATCCTTCTTGAGTTTTGAGAAGAGGAAATTGTCTCTGGAAGCTAGATCTGGGCTGTAGGATGGGTGATCGATCACCTTGAAGCAACATTTCTTCAAAGCTTCCTTTGCAACAAGAGCTGTGTGCGCGTTGTCGCACACCACCATTCACCTTTCCTCGCCTTTTCTCTTTGATGGAAGCATGTAGTCTGTGCAGTAGGTCAGCATAGTACTCCCCATTTACTGTGATGTTCCTCTCCTTGAAGTCAATGAAGAGTATTCCTTCACAGTCTCAAAAGATTGTGGTCATGATCTTCTTGGTTGACTGAGTGACCTTGACCTTTAGAGGCGGTGTTTCGCCAGGTTTACGTCACTCCATCGATTCTCTTCTGGACAAGGGATCATAGTAGAGGACCATAGTTTCATCTTTTATAACAATGGTTTGCAGAACTTCTCTCTCGTAGCCACGGCAGAGCTCCAAAAAGGCCTGGCAACAGATGACTCGTTGCTGCTTTTGGAATGAGGAAAGAAGTCTAGACACCCATCTTGCACTGACCTTATTCATGTTTAAAAGTTCATGAGTAATTCGAAGGACTGTTGTTTTAGAAAGTCCAAGCCTTGCTGCTATTTCTGTAACTTTGAGCCGCCGGTCTTCCATAATTTCTCCTTCTACATGAGCGATGTTTTCAGCAGTGAGCACTCAAGGGCCGACCTACAAGCTCTTCGTCTTCAATGCTTATTTGACCCACTCGAAAAATTTTGGCCCATTCTTTTACGGTAGAATGCTTCCCCATATATACCGTCCAATCTCTATTTAATTTCATTTTTCTTCTTTCATGAAGAACTTAATAAGAGCTCGATACTCAATTTTAAACATGTCACAATCTTCTACACATAGCCTTCTTCATGCAACTTTATCTGAACTACTGAATACAGCAGAGCGGAAGTTAAGCTGCAATTATTTACTTAACAGATAAGATATGGCACCAGATAAAGGCTTTATGAAGGCGATAATCCTTATCGGAGGCCGGAAACTTATGGACCTACCCTCGTACACAGAGTTTCACTTACTTCGTTCCTTGATATTCCTAAATAATCTTATATTAACTAATGTCCATAGTTCAATGTCATTTGGTATGGAGTACTTTGCTGTATGCGTAGCATAGAAAGTATTGAAAGTAGTTGCCATTAGTATGAACGCATACAACTCTCATGTTACACTAGATATCTATTCAACACATCAAGAGTCACATTTTCAGGAATGTTTTCTTGCAGTTCCATGAGATTCTATTGCTCATTGCGGTACTGTTTCCCTTTCAGCATATTTTATAGGCAGAAATCTGTTGAAGAGCTCGCCTAAACTTAGTGGCCAAAGTTTCTTAAGAAATGGCAGTATCTTCAACATGCTAACATTTCAGACACGGCAGATCACATCATCCTGTTGAAAATGTTCGATACAGTGTTGCTCTTCGTGCAACCGATTCACAAACTCGTGAAAATTTCCACACGGGCTTCGGTATCAATCGTTGTGGATCTAATGATGTGTACCGGTTTAACACTGTGTAAGGATCGTAACAAAAGGCATGACGATGTTGATGATGCCATAACAAGCATAGGCTTCACATTTATGCCGGGAATGGTGAACAGGCAATCGGTTTTCACGGGTATGCTCAACACATGGGCTACAGAATAGCGCACCACTCATATCCGTCTCATATACCAAGAGATGCTCGTGTAAACTTTTGCTAAATTGAATCTTACTAGGGGCGGAGAGCGAGTGAAATTCCTAATATTTATTATAATATATATAATGCTTTCTGGACATACAAATAATAATTCTATAATAAGTACACTGTGTTTCGGATAATACACGGAAAACAACTGACAATATTAAGTAATTTATATCATAGTATTGGAAAAACAGAGGTGCAAAGTTTGCAAGCCTTTACTTTTAAAAATAAGAAATTAAAATTTATATAGAATATTTTCTGCGTTGGTGGCTTTGTGTATTTTTTACAATTTAGAAATTCAGCACAATAATGGGCAAAGGGAAGCTCATTTTCCTGTTACTACAGGAACTAATGTGACCAATTATTGAAAATCTGAGATTAATTACAGTGTTAGCAAAAGAATTTATAATTTTTTAGTTAACTAAATCCATACACCGGATAATTTAAGGAAGAAGAGATCTGGATGAGGATAATGAAAAAAATTATGAACACTTTTCTTGTACCTTTCATAACTTTGCAGAAAAACATTTTTTGAAACAAAAGGGGTTTTTTGGTAATTGGGTATTCCTCGTGTAGCTACGGGAATGATGCCTAATATGCAGATATGGGTGATTGGCGGTTGGATGGGAAATATGACCACAGTCTATTACGCCCTGAATGTCGGAAAACGGCCGCGATTATGTTGCATGAATTTATTACAGGAATTTTAATGTTTGATCCTGGCCTAAGCCTCCTTTCGTTTCTTTGCAGTAACATTTTAAAAAGTATGTAAAATCGAAACATTCATACTTTTTTAACTTTGAATGAAATAACTAAAGAAAATAATTGCTTTGCACTGAAACATTTACTTAAAGTAAACTCCAAAATTTGTACAATACATTTTAGTTGAGCTATCTGTGAAAGAAAATGAAATATTCACGTTTTCAAGTAACCATTCAATAGGAAATAAACGCAAAACTATTGCATTAATAAATAGGAGAATAGAACAAAAATAAAATACTTGAATTTATTTAAACATTGAGTGAATGTTGCCAATATTGTGTGCGCATGTGCAAAAGTGTTAAGTGTAACTGAAGTTAGATGAGCGAAGGAAGGAAACGTTCAAGGCCTAAGTTTAGGGTACCTCTCCAGCATTTGCCATTGAAAAATCCTCAATCAAGGAGATTGATACTGGCGGGAATTGAATCACAGACTTCACGAGTCCGCGCCTTAGCCACCTCAGCTACCCTTGAGGGTACCTGCCTGCACTCTGGGTATGAAAATGGTTGAAAATCTTCACCTTTAATGTGGATACTCCCCACTCCTTTTTGTAGGTTCTGTGCACTGTGGGTTCAGACAACATTTACTGTCTAGTTTCTCGGACATTAGACATTTTATCTGATGTCTTCTTTATAAAGTTTTCTCACAGTAAACAGGTGCTTGCTCTGTTGCATTGCCTTGGCACTAGCAAATACAATGTGTATACATGTAGAGAGTCGGTCCTGGTGGTGTTGTGGTAACCATACTTGCCTCGTAAACCCAAGATCGCGCATTCACTGCCGGCCAGGGTCAAGGGATTTTTTCGGGCGTAAAAATCCTAAGTATGGCTTCCTTTGGAAGGGAAGTAAAGCCGTGGGTTCCATGTACATTTACGGCACGAAAAAGAACCTCACGCCTGAACGAAGAGGCCTCTGAGTAAAATTTATCGGCCGTTTCACGCCACGCTGATGATCTGAGATGTTAAAGAGCGCCCGTAAATAAATCAAAGTAATAATACATGTAGGATTTTTGCAAAAGCAGCCATATAATTTTTTTAATGTTTTATTTATAGTCTGTTTTGACTGATTGAGTTTTTCGCCACATCTATAGGTTGTATACAGAATTATGTGGGTGAAGTCTGTAAGAATAATGAAAACATATTAATTAATGATTGTGCAAATGAATTCGGAGTCCGTGGCGCCTTAAAGCTATCTGGCATTCACTTTCTCAAGGCAAAGAAAAACTGATGAAAGAAAACTTACCCAGACAGCATGACCTGACCAGCGTTTGGACCCAGGACCTCAGCATTAGTAGTCACAAACGCTATTACTAGACCACGGAGTTGGTCTGCATAATTTGTTTTACAGTTAGGTGGAAGATTTTAAGAAAAAAAAAACCCTCAAAGATACATCAAATATACTTTCTTAAAACAATTTATTTTACAAATGCAAAAGATTGCTGTAGTTATTGTTGAATGAGCTATGAAATCATTGAATAAGTTTTTCAATTGGAACCTATAATTATCTCTCTTCATATTTTCTAACAGAGCGCCCTCGCTTTTATCATTCTACTACACCTTCATTTGTTTTATATAAGTACACGTGTTACTATGACAGCAATCCTTTTTATTATATTCGTAATGTACTCTTTATAAATTTGTTAGTCATTGGGTTTGGAAATCAATTTTATTAAAAACAAAATTAAGATGGCTCAATTTTATTCTTCATTATTGTTGATTATTCGCATTGGCGCCAGTGTTTCTCTCTTTCTCTAAACTTCTAGAGAATAGTACAATGCATATCTTTGACGCAAATAGCCCGTTGTGAACTGCAAGTGTGCTGACCATCTTGCTGTTTCGTTGTTGTTTACATTCAATGGGCAGTTACTGGCTAGAGCTAAAGTTAGGTTGACAATTACCCTAGCCTTGGTGGATACAATACAAATGTTGCCCCTTACTGCTTTTGTTTGCAACCGTATGTATAACAGCATAAACACTGCATGTTATAAACTTTATATACTCTATCACCACCACCAGCAGCCGCCGCCATCGCCTGGAGAGTGCCTGGCACAAAAACGCGATTGGATTTTCCCCTTATATGCCAACTATCACATTGAGATGATTTATTTTGCCTTTTTACCTCAGATTTATCCATAAAATGCATTTTTTTTGGAGGAAATACGCAAATTCTGGCAACTTATATTATTATTTTATGCTCTAGCATTTTTGGCAACTTTCCGAATATGACATTCCCTTTCGCATCATCAGCTTCGTGCGACATTTCATTTTATTTATTGGATGGTGATTCTCATGGTATATAGAAGTTTTTTCTTCATATTTTATGCCTTTAAAATACTGCAATAAATTGTGAATATAATGTAAGACTGAAAATCGTACCTAAAAGTTACTTATTTGACATTTTTAATATTTTAATTGAGATTCAAGGCTCACTGTAGTTAACATTTCCGAAAAAGAATCGATATTCGACGGAAACGTCATATTTCCAATTAAATTCTGTTCGTATATGAGAAATAGAAGCAAGTTTGTATTAATTTTACTGTAAATAATTATTGAAACAATGTCTTATACTTAGTACGTGGTGAACAATTCTTCACGCAACCAGTTGTGCGGCCGGCGGGGCTGAACCGGTGACAAGAAGTCTGCAGTAAATATAGTACGGTTTGTCGTGTAAGTTATTTCTAACATACACAACATAAACACTAAAAAAGAAAAGTAAATTACTCACATATATTAAGCAAAGAGATGCTGGAGCTGCCTCCCTTCGTTCAAGCATTTTTGACACCTGCTTAGGAAATTGTTCATTACACTCTGCAGTTCCCTCTGAGAAATAGCAATTCTTGAAAGCTAGTCTTGAGTTCAACTTAAGTCTGTTGGTTTGTTTTGTACACTTTTCTTTTAATGCGCTGATTCTGTACGCATGTATAAGTCATATATGAATATTCATTGGGGAATGGAATATTTGTATTGCCCCAATTCAACTGATTCACTTTCACTCAATACACTGTATTGCATCGCCTAGCAACTTGTGCATGATTTCAACTCATAATGAAGCCTCACGCAGCGGAGGGGAAATATACTCCCCGCCTCCGTTGACATGGTGACATAGCGCTGCCGGCTGGTCCCGCGGTTGCTCAGGCATTGCTCACCCAGTATTTAATAACACATTCACCTATTGCTTGGAATTTATCGCTTATATATGAGAACTTCAAAGAATACGTGGAAATTTAAATATTGGACAATTTACGGATATCTCTCCCATATTTAGAAGTGTAATGTAAGAAAATATCATATACCGGGTGTTTCCATAATGATACAGGGTTTCAGGGAGGTGGGAAGGTGCGAATATATCAATTTGAGATAGGAGATGTCTCAGTTACAGTTACACGCCAAAATTGTTTTTGGATATGTATGAAAGTGGAAGAAGACTTACGTTATAATTGTAGTACTTTTATTACACCTGCACTACTTTCACAAGCTACGAAAAGTTTTACAACATGTGTTCAAAATGGTGTTCTTACTTCGACGCAGGCATGACTACCTAAGTTCTGTCTGTAACTTCCGCAACCGCATATGGCATTTCGTTTGGGTTGATTGAGTGTACGCTTCAACTTGCAAACACAGACTGCAGTTTACTAAACACTCGTACATCAGAACTAACAACGCCAGATACAACATCACACCTTCTTCATTGTATTACTGAAGTTTAAAACTCGTGCCCTGTTCGCCGGATTGTCTACCTTTATACCGTGGGGCCAGTTTTGTTTCGTCCCTGAGTGTTTTACCTATGGGCAGCGTGCCTCTCGTTAGCCGATTAGCCGGAGCCGGATCTCGATGGTTAAAGGGAGGGTAAAACAATAAAACAAACTAACTATACAACAATACACAAACCAATTTAAGAGTCTCATTACTTACCAAATTATCAATTGAGATGTTGAAACTGCCCTCTTTCATTCTCCAAAGTTTTTGGCGTCTCTTTTATAAAATTATTCATCATTCGCTGTAGTTAATTTTCAGAACTCCGGACAATTTGTTGACGAATATTATTTTTGAGTTCTTGTATGGTGAGCGGGTTGGTCTTGTACACGGTGTTTTTTTTAAATTTAAATCGGGGGACTGAGAGGGGTAGAGGTCTCTACTAATAGCTTTGTCTTGTGGAAACACATTGTGAATTGCTCTCAAGGTATTAGTAGTGTAAGCAGTGGCAGAGTCTTGTTGAAAAATTGCATGATTACGGTCCCCGTACCTGAAGAAAGGGATTATTATTGTATACATATGAGTAACACAATTAATTGTGTGCTCACAAAATGAGACAATAATTCTATTGTACATAAAGACACGTTGTGCTATTGTAAACACACGAGGCATAATAAATTTTATGTACACTGTCGAATTAAGAAACGAAGAACACATCACGCAACGGGTAACAGCTGTGCTACGATTTTGACAGTCAGTAATGTCAATAAGTAAGCAAGCAGGCGTGCTACTCCCTCCAAGGCCGGCAAATGAGTTTGGGATCGCTTACCGGAAAAACCCTACTATTGTACCTTTTGCAACCTACAAGAAATGGCTTTGGTTTATAGCTTGCAACTGAAACATTTCCGGACAAGGATTTTCTACTTAAAATTGATACATTTGCACTTCCCTAAAAGTTTTTATCATCATGGAAAACACCAACCGCCACGGGTAACCGAGGTCTTTAAGGCGCGGACTCATGAGCTGGAGGTTTGGGGTTCGAAACCCCCAGAACCGTCCTCCCTAACTGTTTTTTTTTTTTCAGGTTTTCCTCAGTCCTCATAACTGGCAAATGCCGGGGAGGTATCCTAAACTTAGGCCTGGAACGCTTCGTTCCTCAAACAACATCCTTTCCCAATATATAATTTCATCTCATGTATCATCAGTGTCCACCGCCTGTGGTACCTCAGTAGTAAAAACGGGAGTTAAACAATACTCCAATAATGGTTCTAGGGAACAAAGGGGAGTAAACCACTAGTTTTTCAATAATTATCTTGGAAAAAAAATTATATCAACTGTTAACTGAAAATTAAGCATAGACAATTGAACAAATATTCGATCTGGGAGTTATCATACAAATATTACGGAGCTATTGCATAAGGTTGGCACAATGTCTGTGAGTTTCTGAAAACCAATAACATTTCCGAATGTTTTCATTAAGAGTATCTGAAAGAAATGGGTTTGGGAAGTACAAGTCAGAAATTAACCAACTTATCTTATCGGAATTAATAGCTACCTGACTGCCTGTAACACCATAACATATTGTTTCTTTTAGTTGAGTCTTAAAGTGCTTACAAGTAACATATCCAACAAAATAACGACGCTTACGATGTCGTAAGAGAAACATCTTAAGCTACAGCATCAAATCGCTCTGTTCTGCAACGTTCAAATCAACATTAATAGGAGAATTGCGACGTCATTTACAACTGGTTGCGGATGTCTCCATATCGCAAACTAGACCGCAGTATGTTCTTGATGCATGCACTTGCTCCGTTCTTACCTCAATAACTTTTCTAATGACTAAGGCGGAGAACGTTGCAGGAAATTGCAACGACGGAGGAAAAATTACAGGGAAAATGGTTCCCTTCCATGATAAATATTGCTGAATACTCACGAGAGACGCCCCTGAGCAGTCTTTTATAAACAACAAATTCAACGCCAGTTTTAACTACTGAAGCGTCACAAGCGGAGGACACTGATGATACATGAAATAAAATGATAAATTGGAAAAATCAGAATCTAAGCTTAGTATACCTTCCATGTATTTGTCAGTGATGCGCTGTAAGGAAAACTTGGAAATCCTGAACAGCTGTATAAACGATATTTCGAGATCTCGAGATCATACGAGATCTGTTATTACGTTATACCGAGTGTTAATTAACTACACGGCAATAATTCAGAGATGCACAGATGTCTTAGGCAATCAATTTAAAATAGGAGAAAAATAAAGGATTTATAGTCATAAATAAATTGATATTAGATGCTGATAAGTCAGTGTTAAAGTAATAAAATAAACATTTGCCTGTCTTCAAACATGTTTGGCTAGTGAGGAAATCCTGATTTCAGTTGCTCATCTTCAGCAATTTCAAGATTTAATGTTATAAAACTATTTCAAATTTCGGACTAATAATTAATGAACTATAGTTAACTGATTATTCGTGTAAGTAACTTATTCTAGGGGTAAAAGTCCATCTGAATATGACCTAATGGATACGATTTCGAAAATCATAGGTTCGGGCCTTGAGGAATAGGATTATATGTTTTTATTTTATTATATAATGATGTATGTTCATGTGTAAAAATGAAAATAAAAAAGAGAAAGAAAAGATATAAGGAAGAAAAGAAAATTTAATCAAGAGTCGATGAATGTGATTCGCTTTTACTTGAAGCTAATTATCATTCGACTGCGTTAAAGAAACATGCTTCTACAACTACCCTTATTATGTGGTATTACTTTGAATGAAAGCTTCATTTAATAGTATCGTGCCTTTGATCCTTTTGAATACAGTTTAAGCCTCAATCATAGAACCTTTGCTTTGAAGAGAGAGTATGCGAGTCAAAGCAGTTTAAACTACAGGGAAGGCGCTTCCTCTCTACTACCTGCTGTGTAATATAGTGGGTTGCCGCCAAGCAATACTCTATGCACAGTTCAGTTATGACCCATAGAATCAATAATCTCTTTCATTGATATCATATTTATTTTTTATTTTAAGAGAAAGAATGGAAATAAATTGCTTAATTAAATACAGCTCATTGTCTCGGTGTCCAAACACAGGATTTTATTCGTTAGTCAATGGTGTGTTGGTGTTATAAATTTGAGTTTTGAGCATATCACAAATTGTTTATCTAAAATTTCCTTTACGATGTCTAAAATTATTGCGGTGTAGATAATTGTGTGATAAATTGTTGGGGATCTCTTACAAAACGTAGTCAATATTTCATTTTACTTGCCTTTCATGTTGAAATATGCAAGAGTTGAGCTTCATTTGAGGGCACGGCTTTTAAAAAAGTTTGCTGTTTAGTTAATCAGACTTGAAAAGAGACAGATGACACGACGTTAAGGAAAAGGAAAAATTTATAAACAGTTTTAAGTCACATTCACTCGTGCTAATGTAGTATGGTTCTAGTACATAATTCTTTGGGCTTAGACGCAGTGTATTTATGTAAAAGCAGATAATTTGGTTTGGCATTATTATTTTACTGCTCAGCATTAACTACAGGCTTTAATGCTCACACGAAGAAGAACTACAGTGAAAAAAGGAGTTAAAACAGTTAGAGAGAGGTTAGTGCACAACTGAAATATTTTCAATGTTTTCTCTAAATTATACATTTATATTTTAAATTATATATATAACAACTGTGACTGTATATCGAAAAAGTGATCTGTAGGTAAACTCCGAGACAAACAATGCCGATATTCTGTTCCCCACATGACATTCTTAATGTATTCTTTGATACTAAAAGTATAAAAGTGGAGCTCAACAATAGACATAGAGTGGATATTACGGCAGCAGAGTAGTGCTTTATAGTTTTTTTTAATAAACAGAATGTAAATTTCATAAGGACGGAGATCAATCAGAAATACTTTTAAAAACTAGATGAGCAAGTATTTGATCAAAAATATGGCCGCTCACAGTTCCTTCCAAATTCTGTTCTTGCGGAGCGAAGTGTTTGTTGTAGGCATTAGGCAACAGATAATTCTCGCAGATCCGAGAAATTAGTCAAGATTACATATGTAATTTGAAAGGGCGTCAGATATTCTAGAGTGTCAGTTTATGCGATGGCTACTTGATTCATGCAAATCTTCGGCAGCGGTCAAGGCTGAGGTTCCGGATATACCCTCTAGCAAGAATGACCAGGTAAGGGGTCTTGAAGTCGCTACTTCCAGTACCCACAAATTGGTCTGTAAAGAAATAATAATTAAACATATAAATGAACTGATAATAGGACCATAACTGAGATTAGCAGGTTAGAGAACAGAATGCGGATAAATTTGTTTGGAAGTTGCAAATAAAATTCTATCGAAAAAATTGGCTACCAAATTAAATATTGATTACCTTCAAGGCAAAAGGGGAAACCACTATCATACTTTAAAATCAATGTAATAAAAACGAAAAACGCAATAGGCTGATATTTTATTTGATCAGATGTTGAGAACGATCAGATGTTATGTACCATTAACAATTAGATGTTATTTGTTATTATTACCTTTAGAAACTAACCTTTTATCCATTCAATTCCCGTTTTGAGTTTAAGGGATTAAGATTATAGAAAAAAGCTTCAAAATGCTACAAAATTAAGATAACACAAAATATTAGTTTTCTTTAATCCTAGATCAATAAGAAACAGGAACGTAGATACCGGAAATGATCTTCAGTCCGCATTCTCCCTCCCGATCTTTGTGATACCTCAAATCGTGCCTTCTGCTTTATTTTTCCTGCTGAAGAGAGTGGAAAAATAGCAAAGTGATGAAAAAGGTCAATATTTTATGAAGCTAATGGGGGAAATCTGGTTTGCGTGACCAAGCACTACAGAACGAGATTGTCACTGTCGGTTAGCACCGGAGGTATTTGTGAAGACATCGTCTTTGTGTTGCTCGAGTGCTCACAAAATGTCTGTTGTAGTGACCTAGAAAGAAGCATTTCGGATCGTTTGGTATTAAGAATCTTTAGCTAGCCGTCTTCCGGTTGAATTTACAGGAAAAAGTAATCATAAAATCGTAGTTTAGAAATTCAGTACGAAAGAACAATGCAAACGATGTTTTAGAAATATATTCAGTTAAATTCAATAAAGTTTAATAGTCATATATGGAGTGCATTGAAACAACAATGATGTAGGCATTGTTGTCTAACATGCACATTTAATTTTCAACAATACAGTGCGCAATAAAAATGCTACAAAGTTAAGTGTGTGATTAAGAGGTTAGACATAACGAAGTTGTTGTAAATAAACATGTAAGCGGCGTAATGCTACAATGGGGCAATTTTTGTTCTGTTGATAGCAGTTCAACAATGACAAGCCAGATTCACGCTGTGCAGAGCGGAAAGTCAGAAATAAGGAAGTAAAGAAAGGGGAGGAAAAACATTTTAAACACAACATTAAACATAAAGCTAGAGGAATACGAACTATTGACAAGTGTTTATTAAAAAATGAAGTAATTTCTAATCCTATTTTTTAATCTCTCTTTCATTTACTGTGAGAAAGGAAATATTTTTATTGACTCCGTCTATCACAGGAAAGTAAATTTATCTTTGAATCAATACTGATGAACTATATCCCCAAAGACTGTGACCCTGGAAAGGTTATATGCTCGATTTGATGACCAAAGTAGAAGAATATACAGATTATACTTAAGCCTGTTTCAATAACATAACAACATCGGCATATAAATATATAATGAGGCATTATCATAACTTTAATAAAGCAGATATGGTGTAGTTCACAGTACACGGAGAAGTTTTGCACTTTGAAGTGCCGTACTAAAAATCTCTTCCTCCAAACACACATTTGACACTTTCTAGAATTCTTATGAGGCCCAGTTCCAAATAGCACCTACATATTCCCCTGAAGATTGGGAACCAACTCGCCTCAGCTAAGGCTGAGGATGCTAGAAGCGCAAACAATACCGCAAGCGTATTTTTGCTTACATTGCACAGACCAGACATTCCCCTCCACCCCCAAAAATAATTAAAATAAATTAATAAACAAATTAAATTAATAAAGCGATAGAAATACGCAATGAGATTTAGGCACCGAACTGAAAACTTGACGTTTATTTGTCTTACAATGAAAATATGTCAAAATGAAGAGACACAAGCGAGATATATGACAAAACTATAAGATAGCCCATCCACATGGCAAAAACATAGATCTGGAGGTTGAACCAACCAAATTGCAGCCCTATCTAGCATTCAAGTAAGTTTATTACATTGTGGTCAAGACAAGTCTGGCCGCCATGTTTTCCCTAACAGCTGATCAACATTACATAGATGCAAGTAGTCATTCTAAGTGTAAGATAATCTGCTTAAAAGGGAAGATGTAATGTAATCGTATTTTACGTGTTCCTTTATATTGCACAGGAGGTTATGCCTATATCTTATACAAACCCTTAGTATGCACATTACAATAAAGGTGAAAAAACTGATAAATAGCAATATGAAATACATGTGTTGATTTATAGTAAATAATGAATGAAATGAAAGTAAAATTTAAACAATTATGCCTTCAATCTTGCAATTAGAAAAAAAGTTATTATATATGTACTTCGCTAAATTTAGCTTTATTTCAAAATATTGCTTTTGTTTACACACGAATATTATGGAAAATAATATAAATGTACCAACTAATTGTAATATATATGTAAAGTATGTATACAGAGCATATACATCTTAAATACACCTATTTGCTTCACCACTAGCTGGCGGCCGGCCTGAGTGCTTGGCTAACCGGTAATTCACTGCAGTGCACAGTATATATTTCACATGAAAAGTATTGTTTTTTTAAACTTTAGAGACCATACAACACGATCTTTGACATCGAATATTTACACAAAACTTCCTAGATAAAGTGCATTTCTTCTTTTGGGGAGTTTTGGGAGAGAACATTCCGATGATAATCCAACTTAGGACTAGTTTGTCATTCCCTGATTTTTTCCACCAGTAGCAACGAGAAAATATCGCATCACTCAATTGTCAAATGTCCGAATTGGCTGCAGGGAACAGCATCTGCCAATAAGCCTCGCTCAAGCCCAACCGGGCAACACCAACCGAGGCGGGCACAGTTAATAGACTACTACGTTGGCCTTCAGTCTCACGCCCATCAGTATCGTATGAATATTGAAAGAAACTGCATAGTGTCTAATCCTATGGTAAAGTCTGCTAGAAATAGTAAATGACAAATACTACGCTTAATTATTCTGTTCCTCAAAGATTGTTTATTTATGATTTATATGTTTATTCTGAATCCGCCTATATTATCAGATTATTTGTAAAAAATTCTAGTTGATCTAGTTTTAATTTGAAATAACATTCGACAAGAATGAATTTAATTTCTCAAAGAGAATTAAGAAAGAATATGGATAATTTAATATGTATATGCCAGAAATGTGTGAAAAATAAAGTCGGGCAGTTTCAGCACGTGCTTGTAAGTGAATATGCAACCTTTTAAGTGCTTTGAAAACAAACCGACTGTCAGTAGTTCTTCTACCACCGAATCTTGTTCTTTGCGCCTCATCACGACTTTAGTGAACTCCCACTGGGGGTGAGCGATGACTCATCAGCTGAAGTAGTTCTCGCCCCTGCGTCAGTCATCAGATAATTGAATTAATCAATAAATATATTGAATACTTTATTATAAAGACATTTAGAAGTATTTTAATATCTTTATATAACATTCTATATTAAGCCTTGCAAGAATTTGTTAAAAAAACTACGTATATTTCCTCAAACAACAAATTTCAATGATAAGGTACATAAAAGGCTTCCATGTTTTGGTTCATTACTTCACATTCTGTTTCTCACGTAATTTTTTTAATAACACAAGTAATCCCTGATTAAAGTTGCTTGTTTAATTATTGTTTACACTATTATACAAACTAGTTTTATTTAACATATTCATTTAAAGTTATCATACAAAAGTGTTAGATTAGGTGGGTGTATTTGTGATCCAAACAATATTGATAATGAAGCTTGATGTACAATGGTATCAACAGTACGGTGGGGCATCCTATGTTGTAATTATGAAATAGTGTGTAAACATATATTTAAAATTTGCGTTTTCTTTAAATACCATTGTAATTAAAACTAGACATGTTAAATGATTTTTGCGCTATTCGACTAAATAAAGAATGAAATACTAAGTTGGGTGTTACAAAGGTTGCATATTGAAATAGCAGACTGACTCGGCTGTATCTTGAATCCTACGGTATATGCACATAATTAAGTCCCAGAAGCCCGGAAATAGTGGGGCTGTGCTGTATGCTTGTAATGCATTGTAACACTATTATTGCTGTCCCCATATCTCGCCGTTGCCTTAATGAAGCTATTGTACTACCTTACGAGACCTCACTGCTGCATAAAGCATTGCATAAGACCCATTTAATTGATGTCTATTAGACAGTGCTGCTGTTTTTACCGAGCTACCGCGGTTTTGTTCTCTTCTCTTTGTGTTTGCTTTTGTCTTCTACTATACGAAGAATATGCGGAAACCACGAAGAAGCGGAGACAAGCGTGTCAGTCTGAACTGAGGATGGAGGCTTTCGCGCTGTTAGTAATTATTTTCAAACTGAAATGCTCGAAATAGAAATACGTAATTGCATTTTAACGCTAATTAAGGTAATTAAAAGTTCTTTTTAATTCATTGCAAGTGCTAGAGGCTCGTCATCGGAGTCATTTATGTTGATATATTGTTCATCTCTATCTTTGTTCATCACCTTTCTGGTAATAACATTATCTATTTCGCTAAGCTGTTCATCATTGACCTCTAGTCGGTCCTGGTGGTGTAGTGGTAACCATACTTGCCTTCCACAAACAAGATCGCGGATTCAATCCCGGCCAGGAGGGTTTTTTTCGGGCGTAAAAATCCTAAGTATGGCTTCATTCGGAAGGGAAGTAAAGCCGTGGGTCCCGGTACATTTATGGCACGAAAAAACCTCAAGCCTAAAGGAGAGGCCTCTAAGCAAAAAATTTCGGCCGTTTCACGCCATAATTTGAATGGGACGCTGATGACCTGTGATGTTAAAGAGCGTCCTTAAATAAAACAAATCAACAACAAAATCACTGCCCTCGTCAGGATTCTGAATTTGCGTCATGTCCTATTTCTTTCATTTAGTAATCTTGCAGTATTTCTATACGTTTTACGCAAGATGTCATCTAGTCTGTTTATTCATTAATGAGCATTCAATTTACTCTTTTATTTTCATTTCATTTGAGCCCCCCCCCGTTTTAACTTATTCCAAACATTTTCTATGAAATTGTAGTGACAACGATGTTTTACCTCAAAGATTGCGTTTATACGTTTTTTGGATTAATTTTTGAAGTTTTAGCTTCGATAGCCAAAAAGCTATACATTTATGTTGTAGTCATTTAATAATTTCAGATTTTCTGCTAATTGTGTTTGGAATTTTGTTTAAAATGATCGAGTGATATGGAGCATTATCTATTATTATTATTATTATTATTATTATTATTATTATTATTGTTTTTTATTATTATTATTATTATGTGCCGTGTTGGATGAAAATACGCACGTTAATCCATATTCCTGTTTCTTTATCATTCGTTGGTACTGTCACGTGGTCGAGGTCGCGTTTTCTTTTAAGTCTATGCCGATTGGTTAAGGGATTTCTTGCTTTGAACGGCATCTTGAGCTAGTAAGTTTGTTCGGCTTTTGTAGTGAGTTATGGTAGCTAAGAAGTTCGACGATGGGATTTATTTCGGATTTTCACTAGAAATTAGTGACGCAGGTTTGGTATTAGTTACGTTAGGCTTATGTTAAGAGATAAGTAATGGCGTAGTTTTAAAATATAAAGTGGCATACAAACTTTCTCTTAAGAACGTTGCCATTTGGCAGTATTGCATTTACTGGACGTTAAAGTTTAAAAAATTGTTAAAATTCCGTTGATCTTTTTTGGGAAATTTTCTGTCTTATTGTTAACTGCATTATATATAATTGTTGCCAGTAAGACGTGTATTAAATTTTGGCAGACCAGATTGATATGTTTGTGTACCATTTCATGTAACTGTTTAATCGAATGATTCTCACATTTCTGTAAATGTTTACAAGCTTAATTAAAAGACAATCAATATTTAATTATTTGATATTTTGAGACAAGTTGTAAAATTTTAGGAATTAATTAGGTACAGTTTTAACATTTAACATGTTTCAAGTTAAACATCCACATATACAATTAATTGTTTCGTTTCCCTAATTAGTAATTATTTGTAATAAAAGGGTAGTGAAACTCATTTTTTTATTTCTTTTGAATGTTGTTTTATGTCCTATTGCTTATTTTAACGAATCACACACATAGTTTCAACGATCTGGGTCTTGAAATTCTTTTAGAACGTTGTCCACATGCAGTTTAAATTATTAGTTTATATATAAAAGTCGTGATAAGTCCCACATAACAATGCTAACAAGAGCGAGATCATTTAATAATTTACCGAGTCATAGAATGGCAGTTTAAGTGTGGCAGTTTAAAATATTAAACTATAAGGTTAGAAAGGATGCCTTTTTCCAGATAATTTACAAATATTTTCAAAAACAATCCTTAAACATAGCAGCAGTCATTTTCTCCTGTTTTTATGATGTTCTTTTCAACCTAAATATCCACTTGCTATCCGGTATGAAACCTGTTTTCGCTGATCCTAAAGGATGGCTACTTTAACGGATATGTACATTAAGCTCTTTATATTTATAGTAAAAGCTTACCAGACTGATTTTAATGTGTGCGTTTTATTTCTCCAGATATAGCTATATTGATATTGTTTCATCAAAGGTTGGCCTTGTGTGTAAGTATTTTAACCTTGGCAATGAAATGTCACTTCCTTCCATTAAAATTTTCATCTACGTGAAACTTAAATTTCTTAATATTCTCAAAAGGGGACAAATTTAGAGCCTTTGTATTATGTTTTTTAAAACCCGAGTAATTTTTTGGTATTTTTGGAAGTTCATCTGCGTCATAAAATCAAAAAATCGTCTTTACAACACCTTTCTGAAAGTCATTTAAGTTCGTAAGCTCCTTTAGGGGTTCGATATGCTTCTTTGGCAGAACAATTGGAGCACTGTTGAAGCGTGATTACTTGATTCACAGCAGGAGGGTGACAAAAGTTTTTCTTTTCTCTCTTTTGTAAGCGTTTAACGTCCCTGCAACTGCCAAAGTCTGTCAAGCCGACAGAATGGAATAGGGTGAAATAATGAAACAAATGAATCCGGAATCCTCAGCGTCTTGGCCGGTAAGGGACAATTCCGGAATAAACTCACCCGGGCAATATGTCTGGACCAGATAAGACGCGCTACAGGGGGGAACACGCATACACAATGTAGCCTTATTTCCGCTCCTAGATTGACACTTTTTCATTAATGCTTTCTCTCGTTGTTCTATAGAACACTTTTAGAGAAATATATAACTGTAAAAGTAGTATTTAGTCTTCTAAACGCTTACTTACTCGTATTTCTATCCAATTATCTTACTCTACTTCTTAAGACTTTTGTAGGCTTACAGATACAGTCGAATTCTCTCTGGTATTGCAAGCTGACAACTGAATAACGAGTCTGGACGTCTGCGTTATTTTCAAAGCTGAATTAGAACCAACAGATGATAGTGTGCGGTAGACAAGTGCTGATGAAGCAAGTGTAAACATAAAACATCCAACTATTGTAATGCTAATGCAAGGAAGCATTTATGAACACTATTAAAGATAAAAATTTGAGGTTTCTGCGTGATTCCCTAACTCATAGAGCATTCGAAATCGATTTACTAAACAGGTTATTTTGACCATTTAAAGCTTCACAAGAATTACAACAAATTTACGAACTGCTGTAAAGCTAAATTATTGTACAAAATATAGAAAAAATATCTTCAGTTAGGGTACTACTGCTAAATTTTCATTATTGAGGGTATAAAATATGAAAAACAATCTGGTGATTTTAGTACTAAGTAATCGTTTATTATTAAAATCTGTAAGGAATTTAAGGAACTTTGTCTACAGCACGATGTAAATTGCGTGTAGTAAATATGTAGTAATACATGAAAACTCACTTCAGATAAGAAGCACACAACCCCTTACATAAGGAAAACTCTTGGGAAATAGAAGTATTTTATCTTGCTAAGAGAAGAAAGGGAATTGCGTAGCTGTCCGCAGTTATTTTTCTTTCTCATTCTCTCCCTCTTTCTCTCTCTTCTTTTGATGTGATACTTGAGGCCGGTTTTGAGTGCCTGTACTTCGTAGGCAAACATTTTTTTTAGCAACTGTCGACTACAAGAAACTCAAGAAAATGTAAACGCATGTGCCGTTATATCTTTGAATGTGTTTTGACGGCAATTCTCCTGTCTCTTCTTAGAAATATATAAAAATATCTACACATCGTGAATTATTTTGGTCCTTTCTTTAATCGTACGTCCATTTATGTAGCTTAGTAGTACCTACTATTTACTGCATCTAGTGCTATTAAAATCCAAGCACATGATTCTATATAAAATTGGTTTGAAAATCAGGAAAACATATTTTTTTTTTAATTTTAATATATTTTGTATCTAGGGTTTCACGGCTGGTGTCTATAATGTGAGCTAAGACTTCCGGGTTGTAAGTTCCATGGTCCAATGGGATTCTTCTCCTCTATCTACCCAGACTTTTTGTCCACAACTGCGGTGGATATCTGTAACTGCCTCTTCCAAAAAGATCACTACGATGTCCACCGCAGTTGTGAACGAAACGTCTGGGAGGATGAAGATGAAAATCTCATTAGACCACGACATTACAGCCCAGAAGCACTTATTTTTTCTACCGCTACAACATATAAAATAATTTTATGAAAGAAGGCATATTTAGATCTTATAGTTCTCATGAAACATTCGCAAAAAGTATTATTAAACTTGTTTTTATATAGAGACTTACCTCTAAAATCCCTTAAAATATAAATATGGCCAATGTTCATTTAAAGGTCATATAATGCTGAACATATTGATTTGTAAAACACAGTAATTTTAACAAGACAAAAAAGTGTTTTGTGCTTATTTGAACGGCTTTACCGATAAAGGTACCCAATGGAGGAAAAACAGTCAAACTTTTGTATTAACACATAGTTTACGACATTTGTCTTGCACGCCGATAGTCATCTTTTATTCTCCAGCCAGCACTCACAAAAAGTTCTATAGCTGACTTCTCTTGACCCTGCACGACCATACATGGAAGCAACTAGCATGAAGCGGTGTTAATTAGTATTATGGGAGTTCATCTTAATGTATATGTGTGTGTGCGTGCTATCAGCTGTAGTATAAAACGTTTTAAAATATGTGCATTTTGCCCATTTTAGGGGTTTCACCACTTTTACTTTCCATAAATATATCTCATAAATACAAGAAAATTTAACTGTTTTAAACAAATGACTACGTATTTAAATATCTATACATTATTCAAGGCATTACTAACTCGTATGCTTTCATACCAAACTGTTCAATTATACATTATAAACTAATTTGAAAGAAATTAAGAAAATTTTAGTATTTTTAAAAATGTGTTAAAGTCTAATGAAATGCGATTTAATTACGCATTTCTTACAGATGACATAATTACATTTCTTGTTCGTGTAATTTAATTTATTTTCATAAACGTTCATTTTACAAAATTCCCTACATATTATTCAGGAATCATCTTATCTCTACTTAAGCTAGCATTATTATCTTTAAATGTAATCAGTAATCTTGTTTTAGGTGAAGAATTAGCAGAAATTGGGCGGTCGGTGGATTTAGGAACTGCGTGTGAATGCTTTGAATTCCGTACTTTTAACTGTACCTCAAGAAAATGGCAACGTTGTGAGTGGAACTGAAGTTTCGCTCCTGCTGATTCTCCCCTGCGCGGCAGATAATCTGAAGACATCCGTTATGAGCATAAGAACCTGATGGTGCACTGCAAGCGACGTGCACCTGCCTGTCTGAAAGGTTTTCATGAACACGAACCAACGTCAATATTTCCATCTCTATACCTAACAGCTTGATATGCTAACCTTATCGAAATTTGCTTTACTACATATATTTGTTTTGGCAGTTTCTGAAGTCGTAAGAAACTCAAATCTATTGAATTAACCTTTATATATCTTGCAGTTTAAGGCTGCAATTGTTTTCTATCACAATATTCCCTTGCTGTTAAGAGAGAGCTATCTAAGAGACCAATATGCTGAAAAATTGCGTATCAATATTTATTTGGGGCTCAGATCGATAAAATCAGCTGTGTTAGTACTCTCGTTGCAAATGCTCTTCTAACTGCTCTCGTTCTATTGCCACTATTTATTTGTTTTTTAAAGACCATGAATTTGATTTGTCACCTCTAAAAGTTTAGCTATATGTCGTGGATACCAGGTGCAATTTTATCGATAAAGAAGCCCCATTGCAAAGCATTTCACATGGCCAGGAGGGAGATTTTAAGGAAACGTTGAGAAGAATACTTGTGTCGAAAGTGTTGGATAATGAAAAAAGAATTCTGTTTTTATAGGTGAAAAATTTGTGAGATTAACTACAAGCTGTGGTTATAATAAATTATTATTATTAAAACCCTACGTTGTTGATAAAGGAATTATGCCTTTAAAATATATTTTAAAACGCAAGTGTTTTTCTCCCCTACTCCTATGTTCATAAAATATGATATACTTTCATTGTTAATATATTAATACATTAATTTGTGCTTTACATTCAATTTTTTTCGAGAATGTTGCAACACCATTCTTCACACATACTAAAGATTTTTTTTTGGATTTGGTTTAATTACCGACGATCTTTAACATCTCAGGTCACCAGCGTCCCATTCAATTCAGGGCCTGAAACGATCGGTAAATTTTGCTCAGATATTTCTTCATTCAGGCTTGAGGTTCTATTTTGTGCCGTAAATCTACGACACGGCACCCACGGCTTTACTTCCCTTCCGAAGGAAGCATACTTGGTATTTTTACGCCCGAAATAATGCATCACTCCTAGCCGGGATTGAACCCGTGACCTTGGATTTATGAGACAAGTGTGGTTACCATTACACCACCAGGACCGACAAAAGAAATTAAAAACGTCGCACTTTTTTTTTATTCTGATTTCCATTTCAGTCTAGACCTGCCACTCCCTCTTCCAGAATGTTCCATGCCCAATGGTCCATATTTTAATAACCAAGACTACAAATTCTTGTCATGGAAAATGAATTCCTTGAAGTCTAATAGGCATACATGTGTGTGTGTGTGTGCGCGTGCGTGTTTTTTTTTTGTTTTTGTTTTTTTTTTTTTTTGTCTAAGACAGATGGGGATAAGCGACTTGTTTTCTAGGGTCGTGCAGCTGAATAAAGAAGCA
Source organism: Metallyticus violacea (assembly GCA_030762175.1). Taxonomy (NCBI): domain Eukaryota; kingdom Metazoa; phylum Arthropoda; class Insecta; order Mantodea; family Metallyticidae; genus Metallyticus; species Metallyticus violacea. The sequence continues at coordinate 17,361,965 of CM060838.1, read as the reverse complement.
TAAATAAAATTAACGTAGATGACTTTGGAGTTCTCTACTGCTTCATGTGCAGATATACAAACATCTAACCAAGCCCATCATTACTTGCTTTTTTTACACTTTTAAAACATACAATTACAAGTATCCAGATTTTCGCAGAGTGCAAATAGGAGATGATGATCATGATCATGATCATCATCATCATCATAATATAACATTGACATTTTTCAAAAGAGTTTTATACCAGGATTAATAAAAAAAAAAAACATCCGAAATGAATTTTCTACTGCAGTTAAAGGAAGTCCCAAGGAGAGATCCCCTAAACATTGAGAAAATCCCTAAATAACTCGCAAATGAAGCCAATGATAGAAGAAGTGCAGAAACACCGGGTCTGTCATAAACAATGCATGGGCATTTGCAAGTTTAGCTTACGCTTATTAACCGCAAGGAAGACGAGATGTTGGTCATAAGATGAAAACAACTGTGCTTAGGAACATACCGAGCCTTGATATGGGAAGGAAAAGATGTTATATATAAAAAGAAATTGGTTCTCTTGACAGAAATAAATGTTTAATGTTCATATTTGAGCAAATTTCCAATATTATCCATTTGTACTATTTGTTCATTTACCACAAACTTTGCTAATAGTCTGCTTTAGAAATGTATTTGGAGCTGCGGAGTGTAATTGCAAATTTTTGCAAGAAGTTGCACTTTATTAAGGAAATTTGCGCAATTTCGCAATTCACATGTTCCGGAAAAATATCGCGAAACTAAATTTTTTTATGAATTTTAAAACTTTACAAAAACACCTTATTTCGCTTTTATAATTACAAAAGCTCAAATTCTAGTTTGTTTAATTTGACTTCACTTCATAATTTATGATATTATTATGGCTAATACAAGGCAATATAATTTTCTAGGCAAAAACAAATATAAATTATTTTACATTAAAAATCTTCTGAAGCAAAGAATCCGCACATTCTGATGAATAAAATGTTTACATTTGATTGTGTATATTACACTGTTAACAACAATATGACAAAACAACCAGTGCGTATTTCTTGTAAATCTACCAGCAACTGGCATATCATTGAGAGCAGTAGCTTAGAGGATGGAGCTAATATGCCAATGTCATCTTACATAATTCTACAGTTATTCTCTAATATCTAATGTCCGGTATTGCCCGCTTGCGTTCACTACTAAGAGACAGTTTCCTTACCTATAGAGACGACGAACCTATTTAAGGCTGGAGGACCAACTTGGATTATCTTCTTGCGGGTATCGATTACCAGGCCTCCAATTCCTAGTCCCACATACAAATCTGCTTGGCTCGTATTTCTGGATCAGATCTCAGAGAACGGAGGAGAGAGTGAACTTATGCGACAAGGACCATCTTAAATCCAATTTTAAGAGCGGGAATCACTTTAATGTTGTCATTTTTCAGGCATAAATTCTATCTTTGTTGAATTCGACTTCTGAGAAACAAGACCACTGGAGAGAGCCTCATTGCTAAACACAGCCTAAGAAGCTGCGACGAATGGAACGCTAAAACTTCCGAGACCAAAAAGACCAAACATTTGTCTCCTCTAAAATAATAATAATAATAATAATAATAATAATAATAATAATAATAATGGACCCCATCACCTCTGAGACAAAGTAAATGCGTGCGCTATCTCGAACGTCCGTTTTCGACCCAGAAAATTTCCTCAAGACGAAAATCCTTTACTGGCTTCCGTCATGGCATTCATAGGTCCCTCAGATGCCATTCAAAGCGACGTGACAACCATTTCCCCCCTCATATGACCGAACCCCACTCCTGCCTGAGTGTGAAAAATGGAAGGAGTGGCGGGCATAATGGACGAAAGTCCCTGAAGCTGTGCAACATTTTACAGAGCGACCTAATGAACAATGAACCAACTTGCTGTGTTTTGCCTATAGGCGACAGCGGTGATCGTTGCCATCTGAGGGTGGCGCTGACATATACAGCAGTTTCCTTAACTATTAATGTTTTACTTACCAACTTTAAGCTTTATGAAAGAAGGTGTTCAAACTGGCCTTCATCATTGTCCATACAACTGTTTAAAAACTGTCGGTCACTCGCTGTAGTTTACGTTGAGCAATGTGACATTTTCCTGGTAGACATTTTGTTTAAATTCTTACACGTTATGTGAGTTTGTCTCTTATACGTATTTTTAATTTACCCAAGGGTGTTAGGTCAGGTTGAGTAGGCCACAATTCTTTATTAATTAAGAATTTGTGGCCACCTCGGCCCTCTGACCTAACCTCTTGCGATGTTTATCTTTGGAATAAATTAAAAAATTACAACATAAAAGACAAACCCATAACCTGCAAGAATTTAAACAAAATATCGTCTAAGAAATAGCCAGCTTTACTCGACTAGAACTACAGCAAGTGATATCATAGATACCTTTTTAAAGAGGTGCCAAAATATATCAACAACGATGGCGGTCAGTTTACAGCTGGTAACTGAAACCTTTTAAACTAGTTAACGAAAATGTTGTATGGTTGTGTCAGCACCACTATGCGATACCCACTGACGGAAAGGAACGCCGCTCTCGCCCATAGGCAAAACTCTTTAAGTTGGTTCATAATTTATTGGGTTGCTCTGTATTACGTCTATGTTATTTCACACCTATTTATTCAAATTACATTTACGAGGGTAGGTCTATAAGTCTCCGGCATAACCATTTTCTAGGTATGATAAAGATAAAAACTATATTTTACTTTTCAACATAGTTACCCTTTATTGCTATACACTTCTCACATCTTTGAATTAACATATCATCCCCCCCTCAAAAAAAAAATAGTCAGTCTTGTCTGCAAAATGGGCATAACCAACATCCATCACTTCTTCGTCACATTTAAAGTTCCTTCTTGAGTTTTGAGAAGAGGAAATAGTCACTAGGAGCTAGATGTGGGCTGTAGGGAGGATGGTCGATCTCCTTGAAGCCACATTTCTTCACAGCTTCCTTTGTTGCAACAAGAGGTGAGTGCACAGGCGCGTTGTCTTGAAGAAGGCGCACACCATCACTCACCTTTCCTTTTCTATTTGATGGAAGCACGTAGTCTGTGCATTAGGCCAGCACAGTACTCCCCATTTACTGTGGTGTTTCTTTGCTTGAAGTCAATGAAGAGTATTCCCTCACAGTCTCAAAAGATTGTGGCCATGATCTTCTTGTTTGACTGAGTGACTTTGTCCTTTAGAGGCGGTGCTTCGCCAGGTTTACGCCTGCCACTTCATTGATTCTCTTTTGGACAAGGGATTATAGTAGAGGATCATAGTTTTATCTCCTGTTACAATGGTTGGCAGAACTTCTCTCTCGTTGCCACCAGGATCGTCCTCCCTGACTTGAGTCTTCTCCCCTAGATTTTCCTCAGTCCTCATAAATGGCAAATGCCGCAGAGGTACCCTAAATTTATGCCTAGAATGGCTCCTTCCTTAAAAAAAATCCTTTCCCAGTTTATCATTTCATCTTATGTATCATCAGTGGCCACCGCCTGTGATGCCTCGATAGAAAAACCGGTGTCAGACACTATCAAAAGGCGCTAGGAAAGTTAGACATTAATTGTGGAAAAATCATGTGGAAATTTTGGAATAAAATGTATGCAGAATAAGTGAAAAAGCGAATTTTCAAAAATTTCGAATATGGGGCAGGGGTGCACTACTGTTCATCTTTAATTACGAGTAGTTTTTTAGCAAATTTGATTTTTAAACATTTACGTTCATTTTCATCAGAAACTATTCATACAAAATGAAACTTTCATCAGTAATTGTGTGGTTATTGAATGATATATTTACATTTTAAAAATATGTAGCTCATGTATCTACAGCAGTGTAATAAAGCCTTTTGAAAAACGTAGAACTTTGGTAACCTGAACAAAAACGTATAAACGTATAAACACTCTCAAGAAAGTGCAAAAAGGTACAGAAACTATGGAACTATACTTACATCTTACTATCAATAGGCTTGATAGTTTTATAGGAAAAGGTATATCAACATTCGCATATTTAGCAATGTTATGCGAATCTTTATTATTTGTGCTGTACCATTGTAATTGATCAAGTTCAAACAGATATTAAATGAAGCTTCATAATCAGTCCAACCAGCCCGTTTTTTAATCATCTAAATAGTAACTAAAACAGCATATGACGACAAATTTAATGAATAACGAAATCATTATATATTCAATTAAAAAAATGTAGTAGATAATATCTCTCGAAAAGCGCATTTTTTTCATCATTTTTAAGAGATTTGAGTTCCAGCGATAACCCTCTCAGTTTAGAATGGAATATGCAATGCTTTATATATATATTACTAGTGGAATCGAATATTTTAAAATGTAAATTTTTGGAAGTAATTTAACAACATTGATTCATTTTGTATGTATTTAAGTATGTTTTAGATTTTATAATAATAAATATATTGCGAAATTAATACCGTATATTTTTCAGTTCCTGATTATATGACATGTCTGCTCGTGTAGTGTGTGCTTTCATTTATATCTCTGTAACAGATTTTGAAAATCTTGTCACAGTTCAGAAACACCAGAACATGCCCATTAATCTTGTAAATAATAGCAGCTTGTATGCTCTATTGTCTCTTCGAGCGGCTATCTTGTAGGCTAAATCACAACTTCGATAGTGTTTACAAATATGCAGCACTGAGATATTTTATAGTTTTGTTATATATTTCACCCAAGTCATACTGTGCCACTATTCTAACAAGAGTTACGTATTAAGTAGCGTACTAGTAAATGCTTATTCTACGGAACTTCTGTTAAAATCGCATATACATTGCGGACCAGACAAGAGTTTACCCTGCGGACCCTGAGTACCCGTGGTACTTCTGACGTTACTAGAAGGAGCTGGGCCGACTTTTTTCGAGCCCCTCCCGTTGGGGACTTGTCCGGATTGGGCTAGACTCGGGTCCTAGTCCCGGAACCTACGGGAAATTGAGTACCCGCAGCGGCGGCGTGTCCCAGTGCCTTTGGCGTGTATCTTGGAGGCAGGTTTTCCTGAATCGCTGCCATTTGTGGGAAGGGTAGTGGCTATCTAAATGCTGGGGTGACTCACCTCTTAAATATGAATAGGTCTATGCTAGACGTGACCTATTCACCAGTGAGAACCTGGTAGCTAAGTTCGCTTAGCGAGCTTAGGCGACGGAATCATCTACGGTCGAAAGGCGGATCGGTGTAGCTTCTAGGTACCGTCCTAAATGAAAAAAAAAAAAAAAACCAACACACTGGATGCGCAGATCTCTGTGTATCACCCCCTAGACCCAGGGAGGGATCCCCACACTTGTAGTGTGGAGGAGATAACTATGGTGAACGCACTATCTTCCATTTCCTCTTCTCGGAAGGAATTTGGTTCGTGCTGTCTACAAATGCATACCATTTGAAGCTGAGAGTTTATATGCTTTGGAATTGGCGAACGTGAATGGTGGCTGTAAATTTTAAAGAAAAAATTATATTCATGGTTAACTGCACCATTGACAAAAATTACTTATTGCTGAAACCTACCTCTGAAAGAATGTTTATTAAAAGTGTGTGCTTAAGTTTCGTAGACGTTTCCCGGAGTCCACACTGAAATTTCATGTTCGAAGTTTGTTCAGAAGTGGCAAGAAAGAAAGAATAAAAAAAAAAAAAACCTGTAAAAAGGATCCTTATAAGAGAGGCAAGCAAATATTTTGTTTGTAGTAAGTGCTTGTAACTTTCTTCATAGATTTTTTTAAAATTAAAATTAAAATGATTTATTAAAATTGAAATCCTTTATATAGATTGTGTTTTTATTGATATTCTTGGATATCTTTTTATGAAATATGTAAAAGTTGTTCGAAATTACTAATGAAGAGTCGCAATGAAAAGATAGCTTGTTACAAAGGTAAATAAACAAAAAATTGAAAAGGAAGAGAAGAACATTCTAATTCTTAAGGTGTCTTAAGACAATGCGTTCTGATATCCTTAAAAGACAAAGAGAAGAGCAGCGCGTTTCTCCTTTCAATAGTCATTTCACTCAGGATCTCGGCAGTTCCTTTCATTCAATAAACTTTGCAATTCTTTTCGCTTCATTTCCTTTCATCTTTCGCTAAAGTCGCTCTTTATCCTCGAGTTTCAAAGTTGGAAACTCCGCGCGAATATTGAGAACCTTTGGATATAAGAAACGAGTTCATGTGAACTTCTTTGTAATGGAAATTTTTCGGAATGTAACTCCTAGCGTTTGTAAAACAATAAATTATTTTCTGTGACAGTAGAAAACATCGTTCTATATTAGTTGAAAACAAACGTAGCAGTGTCAACTTTCCTTATTTTTTGGCACATTTGTTTAATTCTCTGTAAACACTTTCTACTTCTGCAGTTTTTGTAATGACACTTCCAATTTCACCAGGAACGGTTTCAAATGAAACAGTTTCTTGAATAAGCATCATAGATGTCGCAAATGTTTTCCCCTTTGTGATAATTTTGGGCAACTTAGCACTTTTATGAAAGAAAGGTTATCACGTAGCTGTCATATTGAGCATATTTTAATCTCTCGAAACGAAGCAATTTATCTTCAAATAGTGCAGTAAACGTATTAAGTGACTTGTTAAAAAATGAATGTCAACTACTGTGCGATCAGATTTGTTTTACCCCGGAGTGTTTTGGCTATGGGCTAGCGCGCCGCTCTTTAGCCGGTTAGCCAGTTAGTCGAATCTCGGTGATTAGCGGGAGGGTAAAACAATAAAACAAACCACCCATACAACAAAACACGACCCATTTAAGAGGCGCATTACTTACCAAATTATCAAATGAGGTGTCGAAACTGCCTGTTTTCATTCTCCACACATTTTTGTCGCCTCTTTAGGAAATTATTCGTCGCTCATCTTGTTCATTTTGAGAAATCCGGACAATGTGGGTTTGTCTTCACGGCATTTTTCATTTACCCAACAGATAATAATCGCATGATTTAAATCGAGGGACCGAGGGTGCCACAAATCCCTATTAGTAACTCTCTCTTGAGGAAAATCATTGTAAATTGCTTTCATGGAATTTTTAACAGTGTGAACAGTGGCAAAATCGTGCTGAAAAATGCATGAACACGCTCTCCGTTGGGTTAATTCTCTAAAAAGAGGTTAATGTAGTATCAAATAAGTAACAGAATCTACCGTATGCTCAAAAAATTGTTCCTATGATTCTTTCACCACATAGTTAACACGTATGAATCGTACATAAAGACATACTGTGTCGTTGTAAACACACGAAGTATAATATACTTTATTCACACAGTCGAATTGAAAAGCATACAACACAACACGCACCCGGAAACAGCTGCGCTACGACTGCGACAGTCAGCAAGGTCAACAGGTAAGCAAGCAGGATTGCAACTCCCTCGAGGGCGCAGCAAACAGTGGGGGCACGCTCATTGGGAATAACATCACCGAACGCACTGTATTAAAAGTATTTCATCACACACACACATACACACACACACACACACACACACATATATATATATATATATATATATATATATATATAAATGAATTTATCTTTTTCCTGGAGTTTAACGTTAAAAGTAACTTTTATTTTTGGGAAAATAAATTAAATTAGAAAACTGAAGAAAAATACAAAATTTAAATTTTATTACATCGTTAAAACATATGCAGGTGTTTTGAACCTAACTTCAGGTGCGTTGTACTAAAGCGGAAGCGATTGTGTTAAACGCTTTAAGGTCATATGCGGTTTTCCAATAATATTCTGATTTACAAAGGATAATTTATTTTAAGTAATGACTGACGCTTCAAATTATAATGACATTACGTTTTTTCTATTCCTTTTGAATGAATAGACGTTAAATTATTTATAAGAACTGAAATTTTTGTGTGGAGAAATAGTGCACACTTTCTTTATCTTCTTAACAAAATGTTTTTAACTCTTGTGCGTTTCTAATGAAACTTAGAACGCCCATTGCGTGCAAAAACTTTGTCAAACTATATACAGAGGGGAGCAACATGCAATTATATGTTTACATCTGACAACCTGGTATAGCAATACGGCAGTGGATTCATTTGTTTATTTCAAGGTTGTCCCCATTTCATTTTCATCCAAACACAGGACTGTTTAGTTATGTGTTCAGAACTTAGAGCCATAGAAATGTTGAGAGATTGATTTCGCATTTTGGTGCTGTCTAGTAGCCTTCCAGATCAAACGTGTCGTCTCCATATTTCTTTCTTTGAAGTCAAATAACAAGTTAGCAACTTTTATTTAATAAATACCGTGTTATTAGATGGAATGAAAAATTCATTGTTAAAAGGGGCCCTTTCCACTTTCCAGCAAGTAATTGGTGAACTGCAGGCTGCCATCCATTTATTTAATTACAGTTACAGTGAATGCTTGTGATCGATAACTTCCAGAGCAGGCTACAGAATTATGAAATGAAAGGAGGACATATACCGGATGTCATTTTTGAAGAAATAAATGACTAGCAAACGAAAAGTTGCATTGTTTGTGAAAAAACCATATATAGGAAAGTAATTATTCTTTTGTAATACACGTTTTTCTCCAGACTATATTTTAAATTAGGCAATGCTTTGCCCACGGAGCATGCAGTATGGAGAATAAAATTTTACAGAGCATCGAAGATTTGAAGATTAGTTTGAAATTAATGCACATCTTCATTAATTAATCTTCATTAATTAATTCGAAATAAACGTACAATAAACACATCTTTTTTTTTAGTTCAGATTATTCCCCTTGAGTCCCATTTTTCAAACCGGTCACTAAGAGAGAGAGAGACAGAGACAGAGTGGAAAAAGCAGTACTGGTATTTTGTTCATTATCTCCGATAAAGACAAAAAATCAGAAATCACATAGGCATTGTGAAGACGAAATAGGGAAGCTGAGTTTCTTGACGTTTAACAGCAAGGGAGAGTAGTGTGGTGACCATTGTCGGTGCCGGAAGCCTGTGTTAGCATTTGTTGCACGCGATTTGCTTTATCTCCTCTGCTGTCGTAGCTATAACTTCCCCTCTAACATGTCTCCCCTGCATGCATGGGCAACCCGCACGGCATTGTTCGCTTTATGCCTCTTGACAACGCAGTGTGGAACAACCCACTATGCATACCGGTAAATTATACGCTAAATATACTGCACCATGGCGTCACCTTTTTCTTTTTTCATGTTGTGTACAGAAAGCCCTATGCCCAGCAGTAAGCGATAATGGAACGATATTTTGTGACTTTTTGTTGCATCATACATTAGAACTCGTATATTTAATTTGAGTTATACGTAACAAACGCGTACTATAGAGATGCGGCAGCCACATGACTGCACTGTATAAGGCTATGAGCAGTTAGTGATTTTTATCAAACTCAAGTTAAGCTGCGAGCTAAAGTATAGTGAACATGGCACCCTTCTCCCCTTTCGCTCCACTTCAGAGCACGCCATTAATCTTGCCTCCTCTCTTGAATCTTTTTCTTCATAGCTTGATCTTTGACGTGTTATTAACTGCTGCTATTTTACAGAATATTTTCTTTCTTAAGTATATTAGCACTGCAACTACAAATATAGCATTAGGGAGCGATTAATTTATTCTCACTTTTTTAGTTTTCGATGTAAAATTACTTCCATAACATTTTTCATTCTTTATTATCCTTTTTCAGCTCCTATTTCATTGGTTTGAGGCGTATTTCTGGTACTTTATATGCAAATTATTCACCTGATGAACTTTACGTTATGTGAATTTCTTTCCGCTATTCAAACGACAATCTTCGCTCCATTTTGTTGTAGCAACGCTAGCATAATATAATGTGAATCAAAATCTGTTTACAGAACATCATAGGATAATCTTGGCTTCATTTGTTCATTGTTGATTTACCTGTCACCTAGCAACGATGTCATAATGTAAGTCACATCTGTTTACAGAACATCATACTACACATTATATTGTTTTTTGGTTCAATTTTGAAATATTTTAAATAGATATCTACTGTGAAAGTGTGTTTACATTTTTTGACATCCTCGGTATAATGAATTTTTTTGTGAAGGAGAGGGTGCCGTAGACTGCAAGCACAGTATGGTGAACAAACACTATCACGGGCAAGAGTGTACGATGATGTCAACAATTCAGTGAACGGTGGCAGTTGGTAACAAATGAACCGTAGCTCTGCAGCGGTTATGCCAAAGGCATCAGGTAACTCCCACAATGAGGGCAACAGTGTCTGAATGTTCAGGGGGAGGGGGTACTTTGGAAACTGACGTAGTTTCGTGCTCCTATGTATATTTCACGTCCAAAAATTAAACCTTGAACGACCCTTCTAACATCTTGGATTGGAAAGTTGTTTTAAATTGCTTGGGAACACTTAAGTTCAACCAGAATCTATTAACTTGTACCATTTGTTGTACTACGGGGTCGTTGTTTTGCTGAAACATACAGAATGCAGACCTGTACATCATCTTGTCACTGTTTAACAGTAATTTTGGAACGTAATTTTAGTCCTATGTGTGCGTATCAATATGTAACAACTTGATAACAATGGAAACATTTATTATTTATGTGTGAAGGTCACCAGTACAGTTTACTATAATGAAATCCACATAGCCAAAAGTTTATTTAGGTAGTAAAAACGCATTGCCACCCACACTGATTCACATTCAGCCTGAAATTTTACTTCCATCCTTGTTCTTTTGGCAATCGCGCTTATATAGCAGTCACAGTAATAAATATTCCGGGTGGTGGCATAGTTTACCTATCCTTGAGGTTCTGCCTTCATAGGCATGCTTGACAAAGATCAAGGTGCGTTGAGATGCTAATTACTTGTGGATTTTACAAAGCTTATCTTAGGTATTTTTGAATTTAATTGGATTTATTAACGAATGGCTTCCCTTAACAATGAACATTATAATTTCAGCTTAATTTAACGTTACACACTATAGTATGAATTAGAACTAACTTGTGCATAAACAAATAATCTGGTACAGTTGCATCCCATGAAATGTCTTAATCAACCTTCCACTTTCTTACCTTATGTAAGGTTAGGTTAACAAAGCAATCCTATTTATCCAAAGCTATTTACATGCGTATTACATGGCACACATTGAAAATTGAAACGACAGTGAAAAGATTCGAAGGTGATCCGCAATAAAGCTCCAGAGTATACATTTGGGGTTGTGCACACAGCATTTGTTAGGTAGTAGCTATATGACATTCCCAATCGGGTTCTTCTTCATAAAGAATCAGGCAATATAAACCTGTTCTCATTTAAGTAATTTCTCAATTTCATCTTGCTTTGGGACTGTCAACCCTCCCTTATATATGGGTTGATATAATATTCTTTTATTTTTATAGCGGTTTTGAATCGTTCTGCTAACATGGTCTTTGCAGTTTTGTCTATAACTTTATTTTTTCTTGGAGTGAAATCATATTAAAATCTTGGATAATTACTTCATTGGTACTCTGTCTCTCTTCTGTCTGTCTTCTTTTAACAATATATAGGATCTAACTGGGGAAGAACTGAAAGAAATGTAAATTTATATTTTTAAATTATATCAGGTCTGTATAAGATTTAATTTTGAAAAACCAGTGATTGCCTTTCAGGGAATAGGTCAAACAAGATCTGAAATAGTAACAGAGTAACACAATCATGGAACAGGTGAATATTTTCAAGTATTTAAGCTGAAAGTTGTAATGCAGGTAATAATATAGTAAAATTGAATCAGATGTTTGGAACCATAAAAACAAACAGTGAAAAAACTGAAAGATTATGTTGAATTTTTATAATGCAATAACGATTCCTTCTCTACCTAATAGCTCAGAACTTTGGATTATTAAAAGAAATAATGAAAGAAAAATGACATCTATACTATTTCCCTAAAACATATTCGATAATATGTCGATTTGAATCTACTAGCAGCCTTCTGTCAGTGGAAGTAATGAAATAAAGGGGAGTTTAATAATTACTATGGAAATTCACTGTACTGGACAAATCACCCGAACCACAAAAATAATATCGAATCCTGGAAAGTAGAATTGTCATTATTGGAGTATTGCAGCTAAACAAAGGTACTCATACAGAAATGATGATACGTCATTTCATTCCCTAGAAAAGCGTAGAGAAAAATTCTGGGAATTTTACTGCATGACAAAATCTTCAACATTAACGGGGCTGGATCACAAAAGATGCGCGGAGGCATAAGCTAGAGCGGTAAGAAACGACGAGGAAGACCAAGGGCAGATGGTCAGACCTGCTCACGGAACTGGCTGGCTGTCAATGGACACGGCGGAACTCTGAAAACAATCTAAATTTATCCAAGACACAACCCTTGCGTGTTTGCGTTTATTGATTTGTTTGTTTGTCAGAACCAGATGCATTAAGTATGCATAATCTTGCCACTTGGAATGGCTCACCATGTGGGCTACTTTGAACCACACCCCTGTTAATAGGAAATTGCTCTAAATGGGAGATTAGGGGCTCTTTATTCATATGTTAGATTTAATTTCTAGTCACCAGTTTCTCCTCAACAACAAAGTGTACACATAAGGCCTTAATAGCAATGTACACTTGGAAATGTCGGTTCTGATGGTCTAGTGGTAACTATATTTGTATCATAGACCCAAAGATCGCGGGTCCATTACCTACCAGGGTCGATGTATCTTTTCAGGCGTAAAAATACTAAGTATGACTTCCTTCGGAAAGTGAGTAAAGCCGTGGGTTTACGGCACGTAAAAGTATCGTAACTTGAAAGAAGAGGCCTCTGAGCAAAATTTATCGGCCATTTCATGCCCTGAATTGAATGGGACGCTGGTGACCTGAGATGTTAAAGACCATATGCAAATAAACCAAATCAACACTTGGAAAAAGTGTCTGCAATATGTACACAGAAAAGTACCATGGGATTTCTACTTTAAGAAACAGACCCGAAAAATAAATACTTTTTTGCTCAATGATAGAACTAACAGTGACTATATTTTATAAAAGCAGTGACTGACTCAACCATAAACAACTAGTTCTATTTAATATCCAATTGTAAATGGCGAGCAAAAAATACTGTTGATGCCAAGAGTACGTTTGTATGTATTAATTGACACTAAACTTACACCCAGGGCAGTGAAAAATAATGAAAATACAGGGATTATTTACAGTAAAATATTAAAAATATCAGTTAACTTAATAAAATACATGCCAATCAAGAATTAAAATATAAATCTAATTTAAATACACATTGAATTAATTTTACACATATTTACATGCCAAATAACTTATTTAATATATTTCACATAACAAAAATCAACTATCTAGTTAGGTAAATATCATCCTAGTTAAAATCGTAAAATTAATTAAATACGTTCAACTTATTTTTACACATGTTAACTTAATTAAATACAGTTCACATAACTAAAACGTGTCAATTTAATTAAATGCATAAACTAAATAGGCGCATGTTAACTTAATTTTACACATATTAAATTATTTAGTACACGCACTTAACTAAAACACCTCATGCTAATTAATTACACACCAACCTAGTTAAATACTTCATAATAATTAAATACATATGAAATTAATGAGAGAAGCTGGAGACATTTAACATTCACTGCCAATGTGTTCTTCCATTTGACCATAAAATGCGTATTAATTTTTTGTTGGCCCGCAATATAAAATATGTTTGTTTTTTTAGGCAATGGGATCAGTTCTTGGTTATTGCCTCGCTAGACTGAAGTGAAAACGGATGGATAGATTATTTGCAGGATTCAGCGATTGACGACTGAAAAACTTGCAGTAATTTGAAACTAAATGCTGTGTATAGAATATAAAGGGATATCGCATGACAGGCTTCATACAGACAGTTGATGAATATGAACGCTAGTAGGCAATTTTAATAAGAACAACGCCTGTAATTTAGTATGATATCTTCTTAGAGAGCTTTGCAGTATCTTCAGCACATCTCTTGCTCTGAACTCTGAACGTTTGGGCTAGCCACCGAGGCTAGCCCAAACGTACCCAAATTAAAGAATTTAGAAATTTCCTCTCAATAATTTTAAAATGGAGAAAAATAGGTTGCTTGATTCTTGTTATTGTAATATTCTATTCTCTTGTAACTTTTTAACAAGTTGGCAAATAGTTTTTCTACCTGGAACACGATTTCCAGGATATTTTTTTTTTCCAAATTGCCTTCACTTCTCTGCAAAAATTCGTTTTCACATGCATACCCATTCAAGGCCATATTTATATGGTGGTATAAATGACAACTAACATATACTTAACAAACACGAACGCAAACCACTCCTTGCAGAAGTTCCCTCCAAGTACAAACTGCTATCTGCACATGTATTATATGACTAATATTTCCTTGTATAAAGTAAGGCAGATCTCCTGCCCCCTACCTCACCAGGAAACAAATTTAAATAGTGAATAGTGAATAAATGATAGCTAATTAATATTGTCTAATATTTTATGTATTGTAAATAGAAGGAAGCGCACTTTAGTTTTAACATCTAGCTTTAATTATATAACATTTTAGAAAGGAGAGAGTATGATCAGAAATTTGACATTCATTGTATAATTATTTTTAATAAGTTAAACTATAAAAGAACTTTCACCATAAAAAGTAAGTGTTGCAAAACAGTATGTCGCTTTGTGCGTTCGCTCTTAGCCTCAGGCGAAAGATGCAAGATAAACGCAATAGAACCGCGCATCTGGCAAGGAGAGGCCACGACAATAGTCCTTTTTTATGTTAGAGAAGATACTAATGCTGTAGGGACAATGGAACATTCCTAAGGAGACGTTAACACAGGTGTTTCTTTCTTAGCATGACTTGGAAGCGTGATCAGAAGATCACATTTGAGAATTTAGTATTTTAAAGGGGTGAGCTTGAGCACCGTCGAAAGAGTTTTAACTCACAAATCAGAACCTTAGATAGGAGTTCATGAGTTTAAGTTATGAAGCCCCGTAGCGCGTCTTGGATCACGTGGTGAAATTTTGGAAGTGAATATAAAAAAAGGAAAATTACTCTTGTTGCACCTTCCGGGGCTACTTTTTTTTGAGTAGTGTTTAACGCCCGTTTTCACTGCTGAGGCACCACAGGCGGTGGACACCGATGATACATGAAATGAAATGATAAATTGGGAAAGGATATTTTTTTTAAGGAAGGAAGCGTTCCAGGCCTAAGTTTAGGTACCTCCCCGGCATTTGCCAGTTATGAAGACTGAGGAAAACCTGGAAAAAACTCCAGTCAGGGAGGACGGTCCTGGCAGGATTCGAACCGCAGACCTCCCGCTCACGAGTCCGTGCCTTAACGACCTCAGCCACCCGTGCCGGTATTTCCGGGGCTTCGGTTCACGCATTCCTGAGTATACAGTTCGGGCCTACAGTTCAAGCTATCTCCAGATTTCAGTGTGATGACTTCAGTTCAGACAGTAGACGCGTTCTAGAATTTCGAATTACAAGCAGTTATTAGTTGGGCAGTTTCAGCAGTTTGTTCTAGATTCCAAGATGAGCAGAGTATGCAAGTTAGGCAGTTCTCGCGGTATCAATGCAGCGAGGAAAGCAGTTCGCTCAGTTTTCGTAAGCAGGCAATAAAAACATACATCGAGAGTAATTCTCATAGCCATGCGCACTTCACCGTAAAGGTTTGTACATTCTTGAACTGTAAGAATCTCACGCGAGTGGCTTCACATATTCAGTTAACGTCGGCGGCTAGAGCAGTGCACTAGCAGGCAGCCATATAACAATGGTGATAATAAACACAAAGAACAGTGAAGCAGCAAAGTGTGTTGTTATAATAATTCTGTCCTCCCTTAATCCTGCTACAGTAGCTGCGCTATGCCAATCTGTAACTCAAATAATCTCACGCATTTGATACAGTAAACGGTGTTTCAGGTAAGATATCGTGTTTTCCGTAAGGACGTTTGTATCGTTGCAGTTAACGCCCACAGGTCACTTATTCGGAACAAATTTTTTCCACTTGTAAATTCTTTGTACATTTTCTTCCCATACCTTGTAGTATTACTGAAATGTAAATGTTTTACAGAATCTAAGGATGGAAAGAACTTTATGACCTTTTACGTTTCAAATGATTATATTTATCAGTATGTTACACATAACTGACTTTTCTGTTTCGAAAAATATTAAGTGGCAGCTGTTTACATTTATAGTAATGTTGGTTGACCTTTCTCTTGCAGGATTGCATGTGTGCTGTTCCAGAAACCCTCCCAGTGAACCTAGATAAGCTACTTTTCAGAACTATTAAGTAAGGAAAACTATTTTATTTGATTGATGGACAGAATGCACGATATCTTAAGGGCAGGGAATTCAGGAAAGTATATAAAAATTGTGATACTCGTCATTTTTATATCATAGGATCAAGAAACAAAAAGGTTGCAGTGTATATCACTAAAACTAGAATGTGGTAGCGTGCTTATAGGCGTTAAGAGCCGCTTGCATGCTAAGAGTATGTTTCTGTTGAGCACGACTGAAATTTTTCTAGTAAATACGGTCTTCAAGAGCAGAAGGGATGCATTATATAATATTTTTACTCTACCTTAAAATGTAAAATTTACATTTATATCGTAATAGCAGCTTATTGCTCTAGATGATGAAGTCAGCATAAAGACAAAAATGACTTCTAGTCAGATTATAGGGTCCGTTGGGGAACAAATGTGCATTATGTTGAAACAATTCTTGTCAGTTGTACTTCGTTAGTTTTACCACATTGTAACGGGAATTCTTGATTCAGACCATTGACATCATAAGTAGTAGCCATTTGTGACCGTGTTGACTAAACTTTAAGCATGTGCCCCTCCCATTGTCGCTAGCAATCAAATGCTACATCTTCCCGATAATTGTAAACCTAATTTGGAAGATAACACCTTACTGCACACCAAATTAAAACACTGTCATTTCTTCTTAATTATATTTGAATTTCTTATTATTGTTAGCTTTTACTGTCAATTAAAATGTTTAATTTAAATATACATATTCATATATACATACTAATGTTATTTGTTTATTTAAAGGTATGTTATACCCTAATGGTAATGCATTACAATAAACACAACATTAGAAAAAGATTTATCTCCCCCAGTTTTTCTCGTAAAAGAATAGACATCGATAACAAACTAGTGGGTTAAGCAGGGTTGTCTTTGTCTACAAATTTTATAATATATGTATTGACGAGAAAATTAAAAATAGCAACACCTTCTAACTAAATGTTTTAAGATAGATAACACTAATTTAAACACAATTTATTTCTGGACAATCAGGCGATTTTTAATAACTCCGAGGACAATTTATAAATACCTCTAAATGTACTGAATAAAATTTTAAAATATTAAAAGGAAAAGATATATCAGGTGCAAAAGCGTATAAATGGAAAATTGAAACAAATTTAATTGTAATTATATTGGTTCTATCATGTCATTATGTCAGTAAAGAAAGATATAAATATACATTTAAACAAACTTTCCACAATGTGCAGAACGTGAAATGGATGGACGTTGGAAAGCGTGTAATTGAAATAATGATATCCCCTTATTAATTTACGGTAGTGAAAACTGAATGATAATAATAGATAAGAAGAAAGAAAAAGAAAAGCAAAAATAGCATTGAAATTGCAGAAATGAAACTCTTGCGTTCAGTTGTGGGTTCCACAGTTCTAAAGAAATAATAATAATAATAATAATAATAATAATAATAATAATAATAATAATAATAATAATAATAAAGTAGCCCTGTCCAATTTCTAAACAAGATGCCAAGATCTTTGAAATGATTCCAGGACAAGACAACATAAAAGATGGAAGTAATAAATATAATAACTGAATTTCATATAAAACCACACACGCATAAACATCCATTATTAAAACATAGTAATTGCTTGAAATTTGGAACATGTTCCATTTAACTGAGTAATAGTTGACAGTTTGGACCAGACAAGAGTTTACATATATTTTATTGGCAGAATGAGGAGCGTAGTAGGGGTGAAGTATACACTGTCTCCTAATCCCACATTCTCTCTTGAATAGTAGGGAGGCATTTGTCGAATATTGTTTCCAATACCATTGCCATTTGGGGATGTGAGCTTACGTAAATGACAAGGTTGGTGGCAGTTATTTTCAAGTTTAATCATAGTTAACTGAAGATAATCTAGTTTAAGGTAATATTTATTTATTATTATATATAAATGTTTGTTTTTCTACAATAACTTGGAAAGCATATGCGTTTATTTGATCTCGAGATCATCTTATAACATTAGCAAATTCTGCGAGCAACCGTGAGGCGTAGGTACAGCATTTATATGACAACAATCAATTGGTAAATAATTAAAGAATAAATATAATCAAAACGCAATAGATGGAGTAAACCTTATTTAAGCAGAAGCGTAATTGGAAGATGAGCTAACTGTCGGTCCTGGTGGTGTAGCGATAACCATACTTGCGTCCTAAACCCAAGATGGCGGATTCAATCCCGACCAGGATCGACATTTACGACACGATAAAGGACCTCAAGTCTGAAAGAGAGGCCTCTGAGCAAAATTTGTCGTCCTGATTTGAATGGGACGCTGATGACCTGAGATGTTAAAGGGGGTTCATAAATAAACCAAATAATAAAGAGGAGATTTAGTCGAAGACACAAAGCGTAAAAGGAAAGAGGAAGTTTAAAAATAAATAAAACAAAATAAATTGTGTAATTTTAGACTGTAAATGTAACATAGTAAAATTCAATGTAATCATTGTTTCGTGCCAAGTAGCTCGCCTGAAAAAGGTTGACAGAGTAGATAAATAGAGAAAAAATATAAGAAAACAAATGGGGGGAGGAGACTCAAGTTAAATAGTTAGAATGTGTAAAAATTTCAAAAGTAAAACATAAAAAATAGATACCAAAGAGACGCTTTAGCAATAACAACGGCGACAGTGCTGAAGAAATATAATTAGAGGATAGGGCTTAAGAAAGACGGAAAAAGAAAGGATTGAGAGAAGAAGTAAAATAAAACAATTTAACCTTACCAATGGAAGTACACTTTACCCTTGTAAATTAACTGTAATACTTTAGAAACAACTTACCTATGGTCTCAAATGCAGGAAAGTTCGAAAGATTCACTGATATTGTAAGTGCAGTAAACGAGACAGGCGTGCTGTAGTCAGCGTTGTGTGCTAATGTTCCCGAGCCATGAATATTTAAAACTCCACTCGCTTCGGAGTTTGCATATATTGACCAAACAATGAACTACAGAAATAATTTTTGTGGATCCACTTAATGGTTTTACGACAATCTCTTCAGCGCAAGCACTTTTGTGTAATCCAGCAACAGACTTGTAGCTGTTTTTGTGTAGTGCAGTTTACTGAAGCTGTTGTATTATTATCTGTTGTTATTTAAAATAAAGCCTGCAAGAGTTGAATCCATGTCCAAGCTAATGCCCTCCTCCTTTCCTTTTTAAAAAATGTTAATACAGTCAGATAATGGTTTTAAAGAGGGGTTTTAAAACAAATCGTATCAGTAATTGATTAACAAAATTTATGCCTGAAAAAACAATATGTTTACATTTTGCAGAAAAAATTGTCTTTTCAGGTTGCAAATGCTGGTCGAAGCCCCATTCGTAAATGAGAGGACAAAACTAATATATGGTTTTGGAGGGATTTAAACAATGCTCTGAAAGAAAAATGCTATTTTAAAGTCAAATAGTGCATCGCAATATATGTTGTTTTAAAATCTCGAATAGACTATCTGCGTGCAACGGTGCCCTTTTTGCTAGAGCGTCCCTCAATTGCGTCCGTATTTAACGAGGTAAACATGATTCTTACTTGGTCCGAAACAGATATAAGGCTTATTTTTGTGGTGTTAACCGGCATCTGTCATTAATGTTGATTGCTTTAAGGGAACGTGCTGATATGACAACGCCAAAAGGATTTAGTCGTGGAAAGTAGTGTGCTAGATATCTTAAAATTAATAACACCCTGCACTATTTAGTCCTTTCTTTTTTATGAATTCAAGCAAACCAAAAAGGCAGTAAAATTGACAAATACCTGGGCCACTGGCACAAATAAGAAGGAGCTAATGTCGTCGTCATTATGCGCTGTGTTAATGCATGTGTTAACGGCTTGCCCAGTCCTCTAGCCAGAAGCCGAAATATTCAAGACAGCTCAAGTATTAGATCTTTAAGTTAGCGAGAAGCATTCAGATCAGAAATATGACACAAAATGTAGTGAAACTAACATTATTTTGCAATTACCGTTATCCACACGCTCTGCATTATTAGGCTCATGTAATTCTAAAGGACTGTTACCATTGAATTAGACCGCCACGGGTGGCCGAGGTCGTTAAGGCACGGACTCGTGAGCGGGAGGTCTGCGGTTCGAATCCCGCCAGGACCGTCCTCCCTGACTGGGGTTTTTTCCAGGTTTTCCTCAGTCTTCATAACTGGCAAATGCCGGGGAGGTACCTAAACTTAGGCCTGGAACGTTTCCTTCCTTAAAAAAAAATCCTTTCCCAATTTATCATTTCATCTCATGTATCATCAGTGTCCACCGCCTGTGGTGCCTCAGTAGTAAAAACGGGCGTTAAACACTACTCAAAAAAAAAAAAAAAAACAAGGAATTAATTTTCCTCCGTTCATTTATGGAATATTGCATTGTATTATCTCCAAGCAAATGCAGCTAGCTGCATGTAGAAAAGACGACGATTATGCGTTGTGCTAACATCGTTAAAGCCTATCTTGCAGAATCTGTATGCATAAAGACTATACCTGCTTGATAGGTAAAATTAGAATAGCAATGCTGATAAATGCAATATGGTTAAAATATTTCGTTTTTGATTAGGCCTGAGTAAGTTAATGTGCAAAGTGTTTAGAAATACAGAAAAGATCGTAATGATCGAGTGTTTTACTCGCATAAATTAAACGTTTAATTAAATAAATTAAAAAGCAACAGGGATCCAAAAATATAAATTTCCAAGTATTAAATTCTCTCTGAGGAACTCAACTCCACACATTACCTTAAAATAAATGTTTAAAAATGTCCCTCTTCTGCCTGAATATCATGACCTTGCATAACGATTTCTACATCCTATGTAAGAATGTGCGGAAGGGGCTAAGGAGATGCATAGGAAGCTTAGACAATCTCCTGAGATCCAGTTGAAGACTTTTATGAAATACCAAAATACACAAAATATACCTAAATATATAACAACATAATACATACACCACCGTCTCTGTGGATTTATGACCAACATGTTTGCTTGCAAATTTGGATATCCCGGTTCGAATTCTTTTAGACCAGTTACATGAGTAAGGTTTATTTCAGAGATTTTTTTTACCCTGAAAAGATGAATGCCAGGTAACTTCAAGTGTTGTAGTGTCCGTTTCACTTACGCACTCATTTCAGCAATCAAAATCTCTTTAGACTTGCGTTGTTATGAGGAACGTTAAACTCTACTAAAAAGAGCACACACACCTATAAATAAATTAGTAATATTTATAAATAATGAAATGGGGACAAATATCCTAGATCTACGATAGGGATTTAAGATGTGTCATTTTTAATTACGTCACCATGTCTGTGATGGTGAATTTATCTGAGATAATTAAATTAAATTATTGTACAACCACTTGCATTTTGAGACTTAAAGTTTTTAAGATGCTTCTATATTCATTTACTGTAAATTATCTGAATGAATGGTTTATAGATCGAGAAAGAAACTTTCAACTCGTACGTGGCCAGTGATATATACTTTAATATACTATTTTTGGGAGAACAGCCTCTTTCCTTCGGGATGTTATATGCCATACACAGACGAGCGTCCAATAGCTGCCGTTCATTCTCAATGCAGAGAACAGTTGAGAAGCACAGCCTTTTTTCACTGCACCCTTTGTTTCATAGAAAGAGAAAGAGGGAGAGAGATTGCCGAAACCTCTAGCTTCTTGATATTCTCATTCATTTAAATGGATGCAAATAAATGGGCTACAAAGACCAATAGCTGTTTCAGCTTAGAATAAAACTGCAATGGCATATGTAGTGTGCAATGCATTTAACTAAATTTTCCCTCTTCTCCGGATCTTTTAAACTGTCCTCTTCGTCTATGTCGCAGCCAAATATAAATATTAATGTATAACACACAGAGACAAATAACCATCTCCTATTGCACATGCTAGTACGGCTGTACTTGTGAGGAAACATGGAGCCACTGACCCCTTTTCTTATGTGTAATTCGAATGGCGCCTGCAAGAGGCAATGCGTAGGCAGCCCGCACTATTATCGCTGTTTACATCAGCCTTATCACTTTTTATTCCTGTTTCCTCCACTTTACGACCGTCACAGTAGCGGTTTGTTTGCTCTCTTGGCAGCCTTTGTGTATTAATATAACAGCAAAGAACCTGCCATCTGATACTTAACCTACTTTCTGTGTTAGAAGCCAGAGCTGTATTAACTTTCTTTCTTTCGTCATATTCAAGATTAATTAAGCATTTTGGTATACTTATGAGCTATACCAGTTGTGTGTATAACATTTTATTTCATTTAAAGAATTTATGTTCTGGTTTTGGTTCATTAAGTAGACAGCGTGTTGTTATTTAAATATACTGAGTTATAATTAATTTTATTTCCTTGACAGTTACGTTATGGAGATATTATTGCTATAATTCTAATATAGCGTACAGTAATTTTAAAATATATTGTAAATTTTCATTAAATTGCAGAACTATTTATTTACAGCTCAATGCAGCTGTACCGGCCGCACATTTTTAACACGAGGCACTATTCAAAGTTCCGTTATCGAAGCTACTCGGTAATAGTCTATTTAGTATAAAATAATAATTGCTCTATTATTCTTTATACGGAGTGAACGATCTTTCACGCAACCGGTTTCGCGGCGTGCGGTTGGACGGCGAGGCTGACTGCTTCGGCGGTGCCGGTGACAAAAAAATCCGCAGAAAATATATTTCTAAGTAAGTTATTTCTAACATACATAACACAAACACCTAAAAAGAAAAATAAATTACTCACGTATATTAAGCAAGGAGATGCTGGAACTGCCTCCCTTTGTTGTTCAAGCATTTCTTACACCTGCTTAGGAAAATGTTCATTACATTCTGCAGTTCCCTCTGAGAAAGGGCAGCAATTTCTTTACGAATGTTAGTTTTAAGTTTATCTAAAGTGTGTGGCTTGTTTTGTACATTTTCTCTTTTAATGCCCTCCAGAGATAAAGAACACTTCCCATTTCACGAAATTTATTTACTAATCGATGAATCGAAGTCCGATTAGGAACGTGAACTTCAGGAAATTCCTCTTGAAATAATCTGCTTACAGCATGCGCTGATTCTGTACGCGTGTATGAATCATTCATGAATACTCTTTGGAAAATAGAATACTTGTATTATCCCATTTCACTTGATACACTTTCACTCAATATACCATATTGCGTCGTCTAACAAACTACTTGCTAACTTGCTAAACGTGCTACTTGCGCTACTTAAACCTCGCGTACAGGGGGAGATATATACTTTGCCGACATAGTGACCAGCGTTGCCGGCCAGTCCCGCGGTTGCATCAAGCATTGCTCACCCAGTCGTCACAAAAAGGCACAAAGGAGCGTTAGGTAAAAGCTTTCGGTTTGTCTACATTTATTGTACTTTATTTCATTTAAATTATAAAAGAGAGCAACAACAGTGTGTTAACTGTTTATAAGTATTCAGAACCCATTGTTCTGTTAACAGATAGGCAGGCAAGCAAGCAGAAGAATATCTCTATCTGCTATGCAAGAATGGTTATAGAGAGTTTCATATTTCTACACATTAACTTTTTTCTAACTTTTTAGCTGTATATTTTATTCTGTAACTACAGTGAGGTTATTTGAGCTACGGACCTGCAGAGCGCGGCTGCCTATTGGGAGAAGCCAGTCATCAAGTATGTATAATGCATATGCCGGTAGCGCAATGTAGTTATTTTGAGGGAGGTATTTTTTAACAAGTGGTTACACATTCGTGTGTTATTCGGTACTTTCATTGCGTATAAATTGTATGCTAATTGTTCTTCATTGTAGTCTTGAACGGTATTTGTGTTCAATACACATATGAAAATGGATTCTTGCAGAGAAACGGTAAAGTGATTCGCAAGAAAATATCCTGGCGATCATGTTCCAGATAGAGAAACTTTTCGCCAACTTGTTAAAAATTAATGTGAGGCAGGGTCTCTTAATGACAAAAAAAGTGTTCCGAACCACTGTGTTCTTACGAGTTAAAAGTTAGATGAAATGCAGCAAATTCCTACTGAGACGCCGGCAATGTATTGCCACTGAGGGGCATCATTTCGATATCTCTTATAAATTGTTTGATACTAGTTACTATACGTTTTAAATAAAGCTTTTATGCTTTTATGAAAAACATAAACAGTAAAATAACAAAACTAACTTTACACGGCTACACCTCTCTTTTCCCCGGCTGCATGGCTGTACTCTCCAGTAAGCAACCTTGCTCAGGGAACCCATTACTCATAAAAGTTCACTGAATTTTTATTTAACTGTTAGCATATGTATCTATATTTCGGGTTCTAGGAACGTAAACTATTTAATTCGCGGATTCTAATAATATGTTAAATATTGTGGCTTTCAACAATCATTCGACTTCCTTTGTTTAATTTTCAATCCGTTTTCTCTTTTTACATATTATTATTCTGAACATTTAGTATTTTTTATTAATTTATATGGGTGTTGATAATTTTTATAATAAGTGTGTACATTTTTTGCACCTGCAGAATGTTTAAAATACACAATGGATCCAGAAAATATTTTTCATTCACAGATAATGATTATTTTATTTTATATCTTCTTGGGTCCGAAAATATTTCTACTGCAATTAGGTATGCAACCAATGAAAGAAGCAAACTTTTATTTAAAATAGACTACAGTTTGCAACAGCAAAAGCATGCAAAATAAGACATATAATAATATTACAATTACAAAATAATGATAATTTGATTAACTAGCTAAATAACAATAAGTATTTCTGCCTACGCAATTGCAGGAAGTTCATTTCAGTCATAAATGATTCTGCTTAACCCTTTCTTTGTATCTTAAATGTTTTTAAGTTTAAAGTATCCTTACAATAATACAATGGGTTAGATGAAATACTATAATATACCCACAGTATTCTATCATAAAGTCTATCTTTGACACTAAACTTAGAACATTACCTTAAAGTAATCAACATGCTCGCCTAGCTCTTGAAATGATCTAACTTTATGAAACACATTGCTCAGTAACTTGGCATAATTCGGTTGTGGAGAGCTCGCACATTATTCATTAGGGACGAATGTATTAACGATTTTCATTGGTCCCGCATGTAGAATTCCAGTGAGCTTAACTCAAGTGAGCGTGGAGGACAAACAAATAATCCCTTTGTGCTTGTCCACCGACCAGGAAGGCTTCAATACGGGCACTTGTAGGCAGCAATATTGAAATGAGCGTAATCGGCGCTATGCGTTAAGTTGCATACTTCGACAAATGAACCAAAAAATTGGCAATTTGCTTATTCAACAATCTCTCTACAACGTATTTATAAGTGTATTTGCTCGAATTTCATTTTATTCCTTTGTTTTGCACTTTTTGTTTGTTCTACTGAGATTATGACTTACGCATTAACTTTATTACACATTTATTTGCGTTTTAATACGCGCATTTAACTTCGATGCTTTACGAAAAACGCAAATAATAAAGATAACATGGAATTCGCTTGAGAAGCAAAGTAAATAGTTTTGTATACAGCATAGATAGAATACAAATTCGTATTTCCTCTAAAACAAGACACTTGTACTAGGTTATATTTTTACCTAGATATGCATACAGCCGCTCCATTAAAATGTTTAGCAGTGGATAAAATACAGGCACGATCAGTGTATAGCATGGCTGATAGTTAAATGTTTCAGGCTAACGCCAGACACTTCTTTTTAAAATTATTATTGGGTTGCAAACACTCACAAGTGCTGGTACAATAGACTAAAATGTGTCAACACTTTCTCCACTAGAAATTATCCTGGCTATGAGGTTATCTTAGTTACTTCCTCCTGCACAGTACTGTATTCGAAATTGTCGACATTTAATTTGTGCAGATCATCAAAAGACTAACCGCAACTCTTTCCATGAATTTAAAAAAATCACACCCATTCTGCTTATTTTAATTCTTTTTATTTTACTGTAATTAAAAAGCATTTAGTATGGCGTAGTCTTGAGATTCAGTCGCCGTGGCAACAATTCTTCTCAATCTTTTGTAACCGGGACTTTTTCCCCCATCTTTGTTAATAATAGCAATTGTTGCAATCCTATATTCATAAACAACAGACTAATTAATTTTATTTGTATGCCTTCGTTTCTTTGGCCATCACTTGAACTTGCGAATGTAATGCAGAAATGTTTTACAATGCACTAATCATAAAACTCTCTAAATTGGGAAAACGTAGGCTTTCACGACCGGAGTCATAGATGTAACTACACTTTTCCTCCGGGCTGTTGTGCCATGATCTGCTGGAAATGAGAATTCCAGAAGTATCCAAAATTGAAAACAAGGCTCAACATACAACACGTGAAAAATAGCGAGCGAGTCTATCATAAGAGGGCAGCAGCACAGGAAAGGCGAAATTCCTCCCACCAACCTACCGACCACCGCTCGTCCCGGACCAACCAGCGGAGAGTACTGGTAGTATAAAGATAGGGACATATGGCGGTGTTTTGTTGCTTCTTGGTTTGCCAACTATCATCGTAGAAGAGATTAGGTAAACACTGAGACGATGCCTAAGAGTGTCCGATTGAGCACACTGGAGTCATCGGTGATTTTCCGCACTCTTAATCCGGAACAGTCTTTTTATTGTTGGAAATGTATCTTGGATAACCGAGAGATCGCACTGCAACCGGTAGAATAAGCAAACAAATGTTTTTACCACATTTGTCTCGATAGTTTGTATTTGGAGGTGCATATGGAAAGATTCCCATCTGGGAGACAGCAGTTGCCTGGAGCATTTTGTGATATAGCTGTTGGACCAGGAAGTTGTTGACAATCTCTGAAGGGTCAAGTTAGCTCCATTCTTGTATGTGCACCCACAGATAATTATGGTATCGGGGCATATGTTGCAAGTGGGAGGTTTTATAATTTCTGTTGCATTCATCTAGAAATACTGTGCAGCGAAGCTTGCGTTTGTGTATTATATTTTCTTCCCACGACGTAAACACAATGACAGACATTTGAGTCGAAAGTTGAGCAGTCCTACGCCTTCATCTTGGACGTTATCATATAACGTGAACACAGAAAATACAACCATTCCATAAATACCAGGAAACAGCACAAGTAGTTTGCCTGTTAGCAGATTTGAAGAGGCAGACCAATTTGGACAGGAAATAAGTGTGTACAGACCAGTTGCGCTATTAAATACAAACGTTTACGAGACTGTGACGTTTGTGCAGTACTCGGGTTACCTAAGCCCAATCTATTTGTTGTATTTCAACCAATGAAGGTGAAAAGTACAGTCTCAAAATGTTATGACAACTTTTTGTTTGAAATGGAAGGTTCCTTACTTCCACTTGTCAATAGAATTTGTGATAATTAACCAGCAGTTCGGTTATTTTACAGAATTTCTACAATATGTGTTTCCTGTTGTGTAGATCTTCATCACTGCATAATATAATATTCACATCATCTGCATATGCTGCAACTGCCAATTTATTGCCCGCAAGAGAGACGCCAGTTATACTAGTTGCTAATTTACATAACAGGGATTCAGAGCTAATACACAGTGCACCATCGAAGCAGGGTATACCTGCCGAACCGATTTACCTAATGGAAACACAGTGTGGAGAACCCATTTATTTGAAGAGAAGAGGAAATATACAGATATTGAATATAGGAACTAAACCTGGCACTAAACCCGTGCCATGGAAGACAGATACAGATAGGAGTGGCTTAGGGTGTCAAAATGTCATTGAAAATCTGATGATATAAGAGATCTGGTTCCTTATAAGTACAGTGGCAATACAATTCCTTAGGGAACAGGCAACGATGAAAATCGAGCGCTCTGAAACACCACAGTATTGCGCTTGGTGAATCAGATGCATCAAGAGAGGGCAAATTCCATTAGCCGGCAAGTAATCATAATTCAGAAGAACAATCGGTCTATTGCCATCGATCTCTAATACCTTCGGAAACCTACAACTTTAATTGCAGCAATTTCATATTCCTCTAATTGCAGATTTTCCTCGATCCATTTGGAATTTCGAAAGCTCTTGGGCGTTGCATTTCATTATTAAACACGACCTTAATGGTGTTTCGGCGCTGAATCGTATTGATCATTATTGCGGCTAATCCACTGGATTATAAACAAAGGCAACTACCTCACTAGTACACACTAGCTGTGCACTCGAGCCGCACTGGTTGCAGACAAAGGAATGATCTCTGTTCGTCATTAGACTTAAAATTCTTCCTTAACTCCTGCGGTAACGCACGAGACATGAAACCATCTGCTCGCTCTCTTAGTCAAATTAACGGAGGAGTATACAAAGGGTGCCAAAAATGTATATATACTTCAAGCAAAGAAAAAACTGGGTTAACATAACAAAACTGAATTCACACAAACAGAAAACGATGAGCACTAATCATCTTAGACTTTCACAGCTACTTATGCAAAAGTCTTGGGATGAAAACTTTCAATTTTGCTGTTTTAATAATACGACGTATGCTGGTTCTGATAATCCTAGTCTCACGTGCACATTGCTTTGTAGATTTCTGCGGTGAATGCTCAAAACGTTCCAAAACCATAGCAGAGGATGCGGGGCTTGTTGCTGTGCGAGGTCTCCCAGATCTGCCCTTGTGAACATCGCATACGGTACCACGAGTCTCAAATTTGTCTCGAATGCGTGCAATTGTTACTCACGTTAATGTTCTGTTCTGTGCACAAGTCTCATTGCCTTTGAACTTCAACAACATTCTCGGTTTTCCAATATCACTTTAAAATTGCTTTCCGCTGTTCAAATGATAATCTTGGCTGCATTTTGTTGTAGCAACGCTAGCATGACGTAATGTGAGTCACATCTGTTTACAGAACATCATACATATTACTGTTGTTTTTCGGTCCAACTTTGAAATATATCAAATAGATATCTATTGTAAAAGTGTGTATACATTTTAGAACCTTCAGTATATTATATCTTTTGCCGCATTTAGCCGCAGAAGACTTCGAGACCTTGTGTGAAGCACCGCCATTTTTTTGTGTTGTGTTCAACATGCGCTAGTGTCCTTGGCGGCTTGGGCAGGGAAAATGATGGTTGAAGTACGGATCTCAAGGTATTTTGGATGGCACATAACGCATGATATTTAGCGTTGTTTATTTTGGTTTTAAGTATATGAAGTAATAATAAACAATGATAAGGATTGAGAGCAATTTGTGTCCGATAATTTAAATCTGGAATATGAAATTATGCCCACAGCGCCGCTGAACTCTCTAGTCCATAAGCACTCAATAATACACTCATTCCACCACTGATTAACCGCAGAATTTCCGAAAGTTCTCCCAAGACCTCGTGCTTCCTTATCATATCTCGCGTCCGTCGTTTTATCGTATCTTCATCCCTTGGTTCTCCTCGTAATGTGCTTGCGTGCATGCGTCTCTCCTGTTGT
Source organism: Metallyticus violacea (assembly GCA_030762175.1). NCBI lineage: Eukaryota > Metazoa > Arthropoda > Insecta > Mantodea > Metallyticidae > Metallyticus > Metallyticus violacea. Next base: position 17,332,343 of record CM060838.1, on the reverse strand, counting down.
CTTCTCCTCATATTCTTATTTTTTTAAATATCCTAAAAATCCTTTGCTTCCTACATGTCTCTAAACGAGTTGATTCTAGCTTTCCCCCTATCAAAAGTGCTTATTTGTTCATCGGTAGTTTAACCCGATCATACAATTACGATATTCGCATTCAGCGATGTAATAAGTTTCATAATCTTGTAGCACGGCGATGCTATGATTTCATCGCCTATTAAATTGAAAATTCCGATGTTACGGAGCTTCCAACAATTTAGCATGTTCTACTTTAAATTTAATTGGAACACCATATTGTATAGTTGTGTTGAGAGCAACATATTTTGTATTACAAAGAAATTTCCGATGCTCTGGAAACTTCATGACACGTCGCTTCTGTATGTTGCCTTACAAAGGTACAATATTTACAAAGGAAGTTTTTGTTTTGCTCTCTTTTGTATCTTATTCTTTTATGCATTCTTCCTGACAAGTGTTCTCTTTGCAGGTGGTTTCTTTGAACATACCTTTTCTTCTTGCTTATTTTTACAAAGGTTTCCCAAACACAACACATGCAAGTATAGGAGAATTTTTGGGGGTGGTGACCTTGTATCTCCCTTTTTCCAATGCATGACTTTAATGACCTACTAATTGGCTTTTACATACTGTTACCTGTTTGTTTCTTTGATAGCGGTTCAACTTTTAGCACATAAATAAAATGATATCCCATCATCAAATTATTGGATAATAATTGCATTAATTATGTATTAAATTAATGAAAATATGTATCGAGTGATCGGCTGGTTAGCTATTACTCGTTTCAGGACCCAAGCTCAAATCCTGTGGCGGACTCATCTCAGATTTTCTATACTTTTCCTCACCCTCTTTTCAAAATGCGATGCGCAAATGGCTATTCATATTTTTTACGGCAAAATCACCTTTAATTTCAACATTTTACTTCAATCTATTTCAATGTTTGTGTGTCTGCGTCTTTCTGTATTTGTGGTATCCTCGAGACGGCCCTGACATTGGACTGACCTACCATTCAGAGTATATTCAGAAATAATTACCTCGTAAGACAGACGATTGACCTGGGCAAATCTTGTGAGTCCCAGGAGATGTAACTCCAAATATGGTGGAAAGAAAACAGTAAAAGAAAAGAAAAAAAAAACATTTAAATAACTTCTAGAATTTGAAAATTATATTATTATAGGTTTGAGAATAACTTTTATAATTTTTTTTAATTATTCTCTACAATGTAAAGTTCCGAAAGTTAATGTATATTTAGGAATAAACTTATTAAATTTACTCTCGGACACACTGCGCTGAGGCAAATCCACAAAATACTGCAGGGAGAGCATCCCAGATTAATGATACGATTTTACTAGGGTAGTAAGAGTAGTTCTTTCTGTGTAATTACGGTTAAAATTGAGAGAGAGGAGGGATAGCATTAGGGCAACCATCAGACACTTAGATCTTAAATGTTTAAGGAATGTGGTAAAACTGTTAAATCGTACTAGTCATTATGAAATGCATTAGACCCAACTGCCACAATTGAATCACTTAGTAGATGATTTGCTGTGGTACCGTCTTTTATAAAAGGAAACAGCTGAGAAAGTCTTGTATTGTTAAAAACTCCTGTATAATACTTTAGAATTCTTAACCTGCTAAAGTTTGGCTTATCCATTGCAAGTGTACCGAGGTTAATGAACTGCGCTGCAATAATTTATAAAGGACAGAGAGGTCTTAAACCGCCACCTTGGTCTAGTGGTTAGTGTTTCTGACTGCTGGCAGGAGGATCCGGGTTTGATTTCCGGTACCTGCTTAGACTTTTTTCTAAGTTAGGACGGCCTAGAAAGGGACCAGACCAGTCTCGTGGGCAACTGACTGATGATAGGTGGCGTGGTGAGGTGCCGACATGCTGATCACATCCCCTGACGGAGGTAGAGGAAGCAGAGGTCGCTGCGGCAGGCCATGGTCTGATATCGGTTTGTAGCGGCATAGAAAAAGAAGAAGTAAAAGGGGTGTTATCGAGGTACGGAATATGTGCTCATGAAGAAAAAAAAAGGAATTTTATGGAGAATATTTCGCCCAAGTGACGTCATCTTAAAATCGACCAATGAGATGACAGCATTTTAAATTTTGACCAATCACAGTCAAATTACGGAGTAAAATTATCGAAAAAAAATGATCAAATCAGTTTTATCACGCGACCTGCATTTGTCTTGTGGTCAGTGTAGCCAACTCTATACCTCCATTGTATAATTACTGAATACGCATCACTGACAACTTTTACTAGAGGCGTTGGGGGGCTGTTGATAGCAACAAAAGCATAGACAGTCGACAATCTTAACACAAAATGGTTCTCCTCTACAAAATGGAGGAGTGTTCAGACAGCAGGTAGCAGTTCCAGAGACAGTAGATGGACAGTAAAGGCATTTCCAGAAGGCATCTCCGGTCAGTACAACCAGGACGCAGTGCCAGATACAGTAGAAAAGTGTAGACAAGAGACACACAGATGCAATTTCACGCTGCGTATGTGGGTCATGGATTAAAGTCAAAGAGATAGCGAACCAGGTGGCCGACAACAAAGTATTGTGTGAATAAACACTTCTAGGTGTGTAATGAAACAAATTGTCGTGTGATTTGAACCTCGTCCTTCCATCTTTCTCCTCCCGTGACCACTAAGGCACATAAGACGATTTAGGGCCCCTGAACAACCCAAGGTACGAAGCGGGACCATCGAGTGCATCCAACAACATCAACCACTAAAACCGTTCAAACATGGGGCCCAACGTGGGGCAACATTGTCGGCGTATCCCATATTGTAACCGCTTCAATACACAAGTTCTTCTGATTAAAATACGTTGTTGTTTAAAGCAAATGCCACATTTAAAACTGCTGTATGTTACTAAGGTTGGATATTGAGAACCACATTTGATTAAGTAGTTCATTTTGTATTTTTAATTGACATTTTATATGAATTTTGTGCACCTGAAAGATTAATTAACTTTATTTATATATTTATTCAGAGCACTCTATACACACTGCAGTTACAAAAAATGTGAATACTTTTTCAGTAGCTTGGGTGTTCAATTTATTCAGGCTTATTCAGGCTTAAAATATTACTTGGCCAATAAAACTGATACCCACATACTTTATGCATTACATGAGAGACTCTACTTAGGTACTATAGGTAAAAATATATGAGGAAATTCAAAGCCACTCTATGTAATGATCCCTTCCCTCAGGAAATCAATAGGTCTGATGCGTTGGCGGATGTATTGGAAAACATCTGTTGCCTAGCCGGTTTCACTCTGTATTGCAACTTACGCTAGCAATGTTGGCATCTCCGTGGCAGTAGCAAAATTGAACATAACTCGCTTTTGTCTGTTATTTTATTTGTGTACTGGCATCAATGTATCTAAATAGAAGTTTACGAGCGTTTGTGTGTGGATATCCGCTAAAACATATATAAACTGTAAATTTTGCTTATTTTGTTTTTTCACATTTGCAAACTTCTTCATATTTTTTTCCTTTTATTATTTCAGGGCTCCATTTATTATTTTTTCGTTCACTTCTTTTAGCGAATCCGAAGGAATAAAGTTATTACAGCCGTACCCGTTTTTTTTTTTAAGTGAATTGCGAAGGAATTGGGATTGTATTAATAGAATTCGTTTTAAATAAGCGTTCCAAATATCCATCGGCCGTACCTGCTAAGCATAGAAAAAGACATAAAATTATAGATGTATATATGTATACACATACGTTTGTGTATATATCTGTTACGCTTTAGCGATCGCAATTTTAGTTTTTTTTTCTCAACGAAACTCGGCATATAACCATCAATTAATAAATATTCGTCAAGTTTTTAACCAGCAAAATGAAGTATGGCAGTGAGGGTTAAGCTAAAGAGAAGCATTTTTTAAAAATTAAAAAAATCCCTCTAGCGGCTGCAATTTTTGCTTTTTCTCAACGAAACTCAGTAGATTCCTGTAAAATAAAATTTTAAAAGTAATTTCCTAAAATCAGGGCAATGGAGTCATTGAGGTATACCTAAAAAAAGTGGAAGTTAAAGGTAAATTTTAAAATAGCTCTAGCCGGCGCAATTTAATTTTTTAAAAAGGAAACTCAGTATATGCATTGAAATAAAGTATGGAAAATATTTTTTGAAAATCAGTGAAATCGTAGTATTAAGAGGGAGTGATTATCTGAAACCCAAAATTTAAAACTCGCACTAGTGGATTAATATATGTTTTTTTTTTCGCAACGAAACTGCGTGTATACCGTTTAAACAACACCAAAAATATAGTTTCCGAAAATCAGGGAAATCGGGCCAATAGAAGTTGGGGTTAACCTGAAACCCAACATTCACCCTAATATTTCTTTTTGCACTACTAAACTAGCATATACCATTTAAATAAAATAATAAAAATAGTTTCTGAAAATCAGTGAAATCGAACTATTAGCAGGGGGGTGGAGAGTTTTCCCAATATTTAAACATCATTCTAGCGGCATTAATATTTTTTTCGCTAGGAAATTCCGCATATACCATTTAAATGAAAAAAAATATGTAGTTCCTGAAAAAGGGATATCCGGCTAATACGAACATGAGTAAATATTAAACCGAAAATTAAAAATCGCTTCAGCAACCCCAATATTTATTTTTTAACAACTCAACTCGGCATATATCGTTTAAATAAAAAAAAATTAGTTTCTGGGGGCAATTGGACCTTTAGGAGTAGGGGGTATACGTGAAAACCGTAATTAATAAGCGCTCCTTCGTTTAGTTTTTTTCTATACCGTATTAAAATAAAAGGACAAATTAATGCAACATATAAACTGTATTTATAACGATGCATTTGTTTTATATTTAACAAAAGCAACGTCTCGAAAATAGAAAATGTTAAATATTAATTTTATATGTGTTTCAGCCTTATAATTGTATGTAAGAGCGCACTATAATAACCTACAGAAAACGTTTTCGTTAAATTTTTTTACAATAAGATTTAAATTAGATTTCAAAGCCAATGAAAATCGATGAAACTTTCGATTGCTTGTTGCTGGTTCAGAATATATTTCGTTAGTGTATTGTAATTGTTTTTAAATAGTAACATGTTTTTGTTTTAATGAAACATATGAACATCTTAAATACGCAATATAACTCGAAACCTTCTGTTCATTCTCTCTATTTTGGTGAATGTAAAAATGATCTCAAGGATCTGTTCATAAACATGGCTATATTTAAAAATACACACAACATAACTTTGTCTATCAGTGGTCATATATTTTATTTAATTAATAGTATAAAATTAGTGTTTTGGTTTAAACTCATATCGTGGTTTCTCTTTGGTTACACTTATAAATTACAAGAATTATAATTTTGTTTCCTTAATATCACACACTAGAGCTATGGCATATTTCATTTCATTAATTAAGTAATAAGGCCATAATTTGTGTTTTATATTCTCTTTTTAAATTAATCTAATAGGTGAGAAATTCTGCGTGTCGGACTCTCTTCCTATTGTTGGTTCTACTTAATTATAATATTTTTCAGTAGTGCTATTGCCGTAATCAGAGTTGAGTCTATAGAATATCCGAATGGTGCATTTAAAAATGCGCATTTGACCAGATTACATGACGGAATAAACTTTGATTTCTCTTTATTACGTAAGCTTTATTTCAACCGCCACGGATGGCCGAGGTCGTTAAGGCGCGAACTTGTGAGCGGGAGGTCTGGGGTTTGAATCCCGCCAGGGCCGTCCTCCCTGACTGGGTTTTTTCCCCAGGTTTTCCTCAGTCCTCATAACTGGCAAATGCCGGGGAGGTGCCCTAAACTTAGGCCTGGAACGTTTCATTCCTTAAAAAAAAAAGTATCCTTTCCCAATATATCATTCATTCATGTATCATTAGTGTCCACCGCCTGTGGTGCCTCAATAGTAAAAACGGGGGTTAAACACTACTAAAAAGCTTTATTTCAAGCGTGGAGTTTTAGGACGTGGTTAAAAAGAAAATTACATTAATTCTAAGTAACCTGTGACAGCGATATTTTAACATTATGAGTGTCTGATTTTAACACTACCTTAAGCTCTCTTATCTTTGAGATTATTTCACGTTCTGAAGCCAGATTATTTAGATATGCATATATATAGGATACTCAGTGCCGGCTCCTGCTCTCCTGTTCCTAAATCCAGTGTTGATTTGCACGAGTTGAATTCTAAGCTCAGAGTTCTCTAGAGGAATTACACGAGATCTGTGGTGAAATGAATAGTTTAAATTAGCATCATCTTCTTACTTATCTAAACATTGCCATGTTTTATTGAGATTCTAATTTAAAAAAAACCGCTAAATCTCTTCGTGATTTTTAAAGAATGACTTCGGGTAAGCAACAAACTGTCTTTAAAAGGTGACAGCAGCTAAGCTTACAGCAGAATACAACTTTACTACTACTACTGCTAAATATAGGTAGTTGGTACAATTTTAATAATTAAACTATTCATAAGTACGTGGCTGAACATGGGAAACAGTAAGAGAAAGGGAAAATTTAGTAAAAATGCACAAGTATAAACAAAAATGTATATATTAGTTTTAATCAAAACAACCTTATGGTTGCCTTTAAAGTCGGAAACCTTCAGGGAACGTCTATCTCTACTCAAAGCATCATATTCTTTCTACGCTTTGAAGTCGCAGTTTAATTTAAATGAATACTTGGGTTGGTCAAACTTTTATTTTAATTTACATTTACTTTTACAATAGTGGAAATAAGACATAAAATATAAACTTTGTATAGTTTTGTTTTCTTTATGTTAAATTAATACGAAACGAATTAATGTTAATATGAACCCATATAAGGTTGACGTTCCATCTATCGAGAAAGTGTTCTCATCCTGCGGATTGGGAAGTTATACAATCCCGGCGTTTTACAGACTATCCCATAAACACTGTCCCCTGCGTCATATCAGTTTTGGCCGAATTGGTTGCTACAGCCTCTCTGCGTTATGACCGTGTTGCACTGTGCATGCGCGCTGGGCTTTAGCGGTGAACATCTGGGATTTAAATACTGGTTCATGATAGAATATTTTTTGTTTTGTTTTCTGTCACGGAATTGAGAAATGCTTATTTCGTTATATTTATCAACGCAAAACTTCTAATCACGGCAAGAGACTACTTTATTGAACAGCAACTTTTAACAATCTTTTCATTGTGACAGTGACTGAAAATAATAAACAAAAATCTGCGAAAAGAACTCCTAGATATAAGTACATCAGCAAAGCATATTGAAATTAAAAGACATTGGGGGTTGATTGTTTACATCGATGGGGCACAGGAAAGCGTATTTTTGCATTTGCAACACGTGGCATCGAATAAATCATGCCAGCCGAAAGTATTGTACAGGATTAGTTCCAATATCCTTGTCACACAAGAGAGCTTTAACAGACATCCATGTTAAATCCGCACATTTAAAGGCAATTCTGGTTTGTCAATGTCTGAGTGGATGCATCTGTTATATTGGAAACTGGTTACATCTACAATTCTGTCCTACAAACTGGTCGGGAAATACGGAGCGATTACTGACTCTTTTTTCCCCTACCGTGGTATCGATCTACACATTGCGGCCAGCACAATGTCCTGTCGTTAACTACGTTTTCTCCTCCTGTCCCTAATGGTACAAAAATAAGCATGAAAATGAAGAGCAATTACTAAAGCCCAAATGCATCCGTTAGAGGCACAAAAAGTGGTTTTGAGGAAGTAGAGAATAACTTCGGAAATGTAGCGTGCAGTTGGAAATGATAAATACCATGCCTGCTTTGTCAATTGTTAGCTTCGGATTCAGTTTCTTATTTAGAAGCGCTCTGTTGTCTGAAAGGTTGAGTACTTGATATTATAAACTACTGGCAGACTTACCGCCACGGGTGGCCGAGGTTATTAAGGTGCGGACTCGTGAGCGGGAGATCTGGGGTTCGGTTCTCAACAGGACAGAAAAGAGGAAGATTTTAAACATAATATTTTTATATTTTTTCATTCTAATGTGAGGAAAAACGTTAAATAAAAGATAAGTTTTTCAGTAAAAAATAAACCATTGTAATAAACTTTACTGTACAGAAGTGAATCTGTCAAAGTGAAATTAATGTACTTATGAATCTATTGATTAGTACCTATTTTCCTTATAATCTCCAATTTGCCTACACTGTTTATCATTTACTATTTTTATTTCTGTACAAAATGATTGATCTTTAATAGTTGTTCCCCACGTGGTCCTATTACTAACTTTTCTGGTTTATTGATACACTTAAGCGGATTTAGAATCACTGCTGTTTCGCATACCTTGGATATGATTGAGCTTGAGATTAGGGGAATAATGTTCTTAGTTAATGTTCATATTACAGAAAAACCCTGATTAAAGACAAGTTGCTCGAAAGTTATTACCTGCCAGGTCCTATCCAAATCACATGAATGGAATTTCATGCACCACAATTCAGTTCTGTTATTGTGTTGCTCAGAAGTTAACATAATTTAAATTTGCTATAATTAAACTCAATGTTGGGGGATAACATTTAATGCTCGGTCAATCTTATGTACTTTCAGTATAATTCAGCAATCGTTCATGTTGAAATGATTTTAGAAAAATATCAATAAAAAATTTGCATGAAATATGTGGTCACCAAAATTTTCAATCTGTGAATAAAAAAAAACTGTTTCGTATAAAACCAACATAAGCACTGTAAGCACTTAACAAAATTGTGCACCAGGATAAAAAATAATGATCTTGTAAGAATAAAAAAATAAGAAAGAACAGCGTTTTTGCAGTTGTGCTTGAGTGAAGACCTCTGATCAATACTATGATAACTAACGGCGAGACCTTTACTTCTCTGTGTAGTGATGCACTTCAAATATGAGGGTTGGTCCATAAGTTTCCGGCCTCTCCGATAAGGATTATCACCTTCACAAAACCCTTATCAGGTGACATACCTTATCTGTTAAATAAATAATTACAGCTGTAGTTTCCGCTCCGCTGTGTTCAGTTGTTCACATATTGTTGTATAAAGACGGCTATGTGTAGAAGATTATGACATGGTCCAAATGGAGTATCGAGCTGTTATTAAGTTCTTCACAAAAGAAGGACTTACTCCAAATGAAATTAAACAGCGATTGGACAGTGTATGTAGGTAGTATCCCCCTCATATTCTACCGTAAGAGAATGGGCCAAACTTTTTCGAATGGGTCGATATAACATTGAAAACGAAGAGCATGCAGGTTGGCCCTTGGAGGTGCTTACTCCTGAAAACATTGCTCTTGTGGAAATAGAAATTATGGAAGAGAATCAATGGAGTGAGTGGCGTAAACCTGGCGAAGCACCGCCCAAACAGAGTGACCTTGGCCTTTAGAGACACCTCTTTATTACCGCATTATAGCAAATGAACTATTATAATATTATAGTTTCTTACCTGAATTACATGAGCCTAACACATACCATTTCCATTTCCGGAAATCCTATTATTTCGTAGTAATCTATATTCTATGTGCAAATGTTATTCCTTGAGGTGCTTGAAAAAACAGACAAACAATTAATAAAAAATAAAATTAATAAAATATACAGATGTGAGGTATTGTTTGGCTATATTGTAATTGTATCTTATTGGCGTGGCAAAGATACAGTATGCGAAAACTATTTTCTATTTTTGTACATTCCTATATTTAGCTGTGATAGGCATTCACATGCATTAGAAGTTTATTTTCCTAAATGGTGTTGTTACTGAGTTTTAGTTCTAAATATTATTCTTATTGGCTACAAAATTAAGAAAATTATACGCACCTAAGCAACACAGAAGAGCAACAATAATGAAATATAAAATGATAAAAATAGCTAATATGAATTTTGAATCATAAATAATTCATACAATGGATTAGCTGAAACTTTAAACCTGTACATACATAACCAACTCAAAACTTAAAAAAGTTTCGCCTTTCTTCTGAATGGCGTTTAATATTTGTGTTTAAGATATACTCTGAGGTAATGCTTTTCGTTGACCACTAATCATGTGCTATTTTCTAGTCTAAAATAAAGTACTTTCTTGTTACTGCGGCCAAGCTGTTTATAAGTGTCTTAATGCAAACAGCACTAGAAGAATTTTAAGGTTTCGATTGGTAAAATCCTCTCTCGAGGAGAAATTCCTTTAAAGTGTTGCGTAAAATACACTAGCAAAGTATATTTAAAAATAAAAATGTTGAAATTGTGCTCTCTTATTGCTACTTGTCGTCTGAAACATTTAACACTAGATTATAACAGATATATTACTTTTCAGTTAATTTTCTTAAAATACGGAATAAGATGTCGGTCCTGGTGATGTAGTGGTAACCATACTTGCCTCCTAAATCCAAGATCGCGGGTTCAAACCCGGCCAGGATCAATGGATTTTTTCGGGAGTAAAAATCCTAAGTATGACTTCTTTCGGAAGGGAAGTAAAGCCGTGGGTCCCGTGTCGTACATTTACGGCACGAAAAAGAACCTCAAGCCTGAAAGAAGAGGCCTCAGAGCAAAATTTGTCGGCCGTTTCACACCTTGAATTGAATGGGACGCTGATGACCTGAGATGTTAAAGAGCGTCCATAAATAAACCAAATCAAATCAAAATCAATGGAATAAGATAATATTACAGTAGCCTAGGATCGCACCGTTATTGCTATATTTAAAAATATACCAACGCTATTAAGAATATAGAAATTATATTTTAATAGAAAATTTTCGCTAAGATATAATTTTTTTAAATGCGTTATATATGACAGCCTTAGAAATTTGCCTAAAATTTACCTAGTTAATTCACTAAACATTCTTAGTAAACAGAATATCAGAAGGAGTAAAATTGAATTGAATTTTAAAGCATAGTACTAGGTAGACATAGTTTTATATATATATATAAGAAGCTTTTCGCGAGATGAAAATTGTATTATTATAAAATTTTTAGCTAGGAATTATAACTATATTATATTGTTCGAAACAGGACTATAATAGACCAAACAATCTGAATTCTGCTCCTTACTGCGAGCAATTGCAGCGAGTTCGGCTTGTTGATGCCACCTTGCGTTTAAAATAGCATAATCACACACACACACACACACACACACACAGTAGTAAGTAAATGTGTATATAATATTAATACCTTAATGCACCAAATGTACTAATTATGACAAATGAGAAACATTCATAAAGTGTTAAACATTCATAAAGGGTTAACCAGAATACAATTCTTTGTAATATAAAAAAGACTAAAATTCAATCATAGATGTCTCGAATAATAAGTATGATTCTTGATAGCTATATTAAACTTATACATATCATTTTGTATGCTTTTTAATTTTATATATTAATGTTTTTCATATGGAACTATTTTGGATGCTAATTAAAGGCATGCTGAAATTGAGCTATTATAAAATAAATCTGTTGAGAAATATTTTAATTAGAAATTCAGGCAATTTTTGCATTGGATGTATATGTTCATTATGTCACTACATTTTTATTGAACAAATAATAAATACAGAATTAAATTAAAAAGCATAATTATTTGTTATATACCTGTAAATGCCTTTTGGTGATCTAGATAGAGTAAACTATGTCTAATAATGCGTATTAAGGCCTTTACAAAACATATTTTAAGTTATATAAGTCTACATGGAGAGAATAGTATATATTAACATGATTCAGGAGAACTTTAAGACTATAAAGGATAAAGAAAATGATTTCACATCTTATAAACGCTATTAAAATTACAAATATTAGATTTTCTTTTTTACAAAATGAAATTAAAGAGTTCAGAAAGGAATAAACGCAAAAAGTAATAAATGTGTTTCCGATGACATTATTTTTATATTTCATAGGGAAAGAAATATAAAAACTTCTTTAACTTATAAATTGAAAACTAAAATAAAGGGATTCCATAGAAAATATACAACCAGATTTAATTTTAGTATAGGATATAACACAAATAAGGATGTGCATGAAAAATACTAAATACTTAAAATCAGCCCTACAAATAGCACAATGACAAGATCATTGAAAGATATTAATGGGGGAAGGGGAAGAAGATGCAATAATTATTATGAAATGCTTTAAGGCTACGAATCATAGACGGTTAGGAGTAGGCATCGAAGTTTATTCATACACAAACAATCGGCATAAATGCAATCTTTGTGCAATAAAAGGAAATTTGACATAGAAATTAGGAAGCAAAAGCAGAAAAGTAATAAAATACGGAGAAGAGGGGACAAGTCATTTTTAAAGAATGTTACATGATAAGAATATCGAATCGACTACTACATTTTTAACAATAGGAAAACGGTCTTTGGACTGACCCAGGAAATATTGGAGTTGGTAACAGGTTATACCTATCTCGCGGAGGAAGAGGAAGGGTATGATATATGATGGTCCATTGATCTAGATCTAATTTCTTCTGTACACCCCTCATGCTGAAGGTCCCTGGGGCTTCGAGGGTGATCTCTCAATGCAAGAAACTCTACCGGGCGTAAAGTATGATGTTAGGCCCACGAAGACTGGAGTTCAATTTATTATTCTTTTCCGTTTCAGCTTCTCTCATAGAATAAATTTTAATTTGACTTGAAATGCAATATAATCGTAGATATTTGCTTCCTGACATTCTTAACATAACCTTTTCATTTCAATATCTTTGCTGCATGTTTCATGATTCATCACCCCCAAAATTCTGGTATTTATTTATTACAGTTTGATCTTTTTTTAACTTACGATGATAGGTCCATAAGTTTCCGGCCTCGCCGATAAGGATTATCGCCTTCGCAAAATCCTTATATAGTATCATACCTTATGTCAAATAAACAATTGCAGCGCAACTTCCGCTCCGATATGTTCATTTGTTCAGATATAGTTGCATAAAGGAAGATTGTGAAATGTTCAAAATGGAGTTTCGAACTGTTGTTAAGTTCTTCACAAAGAAAGACTTACTCCAAATGAAATTAAACAGAGATTGGACCGTATAGATAGAAAAGCATCCCCCTCGTATCTTTCCGTAAAATAATGCACTAAACTTTTTCGCATGGGTCGAGAAAGCATTGAAGACGAAGAGCGTGCAGGTCGGCCCTTGAAGGTGCTCACTCCTGAAAACATCCTCTTGTGGAAGGAGAAATTATGGAAGACCTGCGACTCACAGTTACAGGAATAGCAGCAAGATTGGGCCTTTCTAAAACAGCAGTTCTTATAATTATTCATGAACATTTAAACATGAATAAGGTTAGTGTAAGATGGGTGCCTAGACTTCTTTGCTCAGTCCAAAAGCAGCAACGAGTCATCTGTTATCAGGTATTTTGGAGCTCTGCCATGGCAACGAGAGAGAAGTTCTGCAAACAATTGTTACAGCAGAGGAAACTATGATCCTCCACTATGAGCTCTTGTCCAAAAGAGAATCAATGGAGTGGCGTAAACCTGTCAAAGCACCCCTTCTAAAAGCCAGGTCATTCAGTCGACCAAGATCATGGCCACAATCTTTTGGGACTGTGAAGGAATACCCTTCATTGACTTCAAGGAGAGGAACACCACATAGAATGGGGAGTACTGTGCTGGCCTATTGCACAGACTACGTGCTTCCATCAAAGAGAAAAGGCGAGGAAACTGAGTGGTGGTGTGATTCTTCTTCACAACAACCGGCCTGTGCACACTGCTCTTGTTGCAAAGGAAGCTGTGAAGAAATGTGGCTTCAAGCAGATCTATCATCCACCCTACAGCTCAGATCTAGCTCCCAGCGACTATTTCCTCTTCTCAAAACTCAAGAAGGACCTTCGGGAAAAGAAATTAAGTGTGACGAAGAAGTGATGAGTGCTGTTTATACCCATTTTGCAGACAATTCTTCTGACTATATTGTGGGACTTTCTTACGTGAGCTATCACGTAACACGTATTTTCTCTCACTTCTAAACTCGTTTCTTCAGCGTTTAGTGATTATACCAATTATTCTTAGTTGTGTTATTAGTGCTTTCATAATGCAACTTCAAGGTAAATATTAAAAGAAATACTTTTTATATACGATATGTGTATTAGGTACTACAAATGTGTGTAAGGAGATTAAAATACGGCTTTAAATTAAAATTCCCGGTATGTATTTTCCCTCTAGAAGCTATAAACTCGATAATAAGTGACGTGTAGAGCGGCATGTGCTTACTTGCGGGAAATTACACGAAAGTGGAGAAAGGTTAAAACGTAGTTCTAAAATATTGTACAAAGACTTGCTCAGGTTCTACAAATTTTTGAAAACCACAGCTTGGAAAGTTACAAAACTTAAAATTGAAACTATTCGCTAGTGGGCAGCAATATCATATGTTAATGAGGAAGGAGTAAGTTCTGTGACTTGATTTTTGGAAGCGTTAAAAACGGCATTTCTCATTCTTCACCACCAAAGCATGCTTTCATTTAAATAGCCATACTGCGTCGCAGGCGTAGGAACACACAGAGAACCCAAAGTGTTTACGAAACTCCCTTGCATGATAGGAAAATTAATCTACTGTGTGTCTGTGGCAAGTTACTAGTTATTATAGATTTAATTATAACTTTATATATGACGTCATAACTTAAAAGACAACCTGAATCACGGACGGTGATTTAGTTCAGTTCTGTTGGGGGAGTGGGCGGAGCACTCGGGAACCGCTACGTTTGCCGCCAGCTACCGGCCAAGCTCACGAACAAAGGCTCTGTATGATATTATAGCACAGTTCTGAATACATACGCGGGTGCTACATTACATTCCCGTTGCAAGTTGATAATTAATTTTGTTCTGAGAGGACTGTGTGCTTTTATCCGAAGTCAGGTGTAATTGGAAATTCAGTTCAAATGCAGGATCAGATGCCTTTGTAATGTGCGTTTGTTTTTGCCATTCTCTCTCTGTAACAGGCTAGAAAATTACGACCTTATATAGTATTGAATAATGAGTGTTTATTTGCGATTCAATTTGATTAACGAATTCTACGGACGAAGTTCGAAGATGATTACAGAAATGATACCAAAGTGTAATAAAGTACGCTTTACTGGAACAAATCATTAATGCATAAAGATATAGGTAATACTTTTGCGCCTTTTTGGTAAATTAACAAATAGTGAGAAACAGTTTCTGATTTATTTCAACATGTTCTGTAATTTCACATACAAATTTTAGCGAATTTCGTGCAATGTTTGGGAACGGAATTATCAGTAAGAGTATGTGAACAGTCCTCACATATGTGAGCGAACATACATACCTAGGACAACAGATTTCCGTCCACGATAAAATGGAAAAAGCAGTACAAGAGTGTGTGATTAATCTGAGAGCATTTTGGGCCCATTAGTTTTTTATTGTTAGACCAAACACAAAATAAGAAAATCATATTCCACACGCTGGAAACCTGTATATACTCTGTATTACTATATAGGTGCCAGACATGGTCAATGACAGAAAAAAAAAACAAACAAAAAATCAAATATGCCAAAGAAAAATGCAACGCAAGGTCCTGGGAATAAATTTGGAGAACAAAATACCTATAACCTTAATAAACAATTATCTCAGACAACAGACATCACACAAATAGCTACCACAAGCAAATGGAAATGGGGCGGTCACGTCGCAAGAATGCAGCACAATAGGTTAACCTATAAGATCTCCATGTGGGACCCCTGTATAGAAAAAGGAAACAAGGCTGACCCGGAAGAAGATTGACAGACCTCTTCAAGGAATATGCAGGTCAAGAGTAGCAAGAGGAAGAGAAAAATGGAAATCTCTCGAGAAGCAAATAGTGCAGTTAGAGATGGAATATCAGGCAGTGTCTTAAACAGCATACGAACAACTAGCGTGGAATAGCTCACCACTTTAGGAAAAAGCGAGCTTTCCCTAATTGTTAGGAGGTCTTTGTCCTTAAGGGATACACTAGGCTACCTTTATCTTTATGTGATCTTTTTGAACGTTGAACCCCTGTTGAAAGGACTCATACAGATCCAACGTACATCTCTTTGAACAAGTGAAAAAACAACGCTCGGGAAATCATTGCGATATTTTTCAATGGAATAAGAGGGTGATGCATTACTTTATAAGTAGGTGCAGTAGTTTATGCTTTCTTTCATTTGATAGCGCACGTGCGCCATTTCTGCGATGGGCACATAATTGTACCTATTGGTATAGCTTATTTATTTTCATTAGTAGAAAAACAGTGTTACTGGCAAACAATTCACCGAACTCACATATTCATCCTTTGGCAGGAATCCTAGCTCGGGTCTTCCAAGATTGCGAGGATCTTTCATGGGCAACATGATCGCAGATATCTACACCCTGTAACATGCAGCGAAAGACAACCTTAGATCTTTTCGAAGATATAAAATACAATCTCAAAGGTTAACTTTAATCTAATATGTAATGTAAATTTAAAGTCATTGGAGTGATTTTAGCATATCTATTGGTTTACTGACGCGCATTAAAGCGAAAAATCTTTATGTATGGGAATAGGATCCGCTGAACAGGCTTGGTGAGACAAGCAGAAGAAAATTTGAAATGCATAAACTTGTTTAGTTTATTTCACTATCCCCTGCTTAAAATATTTGTGATATTTTTCTTTAAACTCAGTTTACGAGCAGCAGCCTCGCTTCGCGATGTGAGCTGCATTCGGGAACTGTGCTAACTTATTCTGTATTAGCATCATACACACCGCAACAGTCGCCGTACACTTCAGGTTGTCTGCTTTCTGCTCATACATATGCATTTGTTCCATCATTAAGCGTCGGGGGCACGTTCCCATCATTATTTTCCCCTTGGTTGGCAGCACTGTACCATAGACTTACACCTTCTGCACTTGCAGGCTGAATATGAAATGCAGGAGACCGTAGATGCAAAAATAGCAGAGCGGGAGATCGGGAAAGAAGGTGATCATTGAGATCATAATTTGCCCTTTTCGATTTATTCAAGAGCGAGATAGCTGATAGCGCAAGTAAGAAACTAAAATTGGATATTGTAACGAGGAACTACGATTGCGGGTTTTCCTTACGAGTGGAATTTAGACTTTGACCGAATACTCGTATACATACTGATTTACAATTAGCTCGAAATAAATAGTACGTTCCTTGTATAGAAAACAGCTGCAAAATGGAAAAAAAAAAAATGATTACTTGAATCAAGCTAACCTAACGGGTTATGAAGGATTTTTCTTGCATTAATTATATTTTTCAGCAATTATTTAAAGAAAATGCAAATTTCGAGCACTTATAAAGAACGAAGCTGTTTTTTATGCAGATGTTGATGTTGTTGGATGTACCCAAGGGCCCCACTTCATACCCCGGGTCGTTCAGGAGCCCGAAGTCTCCTTTTGTGTCTTAGAGGTCAAGGCAGGAGGAAGATGGAAGGAGGTGGTTCAAATCACACAGTTTGCTTTATTGAGCACATTGAGATGTTTAATCACACGACACTTTGTTATTGGCCACGTAGTTCGTTACCTCTATAACTTTAATGTCGCGTGCTACATAAGCTGCTTAAAATTGCAACTCTGTGCCTCTTGTCTACTGCCTCTGGTGAAGGGATGTTGAGTATCAAAAACGTATTTTTGCAAAGTTATTTCTCCATATATACCAAATTCAAAACGTCACCACGTGGTCACAAAAGCTCACAGGGGTCACAGCACAGCGTCCACAGATTCCTGAGCTTTTAAAACATTTAAATATTATTGGTGAGCTCTTGAGCTCCCAAACGCGCCTACTCTTTGATTCCTTATTGAGCAGCTCATGATCATACAACATACACGTCGTCGCCGACACCTGTCCGCCTTCTACCTTTCAACGAATTTGAAGCATCTCCAGCAATTAATATACAAAGAACCTATTGTCGGACACTTGCATGCACTTAGTTTTTGTCGCAATAGAGAGACCCATTACTTTAGCTATTATAAGAGAAGAGGGCACAAAAGAATACAAAAATAACCTTTTCCCTATTGTCATAGAGTTATGCCTCCAGGTAGCCATGAATGCAATTTTCGTGATACATGAAATATTCCTGTTTGTTATTTCCTCGCTATTATAATATTGAATAATTATTGCTGTTTGACTTATCCAAATGCATTCACTCTTGGGCATGCGTGAATGTGAAGACCTGTTACAAGAACTATTTGAAAAATAAGACATTTTACTAATGTAAAGATTAGTATTGCATAATAAATCAGGGAAACAACTTAAATCTATATACTTGCCTAATTGTGATTGGGTCTTTTTGCTGAAGTGTTTGAGGGCATAGCTCAAACAACTACTTCAGAGAGGGTTTGTAGACATCGTAGATCGAAGTACATTATCTGTATAATAAAAGGACTGAAAAATAGAAAAGAACTCGAGCAGCATAACAAGTTTCTTATTACATTTAATTCCAATATGCACACAGCTTTCTAATTCAGCCAGTATAATTTCTAATGTAGATTAGAAAATCCTCTAAAGTGCTCACTTGGTTGATGATTCATTGCTTGCAGGAAAATGTGAAATTTAGTTCTATGATGAACTCAAAGGATCAATGAAGGACACTGGAAACTTGCAAGTTGAGAGGGTCTCCAGAAAGCAGAAAATGCAAGGAATGTAGGTCGGCTCTTTGTGTTTTGTTGTTCGTCCACCACTCCAGGAATGTAAGAGCTTTCCTTGCTTTCGCTCCCTCTCCCTTACATTAATGGTAACTAGTTTTAAAGCTTTTAGCTCTGAAAGAAAAAACTACGTCAACGCTTTTGTTACTCGCTATGGTGTTAAAATAATTCACATCTTCGGTTTAGAGCATTTCTGCTAACGTTCTTTCAGTGATAGCCGCCATTTCAGGTTTTACAGTTTCTATTTCCGAAGCGGAGCAGCTATAGAAAATAAAAGATGGACCACAACATCAACATGCAATATGGCAAGCTCGATTCTAACAGCAACTGTATTTTAAGATGCGACTCTGCGCTAGAGATCTTTCTGTCGACTTGAAAAGCAATATACTAATATATTTCTTTGTTTATTTGCTATAGTATTCAATAAAATAATTCTTGAATGAAACAAAAGGATATCATTGATTCCAAGGGGCTCTTCAGTATCTAATTACATTTTTTATTTATTTTAACTATTCACCATACAAATTTATTCAATTTTACATTTAGTCGACGCTAAATACAGGCTAGAGAGAAAATATACAGAATTTTATGTAAGATAAACTTTTAGATAAACACATAATTACAATAAAATAATAACACATAAACATAAAAATTAACACAAGAAAATTTTGTTTAAATTATTACTTATAAAAAGTCACTTAATGTTTGTGCTCTAATACTATCTATGTTATTATTATACAAAGCGTGTATTTATTTGTATTTTTAATCCTTGGTGATCTGTAATTCTGAGATTGTTAGTAGTTCTTTGTCAATGTGCACGTGTAAGAGATTTTTGGTTGATGATGATTTAATTGAAGTTATGAACATTCCTTGTCCTTGTTTTTAAATTTGGAAAAATGCCAACTTAAAAACAGTTAAAAGTATTGGTTCTACGTTCAGAAATCATTAAATCTTACAAAAAAATTCTTTACATTCACTGC
Organism: Metallyticus violacea; assembly: GCA_030762175.1. NCBI lineage: Eukaryota > Metazoa > Arthropoda > Insecta > Mantodea > Metallyticidae > Metallyticus > Metallyticus violacea. The sequence continues at coordinate 17,312,807 of CM060838.1, read as the reverse complement.
AATAACTGACTCACTTATTTTTTGTCTTCATTTTATTATTGTTTGATTTTGCTAATAAGGATGGTTACCAGTTTAGCAATATATCTTCCTTGTAAGTAATAGTTATAGTAGTGTATTTGTATATTAAATATATTTGTTACAAATCCAACACATCCATGTCGCATGGGTCCTGGGACAGCACGTGCTTTCGTACTGCACTAGAAAATACATGAAACTGCATTAACCAATATTTAAGTCTTAAGAAAAAAATCAATGTAAATAATAATGAAATAAACAAATAAACGAAAAAATACATTAATGGAATTTTTAGAACTATGAAAATAAAATAAACAAAAAAGAAAAGAGTACAAAAGTAAATAACTTACGCACCCACACATATATGTACAAATAATTAAAATAATATAGTGACTATGTTCCTCTATCCCTCTTCCCGGTTGTTTGCCTCTTCTGATCTGAATGCTGTCTCACTTTGTTTAAAAATTTAACTACTCCCTCCTCTTCCTTCCTATCTGCTAGCACTACCACTGCCCTCTTCTCTAACTCCTCTCCTTAGATATTTCTTTCTCCATCCTTCTGTCCCCCTGCAGTACGCCAGAATATGTTCCCAACATTCTTTCTCCACGCATATAGGTCATATGCTCCTACCCTTTCTGTTTATTACTTTAGTAATCCGCCCGCGCCTAACCTAAACCAAGCCCCTGATTGTAGAGCTTGGTCCCTGTTTGGATGTAACGGTTGTACGCAGTAACTCTTTATAGATTACATAAAAAAAGCCATGTTCACAGATTCTTTCAGTGATATTGAAAGGACATCATGTTAACGAAGGCTTTTTTTCTGGTATGATATGACTTTTCTTGGACTGAAGTTAAAGAAAATTATCTACCCACAAGATGAATATGTGTCAACCTCTCAGCGTTTATATATTGAAGAATTTTAATGTTTATTGGATCGTATAATGCACATGAAAAGTCGGGAAAGAGTCACTACTAAAGACTGAGGTCCTGCAGAGACTTTGTACCTAGGGACTGTTGAACAACACTCGATAGGAGCAAATGGAAGTGAAATAGAAAGCATTTCTTTGTTTTAAACACAGTGAATAGATAAATTAATGAGAATTCACTTTGATTAGTTATTAATGGATCTCAAAATACTTTAAAATATAATAATGAAGTGCAAATATACACAAAGTATATTGTTACGGAATAACAGTTAATGAAGTGAAACTGTTAAAATAAATATGATTAAGTATATCTATGGCATTCAGCATTATGAGTAGTTAATGAACTATTAATCTTCCCTTATCTATCTGAAGATATTTAAATTTCTACTTGCATATGTATTTAACTAATGAATATTAGCAAATTAACATAGAATGCTGTGTTGTATGCCACAACCATGTTTATACAGTACTAAACTTCTTCAGTAACCCAAACGGGTATTGATCTAGAGATGTTTGTAGAAAAAAAAACTGAAGCTAATGATCTACTGTACGAAAAACGAAGTCATTTTATTGCTTTTTTCAACTATCAACATAGGAATTAATGTTTTAAAAACAATTTATAAAATTATTCAATATTTGTTCTAAATTTATATTTATGTTATTATTTAAAGTGTTTATGTATAAGATTAGTTTGTTCCAAATATAAATTTATATTATAATCGATGACATCCTTTCTATGTTTACCTTCAAAGAGTATTGTTTTTTACTTGTTAATTAATGCCCTTCTACTTTTTTTCAAATTATATATTTCGTTCAACAACTCCCTCCGGTAATCAGAAAGGGGTCAATGCAGTGTGATAAAATAAGAAAAGAAAAAAGAATTGGAAGAAATAGTTCTGTACTTAAGCTCTGCTGCTGGAATTAGGAAAATGAAAGTATTATCGATGTAAATCGATATTCTAAGCCCCGCATGTTTTATTATCATTACTTGCTAATAATTCCCTTGCAGGATTATTTTTACTTGTTAATTCCCTTCTACTTTTTCCCAAATTAAATATTTCGTTCTCCAGTAAGGGGGGTCAATGGAGTGTGATAAAATAAAAGAAAAAGAGTAGGAAGAAATAGTTCTGTACTTAAGCTATTATCGATGTATATCGATATTCTAAGCCCCGAACGTTAGTAAACTTTGTCGTGTGTTTTCTTGCAGGTGGTTACGTGACGCTGGATGGCTGACGAGGAGGACTACGGTGAACTGGCCGAGATCAGTCTTTCACAATATGGGAGTGGAGGCGGTGGAAGCGGCCGTTGGATGGGAGGCGGGCCCGGTAACACTGGTAGCTGGGGACGTAGCCCAGGCGGTGGCGGAAGCGTCAGCGTCATCAACAGCCCCCAGCACCACCATGGACACCACTCGCATCTTCAGGCCGCCTCCCAACAGCGCTTCTCGTCCTCTCAGCCGCCCCACCAACCCCCTCCCCCGGGCAGCCATATGCGAGGTGGCAGCTATGAGGCCGAGGACGTGATAATGGGAAGAGGAGGCGGCGGCGGTGGCGGAGGTTCCCGGGGGAGGTCCGGCCTCTATTACTCGCCTCCGGGCACCTCTTACACGATCGTAGAGCGACCGCCCCCGCCCGCGCCGACCCCAGGCAAGCACCCGCGAGGGACGTACCTCGGCTCGTCCACCACGTTTATCTCAAACTCTCGGACGACGCCGTCCCATCATCACCACCATCATGCCTCTGGGGGCAGCAACGGCAAGAAAAGACCGATCTCGCCCGAGCAGGTGCTTCGCCTTTTCGGCACGGGCGGGGGCGGCAACAAAATGGCGGCCTCCCCTCACATACCTCACCACGGAAGCGGGGCCGGACGACGCAGCGCTGTTTCCAGTCCAGCGAGCAGCCCTTCCGCAGGGGGTGTGCAACAACCACCACATCTCAACATTCATCAGGACCTCGTGGTACGGACGGTGAACATGATCAGACCACCCGACTCTACACACGGGTTCGGAATCTGCGTCAAGGGCGGCAAGGATTCAGGTACAGCTCACAGCTTCACTTAGAATGATCGAAACTTCAGTTTAGTACTTTCTTATTTCACTATTCAGAGACAGGCTAACCATTTATGGGAAAGTTGGATATATCGTGTCATTTAGAAAAAAGAAAAATCATTTTTACTACTAATGTAAGAAATCTGCATATTAAGCGTAGTTTTTATCTAGTGTATAAATACAACCTAAGTTATATTTTAGTGCAGTATTCATTGTCGAAATGCAAGTTTATACACTTTTATAAATGAAAGCCTGGGGGAAAAACATTAAGAAACTGGTTGGATATGTCAAAATCTTAATATTTCTCCTCTGTTAGATAACTTAATATTTTGTAGTGAAAACAAAATCAACTCAATGACAAGGACGTTCAATATAAAATAAATGAATTATCTGCCTTAAATGCGGTTTTTGTAGTACTTTGCTCTAAGTTTGAAAAATTAATTCTTTTCTGAACGGTTTGAACTTAAAAAAGAAGGAAACATATTCCTTAAATTCAGCTTATTTTTATAATGCTCTTAATAATAGTATTGATAATAATTTATTATTGTCATTGTAAAAGACACTTGTTACCATTTGTGTAACAGAGTTGGTGTAAAGGTAACCATACAGACCTAATATCGCGGCTTCAATTCCGGCCAGGATCGATGGATTTTTTTCGGGCGTAAAAATCTTAGGTATGGCTTCCTTCGGAAGAGAAATAAAGCCGTGGATACCGTTCCATACAGTTAGGGCACATAAAAGAATCTCGTATCTCAAAGAAGAGGCACCTGAGAAAATTTATCGGCCGACTCACGCTCTGAATTGAATCGGGCGCTGGTGACCTGACATGTTAAATAGCGTCGATAAATATACCAAATAAATAAATAAAGTAACAGTAGCCTGCACAAGGTTCAGGTGTCTGTTCATATTTCTAATAGCCATCATGTCTTCTAAAACAATTCCATCTGTTCGTTGTTTTGATCTTTAGAAGGTTTAGTTCATTCTGTTTTTCCTTTGTTACCAAAACTAGACATTGCAGTGATTGTCTTTAAGAACTGTATAATTTTAGCTGAAGTTTATTTCTCTGTTTTTGTTTCTAATGGCGACTGAGAGGGAAATACTTTCTAGTGCTCTCTGAAATGGAGGTATGGATCATAACCAACTGAAACCCGTCCGAGCTCATCTATGAAGATGGCTCATTAAGAATGATTGTAATTTTTTGACAACATACCTTTCTTTATTCATTCTCATAATTTAATTTTTTCTCAATGTAGTTCCCGCTGGATGCAATGCACCTGTTCCAGCGTTTCTGCGTCTTCATAGACACGCGGGAGACACCATTTTGACAGGTTCATCAGAATCGCCTCCACAGCCTTCCCTGCTGCTTCCAATGATGGAAAATGATTCCCACGTTGATGGTGCTTCAATTTGGGGAAAAGGGGAAAAAAAAACACACGAGACTAAATATGAAATGTAGGGAAGTAAGGACACACTTCACGTTAATTTTTGGAGATATTAAGGAACAACATTAACGATTTGTTGTCATGCATTATCGTGGTGCAACATCCAGCCTATTCCACGGAATAGGCTTTTTGCAAGGGGCGATTGGCCTTGCAAAATTTTCAGGACATTTCTATAGTATTGCCCAGTTACAGTTGTATGTGCAAGTACGACATGCTGATTAACCTTTCCTTGAACACAGAAAAATGAGATGATGCTTTTTCATGTTGGTAATGACGGAGATTTGCACATAGAGCTTTGCTGTTTGCTCTTGTTGCAAAGGAATCTGTGAAGAAATGTGGCTTCAAGGAGATCGACCATCCACCCTACAGACCATCCACCAGACCTTGCTCATAGTGGCTATTTGCTCTTCTCAGAACTGAAGAAGGGCCTTCGGGGAAGGAAATTTAAGTGTGGGGAAGAAGTGGTGGATGCTGTTTATGTCCATTTTGCAGACAAGACTTCTGACTATTGGGGGGGGGGGGGTTGAAACGTTAACTCAAAGATTTGAGAAGTGTATTGCGATAAAGGGCAACTATTTTGAAAAGGGAAATATAGTTTTGTCTTTATCATACCTAGAAAATGATTAGGCCGGAAACTTATGGACCTACCTCATATATAGGAATTCAGGGCCAGATGCTTCAGTTATAGGAAGAGCAACAGGGTGCATTTCAAATGTACCTGTTTGCATTCAATTTTTCACGTGTCAAAATGAGATCGTTGTTTCTAGTTGCATTATTCCTCCGCAGATGGTACATTCATTGAATTTGTGAACGTTCTGTATAAGTGTCTGTCTTTCTGCATATACTCCTTAACTGCATAACTCCTTAAATCTGGGCGTAGGCCGAAGCGTGCTTTATCTGTGAAGAGAACAAGGCTCCATTGTTCCTGTCACCAATTGACATGCTTCCGGAAGTATGCAATGCTACGCACAACGGTTCGTTTATGCAACCTGACTGTGCAAAATTAATTTATAGGTCTTTTAAATTTCGGTAGACTCCAAGAGTCGTAAATTTATTGTAGTTACGATTATTAGTACATACTTTACGATGTTTCTAAAGTCATAGGTCCTTCGACTGGAAACCTAGCGCATTATTTGTGTTTAATAACCGTGCTTGAAAGAACGTGTTTGTTCTGTCTTCATTTACTAATGAATATTATAGACCGAGATGGTATTTTGTTCATTATATTTGAAAAATATTAGGAGCTTCTTGTTTTAAGTAAAAATTACTTCAAAACAGAGAAACAATTCTTAGTTTACATTCTTACTTCAAGTGTTTTTAGACCCAGAAACTTCATTCATTGGTCGAACATTTTTCGAATACTTTTTTTCTCGTTTTGGAGCTGTCAGACGGTATGTCGGCGTTATGAAGGTGTCAAATTAGGAAGTGATAAACTACCTCCAACTATGTGTTGGAAAACTGTGAACAGTAAAATTGGCTAGAGAGAAAGATTATCTTACGAGGACACATATTAAAAGAAGATTCCACAAGTTATTCGTCGTCTAATGTTGGTTGTCCTCCCAGAACATATCGTCTAACGGCAACGAATCTTCGAACTCAACATTTAGAAAACATTAGCTGCAACGAACTATATAGTTTACGAGCCATATGAATCTACTTCAGAAGGAATGAAGAAACTACTCAAAGTTTTATGCAAAGTTGCAAGATAAAAAATAAATAAATAAAATAAAGCTTATAATTCTTCATCAGCAGTTAATAGCACCGCTAACAGTTGCGCAAATGAAGCATTGACTCTTTCATTGAAAATAAATTTGCAAAACAAAATATCTCAATAAAGCACATAATGCTGATAAACTTCTCCAAGGAAAAAAGTTCTACCCAGAAAATACAACAGTTACAGAAGATAGTGGAAAAATCCAACACCAGGAATGAATTTCTCACATAATTGAATGACTGGTTTGTGTGCGAGAAGAGTGCTACAAGGAAAGTATTTGGTAGGTGTCCATTTTTAATTTAACAATTCTATAATTTCTGTGTTGAGTTTAAATCTTCCATGGTTACATTTTATTTAAATATGAATTTATTTTCCTTTTGGTACATTTTGGTAGTATTTTCTGACTGTAAAAATATTATCAGCAAATATCCTGTTTATTCTACAGATACCACGACAGAAATACATTCCTCCAATCAATACTTAATGCATTACCTAAGTCCTTGAAGTAATATTCCATTACATTGATACTCTGGTGCACTCCCTTTGTGTGTATAAGTTGATGTATGATTTTAATAAACTTTTTTTCAGAATCTCTTGGAATCATCGTATTATCTTTCCTGCAGTACTTAATTCTCTTCATTTTTTGTTACATTTTTTAACATAGTTTATGGTAGTCATTGGTGCTTTAAACCATTCTTATTACTTTTTTATTTCAACTTTGATTATTGTGAAATGTGTTTTTTTTCCACGGTAATGCGCATTATTCTTTGTATTTCCGGGCTAAGCTTTAGACATCAATTAGAGTTAGGATAATGGGATGCACAAGCCTGATTACATATACAACCTCGATGCTTTGCACATAAACATTTGGGGGGAGGGGACACTACTTCCATCCTAATGCCAGTGCAAACTTGTTTTTTGCGCTCCATTTAATTGTGAAATATCGTTACTCCGGTATAACTCTAGCTAGGCTTTTGGAGCTGAACAGGGATGAAAAATTAAAAGGGAACAGAATTAATCTACGCTAACACTAACAAACTAGGAAACATATTTTAAACTTTGTCGTATACTAACTTAAAATATTCAGAGCTGTCATTGTGCTGAGACTGCAAGCGGGTTCACCAAGGTGATAACACTTTGAACTCGTATTCAGGGGTTCCCAGGTACATACAAATCTAGTAGCCACGTCGGGCCACCACGATTGCACCACTTGCAGTTGCGTCTAAAAAGTTTGATTTAGATCCATAACGTTTTTCCGCCAGTAACTCAAATTTATTATGCAACATTTTCGTTTTAGGTTGGTACAACGTTACGATGTTAGGGCACAATTTTTCATAGACTGCGGACTGTCATGCAATTATGGAGAAGTATGGTTAAAAATTGTGCTTGTATGAGTTTAACTACAGGTTGTCAAAAGTTGTGCTGGTTAAAAACTGTTAAAAATTGTGCTGGTTGTCATATAAGGGGTTCGTTTAAATATGGAGTTGAGTTGATTTAATTAATTCATGTGTAGAAACCTGGAAATCTGGAAATATTTTCTTTGGTACAAGTTTCAATCCTAAACGTTTGCACTTTATGAAACGAAACACAAAGGAACCTTTGTTATTATTTGGTACTAAACAAAAAGCTGCTGGAATGTAATGTCCATTGTAAAGGAAATAGAATGTGTAAATTTTTTTTTATTGCAATATTTGAAAGTTCCATCTACGTAAAGCGCTTCTGCTGCGCACAAATGTTGGAAACTGCTTTCACTTCCGATAATAGTCGCATTGCATTCGTGATCATTGAGGCACAAAATCTTCGTTAATAGAGCACATTGGTTGCAAGTTACTTATAGTTTCGTGAGCTTCAAGTAAGTTTGTTGGTAGTTTCGGCACATGATGACGTCGTTCTCTGTAGATTGCTTCGTGTAATGGTTTAACGTCAGTAAAATGCAACACAATAGCAAAAATATTGAGATTCTCATTAATAATTCTGGATATTGCAGTGCTTGGTTACTCACTTAAGTCACTAGTCTGGTACGAGATATCTTTCGTTGCTCTTAGTGATTATGCCCCACTACATTTTCATATCTATTTTAAGGTTATTATTTTGGCAGGACAATTTTTTAACTGTACAACAACCGCCTGTGGTGCCTCAGTAGTAAAAACGGGCGTTAAACACTACTCAAAAAAAAAAAAAAACTGTACAACACCAACATATACATCCATATACATGTACACAGGTATACTTTGCGAAGCAACCGTCTCTTACAAGCATCCTCTGTTACTGCCTCCTTGAACCATCTCCATGACAACCTTCACTAGTCTATCTCACAATATTTGTCCCCCAATTCAAATTTGACGTTACCCGCAGGGCTGAAAGCACTTAACTACTGCTGCTGGTGCTAAGTAGCCCGAGCGGCTAGCCAGAAGCGAGAGAAAACGGAGACAGCCGAAGATACCTCGGCGAGAGAGCCGAAGGTAGTGAGCTATTAGTTAGACTCAATATAAAAGGTCAATAGCGCAGGCGTTTAGATCTTGCTGCACTTGTAAGATAGAATAGTGGATTCGAATACTATGATACCATGTTTTTTTTTCTGCCGAAGTTAATGGAGATTTGCTACAATTACAATCAATTACTCGCTGAATTAGTAGCGAATTGGAATAAGAGAGTTTGCCACAATTACAATGTTTTACTCGCTAAACCACTGGGTCCACCGGTTTCTAGGATTTGCCCGAGGTTAGCCGACAGATTAGGTTACTGTGTGTATATATGCATTAGTGCAAATTGGAATAAGAGCGCATTTCCCACCGTTACAATATTTCACCCGCCTAATAATGCCCTCATTACAGTGATTTACCCGTCCCTATCCATTTATATATTCGTGTGGATAAGTTCCGCTCTCTCCTCTGTCACTCGCTGGTGACTAGCCTCTCGGGCACTTAGTACCAGCAGCAGCAGTTAATTGCTTTCAGCCTGCGGGTAACGTCAGGTCAACTCAATGTGCCTTCTACTCGGTGCAAACACGCCACCCGGGAATAGAACTCTAGTAGATAGCTGCGCCTGTCACCAGATTTCGTGTGCCACCAACTTCAGAAAAACAAAAACATACTTACCCGAAATGCATTTGGCGCAAACTCATTATCCTTCTATACTTCTCAATATTCAAAGAAATAAAAATTCGAACGTGACTCAGTTTTTCCGCACAGCACGGCATTAATATTTCTCTGCCACGAATTCAACGTCAATCGCGTTATTTATTTTCATTTCATCTGTATAAGTTTTTCTGTATTTGTATATTTTCGAGGCGCTCTTACGTTTGGACTGGCCACCATTCAACAGTGAGTACGTTAATGTGTGTGTGTGTCCACATGTCCAGATCTAACTTCTTCCCGACAGGCAACTGACCCGGGCATTGTCTTGCAAGTCACGGGGGGGGGGGGCATAAGTCGTAATACTATAGGAGGATAAAGAGTCAAAGAAGATAAACACTAACTTTTTGTATGAAATATGATGGTAGTTATAATCGAAATTGAATCATATATTCGAGACCTGGAAGTTGTTGGGTTGAATTTTGGACGTTCTTTAACATTTCAGGTCATCAGCGTCCCATTCTATTCAGGGCGTGAAACGGCCGACAAATTTTGCTCAGAAGCTTTTTCTTTCAGGCTTGAGGTTCTTTTTCGTGCCGTAAATGTACGACACGGGACCCACAACTTTACTTCCCTTTCGAAGGAAGTCATACTTGCGATTTTTACACCCGAAAAATCCATCGGTCCTGGCCGGATTTGAACCCGCGATCTTGGGTTTAGAAGGCAAGTATGGTTACCACTACACCACCAGGACCGACAAGAGAGAGACCTGGAATTGTAAATTGTTACTTGTAATTGAATAATTAACTGAATGTGATGTTTCCTATAGTTAAAGAGATTAACGTTATAAATCAGTTAAATGTAGTTTGAATTAGGAGGCAGTTAAGTGGAATTCAAACCACTTGCTTTCGGTTATCGTACAGATTCTCAAATTAATGAAGCTACCGTGTCCTATCCGGCCACAACCACGAACTTCCCCCATCTTAGTCTCTATACTCTAGAAACTTTGAACGCTACTACTTTAAAGAAATTTGATCACTAAGTGGCTACTAGAATATTCAAGCACTTTCCTCACCCAGACTAGTTACCCCCACTCTAAGAAAACTTAACTTTGTATCTAGGTATGGTATGGTTTTCACATAAAGCAAGTGCATTCACTAGGATTTGAAATATAGGATAGGTAGGGAAAATATAGTTATACAGGTGTTTTAGACCTAATTATACAGATTGCAGATGAATATAAAATGAATGTTTTGAGATAGGGGATCACTAGTCGCCTATTTCAGGCGCTACAAGGTCATATTCGAGTATATCACCACGAGTGGCCGAAGTCGTTAAGACGAGGATTCGTGATCGGAAGGTCTGGGGTTCGATTCCCACAAGGAACATCCGCCCTGTCTAGGTTTTTATAGGTTTTCTTCATTCCTCAAATGCCATATGTCGGGGAGGTACCTTAAACTTAGGCCTAGAGTGCTACCTTCCTTTTAAAAAATAATAATCATTTTATCTTATGTATCATCAGTGTCCATCGCCTATGATGCTTCAGTAGTTAATAAAATGATCGAATAATTAGATTGAGAAACAATTTTAATGTGTTTTATTTTCCGATATACAATCACTCCTTATAATAACTGCGAAGTGGCCACTAGCAGCCTCAATACTGCATAATATTTGGCGGCACTCTCTCAAATATCTCCGGTGTCTGCTCCACAATATGGCAGGTCATTAGGACCCTATTAAGAAATTCATCACTTTTCTATTGAGACGTCGTACATCAAACACCTAATGTGTATCTACAGGAAAAACGTCAGAGCAGTGAGGTCCAGCCTTCTCGTCCACCAATTAGGGAATCGGTTGTCTAGGTTCTTGAAGTATGACTATCGAAGTGCGCAGGCGCCCCGTCGCGTTGCAGCCACATCCTCTCGCGGACATTAAGAGCGACAATGTTCAATAACTCTGGCAGCACTCTCGAATGAACCACAAGTAACGTGATCCATTTAAACATTCCGGCAAGAGATAAATTTCTATTTAGCAATTGTAGTCTATTTCAACCTACAAGTTAATCCAGACAGGAGAGTGGCATGTGGGATTCATCACTGCAGGCAAGGCTACTGTTATTGAAGAAAACACAAATACGGGTGAAAGGTTCAAATGGTACAAACGTGAGCAAAACCGGAGGGATTTTCATTTTTTACCACAGCGCTGGATAAGCCATTGCCAGAACTGAACTCTAGGCACGAAATCACGTGGCTTCATTGGTTGACCAAAATATAATATGGCGTGGTGTAGTTGGTTCCAAAGAGAAATTCTTTAGGTGTTTCCGATAGTGTAGAAAGAGTCAATGGGCAATAAAAAGGTGACAACGCGTGTGTGATAATGAGAATATAAAGGGAGAATATTGTAATATTAAAATTAAGTGATTGAATGACTGGTAAAACTATTTTATATTAGTGATAGTACAGGGTTATAGATCATTTACACAAAACTGTCTTATGTCATCCTGTTAGCTAGGACCAAATAGATTAAAAGTAGTCATTTATGTATACTCATAGCATTCACGAAATGGGGAGGTTCATATTTTGCTTAGGTATCTGGTTAATGCTTTTATTTGGAGTTATATAAAAGTTATTCATTGTACGTAATAGCGAAGTTCTGAAAGTTTTCCCAGCGCTTTATTTAAAACAATGTACTTTTTTTTTACAAATATTAATGAACATTTTAAGAATACTTATGTTTAATTTTAATTTTTAAATTTTGAGCCTTCAGAAATTAGTTCATTACCTACCTTCTAAGTTTAGAATAGCTGTTCTTCTGTTCTGCAGTTATAATTATGCTAAGTGAAGTTCTTTTTTCCTGGTATAAAAATCACAAACAACTCTCACGTATATCTTGAGCTAAAATATATTCATTGTATAATTGGAAAGAAACAGGTTTGTTTTACTACAGCTATATTTTCATGTTTTTGATATTGCTGAAATATTCTCCCTCTTTGTTAAAATAGTTCTTTATTTTAAGCCCATTAAGCTTTTATCGAGAATTTGGCTTTAGAGTTCCCCACATCCATGTAGTACTTTTTAAGATAATGTAATGTACCATCGAAATAGGACAGCCAGTCATTTCCTCGCCAAAGGGAGGAAATTCAAAGGGAGAAGATTCTCCTTTCTCTAACATTTTTAAATGTGTGATTTCTTTGGTGGACTCAGTTTGTTTTAGAATTTTTTAAACTGTTTGATATTATTCAGTGTTACAATTGTCCTATGTAATTTTGTTTCCCATGCTTTTGAACTCTCTTCCGCGCAAAGGATTCTCATGAAGTGCTCTTTTAGCTTTTACGAAGGTAGAAGCGGCGTATTGATTTTGTTTAAGGACGAGAAATCGATGTGGCAATGTTCGCACAGGCTTCTATTTCTGAATTTTTATCTGTATAATTCAGGAGCCACATAAAATGTTCATTCCATTGCTGGTTTTCAGGCGAGTTGTTTGCATAGTGAAGTGAAGTAGGGAGCTGAGCCTTGCTTGTTAAAGACACATTGTAGTATATGAGGACATATTTTTATATAATTGCATTCCATCGGTAGTACATAAACGGCAATAAAATAAAAGTAATAAAGGAAGAAAAATATGAGTAATTAAAGAAGGAAGGCAAATGATCATACTAAAAACTTTGAGTAATACTAGAATGTTTAAGACCTAAAATTTGAGAGGGAAATAACCAGTTATATTAAATTTATAAAAATATGACATAATTCAACCTAATTTTCTGACACATTTACAGTATGTCACTTTTTTTAATAAGTGCATTTTACCCCTCACTTTAAAAATCCAATATATATTGAAGCATTTATCTGCATAATTAAAATATTAAAGTTTATTTCATCGAAGTAAATTCCATTTAGCACTCAGTAATAAATAAAATATTAAACATTTTTGGAATGCTGTGAGAATGACCATAGGAAACAACACAATTTAAAGTTCTCCAAATGATTTCAAATTTATTTCTCAAAAACCTGCACTAAAATGGCATGATATTATTGATGCGTGTTTGAATTAAGTGAAATCGTTTGTTGTTTAGCTTAAGTTACCTACAACGAACGTTGTCGACCTGCCTTCAAAAAGTCAACAGCTTGCAGAGTGTTGAGTAGCCTTCGATCCGATTCATCATATACAGTAGTTTTGCATAAACATATATTTACTTTATTACGTTCATTGTGTATATACTTTACACATTTTTCACACGATGAAGAGTATAACAGAGTTTAAAATTAGCAATCCAATTATCTCATGACCGATACAGCGATAACCGCACTTAATCGAGCTATATTGCAGATGACGGTAACAGCCTAACAAATAACATGGAACTTAAACAGTTATGTATTCACCCATGTACTTCAAGGAGATTTAAACTATTAGTTATCGTTCTTAATAACCTCTATACATTTAAATGTATCTCCTAACAAATGCTATTCTTTATTTCGTCTAATTTATGAATCTCATATCGGTTGAAACTTATTTTCAAATCTTCTGACAGCAAGAACGGACAAGACATAGGCATCGAATCATGAATAAACACTCGTTGTGGAACAGAATAAATTTTACCTAGTCTTTGTCATTTAGTGTTCTTAGCAGACTTTGCTCTAGGATTATAAACATATTGTTCATTTCGTTGCCCAAATGACTCAAGTGGCTTGAGACTCAAAGCCAACGTAGCAGTTTGGTAAACCCGTCCCGATGATGATTTATGAGCGATGGAGTTCTCCGTAGTCTTGTGGAATATCCGATAACTGGATGACCTATAATTACATAATTGCAGATATGCTAAAATTAGCCTTTATAAGTACAAAAGATGCATTTCCTTATACTTCTGAAATCGCAGGGGGTGTTTTATAAACGTTTCTGAATATTGTAAATAAATAACTTTATTTACCACATATTTCTCTTCAGGATTAGTGTTTTCATCTATAGTAGCTCATTTTTTTTTAAATCAGCTTGTTGTTGATTTAATTTATTTACGGACGCTCTTTAACACCCCAGGTCATCAGCGTCCCATTCAATTCAAGGCGTGAAACAGCCGACAAATTTTGCTCAGAGGCCTTTTCTTTCAGGCTTGAGATTCGTTTTGGTGCCGTAAATCTACGACACGGGACCCACGACTTTACTTCCCTTCCGAAGGAAGCCATACTGGAAAAAACCCATCGACCGTGGCCAGGTTCTAACCCGTGATCTTGGGTTTAGAAGGCAAGTATGGCTACCACTACACCACCAGGACATACTTTTAAATCGGCATCTAATGATTTTATTCTATTTAAAATATATTTGTGACATACAATCACATAATTGGTGCTAAATGATCATCAGTGTGCTTTGTAGAAAAGGGTTAAAGTATTTATTATTAAATTTATGCAGTGGTATGTTAGCAGACATTCCTCTAAGGAACTTTTTTGAATGCAAGCACCTAGATCAGGTCCTGGCAGTTTTCAGCTATAATGAATTTTATTTGCCTGCACAATATATTTTAAACAACATTAAAACAATGAACAGTAACAACTAATAACGTTAAGGAATGTAGGATCTCCCCTTCCAAACTCAAATATATTTAATCCGTGCCTGCATTTCATTAGAATATCCAGAAGACAAGGATTCAGCTCCCATCTTAGAATATAACTTCATCGCTCTCATAAATCTATGTACTCTTGTTTATTACCTCTTACTCCACATGCAATAAATGTCAACTGTCATATGACTGTTTCATTCTATCAAGAAACCCTATTCGCTTCATCTTTATTTATCCCCCCAAAACACCTCTAAGATCCATATTTTCACTTTATTGTAACCTTTTTCAAAAATGAAACTATCTTTCTTTTCAGCGTTGATTACTTAGCGAATCATTTTCCATCTATCGATCTTTTGCAGTTAAGTAAAATACGAACTGCATTCTCCTTCTGTCCAAAAATCGGACGTATTTGTTGTTGTAGAGGCTTCACTAGTTCCATTCTCCTAATCCAAATCAAGCAATCTTTTCTTTATTTTTCCTATTACTTTGGTTTCTATACACCAATAAAACTTTTTTTCTGAACATATCTTAAGCTCTTTAAAAAGCGACGTTTTTTTCAATAACAAAGTAGAGGAATTGCTTCCTGTATTGTATTTATATATTCAAATCTAAATATAATTTCCCTCCAGGATCCTATACTTGCCCTACCCTTGATAAAGGCTGTTGTAAAAATCTGTTTTAATTTAACTTAATTGACGTTTTTGCTTAACTTTTCAAACAGTTTCCCTAATGTATCATTTTGAAGAAAATTGTTTTAGTGTATTTTCATACTTTTTTTTTAAATAATGTTTAATGCCCGTTATTACCACTGAGACATCAAAGGCGGTGGACACTGATGGTACATGAAATGAAATGATATACTGGGAAAGGATTTTTGTAAGTAAGGAAACATTCCAGGTCTAAATTTAGGGAATCTACCCGGCATTTATCATTTATGAGGACTGAGCAAAACTGGAAATAACCCCAGTCAGCCGTTTCTGGTGGGATTCGAACCCCACACCTCTCCCTCACGAGTCCGCACCGTAACGATCTCGGCCAACCGTGGCGGTGTATTTTCATTTTGTAATGTCGCAGTATGTTAAACTGCTTTATGGCTTCAACAGTTTTTACAGAAAAGTCTGGTTTTACTGAAATATTTCTCTCTTAAGTTCTGGTGCAAATTTCAGACCTCAATTCATTTTAGGCATTATTCACCGACCTCGTCTAGGTCACTGAGAGAATGTCATTTATTTGTATTTCATTCACTCCTATTTATCTATCCTCTCTTTATGACGTTACTTCTACCTTTACAAATGTTACCATAAAGCTCTTCCTCTAACTGCAAACAATCTGTCTTATAATTTCAAATGGTGAAAAGAGAACACCTTTTTAGTTCTTTACAGCTAAAGTAAGGATTGTTTTATGTATAGTTAAGTTCGCTGAACCATACAGTGCAGCTGTTCGCTGAAAGGGCAAGGGGAAACCGAGCTTATACCTGCGTATATATCACAGCTTCAACGTCACGAAAGCTATTCCGGGAAGCGGCTATACAAAAACCTTGCCAATACTTTCAAATTTCTATACAGGTTAATAAAGAAATAAAATATGACTAAATTGAAAAAGATTATTTATGACCGAATTATAAACAACAAACTAAAATATTAGTATGAGCAACAAAGTACGTGCGCTTTTAATAGAATATCTAAACAAAGCTTACATTAAATTTATGATGGGAATTAGATAATGGGAAAAAATAAAACTACAAAACTGAGCCTTAGTTATGACTCTGTTCATTGATTGTTCACTGTAGTGGTAGTCATACTTGCCTTGTAGACCCGAGATCGCGGGTTCAATTCCGACTAGGGTCGATGGGTATTTTTCGGGCGTTTAAAACCTAAATGTGGCTACCTTCTTAAGGGAAGTAAAGTCTTCGATCCCGTTTGTAGATTTACGGCACGTAAAATAACCTTAAGCCGGAAATCAGGAGCCTCTAAGTAAAATTTATCAGTCATTTCACGTCTTTAATTGAATAGGACGTTGATGACCCGAGTAGTTAAGAGTGCCCATAAATAAAACAAATCAACAAAAATTCGCAGCAGTTTGTCTGGAAGCGTACAGATGTAATAACTGTCTAGGAGATGCACATAATAGCATTGCCTGCTGTTAATAATTACAATTTATATCTTCTTTATTTCATGCATATATTAGTCACTTGGATATGCCCTTAAGTTAAGAGCTGATGGCTTTAGAGTTTCTATATTCCAGATATCATAAGATCACAGCTATTTTATTTACACAAATTTCAACTTTGAGAAAATATAATTTAAAGTAAGCCAAATACCAAAAGTAATAAAATGTGATATAAAGAATATATTAAATTTAAATAATAATTAAACTTATTTGTCATCTTTAGCGTCGTGAACTTATTGTTGTTCAAAATTAATATGCGGTAATTATAAAATTTGAATTCATTTATAAGAAAACTGTTAACAGATTAGACACAACGCATTGAATGAAAACTTTAGCGCGCATACATCCACATATATGGGTTAACAAAATCCACCAGAGTTCTATAAGCGAAAACCCTACATTTCCATAAAAAAAAAACCGTTACAGAAATGTTCAGTTCCGCTCCTTTAGCGAATCAATTGACGGGCACATCTGGAACTTTATGTATCCTAAGCAAAAAAGTCGAGAGGTATAAGATCAGCTGATCGTGGAGCCCTAATATATGATGATACCCTACCAATCCACTTAAGTAGAAATGTTGCACCGAGTTAAGCATCAACTATCCTTATGATATGTCGAAAAAGGGCTCCATCCTGTTAGTAGACAATTGTTTCCAAGTTGCCATCATGCTTCAGTTGTGGTTAAAGAATATGCGCAACATATTATTATTATTATTATTATTATTATTATTATTATTATTATTATTATGCTTAGTTTAATTAAAAGCGTTTTTTCAACAACTTTTGTTACTAGTATCCCATTTAAATCAACGCATGAAACAACTGATAAATTTGCTCGCTCATTTCAGGCTTGAGGATCTTTTATATGTTACGACTTTACTTTCCTTTCGAAGGAAGCCATACTTAGACTTTTCACGCCTTAAAACTGCATTCATTCTGCAAAGAAGAACGGCCCCCAGCCAAGAGACCTTTGATTTTGTGATTTCCAACCATACGTTGACTTTCCGAGTCCCATTTCCACTGGAGAATCCCATTGAGTTCTTCGTTTATGTATTTAATTATTTAGTTATTTTGAATAGTGTTGTTTAACGCCCGTTTTCACTACTGAGGCACCACAGGCGGTGAACACTGGTGATATATGAGATGAAATGATAGGTTGGGAAAAGATATACTTTTTTTAAAGGAAGGAAAACGTTCCAGGCCTAACGGCATTTGCCATTCATGAGGACTGAGGAAGACCTGGAAAAAACCTCAGTCAGGAAGGACTGGGAATCGAACCCCAGACCTCTAGCTCACGAGTCCGCGCCTTAATGACCTCGGCTACCAGTGGCGGGGGTTGTTTACTCGCCCAGATGCTGCAGTTATGTGCATAATGGATAGTGCCTTCATCACTGAACAGCGAGCGCATGTTCATCAAATTATATTCTTACACTAACTGCAAACACGTTGTTTGGCGATCTTTTCAGCTTTTGCAGGATGTAGTATGATCTTTTTCGAATCTTTCGAAGATCGTGTAATTACAACCTCTACCTGCTGCACCCTTTCGGACGATAAGCTAGACCTCCTAGAACGTTTAGCATCCTGTACAGTACCTGTTGTTGTTTTGAAATTTTGAGCCAGAAACTTGTTATTAGTCCCGTTGGGAGCGAGTTTATGAAAGTTCTTCTTAAACCTACGATAATCCCTGCAAACGTGCACAACTCACAAATATTCCCTCTTCGATGATTAACAACTTTCACTCCTCCTACAAAAGAAACATAACACAAACCGTTTTCTCAATAATGGATTGAAAATATATAATTACTCTGCATAGTGATATAAGGCAGTTTCCAGCATTATGCTTGGCGATATACTTACGTAATTTTAATATTTTTTATTATTGAATTTTCAATATTTATTCTCATATCAGGGAATTTTATATGATCAATACATACCATTTTAATTTTAATCTAACTAAACAGGAATATAAACTCTCTCACTTGTATCTTTCATCTTTCCGTTTAAAACTAGTAAATTAGTGATCCATTTTTTACTCCTGAGGCAACACAGGCGATATATGAGACGAAATGGTAAATTAGAAAAGAATTTTTTTTTTCATGGAAGGAAGCGTTCCAGTCCTAAATTTAGGGTATCTTCTCTGCATTTGCCATTAATGAGGATTAAGAAAAACCTCAGTCAGGGAGGACGGTCCTGGTGGGAATCGAAACCCAGATCTCCCGCTTACGAGTCCGTGCCTTAATAACCTCGGCACACCCGTATAGGTACTTGCCTTTCTGGATTTGTGCCGCATATCTATACACAACATTGATACTATTTAAAATGAGTATAAATAAATTAAGTTAACATTTATTTAAACGTTGTACGTGAATTATTAGTTGTTTGTTTACCTTGTTCTTATTTACAGATATAGCAGGAAAACTATTATAAAGAATTAATATTATATAAAGCATATTATTACTTAAGAACGTTCATATAAGATAACCAAGTCGGCTGTAAATTGATGGTGAAATGTTTTAGCGACTCTCATATAATGAAGTGAATCCCGCATAGAAACTGAAAGACTTTTTGAGTGTGATGTCATATTCCATTTTATTACATTCAGTATTCATTTATAACCGCCACGGGTGGCCGAGGTCGTTAAGGCACGGACTCGTAAGCGGGAGGTCTGCGGTTCGAATCCCGCCAGGACCGTCCTCCCTGACTGGGGTTTTTTCCAGGTTTTCCTCAGTCTTCATAACTGGCAAATGCCGGGGAGGTACCTAAAACTTAGGCCTGGAACGCTTCCTTCCTTAAAAAAATATATCCTTTCCCAATTTATCATTTCATCTCATGTATCATCAGTGTCCACCGCCTGTGGTGCCTCAGTAGTGAAAACGGGCGTTAAACACTACTCAAAAAAAAAAGTATTCATTTATGAAGAAAAATCATTAAATAATAAGAATCTTATTATCGTTTTAGAAGGTAATTTCAGAAATTGTTGTGCCTTGTAATCTATTGCTACTCACTTGTTTCACTTGCCCACAAGCTTGGAGTTGCTCTCGACAAAAATATGTTTTTTTGATGTGCTCTTTAACCAATTTCACCCCCTCTTCATTATCTCACAGTCATCTGCAAATTTCTGACCTTGCAATGACGCCAAGTTTGGACTATAAGTTGAAAGTTTCAATACCTTATATTGCAGATCACTTAGTCTATCAATATATGCGCAACCGATGAGGACGGGCATTGTGGTGAGACAGAAGTAGTTATTTTCAGAGAAAGCCCCAGCATTTCGATCGTATCGCACGACTAGATTCGTTTAATAGTATACTACATTATCAAACATAAATCATTCTGCTGCATTATTTTAGAAAGTGCATCAATAAAGAAGCATTCGCATTCCAAAAGATTGTCAGCATTATTTTCCCAGCAGTAGTTTGCCTTGAACGGAGACAGTAGGTGTTCCAAGACATCGATTATCTCTTAATACATAATAGTATATGCAGGATTGGTTTCCTGTCACAAAATGATAGGGAAAAGCATCTTCACGAACTATATTCTGAGAAATTATCTGCAGGCATATGACAACTGGACAGCTGCCTTGGGACCCATCTCAAACATTCTTTCCTAAATCTGAAATCATAATTAGAACCTCGACTCATGTTGAACTCTACGACAATTTAATAACTGTAACTCGCCTTTGATTTAGGATTCGCTTCTGATTGTGAAAGTTTACTACTTTAGTTTAAATAGAATGTTTTAGACTTTCACAAACGTTTCGACTTTCACAAACGTTTCGTCTTTCATCCACTCATGAGCTTTCCACATACTCAGACAACTACCTTCATACTCAGCCTTCATTTTCCTCTGGATTTCGGAATGTTCCACTCTGTCTGAGAACAAAAATGAAATAATGCACCCTCTTTTGAATATATCATATTGCTCTGGGGTCATTTTGTATCCCGAAATGTTTTTTTTGAATACATTTGCATTATTTTTCTAATCAATTCCTATTATTTAATTACTTGTTATCGTATTTTCAAAATATAAATTTAGGTGAAAAATAATAATGACAATATATAACATGAACATTGTTAATTTAAATATTGTTTATATGTTGCGTTAAATAATATCTTAAATGTGCCTTATTTATATTATGACAGGTTTATGAAACTTGCTATACAAACAAAGTGAACCTTGACTGTGCCATAAAGTAAAGCAAAGAGATTTTTTTGTTTTATTTTGCTTTATTTTGTTGTTCTGCAAGAGAGAATTACCCAATTCAGCTTTAACCTTTGCAAGTTCATATACCTACTCCTGCAAAGGCTGAGGTTATGTTATATAGGCTTCTCCCAGTGAAACATTAGATCTCTCTCAGTAACTGAGAGAGGTGATTGTTACTGAATGACCTATAGGCATAACAACCGTTTCTTCTGACCCCGTCGGAGCTAAAGTTTGACATACCATTTTGTAGCGGTGTATAAATATTCGCCGCTCGGCTAAGTTCTTGCTCCGCTAGGAACTGCGTTTCTCTCAAATCTTCGAGTTCTTCATTCATCCCTTACTGTTAGTTTGCGCCATGGTTCTCTAACCCTTTTCCTTATCGCTGTACTTGTCGGCTATAGTCTTTTTGGTATAAGTAACTACGTTTGGACTCCAAGCTTATTCTTGCTCGGGTATCATTTGATTGGGTGGTAACTCGTGTTCTGCGATGAACTCATTCAGGGCTTACTCATAATCTTCTACTTTGAAAAATAATAAATTTGGAACCAGACTCATTTTTATGAGGGCAGTAACCCGAGTAACTGCTTAATTATTTATTACATGCATAATTTTGTAATTGTGTTTTAAATACTCGTTAAGACAATTATTATTTTGAGTTGCTTATATCAGCTGTAATATACGTTAAATTATATCAACGCTTTAATTATTTGCAGTTTAAAAGTAAAATTACAACATCAAATGTATATTTTGGGATAATGAATATTTGATTACTACCAAATCATTTATCTTCATTGAAGATTAGCAATGTATTAAATTTTATGTATTTTATATTTAAATTCAACCACATAATAACTATCTACTTCCTATGAGTCCCTTGTCCAGTTCTGTCCTCATTAAAATGCTTGAACACATTCACCGCGACAATACAAATATATATATATATATATAAAATACATATATTCAAGAAGTGATATATAATGTGCCCCTAAGAAAATCAAAATATAAATATCACAACAAAATGCTCCCCTGAGACAAGTGAGGCATGAAAGCGTTTCTCGTTAATATGTCTGTTCTGGAGGATTACATTGTAATTTTTACTGGTAATGGGGAAAGCGCTTGTTAATCAAATGTTATTCAATAAAGAAAATGTAGAACTAGGTAATTTTATTCAGTAAACTATAATCCATAGATAGTTGCATTTAACTGCTCAGTAACTTATCACTTATTGCCAAACTATAGCATATTATTTTTCTAATTAGCGGCAGCACTTAATTGCTCATTTGATACAATCTTCCTACATGATGAAGGCGACATCGGGGCTATTTCTCCTCCTCTTGAACGAAAATAGATTTCCAATAAGGTGAGCTCTGCTGCGTATTCCCCTAAGATAGTCAGCAGGAGGTCGGCCTTCCTTTAAGGTCAGGCTTGCGCCAATCAGTGAACGATCGCTATGGGTCATCAAATGATGTTATCTCCCACAGAGATATATGGCTCTAATACTCTTCCAACCCACTTTTCTCATCCGCCAATCT
Organism: Metallyticus violacea; assembly: GCA_030762175.1. Lineage (NCBI taxonomy): Eukaryota > Metazoa > Arthropoda > Insecta > Mantodea > Metallyticidae > Metallyticus > Metallyticus violacea. The sequence goes on along the minus strand of CM060838.1, from coordinate 17,290,136 downwards.
CATCACAGGGAAGGAGATAAGTTCATCTCCTTCACTAGAAAACCAAGCACTCATTCTGATCCCCTAGGTCATGCCATGCAAGCTAACAGGACTGACTTCTTTATTACAACTGCACGAGATGCGTTTTTTAACGAAAGAACAACAGTCTCGCAATACTTTGCAAATGTACGATAGGTTAGATAAACTTAAATAATAAAATAATTCTACCTTAGCTATTTTTTTTTCCTGTTTCTCAATGAACTTAGATAAAAGCTCTATAATTAATCATGTTGACAGATCATTTTCCTCTATCCTTTGTATCTATACTTTAGCAGTGATGCAAATATTTCTACTTCATGCATTAATATTCAAAACTTAAATGCTCTTTTTATAATAAAACTCATAATATCAGTATCAAAGATGGGCAAAAATAAGTTGATAAACTTATTTGTCTGATATAACTGTTGTATTTTTCAACTCTGTTAGGTATTTGTAAAAAATAGAAGTAGGAGGAATCCTAAATTTTCTTGAATTCGAATCTGAAAGTATCCAAATCTCTGAAATCTTTCGAATCCGTTTTATTATAATAATAATAATAATAATAATAATAATAATAATAATAATAATAATAATAATAATAATAACAACAAACAAATAAAGAAAACAAAATACTCCTACTTAAAATTAGCGTTTTAAGTGAGATATTGCAGAGAATACAGCAGAACAGGAAACGTTAAACTTTAGACTGAGCACCATTGAGGTTCAATTAGTAGACAATTTGAGGCATGCGTGGTGCAGCAGTTAGATACCTCGGAATGAGTTATTAGAAACCTCTAGAACTAATGAGAGTTTTCAAGAGAGCGTAACACACGCCGGTATCATGACTAGAAAGTTCCGCTTGGTAGCCGCCACTGGTAATATTGGTGATCGAAAGCATACGAAACTAACAGTCGCAGGTTTTTGTCTTGTGAATGCTTCTATTAGATGGGAATGGAGTTAAAACTAATACTTCCAAAAATGAAGGACAAAGTCATTTTGCATCAAACAATGCCCGCCCTCACACATGTGTTGTTACAATGTGGAATATCAATGAATTCACTTACGATTTTCTGCCATGGGCGCCTTTTTCCCTTGATTTGACCCCATCGGACTTCCATCTGTTACTAAACTGAGAAACTTTCTTGTTTGAAAGAACTTAAATCTGAGACGTGTTTTGCAGGCCAGATGAAATCTGACTATCATGATAGGATAAAGGTCTTGGAACATCATTGGATAAAGAGTATTAGTGTCAAGGGGGACTATATTGAAACATAAGAATAATTTAAACAAGCTATGCCGTCAATTTTTGCTCCAAAACGAGAACTTTTCAAATGACCCTCGTATTTTAAAAGGCTTTACTTACAAACTTTATGAAAGGAGGTGCTGAAATTGGCCAATGTAGCTGTCCATACTTTTGACACCTCTTTCAAAAACTTCCATCGTTCGCTGTAGTTCATATTAAATAATGCTGGCTATTTTCTGAAGGACATTTTGTTTCAATTCTTCCAGTTATTTGAGTTAGTCTTGTAAACGGCAATTTTATTTGTCCCAAAAATAAAAGTCCCAAAGGGATTGGTTGGGGAAATGAGAGGGTCACAAATCCTTTAAATAAGGATTATCCTCTTGATTATTTATTAGCTATACTGTTAAGAGATTACTGAATACTCTAAGCGGAAAAAATGCACAGTGTGTCCAAGGAATAATATTTAATCCTGTTAAAAGCTTAACTATAGGTTTTAATAAGTGAAAATATGATCATGCAAATAAAGCCGAATGCATTATAAATTTGATTTATTTCAACCAATTATTTGGAATTAAATGGATTTTTTATTTAAGTATTTTATTTATTTATATTTCTATAGGTCGGAAAGAGTGTCATCTCTTAAAAACGGAGGTTTAATATTTGGCTTGTTGTCTAGGTACAATATATTAGATGTACATTGTACACTGATGCATTGTCTACTTATATATGTGGGTCATTACCTTCGGCTTTCTCTGCTGCCGCTCGAGACTGGCTCGGACTGAAGCTCCAGGTCTCCTCGAGCCTTAAGGATAAAAGGATAAATCTGAATAGCCGGCATACGAAGAGGAGGGAAAGTGGAAGGAGGAACAGAACAGGTTAGAAATAGCGCAGGACAGGCAAATCCCAGTTAAGCCGGCTATGCGTCCAAACAAAGGTTCTGTGTTAGCTTTTCTGTAAGACGCCGCGTTTACCAGTAGAGGTAGAAGCTTAAAAGCTGATAAGATAAAAAAATAATATGCACCTAGGGCTGTTGACTTCTATCACTTCGTTACGATTATAGTCGGCGTTTACAAGTGTCCAAAGATTAATGCATATGAGAGATGTCTATCGATGATCAAAGCTCATCTTTCAGGCCAATACCATTACGCCGTACTTTCAACTCAATCTCAATGCATTAACTGAACTGGTTATTAATCGTCGGGCCATTTTGTCACCTCACTACTTACAGACAAAAAGGCATGCAATACAAACATTGCACAATCTTGACTGGCTGGGCAGAATGCGAGCAAAGAAGGACCAAATGGAGCCCTCTAGTGAGCAACTACAGCGTTAAAAAAAGGTCTTTTAACTGAAATTTGTTGCGGTTTTGTTTGTTGGAACCTTCTTTGGGAGAAATGATTACTTTTAAGAAGAAAATTCTTACCAATTATTAATGTTGTAAGACAAGCATTCCTTTAAACTTAAATTAAATTCTGGCGTTATTTATAAATGGATATCGGAAACTTAGGATATAAAATTATATTCCACTTCTTTCAATCATCTACTGTCCTTAGAAATAGTGAAAAATACCCCTAAAATGACACAAACAAATTTTAATATTTTAAAATATTCTAAGAAGTTTGCTACCTTTGAACGGCAGCATTGGCACACATTTACTTGTAATTAACACAAATATTAATAGTAAAGTATAATTATAATAATAGGTGGAATTAATTAAAGTGAGTGATTTGTTAAGAAATGTTTAAACGCAAGATAGTGCTGAGTGAAATGTAACCTTGTAGTAATTTTATTGAAAATTGGCTATTTCACAGAAGTTGAAATATACGGAATATGTGACATTGTCGAATTATACCTATTCTTCAAAACACATTTTTTGTATCATATACCGCCATGGGCGGCAGAGGTCGTTAAGGCGCGAACTCGTGAGCAGGAGGTCTGGGGTTCGAATCCTGCCAGGACGTCCTCCCTGACAGGTTTTTTATTCAGGTTTTCCTCAGTCCTCATAACTGGTAAATGCTGGAAAGGTACCCTAAACTTAGGCCTGGAACGTTTCCTTCCTTAAAAAAAAAATCCTTTCCCAATATATCATTTCATTTTATGTATCACCAATGTCCGCTGCCTTGGTGCCTCAGTAGTAAAAATGGGCGTTAAACACTATTAAAAAGTCTCATGTATGGAGTTCGAAAGCTCCTGATGCGCTTGCTTTCTTTCTTTTCTTTCCCATTTCCTCCTCGGTTTTTATGAATAGACAGTAGGCGAGTAATTTGACATCTGGACTTGAGTTTGAGCCTTCTCTTGGGCTCCCTGTACTCTCCATCTACTTATTTACGGGAAACATTTCTATTTACGTATATATTTTGGTATAAAGATAATGATAATAGGCTTTCAGAACTTTTCGTATACTTTGATAGAATTTGATAGTTTGATATATTTAATACCAGCTAAATTCTCATTTGAAGATCAGGATGTATTATTGTTACCGAATTTACATTTTTATTAATTGTTTAATGTTTATGCTTTGGTATGAAGTGTATGTTTTTCATTATTTAAGAAAACAAAATCACCAGTACCTACTCCAATCATTGTTTCATGTTCCGGAGCTTAGAACGGGCTTTCAAATTTTGGGAACTTAAGCTGGATCTTTTGACTCCTTGCAAAAAAGAAATACATGGACACACAATTTAGCCTTTTACGGAAACTCATTTCCTTTCTCAGTCAATCATAAATGAACTTAAGACAAAAAAAAAAAAATCTCTTCAGTCTCGATATATCAACTCGTGCAGAGAAGTTCAGCCCAGTACAATTTTGGACTCCAAGCATGCAGACTTTAGAAAGCTTTAAGTTTTCTAACAACTCTTGAACACAGAATTCAGTTTTGCTATTGATGACTAATGCATTATTTTTTCCATTTCAGGGGTAGGCGTGTACATCTCAAGAGTGGAAGAGGGTAGTGTGGCGGAACGCGCTGGTTTGAGACCCGGAGACACTATTCTTGAAGTCAACGGAACACCCTTCTCCACCATCTCTCACGAAGAGGCACTTAAGGTAGAATTATAATTAACTATATACTTGATACGTACTGGTATTTAGTAGATAAAATCCATTTTCCTTGTCTTTTACTGAGCTAATACTGAATGTGCTAGATGGTCAACCTTAATTTCGGTTGTACAAGATAGCTCATATAAGTGTTGCAAGGGATTATCTCTTAAACCGTCCTATAAAAATAAATGCTGTCTTTTTCTAAAAGTATTGCAAGAAGGAGTCTGCATAATAGGAAAATTTAAGTGGGCTCTCTTATGGATTTTCTGTAGGAAAACACCAGAATTTTAAATGGAACAATGGTATAGCTTTTAAATTATTTGGTATTCTTTCAACAAATAAAGCAACTTATGTTTTTTTTTCTAATATTAAATCTTGATAAGTTATAGTATGCTTGAATCAGCACCTAATGCAGTCTGTGAATCCGAAAAGGAACCTTTGGATAATATTAAACTTCCACTACCTATCATGAACGAATCACCTAAAATCTTGCAAAATGTTCCCCAAAGTGTACTGAAAAAACAAGTGGTATAAATAAGATGGTGCACCGCCGCACTTCTCAAGAGCACAGGTAAATTATAAAGCTATAAATTCCTGGAAAAATGGACTGGACTTGCTGGGCTTGTTGTATGACCACCCAGCTCACCTGACCCTACACCCTTAGATAATATTTTATGGAACTACGTTAAACAAAAAGTATATCTACAAATCCCTCAACAAAAGAGTATAAGAAGCATCCAATACTAGAAGCTTGAGGTATTATCACTCGATACCATGTTAGAACATGTTAAGAGCAAATCTTAGAAAATATTTACTGTATGTTTAGATGTTGATGAAGCTTATTTTGAGCATTTGATAATTTTACATAAACGAAAGACCTAGTTAAATTTTTATCTTTTAACTAAAAATTACATTTTAATGCCTTATACTTGCAAATATTTAATTTTAGAGAAAATGTTTAAACAGTAGTTGCCTAATTTGTTGAGGACTCTCTAAATAAAAATTATATCTTTGTTCTATTTAACCCTCCCCCCTCTTATGAGGCTCCTTTTAAGTTTTTGTCCACGATACTATTATGAATGCTTCTTTCTACCATAAGCTTAGAAAAGGTCAAAGATTTTACTGTTCAATTTAAGAGGTATTGACTTATAACATTTATATGAACACATTGTTTAGAGATATTGCTTTCCTAACAACGACGAGACAGGCATCAAACGTGAGGAAAAAATAAGTACTAGAATATTTGACAAGAATATATAATCGACAAATGCAATTGTCGAAGAATACAGTATGAAATAGATGTAGGATGATGAATGTATAAATTAGAAAAAGTTTTATTTCATGAAATATCTTTCAATAGCTTTGTAAGTTATAGTTCAAAGTGAAGCATTTCAAAGAAAAACATGACAAAAGTGTTTTGAGATACTTAAAAATCGTAAGATTGTTTTAGAGGATTGCCTAACACTCTCAGTTTTGATTTATAGATTTTGTGTACACTATTGCTGCTAAGTTTGGGGTCAAGTAGGTCTTACTAATTACTCTCTCACCATGTATGTCAATATTCTCATTTACTACGGTCCCATCTGTATGAAATGTAAGCTCGCCTTACTGGAACATCCAAAAAATTTAATCAATTCAGATAAAATCCTTTCCAAAATTAAATTTATGCCTTACTTAGTTGCTTTATCGTAGGATATTATTATATTATTTATGCTACACAGCACAAAATGACCTAGAACCGTGTAATTGTCTTTTTCGCATGAGTAGATATTTTTATTTTCTGCTTCATAGAATTGAATATTTTTAATGTTAACTCGGCCGTACTTATGAAACGACGCCTCGTCTCTGGAAAAAAAAAAAAAAACAACAACAACAACTCTGGTTCCGAAACGCGTTTGAGAAATCGGTTATCTATTCTGTGGGTCTCTACGAATCTTTTTCGCTAACTTTCGTTGAGATCGAATGACCCTTCTTTGGTTTACTTTCTGGTGTACAAATTCTTTTGAATTTGTTGGTTTTTTTTTTTTTTTTTTTTTTTTTTTTTTTTTTTTTTTTTTACAAATTATTGTCCTCTTATTAAGTAGATCTAGCCCAGAAAAACGTTACGGTAATTCTCTACGACAATCAGCACTAGATTCATTCTTTAGGCATTCAAAACAAACGAATATACTTTATTCTTTGCTAAATCTTCTAGCCATGCCATCACCAATAACTGACCGCTATACCCTGTTTCAGTAAGTAAAGTCCAAACAAATAAGTAACACATAAAATGAGCTTGGCGATATATTTCGTTTTTTTTTTCTAGGGTTGAAATATTAAAGGAAATATTTCCACTTTCTCGCATAAAACTATGTCAACGATATGATTCATTTAGACTATAAATGCATTTTATGTTGTTCCGTGCATTAATAGTTATTTTACTTTATATGTATAGCTTTAATCTGAGCTCTATGTCATACTGCATAATGTGATAAAATTAGAACGTCACAATTGCGATTAAATAGAGTCGTGGGCGGGAAGTCTGAGGTTCGAATCCCACCAGGGCCGAACTCCCTGACTGTTTTTCCAGGTTTTCCTTAGTTCTCATAAATGGAAAATGCCGGGGAGGTACCCTAAACTTCGTCCTGGAACGTTTTCTTCCGTTAAAAAAATAATTTTATAGCATTCTACTCATGTATAATCAGGTCCACCACCTATGGTACCTCAGTAGTAAAAAAAGGGCGTTAAACACTATTAAAATAACTTACAATACCTCACACATCTACATCTATTTCAACTTCAAGTCATATTAAATTAGTATTTCTTTCTCATTATTGTGTTGATTCAATTCTCTACTTTCTAAGTCAATTTTTAAGAAATCGTCCGGAAGTATTGTTTTTGTAATCTACTTTATGAAAGCGCAAACATTTTGTTTATAGTTTCATAGTCGTTTTGGGTAACATTCCAGAAGATTTCGTAGCCTTCCTTATACACAAATTTCTTTCAGCTCACAAACAAAAACTATAACTTTTGTTTATTCTCACTATATTTCTTTTACTGTTAGAAACTTGAATGAGCATGTACCGAAGGAATGGGCTAGAATAAAAGGTTTTGATTTGGTGATGAAATGGTATTTGTTACTTCAATTGGTATTCAAAAGCTATAGACAAAGAAAGGGAGTGTAAATAATGCTTACGAATATCTTTATAGGATCGTTTTCTTTAAAGTTTTGCGTTTTGTATGTTGAACATTTCTCAGTGTAAAAGCTCATACAATATACAAATTTTGTTGGTTTCCTTTCTTCAAATCGCTTATGAAGTTACACACGCAAACTTGAAAACATGTAAACACTTTCATTTTCTGAAATAGGAACATGATAGCTAATTTAGCTAATTTTAACCTTATTGACAGAAAACTCAATAGATTGCAAGGAATTTATTGTCTCACTTTTATTTTAGAATTACCAAACATCAGCATCTGAAAATGCCTTTATTATTCTGCCACTCGTACGCTTGCCTCTTTGAGCAAATATGACGCTGGGTTTAACGCCTCGGTTGCTATTTTATTCCGATGGGTTTGATTTGAGGAAAAAAAAAAAAAAAAGAAAAAGAAAAAAAAAGGTGACCAAGCACTTGACTTATTTCTCATGTTGCCTTGCAGCAAGGACATTTTATTCAATCGCAAATGAATAGTACTGAACTTTTCCTACTTCTCTATAGCAACGTTTACACCACAAAAATGATGAAGGCTTATTTATTAATTTATTTTGGCAGAGCTAAGACCTCTCTTCCGCTCTATCAATCTAATTATAAATTCATTAAGCTTTAGCGACAATATCACAATTATAACAAATATTAACAAGGACAGCACTTTTATAATATAAACCTATGTAAAATATGAAATAGATTAATAAATGTATCTAATATACATGAATAGTGTAAATTAATATAAAATATTAACTTAAGAAGATGAAAAATAAAAACAATAATATAAACATTAAAATGGAATTTCATTTACATATAAACCTATATATTATGAAAGTGGAAATAAAATATAAACTAGTAAAACATAAAATGAAAAATCCTAACAATAATAAAAAGGAGAGAGAATTTTTGAAAATAATAACAATAAGAGAATGAATAAATCTACTGCAGGATAAAACAAATAAGTATCTGTTGTAACATAAAGGAGTCTAAATGTAGGATAATCCATTATTTCTAGTAATATTAAACTATTTCTTATGATTGCTCATAATATTTGGTAGTCTCTGACATTCAATCCAGAGACGGCAAATGATGAGTTAAGTGATGTAATAATAGTACGTACCGTGTTTCAGAGTGCGTATTAAGGCTTTAAGAGGAAGATTTTACCGTTTTCTTAATTGTCGAAAATCCTTGGATTCTGAGATTGAAATCCATTTTAAGTTCTTCAGTCCAACATTCCGGCAAACATTTCACTTAGCTGCCCTTAGATGTACTCTGAATATATTAATTAACTTTATAATTTTCCTATGTATATCATTCTGCGCGTCACGGGCATGTTTATTACTTTCCTTCAGGCCTTTCATTAAGCCCATCTTCATTAGGTCTACATTTAATGCAAGCACAGAAACACAATAATTTCTTGAACTCTTGCTCTCTACACCCATTTTTTCTGTTCCCTGTTATGCAAGATTACTACTGAAAGTAATAGAAGTAGGTGGAGATTAATTTTCCCTTTTAGAAATGTGAAATTGATGTTAGAAATAAATGCACAAGCCTGTTTGAAAACATTCATCTTGAAAGCAAACAGTGTCCTTGTGTATAAGTTTTAAAAAGTTGTGTGTTCAAACGTAATTATCAAATCAAAGGAAGGTCACCAGCTTTTGTTCGTTAATGCAAGAAATACTCATGTTGACTGTGGTTGCTGTTGTCTTACTCTTGCTATTTAAGCGTTTTTACTAATATTCAATTGACTTTATGTTTTGTAACTTTGACATGTATTGGTTTAAGTTGCAATTGCATAATTAGGCGCTGTGAAGCCTGAAGTTTGCAAAACCTGTGCTGATTTTTCTTACATTTAATAAACACATGCTGCTATTACAAGGTTTGAAAGTAAACGTTAATCCTTCTACGCTAATGGCCCCTCAAGTCAGTCAAATACAAGAGTGAATCATTAAGTAATGCACAATATTAAGTTAAGTCGAAATAATTCATATACTATGAAGTCACATATACTTCTTAAACATTTATCTTTAATCACTGCCCATGGTAATGACTTTATCAAACCTTTTTTTTTTTTTTGCTGGTTCATATCATTTTATAAGCAAATATATATTTTTCTTAGAAGCATCTTAACCTAATTTATTTTACGCTGATTTTCTGCTTTCTGTACATAAGTGGGGATTTTTGAAGCAGCGCCATGTGCTATATAATTAAATTACGTATGCCTCCTTAAGGCGCTCGTCTGTATTGCATAACCCGATTTCTGTTTATCCAAAGAGAAAAAGAATGCAGATATGTACAGTTGCCAATTTACACATTGCCTTAAGCCAAACTACCAAATGCTATTAGAAATTACTTTTATCATCATTATTTTTTCTCTATAAACTCTAAACTTCAACTAATAACATTTCCAGAGCATTAAATACTTTATCCTTAAATCACTGTGTATCGTTAAGGCTTAGAAATCGCTATCTTCTGTAGTAACTGACGGATTCAGAACCAGATAACTGTGATTTTTCCCTCAGTCCTATAGCAGACATTAGGTACGCTGAAACCCCCCGAAACTAACCATTTTGAGTAATATTTTCCACATTTGGTCAGCAGAATTCCTTTCTTTGTACGCTTCAGATCAAAGAGGCCCATCTCAAGGCTTTTCACGAAGGAGTGCAAATGACATTTAAGCAGAATGTACGCTCACAGCTTCACTCCAACTGCGAAGTTTATTACAAAGGGTAAAGAACAATGGGCAGAATTTTGTGCTGATAAGGACAAGTAGGATTTTGCGCACTTCAGTGACGCAGAAGGCTTTAGGTCGAACTGATGTCCGTTAATCCTGAAAATGGAACGCCGGTGTGCTGGAAATTATTGCTACAAAGAAAGGAACTGCAGAAATTTTTGCTGGAGGTAAACGTCTCAGGAAAAAAAAAGACATTTAAGGATCTTTTACCTTTGTATCTCTTGCACGTTTTCTGTGTAATCATAAAAATAATGATAATCGGTGTGTTTTGCTATTTTACTTTTAAAAATTACGCAACTGAACTACAAATTGTGTGATACAGGAATACAAGTTTAATTACAAACTGAAATGTTTTTTCTTACATCCAGTGCCGCTTTCAGATTGATCAACAAGTTCAACAAAGTAAATTAATCATAAAAACTCTCCTTAAATGAAATTGCTGGGCATTTGGCCTTCCGGGGTGGAGAAAAATTGCGGGAAAAGATTCATCGAAACAATTTGCCTAACTCCTACTTTGGCCTAGGGCCGAAATTTAGTGTTTCTTTATTTTTTTGCATCTTAATGGGAGAATTTTCATACTTAAAATATAATACAACACCCAAGTTTCTCAATTCCAAAGCTCGCCAACTCAAATTTTCGAAAACGAGATTTTAATGTCATCTTGTTCCACACTTACTCTCTACAATAATCTTTGTAGACTTAAAATCGTCAAAATATGCATTTGAAAATGGTCACTGTAACAAAACTGTGAGTTTTGGTTGTTAAAGATGATTTTGTTTTGAAAATACCAGTTCATTAAAATGTACGCTAAACTGTTCGGTTATTTGATAGTTTTTAATTTTTATTAACTATTATTTTCCATTTGTGCTTTCAACAAATTTTGATTATGAATCTCTACTTCCTAAACAATTGAAACAAAATTATTTAAATTCAAAAAATAATACTCAAAGATCACCAAATTGTCATTTCTCTTTCACAACACTCCAACTGCATTTTTATTCTTGTTTTTATTTTCAGATTGTATTACATTTTTATTTAAATTGCTAATGGAAATGCAATTTTGTGTTTCATTGAAAGTGCGTACACAAAAATTATAACCAAACAGTTCTTATTTTATTCACGATATTTTTTTTTCTCTTCCTGGGAAAATGCATTCTTTTTAAGTTGTGAATTTTGGAATTGGGTAACTCATTTTTGTAATCATGCTTTGTATTAGATTTTTAAACAGAAAGGCAATGCACTTTCGCTTGCCGATCGCCTTATTTGTTTTGGATAGTTTGGATGCAGTCATATTCTTTGGTGTCATGCCTAGAGATCTTACTTAGTTTTAAAAATATATTCCGGGGAGATCGCCAGAGAAATAAGGTGATTTTAAAGTCGAGAGGAAAATGTTTAAACTTGTACCAATCATAAAACGAAACAAACAAAAAAAAGTGATGATAAAATGTGGACTCTTTGCCAAAACGGAAGACGCTTCACTTTGGGTTTGTACTTGGGCGGACTAAAGCTTGACTAAGTCACTGGAGGTTGGAGCTAGTTACATTCTGTCTTCATTGTAAACGCGACTAACACTCTCTAAGATTAATCTAGTGCCAGTATAAAAAATAAACTAAACGGTCTTACTATTATACTTAAGAGTACGGCGCTATTTACAAAGTGTGTCTTATCTTTTGATTGGACCTAGAAATTAGTCTGCTGTTGCGACGCTAATATCTGCCTAGCCCGAGGTGTAATTAATGTGTTTTGACTAGCAGTCATTGTGCCGCATTATGACGTTCGTGACTGCAAAAAGCAAAGGCCAACACGGTGCTGTTACCCCTTTCTACTTCACGCATGTAGGTGCTTGGAATAAGAAATTTCTTTAGCGTATATAGCACTTATCACGAACCGGCATACATTACGTTTATCTTTTATATTATGCTTGTTACTCATTACAGTTTAGCTAGAAAAAAGAAAATCAACGTTCTAATCTTCAATGATAATGTAAGTGGAAGTTACCTAACTAGTGGTTGAATTAGGTTCACAGTGTGAACCTTATACAGATCGTAAGGGACTCCCAAAAGACGCTACCTCCCAACCTTGACATACAAAAACATCCTACATAAACCCAACAGGATAGATATGCTCGCAATACACCTAAGCCGACTTAGATCTACTTGTTATTTCATCTCATTCTCATGCCATAGCTGTGGGACACACTGTTTTGATTATTATTCTATAGCGATATTGAATCTTCCCCAAACTCTTCATAAAATATTGTACTTGGAGTATTAATTTAACAGTTGACTGAATTTTCTTGTTGTTCCTATACTTTATACCTCGTAGCGAGTACTTCATGTAGATTGAGCAAGATCCGATGAATACGGCGCAACAACGAACCCCAGCGATATCAACTTTGTATTCGACACGGGACCTACGGCTTTACTTCCCTTCCGAAGGAAGCCATACTTACGAGTTTTACGCCCGAAAAAATACATCGGTCCTGGCCGCGTTTAAACCCGCGAACTTGGGTTTAGAAGACAAGTATGCTTACCACTAAACCACTTTCTGTGAAGGAGATTCTTGGCCACATACCGTAGTTAAACTTCAGTTAATTTCTGCAGTTTTGACGACTTCCTTCCACAGAAAGCGTAAACCCATCTTTGTTCATGATAGTCGTCTTCCATCTTGTTCTCGTCTTTCTGTTTTTGACAACAAACGAACGCTGTTATTGCTCTACACATTCTGCATATGGCGTCTGCATAGAGCACTTGGTATCCGTTCATCGTCGTGCGAGTAGACCTGCCCATAGATTGCACGGTGTTCATAAAACACCGCTATTGTAAATCGTTGCGAACGCTCCTGGTAGTATTTACATTAATGTTCATGTAGTAGTAGCTTATAATATTTTCTCTTGGGATAATTAACCCAATGATGAGGGAAAGGTGATCCCTTTGGTTATTCGCGCACAGGTTTATAATATAGGAAAAGCATTGAGATGGCCATTACACATGATTTTTTCTATTTTAGGCAGCTCCAATTTTAATAAAAATGTCATAAAAAGCAAGGAAAATATTAAAAATAGCATTCTTACTAATTATATTGAACAGATGTTTTAGGACTGAATTAACGATAAAATTGGACATGCTTCTGGTTTATGAAATACTTCACGCTACCAATTTATGAACCATTCTACCTATCATACAAAAAACGAGATAGGAACGTGACATCTTGAAGACATTGGCATCTTACACACAGTTACCTTAAAATAATAATAATTACTTTTTTATTTTTCATTTCTGGCCGTATAATGAGGGCATTAGTAATATGTAAAAGCATGTGGCAACAGTCCTGTAGTTAAATTTTTATTATATATTGTCCAACTTATTCAATTGTTAGAGCTGGAGTAAATCGGCGATAAGGAATATTAATACTTCATACTAATGGTATATGAGGGTCGGCCTATCAAAACAGAACAGATGTGATAGTAGAGAGTCGGTAACCCTGGTGGTCTAGTGCGATGGGAAAGAAGGTGGTACACCAGACAACGTAGTCAACCTTATCACATAACGTAACACACACAGTATAAGCCGATGGTGGCACACACCGTCCAGTCGACAAAATGGAAGACAAATGTGACATTCTTTTACGATTAACATGACCCATTCCTAACACAGTTTTTGGAAAGAGGACTACATGTAAAAGCCTTGCTCTCTATCGAAACACTCATAAAGTTGCGGCGGGCGATAAAGTCACAACTTCCAGGACTACACTGTCAATGTCTTCAATATTATACTGGAGTAATTCAGATGGGAAGTGCTGATACACCTACCTTATTATAGCTCTGATGTGTTCCCGTGTGATCTTTCACGTTTTTGAATAGCGGCCCAGGGACTTCTTCCACAAATACGAGCTATTATGTCTTGCTGGATATAAATTATTGTTCTTTTCCATCAAGTGTTCGGTATTTAAATGACTGACACTTATATTATCACCTTATCAACTTTCCGTCAAGCTATGGCAGTGTACAATTAATTCTTGAGTATTTTATCGAAGGTAGAGCGAAGCTTGGGATTGAACTTTTTCAAATGCAGATGAAGTGACGAGGAATGGCGAGAAATCAGCATATTACATTGCGTTTGCAAAATTCAATAAATATTCTTTATGCAAAATAATAATAATTCCTTTATATTAAAATGATTATGTATAACACTTTTAGTTGACTATTGTGAGACATCGTTTGCTATTTATGTGTCCATGCTTTCAATATTAAAAGCAGTAATAGGATTGTACTATTACAGATATTTACTATGGGAATGATGAGTACAATTCTCCACGCTTCATTTTAGTAGTTATATACATGTTAAAATTGGCAGAATCTTGTATTTTAGAGCACACTCATACTTAATTTTTCACTTTAAATTAATAAATAAACATGAGATCCGTCTTTTTTTAAACAGAATGCCCATGTTTTCTGAACAAAGAACCTGTTGCTCCCGAGGCACGAAGCAATGAGGCTAGTAGTTGACTGTAAATAATAGAACGCATTCCCTGATGAGTGCTCTCTCATTAATATCTAGGATTTCATTTTTGATCCTTAAAACTCACTTTGCAGATATGTGGAAAATGTTTCGTGCTGCCATAAAGCAACTTGTTTGAACGTTGTTTTCAGGAAAATATGTCATTTAGCAAAGTAATTCTTCCCAAATTAAGAATCCAAGAGAAGAACAAGAACTTATAGTTGCGGCCTCAAAATACATTATTCTGTGAAATATACAGTGCATGGTAGTGATGCATTTAGGGTTGTTTGACGTTCTTTCTTCCTCAATCTCTATTTAAGTTCCCGAGGTCACAGAAATGTGTGTTGCAGAAGACAGAAGAGATATTTTAATGCGGACTGGTTAAAGTTAGTATTCCTACAAGCTAATATTTAAAACATTTTGACAGTAATGGTCGTTTTCTTCCATTTGTTTATTTGTAATGTATTGTATCAGTTCTAACTTTCACAATATGATATAACTTCTATATCTGCCACTACGTATTTGAAATACAACTATTTTTCGACAGAAACTCCTGTTGCAGATTGAACAATCCATAAATATTTGACTGGCAGTAAATGTATTTAAACATTTGATATATAGATTTTAATCTGTTTACTTTCGTGGAAAATGTCTTTGGCTATTCCGACAGATATATTGCTCGTATTCTTTCTTTTAGTTCACTTATAGATATCTTTTATTATCATTGAAAGTCCACCAATGCTTGTTGCATTCTCGGTGGAATGCAATTGCTGTTTCTTCTCCCAACTGAGCAAGATCACTTTTAAACGTTCTTCAATAATGAAAAAAAGGCAGGGTTTCTTCCAAGATGTATTGCTTTGCAAGCTGTCCAGTATTCAAGCGCATTTCGAAGCCGCTCATCTAGCAAGTCTGCCGTTTAAAGCATACCCCAAATGATTCTAGGTTTAATAGACTTTTGAAACGGGAAATTAACGTTCTTTAACAAACTTTTTGCAAAAAATTCAAATTTGTGAGGGTAGATTCCCGGCCACGCCGATGAGGATTATCACCTTCTCAAAATCCTTATCTCGTGTTATATCTTATCCGTTAAGTAAATAATTGCAGCTGTAACTTATCTTCGCTATGTTCAGATATAGTTACATAAAGAAGGCTATGCGTAGAAGATTGTGACATGTTCAAAATGGAGTATCCAGTGTTATTAAGTTCTTTACAAAAGAAGGATTTATTTCAAATGAAATTAAACAGCGATTGGACAGTGTATATGGGGAAGCATCCTCCTCATATTCTATCGTAAAAGAATGGGCCAAACTTTTTCGGATGGGTCGAGAAAACATTGAAGAGGAAGAGCGTGCACGTCGACCCTTGGAGGTGCCAACTGCTGAAAACATCGCTCGCTGTTGTGGAAGCAGAAATTATGGAAGACCGGCGTGTCAAAGTTACAGAAATAGCAACAAGGTTGGGTTTTTCTAAAACAACAGTCTTTCTAATTATTCATGAACATTTAAACGTGAATAAGGTTAGTGCAAGATGGGTGCCTAGACTTTTTTCCAGTTCAAATAATATTATTAATAGTGGAATAAACCAGCTATTTTTTCTATGCTGTAAATAACTCTTATGTTATGTATGAATTTTCTGACCTACAGAACTAAAGAGATTTTCCTTAAAGCTCAGAAATTCAAAGAACTCATTCTTTATCTTATGTTTCCTCCACAACTAATATGGATGAAATTGGGAACATATACTATTATCGTTTTGTATTTTGCTACTTCCAAGGTAATATGCGAGATCATCAGTGCATTTGCAAGAAATTGCGTTTTTGTTCGAAATTATCTCGCCTTCATATGTATCATTGGAGAAGTCATTTCCATGCTTGAAAGAGAAGTTGGTTTCGTTTCATTTTCAAATAATATGACATAGGTGTGGAATAAATCTAGACAGTTCTGTGTAAAGTAGTAATTCAGCAGATCCAGATCTAGAGCAAATAAAACTGTAGGCAGTATTTTCAAAGGAGAAATATATCTATTTCTGTGAACACGGACCCTCTACTCACAACAAAACAGAACACTTTAATTCTTTTAAATAAACCGATAGATGATAATTTAAGGGACGAAACCGCGGAACAGGTCGGCAGCGCTGTCGGCGGAGGCGGGGAGTATATCCCCATTTCCCCTCCGCTGCGCGAGGCTTCAGTGTGAGTTAAAATCTTGCACAAGTAACACCGCCGACATAGCAGCCAGCCTCGCCGGCCGGCCGCAAGTCGCGAAACCGGTTGCGTGAAGGATTGTTCATCCTGTACTTTGCATAACAAACACTAATACTGAGAGCATGAGTGTAATTATTTGTTATTTTCATATATAAATATTTGTAGTCATATCCATATCATAGAATTATTAAAAAATGAATACATAAACCATCTTTGTTAATTCCATAACAGTAGTTTATAAATATTAATCATAATTATAATTACGAGTATTATTTGAAAAATACGAATATTGAGCATGAATATTTTAATTACATTTTACATACTTTACACCCTCTTTAGCTGCTTTGTTCTATGTTGTTAATACACACTGAAACCCTTTCTTAACCTCTAAGCTGTAGAAAATGTTGTCCAGATAATGCCAACTACCCCAAATTAATTGTACCTAAAACAATGCTACTAAAACTTTGTTGAGGTCATTTATTCATGTACAACACTGGCCTATATTCAAATGGCATTTACTCATATTAGGTGCTTCTGAATTTTTGTCTATAGACATCGCTTCACCCGAGCTGGGAGTAAAATGAATTTCAGGCCTTCATCGCGCGACAAACAATGCCATAAATAATGTCGCCGTAATTAGACCGGCAAGTGACATTTCGGCATGTCGCCTCACCTGAACCGCCCTCCTGAATCAAATTAACATCCCTTGTAATGGCCTAGGACGCTGGCAACTGTTGACGCTAATCTGAAGGAAAGCCTGTCCATTAGGTGGCAGCAGGTGTGAAACAGGATGACTTGAGAGATAAAGCCCTGGCTATGATGCACTTCGGGGGTAATGTGCAAAGCTTTGTCACCTTGAAGTTGCCTAACAAGAAGAGAGACTTAACCCCCTTCGCGCGCTCTTATTAACATGATATTATACAGAATCTCTGGAATAAGTTATACAGGAGTTTATTTAGGCTCTTCTGCCTGCTAAAGTGCATATAAAGTACAAAAGTAAATGACTTCAAAAACTTTTCTGCCATACGCGCTAGCCAAGTAAGATGAACCATGTGTGGAAGATACTTTTTATGTTTGTGCAGTCCATGCATCTGTTAAAGATAGTCAATCTTTATATGCAGAGTCTTCTCCTTTCCAAAGTGTTCCCAAATGAAGTGCTGTAAAAATTCAGCATATATCTATCACAGTAAAATAAATAAAATAAAAACTTTAAATATTCCTCTCTAGTTATTTTAATTTATTGCGACGCTTTTAACGATTCTCCTTATTTATAAAATTTAATTCATTCTTCCAAGCAGAAATTAAAAGGAAATGATTATTATCACATAAGTGATTTTATGAACCTTAATAGGTTTGGAATTCTTAAAAGGATTTAAATAAAATATAGTTCACACTGTTCAAAATCATCTGTTACTGTTTGAAAGTTCACTTTTAGTCGTTTTGTCGTTAATAAATGGGGTTTGGATGAAGTGTACACATATAGTATATATTGCCCGTTTATGTTCTTGGTTTGATTCCTAAGTTATCAATCAGGAAAAATCGGGGGAGGGATACGGTACAATTAGAGCACTGCATTAAAAATAGCACTAAATACATAAAATACACATAAAAGAAAGTTTGTGCTGATAAAACAATTACTAATTGAAAACCTTCTAGCAATAAATAATTTTATAATTTAATTTATTAATTAATTTATATGAATGAAAATCAGTTATTAACGAAATAGCTTTGTGTCAATATTATCTGAAGAACACATTTAAAAATCACGAAAACATATTTTAATTGCTATATTTTAATATTAAAACATCTAAAATCATTGAAAGGGCGAGCTTTTGACTGGAGACTTTCATCTACAAGTTTCTTGCCTGATACGAAATATTTTTCAGTATAATGTCAACGATTAAATATTTCTCCCTGACGGATTTTTTCCAGGTTTTTCTCAGTCTTCATAAATAACAAATGCCGGAGTGGTACCCTAAACTTAGGCTTTGAACGCTTTCTTCCTTAAAAAAAATCCTTTCCCAATATATCATTTCATTCTCATGTAGTGTTCATCGTCTTTGGTGCCTCAGTATAAATTGAAGACTATGATGATGTAAAGTCCTTCATTTTTGCCTTGGTTGTTTTATGACTAAGAGCGAGGACTTCAAGGTTGCTTTAGATTAATGACCTTTGGGTCTTGGACGTAAGGACGTTGCTTTTATCACTCTTGAACCAGTTCAGCACTGATCGTGAACATAAAATTAAGTTTTTGCACATAATGTTGAAATGTTACACCGTTGAAAGTTTTAATGTAATAAAAAATTTACTGTTAAGATAGTAAATGCCTAAGCTCATAATAGTTTTCGGATAAAAATAAATGATTGGCACAGAATTCATGAACAGTTTATCTGTAAAAAATTTAAAAGTTCCTGAAGGGTCTTATTTGAAAAAATAAATCAATTTCAACAAATATTATGGTATTTTGTGTTAATGAAATTGCAGAGTGAAATCAAAGCGAAAGAAAAGAAAAGGCAACGATCGTAAAGTGAAAGATAGGGAAGGAGGAACCTCTAGAGTGTGTGTTGCTGCATCAGCATATTAAATAAATTCTACAAACAGCTGTAAAAACTGTAAAGAGTAACAACGGCTCTTCGTTGTAGGAATATTCTATCAACGAAAGAAGTGAATCCGGTGTATTCATTGACACAAATTCTAAAGTTATAAATGAGCAATAAATTGGAGATGATTAGCAAAATACGAGAGGAAAACGGGATGGTATTGAAGAGGTTTCCTTTAAATAAGAGTAGCCGGAAATGCGCTAAACGCCTAGAGCTTATTCAAGTAAATGTTAAATAAATCAATTGTATTGAAATAAAATCTCAATTTTTCTCCCCCGTCTAAATTATTTTATGGAAAATGTGCAAAAGTTTGCCTTGGAATAAATTGAACAATTTTAATTATATTGAAATGTGAATAAAAGATATACGATTGTGGATTACTGTTAGTGCTGAAAGAGGCATTGTCTGGAATAAAAAAAAAAAAAAAGAAAAAAACTTTCAAGTAAGGAATCTGCATCTCTAAGGCAAGAATGCGATATATGTGTTTGGAAATGTAATCTGTTCTTTATTCTTATAATAAAGTATTTCCTCAGAAACGTAATTTTCTTGACACTGCTGAAAGTTAATTCTTAATACTCCAGTTGTGTTTCTTTTAACATACAAAATATTTTTTGGAATTGTGTGGTTTAAATTTTTAGAGACTATTTTATAATTCAGAAATAAATAAACCTCTTTCAGATGCAAAATAATAAAAGAAGTTTTCAGCAGAACTATAAATGAAATAACTACCCTTTTTTTCATTAACACCCGGTGCATATTTTCAATAAATATTAATTTATTTTTTAAATCAGATTATTGTTTTCCAACTAATATCCTACACTAATTATATTTAATTATAAATTCATCCCTATTTAGTTGGTGGTTAAACTAGAAGCCTGAATAAAAAGGACTCTAGGCATTACGAGTCCCCTCTTAAGGACTAAATCTCTCGCCTTAGGGATATCTTCGGGACATATAAGGATGAGAGAGTTCATAGTTCCGTGCTTGGAGGACAGTACCAGAGTTGTTAGAGCGTCAGCATAGACAGAAGATCCGAAATTTTCGTGTATGCTTCTTCTTTTCCAATTAATATTTTTGTTTATAGAAAATAATTTACCATTAGATTGCAAATGTGTTTAGCATATAAAGTAGATCATAGTACTAATGAGATTGATCTTATTCGTGTCACAATGAAATTTCTTTGATATGAACCATTTCAAAATGATACATTTGGCTAACTATGAAGAACTGATTACAATCTCCAAAAGAACCATAAACCCTAAACATATTCTTGCTGAACCCAAAACACGCCTCAATGACAATGAGGATGAACCTAAATCAGTATTGCCAACGCACTTATTCACTTGACTGAACTGCATAGGACGAAGGATGTATGATATATGTAGTTTTGGAAAATATAACGGTGGCATCTTTTCAGTTGACAGATGGTTCACCCAGTCGGGTGTAGAACACGCTTCTTAACAGTTGTAGCTGGCATTGGACTGACTGACCAATTGTGTTATGTAGTTGATCACAGATAAACCATTACATACGATGTCCTTCATATTCTTAGTTTTCAGTACAGTCTTTGTGCGGAACAGAAGTAAATTTTGATTATATTTATTTAAACAGGCTTCATATTTCTTAATTTGTCAACTGTGATAGTACTGGTTTATTTTCTGTTACATTTAAAGTGTAAATAATGTTCAACATTTTCTTTGTCTCTTGTGGCTTGAAAATGAATATGCAGATTTTTACTCCAAGACTTGCTTTCTGAATTTTTTTCTTAAAACCTCAAACGGCATTAATTTTAGGCACAATGAACTGTATCTTTATTTAATTTTATTTCATTCATTTTTCTGGGGAATTTCGATGTTAAGATCTATTCCGGCTATTTAAGATTAATTGATGCAAATTATAACCTTAGATATTTCCTCAGTGATGCACGGTGGCGTAGCAATGAAGGTTCAACATGAACTCTGAAAATCGGCAAATACGTTGTCCGGTCTCCAGGTTTAGGGGTTTGCAAAGTGCTTCTTTCCATAAAAATTCAAATTATGTTTCATGTTAAAGGTACAGTACCGGACGGATTAACAGACACATACTTTGGGTTCGCAAAAGAAATTTAAAAAAGGCGATATGCAACATATTTGCATGTAACAATCTCTCGACAACGTCCTTCTAATTTTTAAATTTCATCTCACACAGCTGTTGGCCTGAAGGCTTATTATCGGAGTCAACACTTATCACTCATAACAAATAGAGAAAAATATTCATCAAAATTTCCCTCCCTCAAATATGGAAGCAATGTAAATCGTAATTGTAAATTTTTGTCTCCTTTTGCTTGAAATATAAATCCTGGAGATGCTAATTTTTTTATGGTTAGACGAGTCTTTAATGTCTCCAATTTTATAAGCATGTAGTTTTCTAGAACTTGGAGATGCCAATACTTCGTAATCAGAGCAACACATTCCTCACATCTACTTTATTTACAAAAATATCTTCATTATTTAGTCATCTGGAGGTAGGTTTATATTCAATTGAATCGTTGCAAGAGGACGCGTGAAGTTTGCACAATTTTTCTACGCGACATTTTTTGTTCTAACATAGCTTTAATGAAAAATACTAAATTGATGTAAATGGATGATGCATAATGAAGAGGAACCCACAAGTTAGTATCACTATTAAAATCGACAATGCTGGTCTTACTAACAAACCATTCTTAATAATGCTTCACATCAATAATTACAACGTATGGTAATATAAAATTCTGTGTGCTTTAGTAGCAAGCATTGGGAGGGGAAGGTGAAGGTTAATATGTGTTCTAGTTTGTCCATATAATATTTTCCAGCATTAATTAGGCGTTAGTTAAGCCAAGAATGTTCATTACTTAATACTAATGCCAATATTAAAATTAATTGAACATTGATAATGTAAGATATAACATTTCATGTGTATTAAAAGAAAAACTTTGGTATTGTCTATTTTCAAAAGGAAAACAGTGACAACTTCAATGAAGAGCATAAAAATAACGGTGTGCTCAATCCTTGTGCATTACACCACTAATATCCAGTGTCCCTTCTTATTTTAAAGCGTTTGTATAATCAGAACTAAGTAAATTTTCACATTTATTTAAATCTGGTCCTCTAGTCACTCTTTACCCTGTCTCCCGAAGGCTAATGTGGGCTGTCAACAAATATAATATTCTTCAACACTTATGCTGGGGTGAGACGGCTGAGAAGAAGAGATAAGATAGTGTGACTGGACATGGACAGAGTGGAGAGAGTAAGGCGTGTACATTGAAGCAAACTCCTCTCTATTAGTTCCACAAAGATAGAAGTGTATTAATAATAATAATAATAATAATAATAATAATAATAATAATAATAATACAGTAGTTTCACGCACTATTAAAATATTATTGCTTGAAAATTTCTCTTATAGCCATGTATTAATAAGTTTATTGATGAATAACTATAAGCTGAAATAAGCGGAACTATTTACGAACTAGGAGAGGTAAGATATTTACGCATTTGTTCTCATTCGGTGCTACCTTTCGTTAAACAGAGAATAATTGTAAACGCTGGAATGCAATCTGTCCTGAAGAGAGTTTTACATAGAGGTGTGTGCTCACGCCGCGTGCCAGTACGCATAACATTAATTTTTTTCTAACTTTTTCAATCGCTGTGTTTTTTTCTTTAGTTACAGTGGATACCTATACAGAGATTAGGAAACATTTTTGAATTTAAATACTACTGAGAGCTTAAATTTGAAAACGTTCTATTGAATTTCCATGATAGGTAACGTTTGTGAACATTAAATCTGTTACAGGAAATATAGTCAACGGTACCTATTTATGAAAATAAATTTAAAACTTTTTTGTATCAAATGAACATCAAGAAAAGCAATAAATTATGTATTTACTACAAGCAGCTGACATCATAAGCAAAGGCTCCCTATTCACATTAGCATAAAAGCAGCAATGTTTCTATCAAAGTTCACTGTTGTCGCTGTGCGCGGAGAATGTGGCAGAGTGTATAATTGCTAGGAACTCTGCCAAGAGCGGCAGATAACACCACTTGTTCGTTGCGTGTAGTCGCAGCGGAGTAGTCATTTGTCCTGCCCGCTCTTCTACTGGTCCCTCCGGGAGAGTCGTTCAGACTGAAGAATTGGTGCTCGCTGTCCATAATTTGCTAGCTGCCTGCATTGTACATCTCTCTTTTGGGTTTGTGTTTGTTCAGACTTTCGTATAAGCTAACTTAATTCTAGCTTTTAGTGCACACACAATCATAATAGCTGCCTAACATCCTGCTTTGTTAAGTAGATCTCACAATTCGATGAAATATATTTTTTTTCAGGTGTACTAGACAATGCAGTATGAAATATAAAGTAGTTTTGCTAAACTTTTGACTAAAATAGCCCAGTTTTATGTACACTAATTATTTCTTTTCCTTTAATGATTATTCTTAAGACATTTATTTTTTACTGCATTCACTTATAAAACAAATTTCTTAACATTAAACATTTAAGAACATGAAGTAATGTCTTATTTTCAGTAATGCATAATTTTATTTTTTTGCATGTCACATTAATCCATGCTCTTCCAACCTGCGAGGGTATTGCTGAAATCATATATACAATTACAAATATTCATTAAAAAGCACCAGATATGCCCTTATTTCCATAATATTTTTGAATGTACATATTTTTGATCATTTTGATACTTTGGAAACACTTATTCACAGTATCGGGAGGATAAGTGCTGCTTTCATTGCAATATTTCAGGATTTGCTAAATAGCCCTGATTTGAAGGCAAGTTTGACTTATATTAACACCAGTTTTCCAATTTTGACAATTCTCATACGACTGTTTAAAAAGCATAATGAAAACATTCCCTCAGTTGTTGAAAATATAAAAGACATTAAAGAACATTTGGAACATTGTATATGGAATATTGCTGAGGATGTTAGATATAGACTAAAATGCAGAAAAACAACATTGATTATCAAACAATGTGTAAAATAGAAAACATTCTCTAAATGAACATGTCGACATGAAAAGGTTATTATACCAGCAAGTATGTGCCTCTAATATAATTTGACGCGGAGAGCAACATTTTGATATACAGAAATGTTTCTCAAGAAGAGTGACATGTTAGTGATTATAACTGCAATGCTGCATAACATTGGTAAACTTATCTATATATTCAAATTCATATTTTAGTAAGATTAATAAGAAGTAGATTTTAACTGGTTTAATAATAGTTGAATGATGAATTTATTTCTCATGCATCAACATACAAAATATTTATAATTAAATGAACAAAAAAGCCAATTATAATTAAAATAGAGCAATAATACTAATCAAAATTTAATAAAAATATGTAATTAGTAACTTCTTTATAACATTATGAATATATTTCATGCTTTTTAATTCTTAATACTTCAATGCAAATATTGCAATTTGATTAACTCAGACCCGTAGTTTCTGGTTCATCAGCCGCTACGCACTGAAATATAATACCAGGGGACGGACTGTGGTCCAACAAAAATAAAACAGTACTGTAAATAATTAATAACATTTATTAATCGAGGTCAAAACCTTGTATCGTAAAAATCATAACTTTTAAAATAGAGTGCTTTTTTGATTTTCATGCCAATTATGTTATAATGTATGGTAATTTTCAGTTGATTGTTCGTAATTAGTTTAGACCTATGTGAAGTAAGCTAAGTAGACAACATTTCACTATTTGCGTTATCACAAGAACTTAAAAAGACTTTCAATAAGACCATTTTAATATACTTGCAATATAGTTTTACGTGGTGCAGATACTAGAATAGTTCTTCTATTTATTTTATTCCTCAGAATCCTCTCATAAAACTGTAAGATTAAGATTGGCGTATTTTATACTTCAAGATAATGTAACATAAAGTTTGTGTTCATATCCCTCTGCATTTATTAGTACTCCCTTTATGTGCATAACTGTTCCTGCACTGCGATTAGAGCTCGTGTTCTTTGTGAACTTGTCACATGGAGGTCAGTGGTGATTCTATTCGCTACAGGCCATCCGTTATCGGCTGTTCCTCACTGTTGGTTCTCGGTGGAGGTGGCGTTCTATTGTTAGAGAAGGAAGGCTAACCTCACTGGGTGGTGCCAGCTGGTGGTTGGAGCTAAGATAGAATAGCGATATCCCCAGGGTTTCGATCTTCGTGAGCCCAAAACATTCACAAGGACCCGACACAAAGGCATAGGAATAGGCTTTCCAAATACTTAATTGTTACCACTTTATGTTTGAAACTGTGCTACAGTAAGATATAGCTCTGGAAAGACATAATTATTCATTTAACTGAACAACATTTGATTAAAGTTGCTATGAAATGATTAACCCGAGTAGTTTAATTAGTTTTCTATTCCGAAACAAATGATGCTCCTTTATAATTTTATTAGTAAAACTGTACACTCCTTCTAAAAGGGGGGGGGGAAGATAAAATGCAAATCGCAAAATGTCATTTAATATTTTTATTCACACTAGTGTTTTGATTGACTAAATAAATATTGAATTAATAATTGCCAGTTTATTTGAAAAATTCTTGACTGCAAACTAAACATCGCGTGCCTTGTTTACAGTTTTTCTGGGAAGAGACATTGTGGTAGCTTTCCTTCACTTTTCGCATGTTGATGATGATGGGGCAATGGCTGAATGAATCGCAGGGGAAATCGGAGTACCCGTAGGAAACCTGCCCAGGCGCCGCTTCTGCCACAAATCCCTCTTGACGGTCGCTAGAATCAAATCCGGGCCGCCTCGGCAAGAGGCATGCAGCAGAGCAACGGTGTCGCCTTGAAAAAGGTCATGAGTAAAACCAATCCACCCCAGGTTTCTTTCTGTTGTGATGACATCAATTACCTTTCATCGAATTACTTAAAAATGTAACGCGAGGGCCAGATTTATGGGTGAAATTTTTCAGTAGTTACAATTGACCTAGGAAGTGAGCAGATGTTAGGTTCGTCTGACATTTTAAATGATAAAAATGACAATTTGTTTGAAAGTAGTATATTTGCTACATTTCTCAGATGATTTATTGCTGGAATTGTAAATATCTTAACTTTTGGCAATGCTGAATACTGGTTAGGAAGCGAATAGGCATTAGTGTTATAAACTTTGTGATTAAGAATGTGCACATTTATTGATAATATTATGCCTTGTTAGAAGCCCCAAAATTCATGTAGAACTCGAGAGAACTGATTTTAAGATAAGAATAAAAAATTGTTTATAAAATACCTTAATTAAATTACTGATGTTGTGCACTGCAATTCCTGATTAAACCAATATTCTGATTCGCTTCAGTTTATGTCATAAAATACAAATCTCAAACAATAGGTATGAAAACAGTTTATATTTTTGTAAAGGTGCTGCACTTGGAAATCCTTAATAATAACCGCACGACGAGCAGAGACAGTTTTTTGCAAATAAATTCCTATTGGTACTTTAGCTTACTATTTTAATGTTCCTTTTTATTGTACAGCCATTTATACAATGGATTATTTTAAATGGGAACTTTAAAAGTGTTAATACAGTAATGATAAGCTTTTTTAAAAGCTATTTGCTACGAACTTGCTGTTTGGAAACCATGTGGTGAGGTATTTATATCAAGGGTTATCACTGATGACTATGAAGGGGTTAGTAAACAAGATCAGAAGGGGGAACTGGACTATTAAAATAATAATTGTCCATCACAGAGCCACTTGGGAATCGAAGTTTCAATATCTTGGCGGAAGGCAAAGCTGTCTAACAAACTACCTTCACAGTGCCGATGTGGAGTAAAAGATAATACGAAAACCTGCCAAATAAGTCATATTCATTGCTTTAAATGATAAAAAGTCTGTAGAATATGGGATGCTATAGAACGCATAAAATTGAAAAAGTTTTATAGTTCAAGAGACAGTTGTATAAATATTGAAGAACCTGTTTCTATTTTATTGGAAAACTGTAAATAGACAGGTAGAACTGATTTTGTTTGAAAAGTTATTTCTTTATGTTTATTTATTCTAGGATTGCTGTAATTAGCATATTCTTTCTTGAAGAGTAGCAAAATATCTTTCCTCTCTCTTTTATTTCCTTTTATTTTGAATTTTTATACGCCTGGATAAAGTAGTTAAATAACAGATGTGTTTCCGATTTTATACCGGATGTTGTTGAACTATAGAACAATAATTTCGGAGTTATGGAGAAATATAATACAAGCAATTTGAAATAAGGAGTGTATAAGTCACGATGAAAATTAATAACGTGGAATTAGATGCTGATATATCAGTGTTAGAGAGAAATTAGGTAAAAATTGGTCATAGACTGTCCAAAAAACTGCTTTGTGAGCGATAAAATCTCGATTTTCAATAACTCCTTGTCATGTGCCATAAAAATCCCTAAAATTTATGCTGTGCATGCGTAAGATGTTAAAAATATGTAAATGGATAATAATATTTCTTTTTAATTGTCCCGCTATCACTCCGACTACTCCGAAGAGAGGTGCTTCACAACTCCCGTCCGTTACCGTGTGGTATCATTTCGAATGGAAGTTTCATAAATCAGAGTTGTATTTTGGTTCGTTTATAAGCCTAAAGCCATAACTTTTAATTTTGAACATACTGATCAACTCCTTATCTGAAATTGCTCAAATAGCTTGTCTAAGACTCTTCTACAACCTCTGAGATTATTGCAATGTAGTTTATTAACTCACAAGATTCATCATGATGAAATATTACAAGGAGCTGGTAGATCTTTTAGTGCATTATTTGAGATTTTGATTAGGGGGTGAGTTTTTCGTAAGGGTTTATTCATAAAAGTGTCATTAAGACCTTTAAAGATGTATTATCGTAAAAAGTGGAACGGTTATCAATATGTTGCGTTGGGGGAGGATTGTTAATTAGTTGATTAATGACATTTGTTATTTTAATGATCCCATTCTGGTATTGTCGATTTATGAAGGTGAGATGTAATGTAACTAACGTCTCTCACTGACGATGATCTGTCGTGATGATTTCCAATGGAGAGAAGGTTTTTCAGGGTGTATTTAACTGACATTAGGGTCAAAGGGAAGGAATGGGATTCGTTGCGTTCAATGGGTACACGTCGAGAAGTAGGTCTAGTTCACAATTTAATATACGAAACACTTCAGTTTTTTGAACGCTGTGCCGTTCGTCTTAAGAGTCGGGAATTTGAATATGACGCAACATTGGGTTTATCAGCCCTGACTATGCTAATCAAATAGCTATGTGAACCTGACCATTTGAAATCTTTAACATCCGCTATAGACTTATGAGCCACGATTATAACACGCACGCATTCCGTCGTCTTTGAACTTTTAATTAGGAATTTACACTGCTTATAAACTTCGATATAAACACTTAGAAAACGGCTTCGAAATTAGAATTCAGAATAACACTGTCTACCGGCGTCCAAATCAAGACTTATAAAAAACGCGGCACTTATCGGAATGACAGTTGACGCACTGAGCGAAACTGACTCTAAAGGCTCGAAAACTTCTTTGCATGAGTTGAATTGGGAACTGTTAAGACGCTATTTTACCCCACGAAAAGATTATAGAATCTCGGTTTAAATCCAGCTTTCTGACTAGCTACTACAAACTTGTGACAACGGGTCTAATTCGATATTATTTCCTACGGAAAAAAACGCCTTTTCCTATTCGACAGTTTTTTAAAGTTTGTTCGGTATAAACATCCCTTCAACTCCTACACCTAACTCTCTCAACCGGTAGCACAATAAAATTCTCTAAAAGTGTTCACAATAACAGAGGGACCTTGTTATTACAAAGGACAACCCTCCTTTCGTACGTATGTCTTTTGTTAAATGGTTTCCTAAAGAACGAAGACAAGCGCTTCCTGTGTTAATATTTCTGTCTACATGACATATATTCAGAAATGTGCATTGATACATGGTTCGTGAAATTACTTATTACATAGAGAAACATGTACACAATCAATAAAAATAACACAAATAATCATGGCTGTAATATTAATAATTTAAATAATAATCATTATGTACATAATGGTATTAAATGGAAATTTTTGAGATTAATTAACATGAGAATGATAATGAGGCATGAATACTGTCTCAAAAGAATGCAGAAGAAACTGATTTATAAAACGCTGTTCTTTTTCGTCTGTAAATTGTTATAATTCCAGTTAGACAAAAACATTGCATGTTTTCTGTTCTTGGAGGGACATAGTGTCAATTTATGATGAATATTGTTTTTATTTTCTATTCTAGATTTAAATATAATAAAAGTAATATACTTTTATTGCAATGAGATATTTCGCCGAGAGAATTAAAAATAGAATCATGGACTGTTTCCATAAATTCCTAGCTATTTCTGTTTCATTGTAGAATAACTTTGTATTTTATTGTTTCATAAACGCAAGTTTGAAATAAAAATAAAACATTTTAAAGCTAATTCTTAATTTTGTTGGTTAAACACTAACAAATTAGCCCACTTACCATTAAGCTACTTTTTATGATGCGGAAGCATTGACCTTATATACTTCGGCAATAAATGATTTATTTATCTGGCAACTGCGTTGAATTTACACCTGAACGTAGATGAGTTGAATTCGGTTACTTTAGGCGTCTATAGAATCCAAACTTGTTTTCCATCATATCATCTATTCTACTCTATACATCATCTCGAAAGACCGCTGGATATTTTTATCACCCGCACGGCTTTACCCGGACTCTAAAGTTAAAATAGAAAAGTTATTTTGTTCTTCACGATCGCCTATCCATCAGCATAGTTCAGGTAATAAGTTTTGCGGTCGGTGGAAGCATTTTTCCTCACCCTTAAAAGGAAAATGAAGACACCTTTAGGTCCATTTTTACTTTATTTCAATAGTTATCACAAAGAGCAATGACAAGTAATAGAGACATTAAAAGCATAGAATAACTTGCAATGATAAAAAAGAAGGAATAAAAAAGCATCATCCTTAAAGGGATACAACTGTATTCCTTTAGATATTTTTAAGGAAATACGTATTAAATTATAAATACAGCTTTATAACAAAAATATTTTTTTTCTTTGAAACTATTTTATTAAGTATCTAGACATTTTGTAGCTTCGGTGAAAATTGTATAATAATATAACAGGAACTATTTTAAATTTTAAAAGTTTGCTATTCGCTAAATCTCTAAGCGATAATGTATTCCTTTCTGTGATCAAAAGAAATAAGCAGTGAGATGAGGTTACCTAGGCAACAAAAGTAATTTTTTCGAACATATTTAGTTATTTTTATGTACAAGTACATCGGTTTTAAGAAAATTTTAATCATAAATAAAATTGTCCTGGCTAGAATAAATATGTTCAGGCAACAGTTATAGATGATGATAAAATACTAAATTATCTGCCGATATATAATATCAGAATACTTTCCAAACGTTGCGAATACTAACAAAATATTAACACAAAGCATCTTTTACACACTTTTAAAATACGCATATATTACCACTTACCCGTATCTGAAATCCACATTATCTACTTTACAATGCCGCATTCTATTTTAAGAAACCTCAGAACACTGTTCCATTTTATATCCTCGCGATTTTAGAAGTTTATGCGTCCTTTATAACTCGATAAACTTATAAATTATTCAATGGGAGGAGTCTAGGAGCCTCGGAGTAATTTCCGTTCGGTACAAAGGTTAACCCTACTCTTGTCAAATTCTTTGCCATTTAAAGTTTATCATAAGAACTATATCAGTCCAGAAAGCAATTTCTTCCTTAGAGTCACGCATGTTTACAAAAGACAGTAAACTAAATTATTCGATTACGTACGTGGGCTTTGCTGATCACAAAGTTTGCGACACGCTAGCTAAACCATTCAGATATGCACTTTTAAGGACGAAATATGTCAGATTGAAAACCAAATTCATTGAACATAATTTGCTGTACTTTTCTGACAGAAAACGCGCAGTACAATGCAAACTTATCTAAGTATACTGGCCTTTCATTTCAAAACTCGTAATTTGAATAACCGCCTGTTTAAAATACATTTAATTTAAGCAGAAACACACAATGTACATATTAAGGAGAATATTTAAAACCAATGTTGATTACATTGTAGGTTTCAACCTCTCATACCAGTCCTACTCTTGAAAATGCAAATGGCACCTATATCTTATAATGCTTAAGTTTTAAAGAGGAATCCTTTATTGTCATATCCTGTTCTTTCTATTGTTTCCTGTAAATCTGTATTGTTATTTGAATTGTACCAAAATAATAAATAACATTTTACTTTGGGTATTATTAACAGTTCTTAATAGTGTAGTAATTCAGTCATTTCGAAATTCCTAACTAATCCACTTATATACTGTTTTTATATTAGACTATACACCATTTTGAAACGATCGAATCGTCTTTAATATTCAAGTACCACAAGACGATTGTCATTTAAGCGTTTAATGCGGAGTCGCTGGAGTTAAA
Source organism: Metallyticus violacea (assembly GCA_030762175.1). Taxonomy (NCBI): domain Eukaryota; kingdom Metazoa; phylum Arthropoda; class Insecta; order Mantodea; family Metallyticidae; genus Metallyticus; species Metallyticus violacea. Next base: position 17,258,149 of record CM060838.1, on the reverse strand, counting down.
ACGTAAAATGAAGTGAACATTTATAATCAGAATACAAGTTACATTAATTTCTCAACATTTTTGTGGTTTTAATGTTCTTTTTCAATATTTAAATTTATTTTAAATATGTAGTTTCATTATTTACGAAAATAACAACTATCTAGATACATAAACACACTTGGTTTGCTATTTTGATTTGTTAAAATTTTCTACACTTTTATAAAGAAATAATTTATGTTTCTGCTAAAATATAACTGGTTCTTAACGTGTGCACTGTAATAGTATTGCTAACAATTACGTTTATGGCAGACAATAACAATAATATTCAGCAGGTTTTAATCAATTATGCTTGTTTTATAATGAAAAATATAGATGAATAGCGGTATAAATCTTAATGTAATAAATATTATAATTGTTCTTACTTGGTATTTAGTAAAATATCAGCTTTAGCAGGTAAATTACGTTTCCAATTAGTACGCAAGCGCACAGAACTTTTAAAACATATCCGCATAACTTTAGAAGTGTATCTCATAAGTACATAATTAAATTAGTTTATGCCAATAGAGGTCTGAAAATGCTGGTTTCAAGTTTACATTTGTCTAGGACACTTAGGTCTTCGCTAGAGTGTTTAAAGGAAGGCATATTAATATTGGTATAATAAATCATTGTGTTAAAAGTATTAATATTAATATGAAACATATTATTACATATGCCTTAAAATAAATAATCAAAATGTCCACATTCTGCTTGAATATAGGCCTCAATTTGAAGCCTTATTGTGCCGGAAGTTGATTCCAAATTTTATCTAATAATTTGTCTCAATTACCTGCTGAAAACAAATATTCCAACAATTTTAAATTGTCCCCTCCACAAGTTTAAGTCCAGAGGATTTAAATTTCTCAGTTATACGTGGAGACAACTATATTTCCTCCGGCCAGAAAACCCTCGATTCAAGCAACAGTTCGTATATGAAGTGTGTTTCTAGAAGAATGATTAATCATACCGGACAAGAAATCAGGTATTTTAAAACGTTTCTTAAAAGGATCACCTTCCCGGGGCAATGCAACTTTTAAACACGACCTCTATTTAAGCAGACAATGGACAAAGCATTTTTCTTTAAGTTAATGTGAAGAACCGAATAGCATTGACTTGAAAATCAAGTATTTCTAAACCCTTATTGTGTAAACTATATGTATTTTTACATAATTACGAGAAACTCATTCCTGAACTGTATTTTTTAAACATCCTGTTATAGTAGTATTTGGAGTATTAAAAATAAAAGAATCACGATATCACACAATCGCCTAATTCAATAATATTTACCGGAAACGTCTTGTTCATTGTGTTGTAACATCAAGAATTACTTGGTAAATTTAAAAAGTAAAAATCTGAAACCTCTGCTTAGGTGTTACTTTAACAAAAAGTTAACTTAAGGCTTTTATTCTGATTGGTTAGCTAATTAAGTATTACTGTTGTTGATAATATCTATCTCTTTTACTAGATGAAACCACAAGTTGAAAATAAGATACACTACATTTATAGGATTTTATATTTGTGATTTTTATGGCTGTCTGGTGTATGAACAATAACAAGAAAAGAAGAAAAGCATGGATGGAACCTTTTATAAAAAAAATTAAAATGAATAATTGTGTCTGCTTTGCTTTAGCCTGTGAAAAATTCTATTGCATCAAATTAAAACTACCATGACTTATATACAGCCACTTTTCTTTCTTTCTTTCTTCCTTTCTTTCTTTCTTTCTTTCTTTCTTTCTTTCTTTCTTTCTTTCTCTCTATGCTAGTTTTTATGAAAGTAATACAGTCACTTTTAAGAGATACAATTTTTGTTCTTGTCTTTGTAACATTATCATGTTACATCCTATAGAAGGCGGTGTTCTTGTATTACTACTGCTACGCTTTCCTCGAGACCGCGAATTTAATCGTAAAATATGACTGAACCATTTTGAAGAGGCATCAGCCACCAATAAAATGTTTTCCAGCTTGCACAGAAAACATTTTAACATAAAATTAACGCAAAAAATAAACAGACTACTATGTGTTTAGCCAGTTCAATTTGTGAATGAATTTTCCTATTGACTTAAATAGGTTGAAACAATTAACAAGTTTACGCCCCCTCCGTGGCCTAGTTGTGCTTGTGGCTACTAATTTCCTTTGTAAGCTTAAAAACTGATTTTCTTTGGATATTCCGTTCCTGATTACTGGAATATTGTTGCATTAAAGTTATTATACACGCAATAAAAACAACTTTATTTACTAAGTTTAAATGTATTCCTATGTTATAAAATATAAAAATGTATACATTTTAATTACGATGAAAAGCAAATGTAACTAAAATGCAAATTTGCACCAGACATTGTTCTGAGATCCCATTGTTAAGCTACAGAAAGATTGGAGCGGAAATTAACATTCATCTTCTGATGAACTTCTCACCCCGAATACCTTATCATGATTTCCAGCAGACTACCTTTACAATGTAGCAATCAGCTTTCCGCTATGTGGTTAGCTCTATATCAAGTTACTTCATATTCTTGCTTACTTCCCTTCATCATAGAACACAAGGTCAATATGTCACCCATAGGGCTCATTATCATCTGAAACTTTAAAAAAAATTTAAATAAAGTTATATGGTTTATTACGCAAAAGAAAATGTAAAACAATTCAGAACAAACAGGTGAAGATGGTGACATGTAGTAACATGGTTAGACACTCCGTCTTCTAAGATTGTACTTTCTAACGGGCCATCGCCAAGTTCCTCCGCACTCAGGTGATGTGCACTCCTACATTTCTGACATTCCTTCCTCCCTTTCTTCGAAACCGGTTTTTAGCAGATAATCCACCCACCGTTGTTAAGGTTTGGACTTTGGAGTGTGTACTTGCCTTGGTGATTGATTAAACACAATTACAATACACTCGGCGCACGATCAGTGGTGCTTACTTAGTGAAATCTGGGCTATACAGTAGCTGCGGAACGACTTCTTGATGGCCATTTATCTTGGCACTGAATGAGAACAAAGTAGCTTTCTCCCGCATTTTTTCTGTCATTCATCTGCTAAGCCATTTGCTGCGTGTACGCCCTAACACAATTAATACACGATAAATATGCGGATAGGAAACTGGCTGCGGTACTGTGGGTAATGACGAAGTACTCTTGTGACCGTCAGGCAAGTGAACTGATATTAAACACCATTCCTTATAAATGGAAAGTGTACATAGACATACTGCAGATTTCTCTTCGTTTTCTTCTACCGGCCAATTTCATTTTTATCGCCTTAGCAAAGTTTGATGCTTTAATTCTCTATTGTATTTACATAATCAGGTTCACTGCCTTATAATTTAAGTAGTATGGATTTCGGGTGAAAATATAGAAAATAAACAATATCTACTCATTAATGTTTATCATGAGGAACCGTAATAAAATAGTTAGAGCATTCAATTTCTTTGCGACAATATTTAGCGACCGTAACTAAAAATATAATGACAAAGAGGAGCCAAGGCAGGAATCTTAAAGGTACTCCAGTTTTATATGCCTCTCTACAACTTCTCACTTTTCACTACCATCATACGACACAGTGTAGTCACACCGACAAACTTAGAAAGTGGGCTACACTAATATCTAATGGGATCACTGCGTATGCATTGTAGTTGGCTTCTATACATGTAGAAAGCGTAGATTTTGTGGTAATCATCTCAAACATTAAAGAAAAGAGAATTTCTAAGTAATGCTCACGTCATGAAACTGTTCCTCCGTTAAAACTCACGTTATTATTTTAGACTATTTCAATAAAATACTCTGGCTTCGCTACACCGCAACGATTTTACCATATCAGTGTTCAATCTTAAAATTAAAAATTATTAATTTGCACGAAATTTAAATCCGGAATGTTTGCAGAGAAACTTATCCCGTTATATTTATGCTTTTTTAAACATAAACAGCCTTAAATATGCACTATCTGTTCTAAATTATTCCACACTATATAACACCACTTTGCAGTCGGAAAGCAAAGCTGAAATTGAATGCATACGTGTGTATTTGCGTAGCACCAAAGGGAAGTCGAGAGGCGGGAGAATGGAGCATTGGTCGACTAAGTAAGCACTCTAGGCTATTACTTTCTCAGCCGCAGCTATCAGAGAGGGTTTACCTTACATAAGAATTCGGGTTATAAAAAAACAGCAGTCATCTCTCTCTCTCAAGACTGTTGTCATGTTCGTCAGTAAAGCATCGATAAATGTTGAATGTTAAATGTGGAATTAAACATCAAAATCATTGACGTTCCTAAAGCTAAGCGGGGTTCCAATTGGACCGCAGTTTTATTATTTAATGACATAAATGTGTTTAGGAAATGCCAAAGTTTAATGTATTTTAAATGTATTAAAGTTCAAGATAATTAAACAGTTTTTTAAAATATGCGAGCGATCTTAACATTAAATATTAATATAGAGGTTAGGCTCCACTTCATAGCCTTTGGTGTTACATAAACATTTTTCGAAGTTGGTAATAAATAAGTGCACTATTCTGGTTTATTTCGTGTCCATTGTTGCCATGAATTTATGAACACAACGTTTTTGTACATTCTTGGTTATTTCATTGTTGAGTTCAAAGTTTTCTTTCAATCACTAAAAAAATATAAGTCATCAATCTTGTACCTGGCCTTTGAACAAATAATTGTGCCTACAGTTGTGCAGTTACTCAGAAAAAAAAGTTAAGACGAGAGGTATACGATATGAATAAAGCGATGTCAAGTTTTGCGTCTAATACAATGTAGTGACAGTGAAGATGAACACGATATTTTCTTAGATGTGTCGGAAAATGAAGATGCTTTAGAAATAGAAGAGGATGCTACAGTTGAACAAGAATGTGCTTCAGGAAACAGAGTAACGAGCTATGCAAATATGTTACGCATCTTTTATTACCAAGAATGGTACAGTCTGTCAATTCACTCGCCCACCAAAAGCATCAGGTCTCACACCACCATTGCAGTGCTCCCAGATTTGACGAATTCATCTAAAATATTCAATCTGTGGTTCATTTAGATATTTTTTTATAAAATCATAGAAATGATTGTGATTTCACCAATAAAAATACGCAACGTGCTTATGATTTGTGGATTGAGAAAAATCCGAATAAGCAAAGAGAATGGAAGACAACAAGTTGAAATTGTATGCATTTTTAGGCATTCTCATAACAATGGGTGCATTGAAAGCCAGGCAGGAATCTGTGTAGTTTCTGTGTACTGAAGATGTTATGTACAAGAGGAACATATTCCTTGCTACAATATCCCATGTTAGATTTCAGCAAGTATGGCCTTTCATTAGATTTGATGACAAAAGAAATAGGGATATAGAAAAAAGATAAACTGATAACTCAATATGTTAAATACATTTAAAGACATTTTTGGTTTTATCATGAGCTTATAATCTTATTCATCCTATCGTTAAAAGAACCAGGTTTGATTTATTTCTCCAATTTATTTAATAATAGCAGATGTGATAATACGAGGTGAGATAAAAAATAACGGGAATATTAATTTTTCTTAAAGAGTCCTTATTTATTCATCAACATTCATTCTATCCCCTTCAAAGTAATCCCCTCCAGATGTAATACACTTGCCAGAGCTTTTTATAATCTTACAAGCACTTCTGGAACTCAATTTTTGGTATGCCTTCAGCGATTATGTTTTTACCTCATCAATGATGGCAAAACGTCGTCCTTTAATGGTTTTATTGAGCCTCGGGAATAGAAAGAAGTCGTAGGGGGCCAAGTCCGGCGAATATGGTGACTGAAGTAACATATAGGTTTTGTTTTTTGCCAAAAAAATCACGAACAAGCAACGAGGTGTAAGCAACAATCGCGGAACAAACTTTGCTGTCACACGTTCCATGCCAAAAACATCCGAAAAAATTGCTTGGCATGAACCAAATGATATACCGACATCTCTGATAGTGAGTCGGCGATTTTCCGAAGCACTTTCTTCACTTCGACATTTACTGATGTGCTAGGACGTCCAGGGCGGTAGTCATTTTCAACGTCTTCACGGCCCTCTTTGAAACGTCTGTACCACTCGTAAGCTCTTGTCTTGCTCATAGTGTATTCGCCAAAAGTCACAGTCAACATTTGGAATACTTTGTGGCACTTTATTCCACTTTTCAAGCAAAATTTAATACAAATGCTTTGATCCATCTATTTCGAAAGTAAAAAAATCGCCGAGCACACCAATACACGTCTAACATTTTCAACTTTCAACAATGAACTAAACATTCAAAACAGCTGAAAACGCCAGAAACACGTGTACCAACAAGCTTAAAAAAATTGAAAATCCGATTTATGAGGCTGGCGAAATTAAAAAAAAAATGCTGTTATTTTTTGACCACATCTCGTACGTTTGCAGAATTACACCTGCGGTATGTAGTTCACAATCTACAGACTTTGCGAGAAGACAAATGCAGTTAATACGACAATAAATTAAACACAAAACCACATAATAAGATTTGGAAAGATAAAACACACAGAAAGTTAAATAGGGATAGGTTAGCATGTTGGGGGCTATTTGCACAGGAAGGCACATAGTCAAATTTTGGTCATTTACTATGCAAAGTGAGTGGAATTAGGAGCGCTTTGTTGGAGTAAAAGGGAGCCTTGAGTTTGAATGCATGTGTGCGCTTTGAGCGAGTAAGCTAGTACGAGTGAGCGCGCGTGATTATAATTGTAAATATATTTGATACATTATTTTACTGCAGGTGTCTGTGTAATGAATAACATGTACGGTGGAAAGAACCGTGCGTGTACAAATATGTTTGAGCAATAAACATTGTTCGTTATTTACAATTACTACTACTTAAGTTGTCTGCTTAGAAAGTAGTCAGCACAAACAGTTACGATAATACAGACTAAGGATGCATGAAATATAATAATATGCATATATATATATATATATATATATATATATATACATCTCCGGATGAACACGACTGCTCATTCTGACATGCCATTTGTTCAGCAAATCCCTCATTTAAACCATTCCTAATATATTTAGTGTCAATATTCGGAAGTACTTTTAGAACATAGCATACTTAAACACTTTAGGATAATGCCATTATATATACACATACATTTATCTTAATATGAACTTACAAGTTTATTGAAATATTTATTTTTCGGTATATTTTCTAATTACCAGTACTTTTAAATAATTAAAAAAACTATTTGTTTTTAGGAAACAAAATTTTTTATAAACGTGAAAATGTTTGAAAGGAATTGATTCCACAAGTCGCATAATTATTTGATTGAAGGAAAAATGTTTTAGAGATGCAAAGAATGTCTTTATATAGAGATTCAATCTTGGTGGCTATTGGTACAACTGCAGAACTAGACACGAGTATTTGCAAGAATCTCTTTACCATATCCTGATATTACTTATTCCTGAGAGACCTTGTTCCGTTGCGGATGTTAGAAAACGACTTCAGCCAGCATGGAAACACATGTTTCCTTTTACCGTAACAAGCATGACATATTCCAACTAATCTGCTATCTAGCTGCTCCACTTTTATTGCTTCTGCTTTCTTGTAGTCTTTAAAGTAATACGTACTAGGGAATATTGCAAGTAACACTTTTGCTATATGTTCTTTGCATTTTTCCTTATATCGTTGTATTTATTTCACTATATCTTCTTAATTTCTTATATATACACTTTTTCATCAATCCGCTTTTGTTATTTCTATTATTGATCTTAAGAAATTTATTTGTACCTTCTCTAGCCTCTATTTCCTTTTCATTTTGTTACTTACGTTACGCAGGCATGTTTCAACACTGGTTTTACTTGTGTAATCTTTATTTCATATATTTTCTGATATTTCTATTAAATGTATTTTTAACATCCATTCATTTTGTTATGTATACTATTTTTTCTATTTTTCGCTGCATATTTATAATTGATATTTTTAGCTTAAATTTTTAAAAATACAATTATTCCAATTTTTATCCGTTGCTCTTTCATTTTATAGTTATAGTTTTGCTTTTGCAGGATATTGTCCATACACTGTTGCTATTCTTAAATGATTTAGTTTAATTTGGATATTTATTTCTTTCAGTCACTATTATTATTATTATTATTATTATTATTAAGTACGTTCCTTAAAATGCCTGGTAATTAATATGAAATTCAATTCAGAGCGTTCGATAAATTTTGTTAAGAGACCTCTTCTTTCAGGCTTGAGATTTTTTCACTTAGTATGAATTTACGACACGGGACTAACACTTGTACATCCTTTACGAAAGAAGCAACACTTTGGATTTATTCGCCCTAAACATTTCAAGACCCTTAGCCAATCTGCGAACCTGCAGGTTGTATATATGTGTATATATACGTACACAAGTTCTTTATTTTTCCTTTATGTATATATTTAGTATAATTACACAATTTCTTTTCTTTTCATTTTAGTGTGTATATATTATATAGTATATATACATTTTAGTATATATGTACTAAAATGAAAATAAAGAACTCGTAAAGAACACTGTACCTAAAACAATAATTAGAGAAGCAGAAAAAATCACACAAATAGCGCTATTTATTTATATATAAATATAAGAGAACATATATTCAAATTATTGTGTTTCGTTTATATTGTGTTTTATTTTCTTTTAACATGGAACGTTCTATTTCTGTGTGTGTGTGCGTGCGTGTTCGGGTGAGTGCTTTTTTCTCTGAAGTTTTTTTTTTTAGTTTTACGTGAAAGCACACACATGTATGTTAAACTAAAAATGAAAAATAAAAAAACAACGTAGCTAAAGCAATAAGACCTAGAGAAACAGAGATAGTCACAAACTGAGTCATACGAATATTGTTATATATATGTTATATATATATACTCATATATATGAGTAAGAGAACATGGTTTTGAAATATGGCGTTTTGTGTTACGTTGTGTGCTATTTACCTGCCTCTTTTATTTTCTTTTAACAGGGAATATTAAGGAAAAAGGCCAATACAGGACTGAGCGATGGAGATTGTCGTTCTCAGTGTATTTGTATATGTGTTCTTTAAAATATTATTTGGGTTAGTACCCGTATTTTTAAGAAAAAAAATGGACGCCTCATATGATTTCAATTACCAAGAGAAATTTAAATTATTTTTTATTTCCCGACGAGGTCAGAGGGCCCAATGTAGTAAGCCCAATGCCATCTGATAGGGCATTAAGATAGAAACTGCTGATAATTTTGTCCAGATACCTCATTTTTAGGTATGGAGTTTCTTAACGTGCCGTAAATCTGCAACACGGACCCATGGCTTACATTCTCTCTTTCGGAGGATTTACACTCGAAATTTTTACCCTCTGAAAAATCTATTGATCCCAGCCGGGTTTGAACTCGCAAACCTTGGTTCCAGAACAGATCGCGCAATGCTGAGAACACCGAGAGCGACTCAGATGTTATTTTGATTTTATCATATAATGATTTGATGACATTAAACAGAATAGGCGCTATTTGATGTTCTCATATTATCCATCTTTTCTTGCGGTCTATGTTGTGGACTTTCACATAGTATAGAAATAGAAAACTGGTTCTTTGATTAAATTTTAATATTTTCCTTAAAATTTGCTTCCTATGAAAACTGCCTTTACCTTTTCTAGATCCCATTTTTCTTTTGATAGTTTTTTTCTCCTAAGGGTTGTAGTTTTCTCTTTAAATTGTTACATTAACTTTATGTGTGGTCACCAAAAGGGAAATACCTCCATGTATAATTCTTACACTCGTTTGAATGTTTATGTGATTATTTTAATAACACATAATTCTTCTGGCATGCTTTCTTCCTTTGAGTAAAGTCTTTCTTACTTAAGAGTAAATCTGGGGAAGTAGATTCTATACGAAACTTCAGCTCTGCCCTTTTGAATTGGGTAGTAAGTTCAGTGCAACGAATGGTCCTTGTATAAGGAACCACACCCTCATTAACGAAATGAATTGAGAGCGGTTTCTCTCCTTTGCAAAGCTCACTAAAGTGAAATCAAGCTCTGGTCATTCAGGAAACTCTCGGCTTGTACTATATTTAAGCATTATTACGGCGGATTCGAGAACATTCTACTGAGTTCTAATAGTTATTTCAAATTAGTTGTATTTTAGTGATTAAATTCTATTTATTGTGTGAATGCTATTAGATTATATATTTTAAACTACCGGAATGCATCTTTATTATTTGTTAAAAACATAACATGCTATTGGGAATAAAGTGAATATATTTTTATTGTTATTGGTATTGCTTTCTAAAATGATTCACAAAAGGCAAGGCATGTCTGTTTAAATAACTACAGCTATCAATTTTAAAATGCATTGACGCTAAACAAAATTAATTAAACAATACAGAAATTAGTATGCATACATTGGCTAGATTTAGGCAGTTTAAGCGGAGGGGAAAAAAAAAAGAAAAACGTAAAAAATAAAAAAATAAAAACAACACACAAACACACAGAAACTTCGTTTTTGCTTCGACACGTTATTAGCTTATTGTATGCAAAGTAGAAAAATTAAGCAATTTAGTTTCACTGGTACAATTCAAAGGATTTTAGTAATTTTGTTAATTTTACTACCTTAATATACAGCTTACAAACTGCTTTATTTCGTTTGGACGAGGAAAAACATATATATTCTACTAATGAAAATAAGACTGAAAGAATGCCATGAAAAGTTAATGGATTCATTAATATGCATTCAATTATATGAAATTATATGAGGGCCGTCAAACACTATAACAAGAAATCAGAAGACGCACTTGTAGTAATGCCATGACAAGTGAAACAATGAAATTACTAATCAGTGGCTAAGCAATTTTTTTAGAATTTTAATAAATTTGAAACAGAAGTTGCTAGATCGAGTTTATATACATTATTTATTTATATCCAAATTTGTGATCATTTTTAGTTCAGAACTTTTAATTCTGTCAGTGTTTTCTTACGTAACTGACCAATAAATTCTCGGAGCTACATATAATAGCTTGTAGGCAGAAGAGCGTACAACTTGTCCATGATTAAGTTTATAGGGAAAACGTTTACATATTGACTTGTATTTCTATTTGGCATAGGATACTTATATTTGAAACATTGAAATATATTGTTTGAATGTAATATTGACTGTATCAAAGTAATTAACACCCATTTCGATATAATTCAGCATAGACTTCTTTTCATTATTTTGATGCTTTCTATTCTGCAGAATATTGACAAATTTTATAAAAAGTTTTAAAACTCTACCACTAATCATCTTTTGTACAAGTCTTTGTAAGTTTATTTAATGACCTATAATGCCATACTAAATACTCTATAATCCGACATTCTTCATTTCTTTGAAGCACACCTGAGAAGATGCTGAACGGTGACCCATGAAAGCGAGTGTAGGTCGACTTGCGGCGCCCAGCTGCTTATTGCTATGTGCAGTGGGCGTGGTAGAGTGCTACCACCCAGCCAGTTTTGCGGTTGCCATGGTAACCACCCGGCATGCACTGAATCACAGCTCGTCCGGCTGACCACACAGCTTCCCAAAACTTTATTCCCCATATCCGACCTGTCCTTTGGAGTACAAGCACTTTTGTTGCTTACTCTGCTTCCACGTTTCAAACAAATCTGGAAGGTATATAGTCTAAAACTTAAAGGAGGTGAAACTCGGCAGCTCGTTCTAATTTTACGAAATAAGTTCCAATTTTATTATTTCTTCTCTTCTTTCCTTAATTTTGCTGTATAATTTAAAAATGTGTCTACTTTATTCATAAAGAAAATATGAAAACTACTTTTAAAACTTCAAGAAACGCTTTTGTTCAAAAATCGCACATTTACAAAATCCCGTTACAAGATTTATTGTTTGGGAAGTCAAAATAAAAACGATATAAGATTTATAGCTAGTGTGATACAGAATTTATTTATTTATTTTAAACTATTGATGTAAATAAGAGTTCATTGAATATTTTTACTGCATAAGAAACAAAATAGTTTCTGTTTATTAGGTAGCTGAACGTACAAAATCCAGCAAAGAACAAAATGTGATTTAGGTTTGTAAATTTTAAAGCACAACATTAATTTAACGCTATTTTTAACAGGTGTTTCACAGTTTACAGGGCTTTAGTGAATTACACGAGTTTGAAAAGGATCTTATTTTGGTAAAACACCTGCAAAGGGGGGGGGGGGAACATGGTTATCATACCAATAGGATGGTGCATCATATTATTAGCCAGAAAACGTCCGTGATTATCTGGGTGGTATATTTGGCCAATATGATGTCATAACTCTTCAGATTTTACGTGTTTTTTTCTTTGCGACTTTGTGAATAATGGAAAATGAATATGAACTTTTGAGAAATCTGAACTTAAGACAGATCGAACTTGGGAGAAATCAGATTATATGTATTGTATTGCTTATGCAATGGTTTGTTGTCATATTTGGACAAAACTTCCATCTTCTATAATGCATGTCTAAATTATTGAACTATATATATATATATATATATATATATATATATATATAAAAGAAAAATAAAAATAAAGTGGAGTCCGAAATATAGCCATCTCAAGTATGACTTTTTCTTAGTGTTTTATCCTTTCCTACTATTATAATTACTGTTAATTTATATATAAACAATTCTCATATTATATAGTTTTTATTTTGTTTTCCTAACGGGCCTTTATATATTTCGACGCAGGCTGTATGATGCTAGAAAACACGTAGCAAACATGTCTCTGGTGAGCTGATCCTCTGGAGGTAACTGTCACGTAATTCAAAGAACCATTGGCCAGCAAGGTTATTTTTGCCTGCATTAATACGTCTAACCGCATCCCTAATGTCGGTGTCCGTCTGCATTGGAGGTTAAAATTACTATATAATTTGCTTCAGGTTTTCAGATAATCCCACTTCCATCGTGTACCCTCTTTCAGTTACCTTTGACTTGGAATTGGGAAGCTCTTTAAGGCTTCATTAACCAGTAGTTTTATGTTGTGTAAACATTATTACAACAGGGTTGTAAAAATCAAATGTCATTATTTTTGTATACCCTAATATAAAAGCACCCCTGCTTTGATATCTTGGATTTCTCATTTGCAAATACTAGAGGCGTTCTAAACGTTCTCGGCCTGACAAAGAAAGCATAAGATTTAAGAGAATTGTTTTAAAAAGTTTTCATCATAGTGACCTTGTAAATTAATACATCTAGCCGATTACTTTCCAACTATTAATACCCTCAGAAAATAATATTTGCCCAACTGTAAAAATAAGCGTCAGTCTGATGTTAACACATGTTCAAACACCATAGTTGTATTCGCGGTTTATTTATAACTTAAAATTAAGTTTAGTTTGAAAAATATAAGCGTCATAGAAAAAGAAAATACCATGTTATATGTTTATATATTTACTGTCATTAGTTTTTCTATTTGATATTGTTATTTTCATGTATGTTTTGACATCATTGGTATTTAATTTTATATTTAATGAACTTGAAGTAATTTAATTTTGAAGTTAAAAATACCAATATCTCAAACCAATCGCTTTTGATTTAGAATGGTCTTTATCCTTGTGATATCATCTTAAAGGTAAATAATGTGCTATCCTCCAAATGTCTTAGAAACCAGGGTACAAAAGGTGATAAAACTTTTAGCATTGTGCCCAGAAAAAAGTAAACATATTTTATTTATAAAAATGTACATTTATTTTGGCATTATTGTAGAACTTTCTAAGACTTAACGTTAATTAACCACGTGGCTTTCTTGTCTTTAATGTATCTGTAGAACTTCTAAGGAGCTTAGATCTGCTAATCTGTATGCTCAATTAAAATTTGAAAAATATTCTCCTCATTTGTAACACAATTTTTGCACAATTGAAATCTCAGCACCCTTGATTTGTTATAGGAAAATGCTCGTCGCAATAATCACTTGCCGAAATAATAGCATGCTTCTGTTAACATTCCGTTTATACACACTGTTTAAAAGGCTCTTAGTTTCTACATTTTTTTTTTTTTGGATGGTGTTCAACACCCGTTTTTACTACTGCGGCACCACAGGCGGTGGACACTGATGATACATGAAATGAAATGATAAATTGGGAAAGGATATTTTTAACGACCTCGGCCACCCTTGACGGTTTGAAGGCCTGTGACTCAATGCATTAGTATGTACATGAATAAAATTTTGGAACTTGTATATCCCACAGGAAACATTCCAGAAGTTTAAAACAGGTATTTATTTTACCCTAGTATTAATGAATGAAATCTCCTATTCGCTTAACGATGGATGAGCACACAACTCTGAACAGCCTTCGATGCTGGTACCCACTACCTAATATTGACTCTTTTCTGCTCCCCCAGTGTAAAGAGAGAGAGAATATGTACATGTATGGTGTTACTTTTTATTTTCATTGAGTGCTGTTAAACTTCAGAGCTGTAGTACTTTGAAAGAAATAATCATTAACAATACCTACCTTTTTGTCTAGTGCTATGGGACGCTTTTTTCTAGCTAATGTTGATTTTGTACCCTGTAATTAGAACTAGATGTCAGTATTATCTACATTGATTTTGAATATCAACACATACTAGAACTAAAACAAGACAAACTGTTTTAGAAGAAAACCTTTCTTAATCAACGTACAAAGTTTTGAAAGATGAAGCTGTAGTCATCATGTTTTGGTTTACAAATTCTACTTGTCGGTGATCCAAACTTTGAGGAAGCAAACATTAAAACTGAAAATATTATACAACCGTTTGTATTTACCCATTCAAATAATTGCGACTTGCAGTCTCTGGTTTAGGTACTGTATATTTTCATGTATAGGATACGGAAAAAAATGTACAAAATTAGAATGGAAAGTGAATCGAAAAATAGACACCTCAAGAATAGAAACAAATATTCTTGTGCACTTCATTCTGGTGCTATAGCCATTATATTCAACGATACAAATATGTTTATAGACAATGAAGAAAATTCATCATCTATTCATAAAAGTTGTCTATTATAGTTCTTAAAACGCCTTAGTACTTCGATGAATACATGTGCACAGAGTGACAAACTTGTTCATACAGAGAAAAATTATCGGAGCTCTAGAGCTGCAGTCCCGAGCCACTCCCGAGCGGCAGCGGAGAAAGCTGAAGGTAGTATTTCACGGATATAGCTAGATAATAAGGCTTCCAAGCGCAACGACATGATAGCTCAGATGGTTAGAGCGTCAATCTGTAGTTGTGAAGGCAAGAGTTTCAAATCCTTATATACTGATGCTTTTTTTCTGCCGGAGTTAATGGAGATTTGCCACCGTTTCAATGATTTACTTACTAACATAGTACCACGCACACAAACTGCTATAAATTTATATTTACGAAAAATATTTCATGCTGCAGTCAAAGGAGATTTGCCACCGTTACAACATTTTACCCGCATAATTAATACCACACAATCCCCGGTCAATTTATATTTACGAAAAAAAAAAGTCAGCGTATGCCGTCAGGCCGTAGCTTGCCGGATCAAACCACTGCGTCCACCGGTTTCTAGGAGTTACCCGAGGTTAGCGTAAATGTTAATGTATGTGTGTACATATGAATAAATTGCGAATTCCAATAAGAACGCGTGGTAAAAAGTGAAAAACCAATTTTTGTAATAAGGAATAACATATTTCAGTCGGAAAGTTACGGAGGACAATGCATAGGTTACATTACGTTTAATAAAAAATAGTCATTCAATATGTACACTCTTACAAGCGACCACGCAAACAGACAGAAATGTGCATCCCCACTATTCCTTTATCTCCTGTTCGGGACTCAGGAGTTCGACCAGTTCCTGTGAGAATTTTTCTTGATTAGGCAAGTAGTGACAGCGCATGTCTTATGGTTTACTTTGTCATGCATCCTACTTATGACTGCACCGCCGTCAATGACATTGGTAAACATTTGACTGGCTTTGAACACACGTCACATCGCAACACAATTATGACATATATTAAAGCGTCCGAGATCATTCATTTCCATTAAAAATGCTCTGGGTCGGGTTCCCTTTCTACTCATAAATTATTTGTATAAATTATTTCCGCGCCCTGTACATTTCCTTTGGTTTATTCAGGTATTCTAAAACAGGCAAAAATGAGCTGGAGTGCAGATCTCAGCTTTATTGCATCATTATACTAACTTTTAAAAATTCTGAATAGAACTTTTTTGAATAATTTTCCAGAAAGAACTGCTTAAATTTTTCTAATAAAGCTTTTAAGTTGATTACAAACCTACGCTCGCTGCTCTTCTACTAATCTACTTCGTGTAAATGCAATTTTACACAATCCTATAATTAAAATGCAAATTTTGATTCGATTCTGTACTCAAAATTGTCAAACAATATGAGTTAAAATGCAAGTGGCACGCCTTATTTTTATTGCCTTTGGAACACATGTAGATATGACGTTTAATATAGCGCTTTATCTAAAATGTTCAAGGTGGGTTTTTTTTTTTTTTTTTTTTTTTTTTTTTTTTTTTTTTTTTTAGAAATAAGAATCTTGCGGTCATAAACAATACCGATAGAAGTTATTAATTTATCTAATACTGTTTTCTAAGCATAATAAAAGATCTGCTGTTTTTTAACATATGAACAAAATTGACATTCTGGAGGTTGTTTAGCAGATATAACAAAATTAAATTCTACACTTACTCAAAGATAGAATTGCCGCATTTCTGAATGGCAACACATGACCAAGTTCCTTTCAAATCAAGGCCCCTATAGATGATGACGGATTTTAGAGATGAGTGTGTTCATGTTTCAAGACACTGGTACTTACTACAGCAAGCCTACAGGTAGATTGCAGCTATAGCCAAGTGACTTTGATGATTTAAATGTAATGTTGCAAGTTCCAATTACGCGCCTTCTCTTTACAATTGAACCTCGTATTTTAATTAATTTTTCACTCTATTTCTTTTCATGAATAATATGATTTGTTCAAAATGAAATATAAATTATCACAAGTAATATAAAGAGAGGGTCTGAGATCTGGAAACCTATTTATTAGGACTATTTCACAAATAAAATAAGAATTTAAATATAATTCCTCTAAACTAGGCTTACAAAATTGTAATAATTGTATACTCGCACTTAACCTTTTCAATCAATCTTGCAACAGAAGAATGCCGATTGTCAGTAATGCCAATAATGAAGAGCAAAATACGGGATTAGAAAACGATTTCGCAGATAGGATAATAAATAAAGTTTTATATATATTAAATTCGCGCGCAGAATATTAACACTTGTATAAAATGCTATACTTCAGAATATCTATTCTATTCACAATAGACTGAAATGGACAAGACTTTACTATTACAATCGCCACCATTCGATTTTCTAATACCAACTGAGAAAAACAAAAAAGATGACGTACAGCGTCTTTTATTTTTATTTGTATTCTGTGATTTGGAATTCCCAATAATAAGATCAATTTGACGTATCACCAAAACGCTTTGAAGAACCCTGCATTTTGCATTATGATTGTCGATTGTCCATGCAAAGAGATAAACTTACTTTAACCATAATTTGAAATAGATACAAACTAAATTAAAATCTGCAATACTCACCCTGGCTCCTTATTTTTTATACCAAAGTTTCATCATCTATTTACAAAGAATATTTACATTTTCCTTGTACATATAATTATAATAAACAATATGATCAAAATAATATAATATAATAAAACAAACAACTAATAAATTCTCAATTATATCTACAACAATTTTCAATTAACAATTAATTTTCATTGTATTTTAAATGTATTTTTATATTTAATATTTATATCAACATTTTTAATTTAGTACATATTTAGTATTATTTATTTATAATTAATTGTTATTTTTATTTTATTCAGGTATACGAACTGTATCAGTGGTGTAATTTCAAATCTCTTTTAGCTGCTATTTTTAACAATAAAACTGAACAATTTTAAAAACTTTCCATTTGGTTTATGAGGGAATATCGATGTTTTGATTACGCATATGTGTAAAATGCTTTTATATTATATTTGGTTGATTTTTAATTTACTGTTTATTACGTTTACATGTCTGCATGAGTTATTTGCGCGCAGCGTAATGTATAGCCACTGTATCCATCATTCCATCACATTTTTTGACATCGCCTAAGTCACATTATACGCATCGAATGGGGCAGATTTGTCCGCGCTTATAAGTTATATCACAAATTGATGGCGCTATACAGTTTAATAAACTTTTAAAATGTGAGTGAGTGCAATGTGTATTACTGGAGCATGTACATTCTCCAAAATCCCGTTTTATAAATGATTTAAACAGCTTGCAGTAATAGGTTGTTTATGAGTATTTCTACTTCATTCCCATTTATTGTTTATGAGCTGTGAATTAGTTGGTCATATCTACAAACCGCCAACCCCTAACAAATTGAAAGGAGAAATAATCGGTAATAGATTAAGACATCTACGAGTATCATGCCCCTGTATTGTCTTAATGATCTTAACTCCTGCTACACTTGTGACTTGTTTGCAATGAAATACCAATAGCTCATTATTACTCCCCGACTCAGATTTTGTACCAGTTTAATAACTTCGCCTGTTCGCTTAACTCCGTCTGTAATACGATTGTGTGTACATTGTTGCGTACATTAGAAGGAAGCATGCATTTAAAAAGGAAGCCGTTATTAGGTTCTCATAAAATTGATACTTTTTTTTTTTATTAATTTATTTACGGACGCTCTTTAACAGCTCAGGTCATCAGCGTCCCATTCAACTCAGGGCGTGAAACGGCCGACAAATTTTGCTCAGAGGCCTCTCTTTCAAGCTTGAGGTTCATTTTCGTGCCGTAAATGTACGACACGGGACCCACGGCTTTACTTCCCTTCCGAAGGAAGCCATACTTAGGATTTTTACGCCCCGAAAAAATCCATCGATCCTGGCCGGGTTCGAACCCGCGTTTTGGGAGTAGGAGGCAAGTATGGTAACCACTACACCACCAGGACCGACCAAAAAAAAAAAAAATTGATACTCTTATATATAATACTGTTTAAGAAATTCAGATAGATTATTGTTCTGACAAACAGTAAAACATTGAAACAAACCCGGTGAACTGCCTACAAACAGCTATATTAGTTTGATATCAAAATATTTATTTGACTAAAAATAGTGGTTGTATTTCGGTGAGGATGTCAAATACATTTATTATTCGAGTCGGAAAGGAATCTAATAACAGACTTACTATTTATGTAATACTGGTACACTCTAAGGCGATTGTTGTTGAGAGTGAACGCGTATTAACTCATTAAAAAAACGTATTATTTATACGCGCTTAAAATAAGCGAATCGTCTCTAGCAGATCATGTCATATCAACAGGTATCATATACACTTTGACAATTAAGATCCTTTAAAATGTTACAATATTCTCAGTAGGATGACAAGAGAATCAATAGAAAAGTTCAAGAAACATAAAACCACCAGATAAAAAAAGACTAAACATCATGGCAATCTATAGTATCCCCTACGTATGGGAACATCGAAATATTATGTACTACGGGAGGTGGGATGCGGGGAAGATGCAGTCTACAGCGAAATAAATGTAATGAGATACTGGCTAATATTAATTAAGAAACAACAAACAACCTTGAGGATTGCTGCCGGCACGAATGAAACAACGTACATTATCCAAAGTGGCGGTTAGCGGTTGTACAGTGGGAATTGTCAAAAATCGGTTAAACGACATTTGGAAGAAGGACATTGGAAACGGGTTTGGCGTAGAGACAAAAGTCAAAAGACATAAACCGGCAGGGAATAGAGGCATCATGCAGATGTCATCTGTGGACCTGCAGAGCGAAATTAAAACTAGATGGGGTAAAGAGACCTATATCATGGAGCTAGGCATAAAACAAGAGGTCGGGAATAGCATGACTTAGACTTGGAGGATGGAAGGCAAGTAAAGTTGTTAACGGGGAAGGTAGAAGGCTTTTCCCCTTATGCGCGAAACCAGAAGACTGGGTGCGCATTATGACTAAGTGCGCACAAACAGAAGATGCTAGGTTAAACTTTCTCACGGATTCATTTTTGACTTGAGTAGGAGGCGGGCATGATGGGACTTAATTGCAAATAGACAAAACTGGCTAAACCTGGGCATTTTCTTAAATAAAATACGTATTTTTAGGGATAAGAACTTTCTATAAACACTGTACATAAATAATACGAACATTTATGAATATCACAATTATTGTATGTAAGTCTGTTTCGTGGGTGTGTGTGTGATTGGGGTTTTAAAAATAGAATCTAGTTAGGATAAGCAATATTCTGAGAATTTTTATGCATGGGTTATTTTGTTTCTTTAGAATTGCGCGTTTTTATTAATGTTGTTGTTGGTTTCTTTTGTTGGAATTAATTTCAGCAATTAAGTATTTTACAAGAGCATGAACGGTCCTGCGCCCCTTGAGAATGTGATGTGCAATATATGCATAATTATAATAATAAATACTACTACTACTATACTACTACCACTACTACTATAATACTACTACTACTACTATAATACACTATACTACTACTACTACTACTACTATACTACTATAATACTACTACTTCTACTTCTATTACTACTACTACTACCACTACTACTATAATACTACTACTTCTACTTCTATTACTACTACTACCACTACTACTATAATACTACTACTACTACTATACTACTACCACTACTACTATAATACTACTACTACTACTATAATACTACTACTACTACTATAATACACTATACTACTACTACCACTACTACTATAATACTACTACTACTACTATAATACACTATACTACTACTACTACTACTACTACTACTACTACTATAATACACTATACTACTACTACTACTACTACTATACTACTATAATACTACTACTTCTACTTCTATTACTACTACTACTACCACTACTACTATAATACTACTACTTCTACTTCTATTACTACTACTACCACTACTACTATAATACTACTACTACTACTATACTACTACCACTACTACTATAATACTACTACTACTACTATAATACTACTACTACTACTATAATACACTATACTACTACTACCACTACTACTATAATACTACTACTACTACTATAATACACTATACTACTACTACTACTACTACTATACTACTATAATACTACTACTTCTACTTCTATTACTACTACTACCACTACTACTATAATACTACTACTTCTACTTCTATTACTACTACTACCACTACTACTATAATACTACTACTACTACTATACTACTACCACTACTACTATAAGACTACTACTACTGCTACTACTACTATAATACTACTACTACTACTATAATACTACTACTACTACTATAATACTACTACTACTACTACTATAATACTACTACTACTACTACTACTATAGTATTACTACTACTACTACTACCACTACTACTATAATACTACTACTTCTACTTCTATTACTACTACTACTACTACTACTACTACTACCACTACTACTATAATACTACTACTACTATACTACTACCACTACTACTATAATACTACTACTACTACTACTGCTACTACTACTACTACTATAATACTACTACTATAATACTACTACTACTATAATACTACTACTACTACTACTACTACTACTACTACTACTATAATACTACTACTACTATAATACTACTACTACTATAATACTACTACTATAATACTACTACTATTATAATACTACTACTACTACTACCACTACTACTATAATACTACTACTACTATAATACTACTACTATAATACTACTACTATTATAATACTACTACTACTACTACTACTACTACCACTACTACTATAATACTACTACTTCTACTTCTATTACTACTACCACTACTACTATAATACTACTACTACTATACTACTACCACTACTACTATAATACACTATACTACTACTACTACTACTATACTACTATAATACTACTACTTCTACTTCTATTACTACTACTACTACCACTACTACTATAATACTACTACTTCTACTTCTATTACTACTACTACCACTACTACTATAATACTACTACTACTACTATACTACTACCACTACTACTATAATACTACTACTACTGCTACTACTACTATAATACTACTACTACTACTATAATACTACTACTACTACTATAATACTACTACTACTACTACTATAATACTACTACTACTACTATAATACTACTATACTACTACTACTACTATACTACTACTACTACTACTATAATACTACTACTACTACTACTACTACTATAGTATTACTACTACTACTACTACCACTACTACTATAATACTACTACTTCTACTTCTATTACTACTACTACTACTACTACTACTACCACTACTACTATAATACTACTACTACTATACTACTACCACTACTACTATAATACTACTACTACTACTACTGCTACTACTACTACTACTATAATACTACTACTATAATACTACTACTACTATAATACTACTACTACTACTACTACTACTACTACTACTATAATACTACTACTACTATAATACTACTACTACTATAATACTACTACTATAATACTACTACTATTATAATACTACTACTACTAATACTACCACTACTACTATAATACTACTACTACTATAATACTACTACTATTATAATACTACTACTACTACTACTACCACTACTACTATAATACTACTACTTCTACTTCTATTACTACTACCACTACTACTATAATACTACTACTACTATACTACTACCACTACTACTATAATACTACTACTACTACTATTGCTACTACTACTACTATAATACTACTACTACTACCACTACTACTATAATACTACTACTACTGCTACTACTACTATACTACTACTATAATACTACTATACTACTACTACTACTATAATACTACTACTACTATAGTATTACTACTACTACTACTACCACTACTACTATAATACTACTACTTCTACTTCTATTACTACTACTACCATTACTACTATAATACTACTACTACTATACTACTACCACTACTATAATACTACTACTACTACTACTACTACTATAATACTACTACTACTATAATACTACTACTACTACTATAATACTACTACTACTACGATAATACTACTACTATAATACTACTACCACTACTACTATAGTATTATTTACCGCCACGGGTGGCCGAGGTCGTTAAGTCTCGGACTCGTGAGCGGGAGGTCTGGGTTCGAATACCGCCAGGACCGTCCTTCCTGATTGAGGTTTTTTCCAGGTTTTCC
Organism: Metallyticus violacea; assembly: GCA_030762175.1. Classification (NCBI taxonomy): domain Eukaryota; kingdom Metazoa; phylum Arthropoda; class Insecta; order Mantodea; family Metallyticidae; genus Metallyticus; species Metallyticus violacea. The sequence continues at coordinate 17,234,879 of CM060838.1, read as the reverse complement.
TCAGTCCTCATAAATGGCAAATGCCGGGGAGGTACCCTAAACTTAGGCCCGGAACGATTCCTTCCATAAAATCCTTTCCCAATATATCATTTCATTTCATTCATCACCAGTGTCCACCGCCTGTGGTACCTCTGTAGTAAAAACGGGCGTTAAACACCACTCATTCATTTTACTATAGTATTACTACTACTACCACTACTACTATAATACTACTACTTCTACTTCTATTACTACTACTACCACTATTACTATAATACTACTACTACTATACTACTACCACTACTACTATAATACTACTACTACTGGTACTACTACTACTACTATAATACTACTACTACTATAATACTACTACTACTATAATACTACTACTACTACCACTACTACTATAATACTACTTCTTCTACTTCTATTACTACTACTACTACTACCACTACTACTATAATACTACTACTACCACTACTACTATAATACTACTACTATACTACTACCACTACTACTATAATACTACTACTACTGCTACTACTACTACTACTACTATAATACTACTACTACTACTATAATACTACTACTACTATAATACTACTACTACTACTACTACTATAATACTACTACTATAATACTACTACTTCTACTTCTATTACCAATACTACTACCATTACTATATAATACTACTACTATACTACTACCACTACTACTATAATACTACTACTACTGCTTCTACTACTACTACTATAATACTACTACTACTACTACTACTACAATACTACTACTATAATACTACTACTGCTACTACTATTACTATAATACTACTACTACTACTATAATACTACTACTGCTACTACTACTACTATAATACTACTACTACTACTATAATACTACTACTACTATAATACTACTAGTACTACTACTACTACTATAATACTACTACTACTACTATAATACTACTACTTCTACTTCTATTACCACTACTACTACCACTACTACTATAATACTACTACTATACTACTACCACTACTACTATAATACTACTACTACTGCTTCTACTACTACTACTATAATACTACTACTACTACTACTACTACCACAACTACTATATTACTACTACTACTACTACTACTACTACTACTACTACTACCACTACTACTATAATACTACTACTACAATACTACTACTATTATAATACTACTACTACTACTACTACCACTACTACTATAATACTACTACTTCTACTTCTATTACTACTACCACTACTACTATAATACTACTACTACTACTATAATACTACTACTACTATAATCCTACTACTACTACTACTACTATAATACTACTACTATAATACTACTACTGCTACTACTACTACTACTACTACTATAATACTACTACTACTACTATAATACTACTACTACTATACTACTACTACTACTACTACTACTATAATACTACTACTATAATACTACTACTTCTACTTCTATTACCAATACTACTACCATTACTATATAATACTACTACTATACTACTACCACTACTACTATAATACTACTACTACTGCTTCTACTACTACTACTATAATACTACTACTACTACTACTACTACTACAATACTACTACTATAATACTACTACTGCTGCTACTACTACTACTATAATACTACTACTACTACTATAATACTACTACTGCTACTACTACTACTATAATACTACTACTACTACTATAATACTACTACTACTATAATACTACTAGTACTACTACTACTACTATAATACTACTACTACTACTATAATACTACTACTTCTACTTCTATTACCACTACTACTACCACTACTACTATAATACTACTACTATACTACTACCACTACTACTATAATACTACTACTACTGCTTCTACTACTACTACTATAATACTACTACTACTACTACTACTACTACTACTACCACAACTACTATATTACTACTACTACTACTACTACTACTACTACTACCACTACTACTATAATACTACTACTACAATACTACTACTATTATAATACTACTACTACTACTACCACTACTACTATAATACTACTACTTCTACTTCTATTACTACTACCACTACTACTATAATACTACTACTATACTACTACCACTACTACTATAATACTACTACTACTACTACTACTGCTTCTGCTACTACTACTATAATACTACTACTACTACTACTACTACTATAATACTACTATAATACTACTACTGCTACTACTACTACTACTACTACTACTATAATACTACTACTACTATAATACTACTACTACTATAATACTACTAGTACTACTACTACTACTATAATACTACTACTACTACTACTATAATACTACTACTTCTACTTCTATTACCACTACTACTACCACTACTACTATAATACTACTACTATACTACTACCACTACTACTATAATACTACTACTACTGCTTCTACTACTACTACTATAATACTACTACTACTACTACTACTACTACTACCACAACTACTATATTACTACTACTACTACTACTACTACTACTACTACCACTACTACTATAATACTACTACTACTACTATTACTGTAATACTACTACTACTACTACTATACTACTACCACTACTACTATAGTATTACTACTACTACCACTACTACTATAATACTACTACTACTACCACTACTACTATATTACTACTACTACTACTACCACTACCACTACCACTACTACTATAATACTACTACTATTACTACTACTACTATAATACTACTACTACTACTTCTACTACTACTACTACTACCACTACTACTATAGTATTACTACTACTACTACCACTACTACTATATTACTACTACTACTACTACTACTAGAGTGGGAATGGGCGGATTGAACAAACTATATGAATCATATATACATGTTTATTGATTTATTCACGCATTAGGTGAATCTGTTGTTAACCAAAAGGATGCCACCTCAAGCTTCCATCAACCGCTATATCACAAACATTCTATACAGCCGTTAAGTAAAGTATACTCGCAAAATACTCCCTGCCATTTAATCCTCACCCATGTCTGAGGATAGGCGAAATTTTGCCAGTCATAAGTTCTGAATTTGCCTCCGTCGCGGATCTGAAATGCCAATTATGATAAAAACTGTAATATTCATTAGGTACAAATCTACATACTTAACAATAACATTTTTTTCTTCAAAATTGAATCTCTTTCTGATCTTAGTGACAAAGGTCAATGCTATCATGATAAAGTAACTGCGACAATCAATATGAATATTTTGAAACGGCAAACTACTGTAATTCTGTTTATGCAACAAAGACATCGTAATATCTCAGCATTAATTAAGTAAACACAATACACACCGTTGTTATGTTAATTTTATCTATTCAAACTTTTAGTAGATTTTATGTAGCTTTAAAAATGCTTATTTGCAGTTCCCTTTTAGCGCACACTGTGAAACGAACCTTAACCTTTCAATCTTCCAAAAATAGCTCTTTTTATAGTAGCAATCGTTTAGTACAGGCACGTCAGAAGTGGGAGAAAAAGTGTGGCGTTTCTGCGCAAGGGAAATTCCATTTTGTGCTTGTTTATTTTTGCGGGAGAAGTGTACAGAAATCAGCTATCCGTGCATATTCAATAAATGCCCATTTATAAATAATATATAATGACCCTTTGCTAAAAATTTCAATTATTTTACTATAAAACATCTAATTAAACAAAATAAATTATACTTTTTGCCATTATATATATACGGCCCAGGGGTCTTAGAGGCCCTTCTAGAGGATTCTCCAAGCATCAGGAGTTATTCTTGAGTTTATATACACAATCAAAGAATTACGAAAAAAAAAAAATACAGAAGATTTGCGCATTTACGATCTATTGTTGAGTAGAGGTAATTTAGAATCGAACCGAAGGCGACTATTTGTTCCGAAGCTATCTAATAGATAAGCCGAAAATATGGACCGCGCAGAACATTTCATATACACTGTCGTAGTTTTCCTACCAACAACACGTATCTTATAACAGATTTTTCCGGACTATCAAAGAAGGTCACGATGCATTTCGTAACAACTTATTTGTGTCAAAAATCATTCTCTACACTTAATGTCTAAAAAACAAGTGCAAATAAAACAGAAAAAGAAGGAAACTAGCTAGGCAGGTAGATAAAATTGACTCGGTCTTGTCAAAAACTTAAATTCAAAAGTATGATGACTATTAGAGCACTTAATGGTTTGAAAAAAAATTGTACTTAGTTTTGTACTTGAATCGAAATAGTATTTAAAATATAATGTAATAAAGCATGTGATATTCAGCTTTACGCCCATTTGATCGAATCTTGGTGCTCTGACCTACGACTAAACCAGTGAAATCTCTCTATTCATTACCTAACGTCTGTTTGAAAACACTGAATAAGACATGAGTCGTTACCATAGTAACCAAGATGGAAATCGGGGCAGAGCGGCTTATAATTATTAATGACACTCTGGCCGCAGCTGGTTTGGAGAAGTACTTAAGTGTAACGAGTGAGGAATATATTTGAAATGATGGAAAATTTCTGGTTTCATAAGTAATTCGAAATCTATTTAAAATTCAACTCTAATCAAAGGCTGGTAATTATGACGACGGAAATGTGCTGGGTAAGCTGATTTCTTTATCGAAGGTGCAGACTTTGCTATCGATGACTAACATTTTTCCAGATTAGCTGTAGCTGTAGCTGTAGCTTGCGATGAAGCGGCTTAAACTTTTATGGAATTATTTACCAGTTACAGAAACAAATGAACTACAGTTATATTTCAGATAGAGTGTGAAAGAGTTAGAAAATGTGGCTTGGAAAACCAATGGGAAAGTACAAGCAAGACATTCTCCAAATTTAAAAATGAAACTTGTTGAATGCAGTGTACAACTGTCCTGCCACCAGGTGCAAAGGGAGGTGCATTATCATTGTATTTTATTTCTCTTGGTCGTTTAATTTAATAAGCAAGCTGGGGAAAACCACATACGGCTAATAATGTTACAATACAATACGCGGCCTATTGACTATTTTGGTTTTTGCTTCTAAAAGAATGCCTAATATGGGCTTGGTTCTTACACATATTCCAAACATCATCTATTGCCAAATTTGGTTATACCTAATTTTTTAATGATTATCAGAAATAATTTAGAGCCTCTTAGAACTTGATATCATTTATTGCATTGGTTACTACTATGCGGTCCATTCGGCTGTCGGCTTCTAGAGGGGCCGTACGATGCGCGTTTAATGGGGAGAACCGACCGCTCCCTCACGGTAAGAAAACCAATCACCACGCACGTCCGACCGACCGCACAGTGTCATTCTAACTCCTTGTTACAGTACATCTTTTTTTTTACAATGGTCGGTACAGTGTCGAGTAATGAATATTCTTGTTAAAACTTATCTCTTAAAGAGACAATCTTATGATGGATGTGCAAATAAATTTAGATGTCGTTTGCCTGGAGCTACTGTTCCTTCAAGACCGTGCATAACTGAAATGTTTAGAAAGTGGCCTGAAACAGGGTCTCTTTAAGACAAAATTAAAAACCGAAAGAAGTTAATTTTGACGTAGGAGAAACTTGCAGATGTTCAGGCAAAAATGCAGAGAACTTCTAGGAAATCTTCTTGCATTAGCACAAGAATGCGGCATCTCAAAAACATCTGCATTGATAATACTGAAAATGCTGCACTTTTATCCGTATAGAGCGGCAGTATCTCGCATCTCCCCAGTAAATGCGCCCCGTACGGCCCGGTAGAACGCCGGCAGGTTTGAAATGGACCGCGCTGTATATTTGAGTCGTCTTAATTTTAGGAAAACAGCAAAAAAACATATAATTGGTCTGGAAGTAGCATAATATGTTTAGTTTTCATTTCATGCTGAATCCTGAAATATTCCTGGTGTACTTTTTACGTAACAAGAGAAAATATATTGCACTTAGGAAGTTATGGCACATTATCTTGAATTTAATTATCTTTGGAAACTTGAAGAATTACTTCAATTTTAGTTTTCTGTATGAATATTAAATTGTTTTGTTTTACAAACCGGAAACCGTTACCGAACACAGTTGATTTAAATGTACAAAATTAAATTTATGTTCTGTGTATATGTTCATAGATTTTCAGTCTACGGTAAATAGAACCTATAAACTGTAGCATAGCATCTTGTTCCATGAGGGTGTTCATTTTCTTCATCAGAAACCTTACGTCATAATATGGTAGCAAATCACAGAAATAGGCCAGCTCCTCTCTGTTGCACCTCTCAGGGCCAGAGTATTTTTACAGAGCTGTTACCTTTATTGGATTCATAGGTGAACTCAATTTTTTAACTCACTAATTCATAATAGTACGTTCCTATTCTTTCTTGAGTGTAGATTTTAGGGCTCCAAGATCAGATCAGTTGCTTTGCTATTGGTCAGATTTTTGTGCAACAAAATAAATCTCTTGACAGTTGCAAACTAAAGTACTGCTCTGATTCAAATAAGAATTTATTATTAAAAGAGTCTATTTAAACAAAATAGCAAACATACAGATCCCTTTTATTTTTGATTTTCTTCCAGTTCTCTTTCTGTACCTTTCTCTTCTATGAAATATTGTAGAACAATTAATATTTCTATCCAAAGTTTTAACAGCATTCTCTATTTTCGTAACAAGTTTTCCCACTAAAACCAAAAAAACAATTAAAAACTAGAGCATACTACCAACATGTTACAAAATTTACTTTGGTTTTGTAAATAATTTCAGTATTAGACATTTTAGAAAGCAGTTATTTCTTACACTGGCATATTTAAATGCTTTCGTGCAAAGATACCAGTGTCTGGTTAGCTATAATGTGATTAGGGACTTAAATTATAGAAACATATTTTCGCACTTAGACTCAGTTTTGGAACGTTATCAACATCCACTTCAGGAGATAATATTTTCATGAATGCTACATAAGGAATTAAAAAGTTTTAAAGCAAACTTTATATGCATATAGATAAAAATATACGAGAAACAATATCTTACAAGAAAGTGATACTTTATCAATTTAGGTTTGAGATTATTTGGAATTGAATGACTCATTTATTTTCTTTTTTCCCCCTTTTTATTCGTATTCGTATGTGTGAATTACCCCATAGACTGGATTTTCTGTCATTTATTTTGCGATTAGATACATTGTAATTTTTTTCATTATTATATTAAAGAAATGCTGTTTCATAGAACTTTTTAAAAGTGCTGGGACGCATCACGATTAAGTTTAATATTTAACTTGGAAGCAACATTCTACAATTAGCTTAATGGGCAGTAAATTTTTAATTTCACTGGAAAATGTGCATTAGCTCAAATAGGCAAAAATATGAAAGTATTGCAGCACGTTTATCGACTAATTTAGTTAATGCGATGCTGTATGTGATGGGAAGAGAGACAGAGAGAGAGGGGGGTATGTACTTTGCTGAATTATATTAGTTCCCAAATAAACAAAACCTTTGAAGTGTACCAAGTAGAACTGTTTAAAAAGCTTTGGATGCATACCAAATTTGTTATTAAAATATATGCTTTGTATCATCCACAATGACTGTTTACTTAAATCACATTATCATAGAATGCTCTCCGCATCAAAAAGCGTAAGTAATGTATATTGACAGGTACAATTTAATTTGAATAAGATATTTTTTTTTTTTTTGCTTTTTATGCTACAGTATTTTGTACTAAATAACAATTAACAGAAACAACAGGGTCGCGTGTTTGTAGAAGGCTGTGCAAAATGTTATTTGCCATATCCTTATTAAAGTTAACTTTTGTCCGCAGATATTGTCATTTATAACTCCACAATGTTTGCAATATATCGATAATAATGTTGTATTATAATCTTATGTGGATAAGAGATATCCTTGGCAAAAATAACGGATCAGCCAATTATCTGATGACCGAAGCAATGACGGAATTACTTCGGCCAGCCGAGGTAGGCGTGCCGGCAACATAGGCGTTACTAGAAACATTAGAATGACGGACTGATATATTCCAATGCAATTAAAAGTTATGTCCCAAGGAGATGCTGGGACTGCCTGCCTTCATTATGCACACATTTCTGACATTTTTTTTGTGAAGCTACTCATTATACTTATTAACTCTCTTTAAGAAATGAAACTAATCTAATCCCTTAGTGCGTCTAGTGTGTGTATGTGGACACTACTAATTTATGAATCACATTACCTCTTGGAACTCAAACACCTGGGAATTTCTCTTTAAACAATCTTCACACAGTAAGAGCGGACTTATGAATCATGCGTTGTGGAAAGAATTAAAGCTAATATTTATCATTTAACTTAGCAGACTTCACTCTGCATACATGTTTTTTCACTAGTCTAATGACACTGACTTAGTGGGCGAGACTCAAGGCCAACGCAGTAGTCAGATAAACTTCGCCCTCCCGGCTTTGAGAGATAGTTTATTGGCTGATGCAGTCCCCCACCGTCTCATCAGTCATCTCATATTTGGATGACTCTATATAATCGCTATTATTTGACACTTAAATGTTACTTAACACACACACACATTTGGCTGAAGGTATTAAGTAACATAAATGTTTCATTTGTAGTACATATACTATAATGGATTATATATTATCCACCGTAGAAAACCCTCCCCTGAAACCTGTTTGATATTTAGATATTTTATTGTAATCGTTAACACATCCCCATAATCGATCATACAGAATCTTGTAATATACTTCTTACTTAACACATATAACAGTGATACATCCCTGTAGTTCTCTGACAAAAGCGGGTTACCCTTGCCTTTGAATATCGTTCATATTATTGCCATTGACCATGCTTCTGGATATCTTTCTCCATTAAATAAACAACTAAGCCCGATTCTCAGGACGTCTATTATTTCCGATACTACTAAAGAGAATTTTATGATTTTAAATGTTCACATATATTCATAATTTATGTATCTTTATGTATATTCATTTAAGGCCACTTGATGTCAAGTCGATCCTGGCGGTTAGTGCTAACCATACTTGCCTTCTAAACCCAAGATCGCGGGTTCAAACCCGGCCAGGATCGATGGATTTTTTCGGGAGTAAAAATCCTAAGTATGGCTTCCTTCGGAAGGGAAGCAAAGCCGTGGGTCCCGTGTCGTACATTTACGGTACGATACAGAACCTCAAGCCTGAAAGAAGAGGCCTCTGAGCAAAATTAGTCGGCCGTTTCACGCCCTGAATTAAATGGGACGTTGATGACCTGAGCTGTTAAAGAGCGTCCGTAAAAACCAAATCAACTCGACGTCAACAACAAATCGCTTCAAAATTGGAGCCCAACCTGAGGTACATAGCTGGAGCCTATTGAACAGCTTCATAATTTGGCGTCAACGTGGGGCAACAAACAAAAAGTCTCGTTATAGGCTCCAATTGCTGGGGCTCGCCAAACCGTTTCAACTGCCGTACCATGGTTTGAGAGGTTCAACTTTTCTTAAAATGGAGTTGCTGTTATTGCTTCGAAGTGCGGAGGATTAAAGTTTCGATTTCTCTTTAGTACAGAGCGATAACTAGGTAACTCATTCCTTTAATGATAATGGTTCTAATATACATACGTATAGGATGAAATAGAACGAGAGGCCGAGGTTCCCAGGATGTTGCATCAAGTATTATGAAACACTTAAAAGAAAATGCGTGTAATAATAATAATAGCATTTTATTTCGTGTACTGAACAGAAAGGGAGTTGTTACCTTTGTGTTTCCTCATTAAAATTACTGCATGACCCAGAAATGAAAGTGGAAGTAGTAAACCACAAGATTATGGTTTCAGGTCACGCTTTCTACATAACGAGACAAACTTCGGTCTAATTGAATTACTTAGTCGTAAGGAATAATATATTTTCTCTCCTGATACTTAAGTATACATTGTAAGAAAAAACAGAAATAAGAATTGTTTTGTTGTTCATGTAATGAAGAGGGAATACTTTTTTTCCTATTAAAGGAGCTAATAAACTATGTATTGGTTAGAAAAGATAATTGATGGGCAGCAGATGCATTGACTGAAAGTGAGATGCATGTAGTTTTAATAAACAAAATTATTTACCATGAAGTTGAAAGCGAGTTACAGTCTTTAAAATTGATTTCTGTAAACACCAAAGACCTCTACAAAGTCTATCATCAGTGATACAGGAGGTTCTCTATAAGACCATAGATCTTCCTCATTTTCCTCCTTTGTATCAAAAACATGTCAATTTTTATTTTCTGCTCATCCGACAACGGATATAAAATGTCAGGTTTTGGCGATGAAAATGATGATCCTATGTCTTGTTAATGTACTACAAAATTGAGTATTATAAATAAAATATTATGAAGGGGATTACTGAATTAAGTTATTCAGTGCACAAACTAAGAAACTCCACATGTTCCCACAATTGTTGTATTAGCAGAATATATTTCAATTTCAAATCGTATTAATATTACAATAAAGTTTAAAGTTTGATATATTCCTTAATTTTCTGTACAAAATTTCCAGAACTTATCTTTATCTGTAAAGTGTTGTAGATGGAGTTACATCCCTTGTGCACTATAAACACCTCAGTCCTCAAGAATGTAGGTAAAGAATGCCTAATTTGTAATTGAGTTACAATGGGCTTTGTTTTAAACGGTACTTAAAAGTTTAATTAAAACTACTTTGGCTTTCATGCAATTTAATTTATTTCTTATGAAATTTGCCCTTATAAAGTGAGTTCAAACTCATTTTTAAATGTGTCGGATATTATTTTTTACAAAAAATATTGGGTCAAAAATCCAAGTACACTTACACTTAATTATACCATATTTATGAAAACTGAATAAAAGCATGTTATACATCTAAGAGGTAGGTAGGTGTGCATTTCGCCATGATATCTGCCGACTAATACAATGTCATGTTCTCTCTTTCATTTTAATGACCATTTCCTGCTTCACTACTTAAAAGCCGGTACGGAGTAGTTTTTAAAGCATAGTCGGAAGCATATCGATGCTGTCGCACTGTCTCCTCAGTAACCCCTCACAATGCATTGTCTGGCATGGTGAGGTCAGAGTTGCGTGGAGGCCAGGACAGCTGTGCATCTTGCTGCTGTACCATCTTGTTTTAACCAGTGTTCATGGTGCCTTCTGCTTGCAACTGCGGACGTAACCAGGTAATTAATATGTGAAGATATGATACTTGATTTACCGATCCTTGAAAGAAATGAAGACCAAAGAGATGGTCTGCATTACCCCAGAATTCTGTTGAATTGCTCGATAGAATTGGGGATTCTTCTCAGGCCAGAAGTTCCCATTTCTCGAACTGCGGGAAATGGTGCATTCGTCTGTAAGTATATTACTTTCTTCTGCTTCGCACGTGTTGAAAATGTTTGAAGCATCAGGGCACATGCAGCGTCTATCAAGATACTTATCTGTTGATTTATCGGAATTCACATTGCGGAAAGGTTCAATTTTCAATTACTTTTTTCATGTGGTCGCGCATTGTTGATTGAGTCGCTTGAAACTCGACGACGGCAGTACAATTTCGTGCACGAATGAAGGATCTCCCACTGTCCTTACATCTCGAGAAGACACTACTGGGACACTGAGTGACAGCGGAGAGAGCCGAACTCGAGCGACAATAGAGAGCGAAACTCCTCGCGTGACGAACCGCAACCAAAATGAAAAGGGAATCCGCTTGTATTATTATTTTTAAAAAGTAATGTAACCTATGCATTGCCATCTGTAACATTCTATTTGCAATAAGTTGTTCCTTATTAAAAAAACTGCACTATTTAGGTATATTTCAATATAAACTTATCATATTTGTCCTAATGGGAGTCGTAAATAATTCATACACACACTCACACACTAAACTAAAGTTAAACTCGGGTAAATCCTAGAAACCGGTAGAGTGGTTTGGTGCGGTTAGCTACGGTCTGACGGTCTACGCTCTCCTCCTTTTCTCAAATAAAATTAATAGGGGATTGTGTGCTGCTAAGTAGGCGGGTAAATCATTGTAATGGTGGCAAATCTCCTTCAGTTACAGCAGATATACATATATATAAAAACTTAACACGACGCTCTAACCCTCTGAATTAACTTGTCGTTGTGATAGTGTGCATTATTGTCTGTGTTTATTCCCGGTGAAAGGGTATCGCGTCTTTAACACATGCCATGCTGAAAGCTTTTTCTTCTACGTCAACATGCTACCTCTGCCCGGTGGCGGATTACTAAAACGAGCTCTAAAATCCTGCTTGGACATTCTCATGGTTTGTCCGATATGCAGCCGCTCGTATACTCACACGGAAGCCACACGTCTCTCTGTAAACTGAAACGCTCGTATCCACCATCTTGCGATATTGTATTATTCTTTTCTAATATCCTAGCAACTTTAATGTTGTATTTGTGTTTCTTTTGAAACCAATATTAGAGTTGTTAAACGAATATCATCCAAACATAGTTCATAAATACAGCATAACAAAAGGCGTAATCCATACTATGTATTATAGAGGATATGTTCACTTAACAAGAATTCTGCGAAGTATGGAGCCTTGTTTTAATCAAATAGCAGATGCATTAAATACGCTCAACGAATAAAAACAGTCACATAACTGCACATAGCTCCGTTTCACTACCAATGTCTTCTGCTGACAGGAAAAATCTTTTCATTTTACGAGTATTTTATAAATAATATAACCAAAAGTTTTTTTACAACACACTTTTATTCATCCTCTTGATGCATTTTCTGAAACTAACCCCCGATGGATGCAGTGCACCTCTTCAGCATTTCAAAAACATGCTGTAAAGCATCTTTGGACACATACTTCAGAATCGCCTCCGCCGTCTTCACCACTGCTTCCGATTGTGAAAAAGTTCTGCCACGAAGGTGTTGCTTTAATTGTGCGAAAAGGAAAGGGTCACACAAGGCTAATCTGGACTGTAGGGAGGATGAGGGACACATTTCACATTGCTTTTTGTGGCATATACAGCAACAACATTTGCTATTTGCGGCAGCATGGTAATGTTGGCGTTTGAGTGTGATATGTCTTCAAAATTTTAGGAAATTTCAGTAGTGTTTCCCAGTTACAGTTGTGTGGGCACGTACGACGTTTTGCTAAAGTATTGCAATAATACAATTTCCACAGAAGCAGCCACTTTTCCTTATTTTTATGCAGAAATTTCCGTTTTGCTCTCAGGATAGAGTTGGTGTTTCCAAGTATCGTAAACAGTGATTATCACCATCTTGCTGTCGCAAGGATTCGACTTTCAAGGGAAGGACTTTATTCGGGAATCAGCAGTTCCAGATCCACCGTTCATTGAAATCCATTCCATCCCCACTTTAAACCACCTCCCACTGTGCTATAGGGAAGAACAAGCTCTCCATAGGTTTTTGAAGAAGATTTGTTGATACAAAAGCAGAATCTCAAGAGTAGCATGTTGTTCGTCGCTTGTCACCATTTTGCTGTAGGTGGAACTTGCACACCTGTCACGGGGGTACCGAAAGCAACAATAATGAAACTAGCATCTCGTGTATATTAAGCATTAAATTAATAAACGTTGTTGCTGAGTTAAATTTTAGAGCGAGCAAATATGTCTGTAAAAATGATGGCTATTCTTTGTTGAACAGCAACCGCAGATGAGATGTTTGGAATGGGAAGCCTCTATTAAAAACCAAATCCTTCTAAACTTTTCAGTTTTGCGTAATTGCAGCATTTATTTTATGGAGTTATAGGTGAGGAAGTAATATTTTATTATCAAAAGTTCGTGGGAATAGGCCAAGAGGCAAGAGTAGTTTTAAAAAAAAGCTACGAAGACGCAGGAAAAAGTTAGAAAACTTGTTATAGGGGTGAGGTTGCACGGGAAGACAGAATATGGCATGAGAGAGAGAGCCTGAGGGGAGGAAACTGTTGAGCGATCAGAAGGTTGTTACATACAGAGCAACGGGAATATTTGCGGAAGCCAACTTATAACATTTCCCTAAAAATATCTCAGATTTCTCTCTTTTCACAAGCTTTTATAATTCGGGCGCTTGTTTGCAAGTTGCGCAACGAAGTGGAAACAGAACAAACTGCGCAGATGCAGGCCATTTAGTGCTCTTGACACATTAGAGTTTTGAACATTTCTCTCCTACTGTGTTCTTCGTCTTTAAAGTGCTCTAACTCTTGCAGCATACAAACCAATATTTTAGGATGAAATATGTAAATACGCAATACCCTTACTAGCAACCAAAATGTCAACTGTGGCTTTATGCTTCCTCCGTGTACAGTTAAAAAATGAACCACTTTTCCTAACCTCAAAACTTAGTATACGACTTGTATGGAATAACAGAAATTTATCTTTCATGTTAACTATCGATGAAGGTTTGCAGGCTCCTTCTTTCAGGGACGCAGTAGCACTTTCTTTCGATATATAAATCAGTAAGTTTTTATTATTACTTTTTTCACAGTTATTTATTTTATTATAAAATGCAAACTAATGCATAGTACGTCAATCCGTATGGTTTGACACAGTTTTTATGGCCCACTCCTACTGAAATATAAATATAATATGATGCAAACCTATAATAATATTTCACTATTGTAATTAGTAATGTAGATATCATATACGGCATAATGCTAACATGTGAATTGTACTTTCACAAGAGAGAAAGTCTCTGGTGTTTTCCTTTACGGTAGCTTGGAAAGTCAAAGACGTCATAAAACTCTGCACAAAGGGCGAGAGTGAACCCGAGGTTGGGTGTGATATCACGTTTAAAAGGACTGCCATTGTAGGGTTAATAAACTCAAGAAGTTAGTACTTTGACTCCGACAGGCTGTTGTACTGTTAGCCTTTAAACTAGACAATGTCAACAAAAGGTTTTAAACTTTCAAAAATAGCGAATGGCTAGTGTAGCAGGTGAACTTGAAACAGCCAATGGTAAATATATGTTTGAACTTTTAAACATAAACTTAGGGTTCTATAAAATAATTTTATGGTATACTGTATTCTTGGCAATATTCTATAGACGTATCAACAGGGTTTCATTTTTTCCTTGTCAGAAGTGCATTTTATTCTTTATAAAGCATTTTTGAAGCTTTTGTATGCGCATTAGATTCCCATAAATATGATAGTCTTTATAATAAATATGCAAAATTGTTTTGGAATAAGCTTGTATATTATGCAAAAGCCAAACAAACATTCTACAAGTGGAAATTAAACATGAATTTCTTTTTATATTTTATCACTTGTTCAATAGTTATATAGTATGTGTGTTTCTTCCAGTTTTAATGGGTTTATACTTTTGTTTTGAAGTTAAGGTTTGCGTTCTTTCTAAGAGGTAGGAATAATCTTCAAACCGTTACCATAACCGGAAAAATAATAATTAGAAAAAATACACTTGTCGTAAATTACATAAAATTCACATTGTACATGGATTCAGCGTAATAGTGCAATTATTGGAAACTTTTAATTTAAATAGTGAAAACTCTGGCAGTTTAAGGATCATTAGTGTTCTTATTTGAGAGTAAATAAACAAAACAAAACGATACATACACCAGGTTCATTAAAAGAAATAACAATTAGTATTTTATTTTAAAACATAAATCTTAATGCTTACATTTAAGTTTTTTGACATTCAATACCGATTATTATTCCTACTTAGGCTCTTGAGATAAATTATTAAGGTCTCTATGAGCCAGCATACAATAGACACCTCAAAATCTATGGCATTCACCATTTATACAGAGGGAAATACCTTAATTCAATGAATTGTTTCTATTTGAAAATTGAAGCTATATCCACTGTTTAGTAAGCAGTTTATTCCAAATGATTACTTATTTTATAATTATTTCTATATTTCTCGTTCTTCTTTTCCCTTTTGGAGTTCCAAGATTCCACCCGTCTTTTATGTCTTAACTTCCAGAATATCCTTATGTGTTGTGGATAAGTTTGTACCGAAAATTTGAACCCAAAAATAACACCATGAAATAGAACGTCTCTGGTGGTCACTATCACTTTTGTCATGGTTATTATCATAATAGTTTTATCATTCTTCTTTGAGTTGGACTATTAAAACGGTTCCAGTTGCAAAGATAACAATAACTGAGGAGGATGCTCAAAGCTGGTCCATTATGACTGCGACCCCATTGGGGGCACCTCCGGGAATTAGGGGTGTGCTAAAGAGGACATGATCGATCAGGATCTACAGGCGTTGACTGCGCGGACGCAGATGGGGTCCCCAATATGTTTCCAGATAGAACATCCCGATGCCGACGGAGGCTCCCTGAGTTGCACAAACTCTTTAGAATATCCGCTTTCATTCCAGACGCCGGGGTAAAGGCTTTCCAAAACGCAAGCTACCGTCACACCGCGCCAGCCCACCTCACCCTGGCACTTTTTGACCCTGTAACTGAACTAACGGAATGAAATGGTATGAAAAGAGATTGTAAAGCATTTGTGGAATGTAAAGGTAAGTCCCAGCATTTGTCTAAGTGACAAAGAGAAATCATAGAGCAAAAAAAAATGACTGGCCCAACTGGAGTCGAACCCAGAACATCGCGAATGCGAGTGTAAAGCATTACCGCCTTAGACATCTCGCTGTTTAAAGGAATAATTAAATGTAACCAACAGGAAAATGGTGACGCTAATAAAGAACATTTGGGTGGATGCGATACAGGTTCCCTGAATAACCTTTGATAATATAGTTCTCTCTCAAGTTCCCTTTCTTCATTTGTCATCAGCATATAATACGCTCTGACGAGACCTTTTAGATTTTTTCCCTTCTCTTTGGGAGTCGTTCTTATTCTAATCTTCTCAGCTCTTTTCAACCCTTTGTAAAGCTTCTTTTCCCTCAGAAAGTGCGATGAACACAAGAAAAGATGAGGTGACAAGATTATTGCTAAAGATTGATGCCAACCTTTAGGTACAACATACAGGGACTTTATAAATCAGGTTCGCTGTTAGCAATTTCGACAAATTTTAATGCTCTTGCGACAGAAACCGCGAAACATTCTTCAACCACGAGTTTAATTTTTAGACTACCAATCAAAATTTCGTGGCCAGTCCATGAAATGCTTAGCTTTTCTAATTACCATACTGTCAGTCGATAATTTTTATGGTCAGCTCCAAGCGTTCAATATTAACAACAGTTTTGTTGAAGATTACCGTATTAAAATTTTAACTGGGTTTAACTCATTGAAATGTCGACAATCCCGTAGACTTAAAGATGATAAATGTTAAAATTTGCAGATTCGCGTGGTTATTTAACCGCGTACCAGTGCAATACAGGAAAGTGTTAGCTTAGGCATGCGGATTAAGGACTTTCTGATTAGTTTGGTTACATCCAAAGCCTGCAACGGTTCCTTGAGGTAATGAATATTTAATACAACTGGATACTTTCCGGTGACTCTAGTTTTTAGATATTTAAAGTTGTTTTAGTACATAATATATTTGCTTTTTTACCTATCTTTAATAAAATGTGAAAATGTGAACAGTTATGAGAAAACGGTTCTTCACACAATTCACCCATCGCTCTATTCGCTTCATTTTGGAAACTGAGAACGATGAACACAAAATGATCAAACAAAAGAGCATTTTGTTAATATGTAAGCAGGTGTCGGAATTTATTTCCAGTTTATTATCACAGTATTCAGTATTATTGTATGTGAACAAACACTGGGAGCTGTGCAGTTGGAAAGTTGTATAGGTACACCAAACGTAATGCATTGTGAATGTGGCATACCCAGTTCCGTTGGGCAATAAATTAAGCGATTTAGAGCTCATGTCATGGTTCTCATATAGGATATTGTGACCAGCGATAGTGAACACATAAACTGGCTCAAGCTCTCAGCAGTGCCGCGATAAATACTGTAACAGCCGCATATGCACTAATGCAGATTAAAATTAGATCATTGTGAGATCAACAAAAGCGACTATATAGCTCACTATAGCGTTTGAAGAGTATTAAGAAACAACAAATGGTATTTTTAGATTCTTTCGTACACAACAAATTTTATAAATGTGATTGTACGAATAAACTCTAACTATTATCATGCTATAATATTAAGTAATCTTGTTTAAAGTAAACATAGCCGAATTTAAATTAAAAATCTAGTAAGGTGCTAAGTACAATTTGCTTTTGCGCTTCGCTTATGTGTATAGAGAAATCCACAGAAAGCTGGAGACCAGATTATTAGAGTACACCCTAACAGAGGAGGGAAACGCACATCAGAAATATCTTCAAAATGGTATATAACCTATTTTGATGTTGTTTGTTTGTTCCTTGATGTAAAGACTAAACCTAATTTAAAAAATAATGATATTGCCATCAATGTTTTTCTATTAATTTATGAAGCATTACTAACTTTCGTTTGAAAAGAAAGTCGCACAGATATTGAAAAGAAAAACTCTCATCCCGTTTCTACAAAAAATTAACTAAAAGCATGCAAAAATTGAACAGAAAATAGGGGATGTTCTACTGAAAATTTTGAGATTAGGAACTTGTGGGCTTAAACATGCAGGGAAGTGCCAGAAGGTTAGGCAATATATGATTGTTATGCTTACCTATCGTCCACAAGGTGGCTCTTTTTTTTTAGCGGTGTTTAACGCTCGTTTTTACTACTGAGGCATCACAGGCGATGAACACTGATGATGCATGAGATGAAATGATATATTGGGAAAGGATTTTTTTAAGGAAGGAAACGTTCCAGGCCTAAGTTTAGGACATCTTCCCGGCATTTGCCACTTATGAGGACTGAGGAAAACCTGGAAAAAACCCCAGTCAGGGAGGACGGTCCGCACCCTACCTCCCGCTCACGGTCCGCACCTTAACGACCTCGGGCATCCGTGGCGGTCCAAGGTGGCTCTGTCCCATCGTATGCAATGAATCAATGAGAGATCCTTTCTCATCATTCGAAGAGTCGAACAATATGATTCCGCATTACCGTAAAAGTTTCGAGAGCTAACAGGCATTACCTTGTCTTGGCAAAGGCAGTAATGTCCTCGACGTCGAAAGACTCTACAGGGTAAGATTTCCTAAGTTATCATCCGTCACGAGAAATGTTTATTTCTGCAGATCGGTGATATTTGAAAGGCAGAAACTTGTATGCCAATCTTGCATAGGTTGGTAGCCCTCATTTTGAACAACTGTTGTTAGGTACAATATTATAATTAACTCATAATTGTCAATGATATGATATTGTACAGAAAAAAGTGTAAACAATGTAAATTTAAATAAATAAATAGTATAAATTATTTGCAAAATTTTGTAAATATGAAATAATACGGAAAATAGTAATAACGATGCACATATTTAAGCAGAATAATAATAATAATAATAATAATAATAATAATGGACATGTTTACGCAGGAAATGGTAACAATAATAGACATGTTTAAGCAGGAAATTGTAACAATGATAGACATGTTTAAGCAGGAAATGGTAACAATGATAGACATGTTTATGATAGACATGTTTAAGCACGAAATGGAATAATAGACATGTTTAAGCACGAAATGGTAACAATGATAGACATGTTTAAGCAGGAAAATGGTAACAATGGTAGACATGTTTGAGCAGGGAAATAGAAATAACTGTGGACATGTTTAAGCATAATTCGTCTTAAGCTGGCATTTTAGACCTTATTTTCTCTATCCCAAGATTAACACCCCCTAAGTTACTGTTTAATTTTGCACGCTTTTATTGAAACGTCCTGTATACGCTCTATCACTTTTTTCACCGAAAAAAGAATTAAAAGCTGCGAAACTCACAAAGCAACTAACTTCCGTTCCTTAAACAATAGCAATTCATCTAATAAATATAATTTTGCACCGATATAGATATATAAGTTCTCTGGAAATTCTCATAACTGTTGAAACAGACATGTAGAAAGTAGAAGTTTGGAAAACTTCTTTTTATATTATCTACCTTATTTATTAGTCTGCAAAAATCCAATCCCATTACCTGAAATTTTCTGCTCTAGGGACGGATACTACATGGAAACCCATCTGCTAAAGTATACTAGAATTTTGTTTATGGATAATTCAGATTCTCCAATCTTCCAAAGTGGGGCAAATATAACTTCAAACCTTTCTTTTTGTCAAAAGAACCATGCTGTTTCTGGTCCTAAAATCTGGAGTTACTGCATCTATTGGAAGCCGTCTCTCAGAGAAAACCTCGTGAGCATAAGTATTTTACATTTTCTTCTCTACGGCTAGATTCTATACATTTTATAAGCCTTTTATTTGGCTATGGACTTGAAGTCTATATCAATATGAGTTAACATATGTAATAGCTATGGGCTGGGTCATTTGCTTTATTGTTGCGTAAAAGCTGAACATCCAATACAGAACCTTCTCGCTTGGACAGTTACTGGCTTACTGATGCCACAGCACAACGCAGTTACGCGAATCAGCCACGCATTCACACATAGCAACAGCAGCACGCATTGCCCCGTGTTTCTGTAGGTTGATGTGTGTCTGTTGTCGCTATTCACTCCATTTGACCGATATAAACGAAATTTTGTGTACTTTTTGGAACACATTAAAAATCAAAGCTCTTTTTCGAGCGTTCAACAAATCTGTACCAAACTACAGAGCCAAACTTTAGCTGTATTGCAATACAAACATATTCACATAAAGAGATATTGAAGGAAGTGGGAAATGTTATGTTTTCTGTTATAATAAAAGTTGATATTTCGACAGGTCAAGTACTGATGAGAGCTGGAGAGATGGCTAGTCAGAAGAACGTGCTGATAACGCAATGTGTCAGAGAAGTGCATTGTTCAAGATTAGCGCACGTGTCGTAAACAGGACCTGTGCTTGTGCTATGATAAGTTTAGAAAACATTGACCACTCGCAGGTTGAAGTTAATATGCTTAGCTTTTCCTAACTTATTAACAAAACAATAAAATATAATTGAACAAATTCATAGATTTTATTTCAGGACAATACATATCATAAAATTGTTACTCTATATTAATTTTTCTGTTTATTAATGCATACCATTAATATAGATTTAAATTTTAATTACAGTGGGGTAAACATTTACAAAATTTGTGTTGTTAATATTGCAGACGTCGATATTTACAATATCACAAAAGAGAGGTTGCCCCCTCCCCCAACATATAATGAAGTAGGCGCCTGTGTTCAGGAGTGAAGGAAAAAAAGCCACAAGTGTATGTTTCAGCAATGTTTGTATATTAATTTCTTCATTAACCTTTTTTCCATCTTAGCAAGAGTTTTACTTTGGACCACGCAAGCTCAATGGGGTTCAGTTCACATCTTTATGTGGGCAAACTTAATTTTTCATTTCCATGTAATTTTAATATTTCGTCAATGTGGAACACGTTTTCTTGTCATTCATGGATCTCTGTCAACATATAGATTTTACATTTTCTCACGTTTCTTGACGGACGAGGAATGTTATTTTGCAATCATAATATCACCTCTTCTTTACGGCGTAGTTCGAAAAGAGTTTGTTTACCTGAATATTGCAGAGCATTATCCATAACCACAACACTCTCCTCTCGGAGATTGGAAAGAAGTTGATTGTTGATCCAGAGCTGAAAGTTTCTGCAATTCATTTATAATCTCCCGAGCTTTTTCTTGCTTGAAAAATTAATAATGAATTCTTCACAAACACCATTTTGGATCCTGCATGGACGACAAAGTGGCGGTTACCAAAATTGGGCTTAGTCTATATGCCTGGTTGACTTTATTTGTCAGCATTTCCTAATTGTTAAATTATTCTGCATGTACGTCTCTTTAAAATGAAAAATAAACTCTAGGAGCAATGCAACTAAAATAACAATAACTAGAGTAGCAGATATATATTATATATAATGTTATGCTCTTTATATACATATAATACAAAAGTACAAATCTGTTCCCTAAAGTGACGTATTGCTTTCAGATCCACCACGGCTTTTCAATTAATATTTTCCTTTATTTTTCACACTTTTTCCATTTGTAGCTCATTTCTTTAAGAATTCATCTCAGAAGGGGAACCTTAAGGAAACGCAATTATTTCTTTTTCGAATATCATATAACACTTACTTCCTTTCTCACTAAATAAAATTAGTCTATGCAGAAGCACAACCGATTCTTACCAAAACCATTCGAGTTTACTTTTGTACGCCCCAATATATTTCCCCGAGTAGACAGAGAACTTCAACCCCTTCTTTTCTTACCCTGGTACTTGTCCTCACTGAAACACTGATATAGTGGGATATACGTAAGTGTGATTGTTTAATCTACATATTAATATATCGATTCATGAAATGCAGCTATCAATATGTTCAATTCCTCGAGCTTTACTATCTATAATTTTTCCTTTCTTAGTGTAGTATTATATATAGTATATAATACTACTCTAGTTTACTATATATAATACTATACACCAGCACTTAATTAAACATGCAATTTAAAACACCCAACTGTTCACTATTGATATTCTACTTTCATTAAAGCAATGAGAACAGACCGCCATAAGTGTTTGAATAGATACATATACAGTGCATAATGTTTTACTTGCAGATACAACCCGCCTCTCCCTGCGTATGCCGCTAGCCATCTCTCAAGCTCCCAACAGTAGCAACATTTTAAAGTTTGAATAATCACAATTTATTGAAAAAAAAAAACGTAATGCTTACTTTATCCTTTGATGTAGTACCGAAATTAAAAAGCAGTATGCATTCTTCTTTTGAATTCAGTACTTCTTGTTTATTCAGATAGCAAGAGAGAGAGATAACCCTAATAGGTGGCTCATTTATTTCTCGTCCCCTATTGTAAATACCCTAGGCCGTTAAGGCCCTACAGCATACGTGATTGAAAGGAATTCACCAAGTTAATACTGTATTGCTGCATTCGTTTTTAATCGAAAATCACTATTTATGTGCTATTAAGATTTAACAGAGGTGGTTAAAATGTTGGTTACTCCAGTTTATAGAAACAAACAAATACTGCCCAAAAGTTTCCCACTTTTATGCCACTATAAATTACAGATATAGATTCGCATATTCGTAGCACATTTCTTAACATTCACTGAACCTTTAACGACATTTGTTTTCATGTAAGTGTAAATTTTAAGCTCTTATAGGACAGTAGTAAATATTCAAATATTTAAATTAAGTGAATAGCAAATGAATTTGCATCTGCTCTAAGGGGTTTTGCAAGCGTTTATAGAGTAGATATGGCAAGCCGTTAAACTTTACAGTCACAGGCATGGTGGAAAACAGCTGCTTCACTTCTGTAACTAAACAATTTATGGAAAATACTAAGGCAGATAGGTTTGTTTATCTTTGAAAAGTGTCAGACAAAATTTCCTCCGTTTCATTAGTATTCCAGAATGACGATCTGCCTACATTTCTTAACCAAGAACTGTCCTCGTATCATTTAAATTAACAAGGAAGGAGAAAAGCATACAAGTTGATTCATAAAGCAGAGGGGATGAATAATAACTTCGTTTGACTTCTTTATAAACACTGTTTCATTAAAGTGTTGAGGACTAAACTTAAAGAGGAAATTAACAAACGCGACACGTAGGTTAATGAATGATGAAATATAGATATAGCGTAAGTCTTTATCTATATTGCATTCTTCACATAAGGCATTGGAAATTTTACAAGATTATCTTTATTGTAAATTAATTTCTAAGGTTAGGGTCTTAAGAGTTGTTAGCTAAAGAGCTTAGCACTCTTTAGCATCTACATGTTTTTCAAAAACCAGAAAATGGCAGTAATGGATTCTCTAGAAAATTTCAAACGTTAATTTAAAATGATTTAAATTTGTGTGATTTTGAAATTGAACATTTAGAAAAACAGGTATTATATTGATTTTGATTGTGTGAGAAGAAAAAAAAAAGCTACTCGTTTAGTTATGCACTGTATGTACACCCTTTAAAAAAATTAAAAAATCATTACCAGATTGAACGTGTCTATTGGACGTTCGTAAATGCTGTATTCACAATGCGCATGCAGCGAGTGCATATTGCAGTGAGCGCTTTGCCTCTAAACGTAATGGTTACAATCATAAACATCTGGAAAGAAAACATTAGGGTAAATTAGTTGTGGCCGAGCCATTTAGATGGCATTGCTCTTCTGCGTACACGCTGCTGGGTTCAAAACCCACACAATTTTTAATTAATTGTTTTATTATAAGTGTATATGTAGAACATTATGTTGCCTTAATATCATATTATATTTTAACGTAATCACAAACTAATTTATTCTTTACAAATAACTAAATAATAATATGAACAGAAATATTGATCATCTGAAATAAAAACACATAGAAATAAACGCAAATTAATATGGGTGTATGATTCTCAACAATCCTCAGCATGTAAAA
This sequence comes from Metallyticus violacea, assembly GCA_030762175.1. Classification (NCBI taxonomy): domain Eukaryota; kingdom Metazoa; phylum Arthropoda; class Insecta; order Mantodea; family Metallyticidae; genus Metallyticus; species Metallyticus violacea. The sequence goes on along the minus strand of CM060838.1, from coordinate 17,210,573 downwards.
CTACCCTCAATCTTAGGTACATTGATGATATTATATTTCTATAGTAGTGTGGACGAGAGGTTACACCATCCCATTTGTTTTCATAAACCATCTTTTGTTCTTCTTGCATGTACAGGAAATGCGTTTGCAGCATATTGCATCCAGACAGAGAAAATACTGAAGGAAATATTATAATATTCATTATGATATATAATATGTCAACGTTAAAGCTTGCTGTGTGTGGGAAACAATATTACCAAACTAATTTTGTAATAATATGTTTCAAAGATTTATTCAAAAAACAGTTCTTCAAGCCGGGAGGCGAGCTTGCGCTCTTAGCCACGGCATCACCGCACACTCTGCCAAAGAGCTAACATAACATAACTCTTTAGTCAATGTCATATAACACAACTGCTGCAGTGGCTATACAGCTTTGCTGGTTACTTGTGATCCGTACGCTATATCAAGTAGCACTTAGAATAACTTTGCTTTCAAGAGATGACTAGATTTTTCTTTGTTTGTTAAAAGGGGTTTTGTTTTGCGTATGGTATATCTCATGAATTAATATTTCTTATTTGGAGTAGCGCTCTAACTGCTACCAGTTTTGAAACTTTAGTGTAGTACAGAAGTGGGGCGTAATAGCATACATAATTGGTGTTAAATTTGGTACGTAAAGGAACGTAGTTCAAAAGTTGTACAGAGAAATTCACATGATTTCTGCAGAGATTTTGGAGTCATAAGTTCGATAGAATATAAACAGTGTGGGGTCTTAAAATAGTCTTCAAGTCTAAAGCTTTATTTTGTCGCTGATGGTCCTATGATACACACTGAAGAACTGCACTCGAACGCCAAAGTTCAGTAGAGTAAAACTGTATTTTATGTATCCTTAAACAGTTCCTAGAACGTTACACGTTACTAGAAAATCCGACAGGAAAAGTCCATAAAGCGGACATCAGATGGGATCGCCTGAAGTGTATGCAACGGGCTAGACAAACCAGTAACTTGATAGGATCGCCTGAATTTTATGCAATGGGCTGGACAAACTGGGATTGAATCTTTCTGTTCCAAAACTACTATTAAAACTACGGTTATTTCACGCTTCACGGTACACGTCGGTTGCTTTATAACGGTTTTGCTCAAATTTTAAGACTGGAAAACATTGAAAACACCAGGCATTTGACCGCGGGTGCTGGACCGATCAAACCCGTTGATTACGGTCAAGTTACTAAAATGGCTGCCTCCTCGATTTTATTGAAGTTATTGAGGACGAGATAATATACCTGGATTACTTAAATCGGGGGAAAGAGGTGACCCTTTTGAAAGAGTATGGGGTCAGGACATTTGAGAAAGAATCCGGCTTTCAAAGGATACAGTGCGATGGATAGCAAATGACATGACTGTTTCCTATTAACTGGAATGACCCTGTTTCTCCCATGAATAGAATTTTGCACTTCTTGACTCACGCCGTTTTAACAAATAGCGATGTATTTATTTATTTGGTAATTAGAACTCGCCTGGTGTCATATTGAAATGCATGGCTAAATCGTTCCATGCCATTTTTTCCTTTAAAGAACATGAATCAGTTTTTTTATTTTCCAGTTTATTGCAATGTGAGATAGCTACTTCCAATAGAATGTCCATCTCATGCTGAGAAACATTTGGAGACCTTTATTTGGTTTCCATTTTCGTTTACCTATATATGGCAATCAAACACAAAACATAAACAAAGGACATAGATAGGGAGATTATAATTACGTAAAACCTCTATAGAGTTAGAGTTAGATCCATTTAGAATCGTGATCGTTCAGGGTAAATCTTGGCGGTTCTTTGAACGAAAATTAATTATGATGTACTGCAACAACAATTTTACTGTGATTAAAGTTTGCCACGTTTCAGTGACCTTCGATCAGTATGGATTTTATCGATAATGGTGCACGTGACTATAAGTACAAGCTAATAAATGACTATCAGGTATAGAGCTTAATTGAGAAGTTTTAAGAAATGATTTTTAAGACATATTTTAAAAAAGGGGCAGTGTCATCGTTATAAACAATACTTCATTGGCATTCCTTAAGACTGTACAAATGTTCACTAACTCCTGGTGAACTGGAGATTTTCTGAATGACTGAGTGCAAGAAACTGCCTTTGGATCAAAGAGCCGTAAAAGTTGAACTTATAAATTTGGCACACGCTTTAGTCGGCAAAGGCGATAGCAAGAACGTTAAAAGGTGATATGCTGTGTTAAGACTTGCACTTTATTACAGTAACTTAAAATCTTATTGCCCATTCATGGGGCTGCATCAGTGGTTAAGTGGTGAGGAACAACAAATTATTTAATTTACAATAATGGCGGCAGTTACACTCATGAATTGAATCCAGTGCTTTCTTGAATTAGTGTGTTTCGTCAAGTAATAAGAATCAATTATATTTCTTTATCATCCAGTACCGCTGCAGTAAAAAATAGCACAGTTCATAGCTGATGCAGCTGGAGAGGGGAGGGGAAGTAAATCCATCGTGTGCGCGAAATAATACAAAAACGTCGTATATGAATATCAAATATAAAACATTTAAATGTATTAAGATTACCAAATACCACTCAAATGAAACTATACTAAGTGTGTAAATAATACAGGCTATTATTCGTAGGAATCAAAAGAATAATACAGTGTTTAACGTCCGTTTTTACTATTGAGGCACTTACAGGCGGTGGACACTGATGATACATGAAATTATAAATTTGGAAATGATTTTTTATAAGGCCTAGGTTTAGAATATTCTCTGGCATTTGCCATTTATGAGAACTGAGGAAAACCTGGAAAAAATCTTCAATCAGGGAAGACGGTCCTGGTGGGATTCGAACCCGCTCACGAGTCTGCGCCTTAACGACCTCGGCGGTAGGAATCAAAAGAAAAAATAGTTGAAATGAATATTGTGAAATCGATAAAATTTAACATAAAATGTTGACTAAACGCACGTTTTATTAATAATAATAATAAATATAAAAAACGTGAGGATATTTTTGAAAACACTGGGAGATATAAATGGAAAGAGCGCCGTGGGAGCGGAAATAAAAGCAAGCTTATTTACGAGATGCTGGAGAAAAGCGTGACTTGAATCAATCATGTGAGAGATAACCTCAGCATTTCACACAAAATTGTAGTATGTGAGAGAAACAAAGAAACGGTGAAAAATGTTCAATAACACGCTTATGATTCTACTTTCCGTAAAAGTTATTTCATTATGAGAGAAAATAAGTATAGCAGTAGGACAGGCAGTTTCATGTCTAATATTTGCAGCAAGGGAGTCTTTTTGAAAAACTGTCCATTTGGTTGTGGCATCTCTACCACTGAAGGAACTGCGCAGTAATTTTCCATGTTCAATATATCTGAAATCTGTTTCCCTTAATTAAAACACATTTCTCTCTTCTCTTTCTTTACTGCAGTTAGCCTCTTCGTCAACTGTCGACGAAGGAAAATCAAGCTCCGTAACAAACGTAACCCTAAACGTATTTGCCATAATTGGAATTTACTTCTTGCTATCTAACAGATAAAGAAAAGGGATGACTTCGTTCTTACGCTCTAAGAGCGTTATTTTTGCTTATTTTGCTGCCCCGCTCTTTCATTATGTGCACAAGTGTAACTAGAAGCTCAGGTTAAACCTACTCCTTATATTTTAAGAATGAAAGCATGTCCTGTTATGAACGAAAATAAGGAAACACTTCATTTCAGTGAAACAGATATTTTATCATTAATTTATATGCATTAATGTTTGTTTGATATGTCGTCCTGCCTACCTTATGTGTGGTGCACAGAAAATACATTGAAATTTTATTCTGGCGGTATTTACAATGCTTTGTGCTTATACCCACAATTTGAAGCTGGCTTATGCAAACATATACCTAATCTGCAGTACTCCAGGGATCCAGGAATCAGTGTAAGGACAGACTAAAGGTCTATATAAGAGGTACGGTACACAATTTCTTAGTATGATCGTGTTAAATAAATTTAGAGGTTACTTTTCAATGTAATCGAACTGTACTTCATGCATTTCTCACATCTGTAAATTAATATTTCAATTCCCCTAAAAATAGTTCAGTTTGTTTGAAAATGCTGGAAAAACAGCATCCTTTCATATATATGAATCTACACTCTCAAATTCCAGTTTTCAGTGAAAACACAAATGTTCTTGCTGGGGACAAGAAATGGGTTGTATGATGGATGATTCCGCTTATAAGCCACATATGTCCACAGCTCTACTTTGTCGTGTAGAGATCAACACCCTGACTTGTATTCTACGTCTCTTTTCCTGATGGCACTGCGCAATTGGTGCAGTAGTTTAGCATAGCACTTCTCAGTCACCGCCGTATTCATTTCTTGTAAGTATATCATAATTCCTCTCAAAAATTGTCGCAATGACCTTCTTCGTGGACTGTGTGACCTTGTCCTTGGTCTTTATAGGAACTGTAAACTCCAGTACTGTCCTTTTATTACTCGGCAAATGTTTTCAAACATTTCTAACAACATTCCTCACACACACTTGCATTTCAACTGCCGAAAGAATTCAGGGCAAACTCTTACATTGTCCTAATGCATATGCAAATGTTGATGAAGGACGCAAAGCAAAATAGTTTTATAAGGTGCCAACTGTACAGCTGTTTAATATGTCTTAAGATTCCTGTAATTCAGACATTTCTCCTCGACAAGAGAGACATTTTCTTGTGTCAGCTCACTTTCACAAGGGTCATCTTCAAAGCTCCCTGTGCTCAAACGAAATCGTTTTGATCCTTCAATGGAATATGAAAGGGAAACTTCTCCATACACACCGTCAAGGTGTTGTTTAATATCGTTCATTTTGTCATTAATGAAGTAATGAGAAGTAACTAATTCCTCTCTTAATTATTTTTTGTGCATTGTTGTATACTCCTTAATAGCTCTAAGGTATCTCATTTCTGCCGCATTTATTTTATTCCATTCATTTTTCGTTATAATCAATGTTTCACAACCATACGTTAACATTGGAACCGCTACCGTTTAGTAAAATTTTAAGCTTGTTTCTTTTCTTGTTTTTCTTTTTAATGTTCTTGCTAACATTCCACAATTTTTCTGGAAGTTACATACATTACTATTTATTTATTGGTTATGTTGATATGTTATATCTCATCCTAAATAGTTGCATGTTTTACTTGTTCCAGCACTACGTCATTTATTACTATTTTGGATCTACGAGAGCACTTTTCTTGAAAGGATAATACTTTCTGGAAGTTACATACATTACTATTTATTTCTTGGTTATGTTGATATGTTATATCTCATCCTAAATAGTTGCATGTTTTACTTGTTCCAGCACTACGTCATTTATTACTATTTTGGATCTACGAGAGCACTTTTCTTGAAAGGATAATACTTTCCTTTTAATGGTTGAGATTTTGAGTCCACAATTTTCCCAGTTGAAAAAATATTTTTTTTCTGCAAGTCATTTTCTGTTTCTTGAATTATTTTAATATTATTAGCATAGATTAGCATATTCATTATATTATTTCTGTTTAATGGAATTCTTGAAGGTATTTACCCATATATCTCTCTTGGAATTTCGTTCATGTAATATTGGAAGTATTGTGGGGACATATTATTATTATTATTATTATTATTATTATTATTATTGTTGTTGTTGTTGCCAAGACATTATCCCATTTCTTTCTTTCGTGGTTTGCGTCCCTATTCTTATATTTTAAAGCTTTCAATCAGCTGTCGGTTACGATCGCCTGCAATTCCTGATTCACATTCACGATCCTGACATTCTCATTAATGCAGATAAGAAAGATGAAAGGCAGCAATCATGTAACAGCAACTTGCAAAAAATACTCTTTAAATGTAACTACAGAGGAGGGATATACGCATGAATGAAAGGGTTGCATTCTTAGCAGCAAAAAAAGTGGTTGACTGTGGGAATACAAGAGAAGAACAGAATAAATACAAATGAAATAAGAACTAACGAAGCGACGACGAGATAATATGCAAATTATTCAACGGAGGTTTTCTAAATGAGAAGCATTTTACACATCGAACCAGTGATGAATTATACATGAAGCCATTGTATGACGGTGAATAGCTACTTAGTCGGTCCTGGTGGTGTAGTGGTTACCATACTTGCCTCCTATACCCAAGATCGCGGGTTCGAACCCGGTCAGGACCGATGAATTTTTTCGGGACGTAAAAATCCTAAGTATGGCTTCCTTCGGAAGGGAACTAAAGCCGTGGGTCCCGTGTAGTACATTTACGGCACGAAAAAGAACCTCAAGCCTGAAAGAGAGGCTTCTGAGCCAAATTTGTCGGCCGTTTCACGCCCTGAGTTGAATGGGACGCTGATGACCTGAGATGTTAAAGAGCGTCCATAAATAAATCAACCAAAAAAAAAAAAAAAAAGAATAGCTACTTCAGTAAAAACTTCCTGCTTAGCAATAACTGCAAATAGTTCAATTAATGCTATGATGTTAATTCATAGAGAAGAGTACGGGTAGAATTGTGATACTTCAATATTACGAAGCTATACAGTTAACCAAAAAGATTCAGTCGTTTTTATTTATTTTTCAAAATTAAATTTCACCGGTTGACTAAAACTAAATGTGCAATAAACGAAGTTAAGTCGGGAAAGAATTAAAGTTATTATAATGTTAGTCATTAATCCAAGAAGTACTGTCAAACATAAGTACCCCGAAGATGATATATGAGTTTGTATGCTCTATGAGTATAAACTGGGGGACAATGCAACTGCAGCGACGCGTAAAATATGTCAGGCATTTGGCTCTGATACTGTGAATGAATAGACGGTGCAAACATGGTTAGCGAAGTTTCATGAAGGCAATAAAACTCTCGAGGATGAGCCATGAACAGGAATACCGTGAACAATGGATAACGAGGCTCTCTCAGCGACTATTGAAGCGAACAACAGCTAGACCTACGAGGACATGAGAGAGCAATTCAATATCAATGCAGAAACCGTACAACTCCAACACTATCATCTGGACAGTTGAACTCCACATAAATTGACAATGTTTCACAAGGCGGCTGATCTGTTTTGCAAGGTTATCACATCAAAGGAAAGAGTCCTTTCTTGATACGCCTGATATACCATGTTTGGCAGCCACGAATCTATCCCCAAACAACCGAAACCACCACTGCACCAAAAGAAGGTTATGCTCTGTGTTTGGTGTATTGTGCGTCGGGAACTACTGTCAGCCAACCAACAATAAACGCCTCCGTGAACTCTTTAATATTGTCCATGAAAAACTTAAAACAAAGGAGCATGGGTGTTATTCTTCTGTGTGATAATGCAAAAGCACATAAAGCTAAGGTAGCTCATGAAGCCACTGTGTCTTGGCCGGAAGACTCTGGTGCACTCACCATATTCTTCAGACATTGTATCATGAGATTAACATAGTTTCCTTTCATTGGACAATTACAGCCAAGGAGGGAAATTCTGAACCTTTGTCGGTGTGGAAACTGCGCAAGATGAATATTTTGCTTCCCTCCCTTATCAGTTTTATAACAATGGAATTCACCACCTTCACAGAAGGTACTCAATAGTTCTTGTAAATTAGATAATATTAAATATATTAATATAAATAATTAATATAAAAGATCAATATACATATTTTCAATACGTTTCATCTGCTGCAATTTTACCATAATTCTAGGTATGCAATTTTAAACTACAATTTGTATGTATAAAAGAGACATTCTTTATATGCATAAAATGAAATCCTTTCAGTATATATTTTTAATTTTAAACTCTTTATTATAAATAGTCATTAAATTTGTAAGAAAATGTGTAAGAATTACTTGTTCATATACACGCAATGACTTAACGGTCGCTTGATAAGTAACAAATACAGAATGAAAAAAAAAATTTAAACCGAGTTTTCAGATCTTGCACAGTACACTAGCTTTTTTCCCATATCTATTTTGCTATGAGTCAATGTTTCTTGAAGATATCATATCTTAAGTAATGCCAACCATTTGCAGTTTTACGAAATATTTACAACGCATCATTTTACAAAGAGATTCCAAATTGGATTCCTAGACTTCTGCACAAAGGTTTTGTCATCTACCAGGGACAAAGGCTGTAGGATTGCCTTTAACGTTCCCCCGATCACAATATTCTTTTCTGTTTCAAAGGGAGGTCTCGTTATTAAGTACAATAATTAAATCATACAAAAGTGAAGAATTAAATCATACAAAAAAGTCCAGAGGAGACAAATCAGAAGACAGTAAAGAGGCACCTCTGCCAATCCATTTCCTTGGAAAGCATTGATTTAAATGCAGGTGCAAACGATTTTCGTTAGCTCACTTCAGGTATATCTTTACATGGTTATATGTTAGTAAACAAGTACTTCATTGATTAAAATGTATAATTTAAGCAGTAATTTCATCTGAAGAACGCATACACCTTCTAGCGATTTGAAAAAAAATCTCATAAGAAAATATGGCATTCGAAAAAAATGTTTTGTGTGTGTTTTGTGCAAGTTTTTAAAGTTTGTCGGTATAACAAGATTTATTATTATATAAATATTTGTGAACTTTTAAATCTCCTTCTAACCTACATTATTAACACTTAATGCAGCATTATTTATTTTAATTTGAAATTAAAATAGTTCACAGGAAAATTAGTGTTTCAGTTCAGTAATTACTGCAACAGGTGGCCGAGGTCGTTAAGACGCGGACTCGTGAGCGGGAGGTCTGGAGTTCGAATCCCTCCAGTACCGTTCTACCTGACTGAGGTTTTTTCCAGGTTTTCCTCAGTCCTCATAAATGGCAAATGCCGGGAAGGTACCCTAAACTTAGTCCAGGAACGTTTCCTTCCTATAAAATGTCCTTTCCCAATATATTATTTCATCTCATGTATCATTAGTGTCCACCACCTGTGGTGCCTCTGTAGTAAAACCGGGCGTTAATCATTACTCAAAGAAAAAGTTCAGTAATTAATTTGTACCGTTTAGCTACTTTGTTTGGCTACTATGATCTTCGTGTTCATATTAGACTTCATGCTCTAGTACTCTTATTTCCTAGAAAGGAAGGAACAGAGAGAGAGAGAGATAGAGAGAGAGAGAGCGAGAAAACAAGTATCAGTAAAACATTTTCTTTAAGGTAGAAAAACTTTACCAGTAAAATAGGTACCCAATCTCAGTACCCTTATGAACATGTACTTTTCGTCATTCCTATACTTTGGATAACCTTCAAACAAAACCAATAAAGAGACATGCCCTTCCGCCGCAGGTTCTTGTTTATTCAAATGTTCTATCACGACAGTAACTTACCCTTGCGTTCATTCATCTTTTAAGTTCTCATTATAAACTCATGTTGCTGCGAAACATCATTAGAGCTTACCTATTGCTTGGGAGTTTTCTCTTTGATCTCCAGAAGCATTCAAACTCTTTGTTACTGAACACACAAATGAAACATAAAAGCCACTCTGAGTTGATTAGTAAATTTTGTTTAAAAATAAATATTCAAAATTGTCAAATGCATGTTTAATATTGTTTCAGTTCTTAAAAATTACATCAACAAGATAAGAGCAGAATTATTTTGCGTTATAAAAATTTCCTTTTCCAATTTCAGGACTCTTATTTTATTTTTTATGCTAATAAACACATACGTCTATACTGACCTTTCTAATTGGGTGTTTGTCTAAAACTGAAGTGACAGCTCTTTGTTATAAAAATATGTTTTAATGTATCCAGTCTAAAAATGTCAATTCCGTTTTATTCAACACCGACTTCTGTATCTGCACACCATCTACGAGTATGATGGACTACATCCTGGCGAATACACAAGTTAAAGCAAGCGTTCCTTTTTCCCCAAGTAACAGAACAGGGAAACATACTATTTGATTTACTCTTGTTTTTAATCATATGCCCCCATATCGTATAAGTAATCATGACATTAAAAGCCTTAATCTATGTATGCCAAAGTAACTTAATTGTATTATAGCAGAATTTTCCGAAATTCCACTCAGGAAAATTTTCCAGTATATTGTGTCTTTGTTTTTAATTTTTTGCTTACTTTAATCAATGTTTGTGAGTTGTTTCATGATCTTTGTACCATTTTTCATGTATCTGCACCAAATTACTACTAATAATAATTAATATTTTTTTACAAATATTAATGACTAATATATATATATATATATATATATATATATGAGTAAACAAAACCAAGAAAATATTTTTTCTTGCCATCAATTGCTGAGTTGACTGCGCAGGAAAGGACTATAGGAATCGAGCACATACCTCACAGCGAGTTTAGTAAATTCGCGGCTTAAGATTTCCAAACTTACGCATTTCACTCGTAAGAGGAATGCCGTATATGTAAATGAGATGCCTTTAGGGGAAGGTTTGTGCAGGCTGTGTGCACAGTTAACGTATTCTGGAATTTGCACCACTCAATCTAATCCGTCAAGCATTCTGTACACACTCCCTCACATCTACTCACTGCAGTTTGCTTGCTCCTCTGGTTTTCTTTTTATTTCCTTTTTTATGCTTGTCTCGAAGCGTATTTTTCACCTATGTTTAATTCTCGTTGTTTCTTTTTTCCCCTCTCCTTACTCTTTATATTTTCTGCCTCTTCAATTCTTATTCATTTCTATTTTCATTTTTGAATCCTACCTACATGCAGTGGTTAACATCTAAAGAATTTTCTCTCCTTTTGTTTTCAAGTTTTTGTCTTTTCATTACTTATCTATATTTCTCTCCCATTTGTCTAATTACGTATTTTTTCTCCTGGAGTACATTTCGGAAATGAGTCTACCTTACATTATAAAATATAATTTTATTTACTGACTGTTTGCATCAGTGGAATTATTACGTAAGCCAAGTTTTTACCCAGTATCTTTGTTTTTAATGTCACACATTTTTATCCTACAGACAGCAGTAAGTTTTTTCTATTTTCTACCTGTATAATCTAAGAGTGTATTATAAATAAAGTTAATTACTATTTTGTTAGTACCTTGTCCTTTTATATTTATCTTTTAGGAGTGGCATGGTGTACTAAAACCCCTTAAAGATCTGCCGAGTAAAATCATTTGGTGAAAAACAATTTCTGATTGTTATTATTGTTGTCATGGTTGTTTTATGAACAAAGAGTGAATGGTAGAATATTTCTGTGTTCAGTTTTGTCACTTGAATCTTTTGTTTAGCTTTTAGAATTTTTTTTGTCGTGAGCAGGGAGTGGCTTGTACTCATTAACCTCGTTCTGCAGGATGAAGAACGTCTTCCTGGACGTGGTTGTTGTACCTCGTACCTACATCAATTACTTCCACTGCAGTTAGAGCCTCTACTTCTCTTTGAACTATAACTCTCCTTTAATGGCGGTGATTTGCTCTGAAAGCAACAAATCCAGTTTCTTTTCCTGTTACTACGCGACATTCGGGTGCCTATTCCAACATTTTTGTTTTGGGGCAAAAACTTCTTAAATTGCACTATATCGGAGTTTTACAGATACTTTTAAGAAAAGAGTAAAATTTTACTGTGCATTAATGTTACATAGTCGGCACTCAGAGATTATTTATGGAGTACCCTATAGATTTATCTAAGTACATTAAAAGAATCTCCAATTTATCAAATTTAATTGAAACTTATTCAGTGTAAATCTGTGAGTTGGTCAGTTTGTAATACTTGTTATTTTTAAAACGAAACTCACCAGATTAAAATGAAATTAATTTTAAGTGTAACTATAAAGTTAAAGGCGGGGAGCTTACCTGTGCCGGTTTACTTTCTTCTAAGGAGCACTTTCTGCACATTAAGTAGAATGTGATTCACAATCCAAAGAAGTTATGCATCCCATCGGTTTATTCGATTATTTTATCTTCTGTTCTATGCTACATTCCCAAAATATCTGTAAACAAATTTGGAAGCTATAACAAAGGAAATAAAACAGTTTAAAATAAGGTAATACAAACAAATAGGAAAAACCAGATAAATTGAAATAAATCTCCTATAATATACTCTGATCTTCTGCATCTACGCTATCACAATCTATATGTTAGAACCTTAGCCTCCTGCAAGAGAACTAGACCAAGGGGCATTATTTGCCGTTCAGAGGGCAGAGTGATAATAAGTAATTTCATCGCCTTCATCATCATCTAGTAAGAATCTGAGGCTAGTTGTCCGATAAGTTTTCCATAGATCAATGTTTTAGAGTACAGACCAGCACTCTGGATTTTTACGCCCTAAAATTCAGCTGAATTGAACCCGCGAACCCTCGAGACTGGTGCATTACCTGAGGTCGACATACACAAACAATTATTATATAATGCCGAATTAACAAAGTCGGTCCTGGTGGAGTAGGTATTTTTTTTTTTTTTAAAATTGATTAGTATTTAACGCCCGTTTTTACTATTGAGGTATCACAGGCGGTTGACACTGATGATACACGAAATGAAATTGAGAAAGGATTTCTGTGAAAAGAAGGAAACGTTCCAGACCTAAGTTTAGGATACCTCCCCTCATTTGCCATTTATGAGGACTGAGGAAATCCTGGAAAAAACCTCTGTCAGGGAGGATGGTCCTGATGGGATTCGAACCTCAGACCTCCAACCCACGGGTCGCGCCTTAACGACTTCGGCCACCCTTGGCGGTCTCTGGGGTAGTGGTAATCATACTTGCTTCCTAAACCCAAGATCGAGGTTTTAATTCCGGCCAGGATTGATGGTTTTTTTCCGACATAAAAATGCTAAGTATGATTCCTTTGAAGGGAAGTAAAGCCATGGGTCCCGTGTCGTAGAATTATGTCATGTAAAAGATATCAATCCTCAAAGAAGAGGCCTCTGAGCAAAATTTGTCGATCGTTTTACGCCCTGATTTGAATGGGACGCTGGTGACCTAAGATTTTAAAGAGCGTCCGTAAATAAACTAAATTAAAAAAAGAATTCAGAATTGCACAGATCTGACTGATTTGTGGATAACAATAGGTTAGTATTCTATTTGTCTTGGCGTGGCAAGTTCACTAAACGCTAGGGATGATATTAAAACGAAATGTGCTGATTCAAACTATTACTGTAAATTATTTGAATAAAAGAACAAGCCTGAATGTTATCTTAAAATAATGTTTTTTTATAATTTTTACCGCTGTATTTTACGGCTGGGTTTTTTCTTAAACCATTTGATACGTTTAGAATTATCTTTATGAAAGAAAGAAAACATTACTAAAGAGAAGTTTTGCGAACAAATATTGGTTAATTTGTATCTTTATCACCAGATCCGTTGGGGAAACTTTTGCGCATTTGCAGAGCAAAATATTTTTAAACTATTGCAATTTTTGTAGCTTCCCTTACGGCTATTAGTGTTTACTATGATTACGCGATAAGAATGAAAAATATCGAAACTACTATTGTTGCGCAACTGAGCAAATGCCATACATTCATTAAATTGTGAACCCGAAACTTTTAGCTATAATGCATTTTTGCTATATTAACAATAGAATTTCTGATGCGCACCTATAAAGACTTAAACACGTGAAAGATTTCATTGAGATTAAGATATTCGCATCTATAAGGAACGGTAATTTTATCAGTATTGATAACTTATTAGTTCATGATTTTTTTTTCGATTTTATTCCTGTCTATCCCTCTTTCATGGGCTTTTCAGTTCAGAAAACAATATTCATTCATAATCTTCTGATTGTAGGTTTGATTTATCTTCTCGTTTATCGTTAGATGCGGGGCATAGGCAATACTTTGCACCGTCCTCATTACTTCAAACTTCTTGTGATGGATTGGGTCACATTCAACTTGATTTTCCCCCTACCCCACCCTTCATATCTCTCCCCAACTCAATTAACATCCAAGCATAGTCTCTATCTGAAACCGCATCGTGTCTCCTCGCGTTTGACTCATAAATTCTGTCTCTAATTACTTCTCGGGCTGTAGATCGTTAGCTAACCATCTTCCGCAAAGTTTTCTACCCGCCATTACTTTCCTGGCGATTTATTTTCTAGAGTTATAAATATCAAACATATGTATCATACGGTCAGAAGATCTAAAAACAAAATATTAAGATACAGTATATTTAGTTTTATTGTAATATTTCAGAGCTAAAAATGAGTTAAATAAAATAATCATTCTTCTTGTTAATCGTTAGCAAAACGTTTTTCTCTAAATAAAACACTTAAAGCATTTACTTTTAAATAGTGGAGGTTTATTTGATTGAATTAATGTGTGTGTTTAAGCGAATATTTAAACATGAATACAAATAATTTTAACTATTCTTATAGAATAACAAGAATACTGGTAGCTAATAAGAACAAGCTGTTAAACACAAAGTTGGTGCACAAAACGAGAAATATCTTGTATAGCTGTGGTTCATAATTAAATATTACTATAATATTTTTTGAATGGCGTTTAACACCCGTTTGTACTACTGAGGCATCACAGACGATAGACACTGATGATATATGAGATGAAATGATATATTGGGAATGAATTTTTTTAAGGTAGGGAACATTAGGGTACCTCCCCGGCATTTTTCACTTATGAGGACTAAGGAAAACTTGGAAAAAACCTGTCAGGGAGGACGGTCCTGGCGGGATTCGAACCCCAGACCTCCCGCTCACGAGTCAGTGCTTAACGACCTCGGCCACCCGTGACGGTACAATTATAATACGACTCTAATATTTTAGCTTGCAGAGTATAAGATGTCATATGTTATAGAGAAAATAATGGGTTAATAAACGAAGAAAATAAAATAAGTTTAATTAATTTGAATTTTTATAGTTACTTGTAATGCAGTACAATGCATTTCTACTTTCATGGCAAGCTTCACACAACACTCCTGATAGAAAAGTCAGCACTATTCTCCTTAATTAGGATTCACGTAAACGTTTCTAGACGCTCGGGTGTTTATAGCATTTAAATTCATTTTTAGTTCAGGCCAATCAATTAATTGAATCTATCTCTCTGGTAGCACTTTAGGGTAACTCGTGTCATAGTGCCTGAGTAAGATTTTTTCCGCAGTTTTCCTTTATCTTAAAAAGTTGAAAACTAGGTAACTTAAATATAACATTAAACTCAATACCAGGATAACCTCTACAATTCCTGCACAACAAATATAAAGTGACTCAATTTCGGAAGATAAAATGTTTTTGAATGACAAATTTCTAAAAATATGCTAGAAATGTGTGGGTGTACCCTGTTATTTCAATACGATAAGTGATATGTGATTATACTTTCAGATTTTCAGAGTTTTAAAGGCTCAACTCTAATGCAGCATTTTTTTCTTTGGAGGCATGAATTTTGCTAATATCTAGTACAAATTTATGAGAACAACTCCAAATTTTCTGCGCCAGTATGCCGATGAAGTAAAATTGAAGAGCGACCTCATTGTTAATCGCACTACTTAGCCTAAGAGAATTCTAAAAGTTTCGTTTAGAGTGTTTTTTACTCCCATTTGATGTAAATATGTGGTAATGTACTTTTTAAAATTGTAAAATTAACCATACAAATTATTTAAAGACATAGAAAAGCCGAACTGCTTTAAATTTATACAAAAATGCAGTAGGAAAGTATTTAAATATTAGACAAATGTGAAATTCTTATACTATGCTGAGCCTACACATTTCTTCCATAGTTTCCTAGCATTTAGATGAAGTCGTTTCAACAGATGGATTTATCCTATCCTCTGACTTACTCAGTCGCTTAATCTTACGCTATTAGATAACTCTGGTATTTTGAGATTTTTAGCGTATGGAACGTTCATGAAAACAAAGAGGGAGCTAATTACTGAAGGTGCATTGAATGTTAGCCTAGCAGTTTTGCCTCTAATACTTCGTACATCTGCTGCAATTATGTCTTGTAATTATTCATTTAAATTTTCTTTAATTACGTTGTTTTCTTTAATGTTAAAGAAACTAGAAGGGAAGTCATTACACATTTCATTAAATAAAATCTTTCTTCCATGTACATAATTCTTGTTTCTTTTTTCTCTAGCTCTTTTATTAAATTTTAATTTAAAATTCTTTTGTGTTACTTTGTGTTAATGTCTTTCTTTTACTTCTTTAACATCTGTCTTTCCTTTTTGGAAAGCATGAATCCGATTTGCTGCTGTGTTATTACAGACTGGGCATTTATGCATTATAAAACCTTAAAATAGGCGACAAAAAGGCGCCAGGTTGGCTTTGGAAAGCATATATTAGGCTTATGCTAAATATTTTTACCAGATAAATAAATAAAAAATTTTATATTATCATTGTGGTAGATTTTTGATTGCACTTATAGCTTTTTAAAAACTTTAAACAAATTTCTAGGTGAATTTGACAGTCAAATTAAATAGTTTTGCTTTTATTACAAAGTCCCATTGCTTACTGCTTACAAATTACAACCACGGGTTTTTAAGTTAACATGAACATAGTTAAATAATTCCCTGTCAGATAATTTAACACGATAAAACGATCGTTATCCACAGGTTTACTGGGGCAAATTCTAATCAAACCATCTGAGAAGAATCCATTCCACCTACTATAGAATTTTCAACCTTTAGAGTGTTCGAAATGTTTCTAAAGTTTGTCCAAATCACAATTTTGAGAAAACAATCTTTTACACTTTTCCCTTACCAATACCGCCACGAGTGGCCGAGGTCGTTAAGGCGCATACTCGTGAGCGGAAGGTCTGGGGTTCGAATCCCGCCGGGACCGTTCTCCCTGACTGAGGTTTTTTCCAGATTTTCCTCAGTCCTCATAAATGGCAAATGCCGGGGAGGTACCCTAAACTTAGGCCTGGAACGTTTCCTTCCTTTAAAAAAAATCCTTTTCAATTTATCATTTCATGTATCGTCAGTGTCATCGCCTGTGGTGCCGCAGTAGTAAAAACGGGGGTTAAACGCTATCAATTAAATGCTCTTAATAACAACGAACGTTAATATAGATAAGTTGTTAAATAAAATACTATTCCCATATATACCGCAGCCCTCCAGGTAGAATCCAGCGACCCCCCCTAGGATTCCCGACCCACAGTTTGGGAACCACAGTTCTGAAGCGTTGACTACCTTCATGAAATGTGAAAGGTAGTAAATTGTTGCTGAAATCTATACTCATATTGCCATGATAGTTTAAAAAGGCAGAGCTGCATTCGGAGCAGCGTTTCTTAATATCTGAATTCCTGACGGAGCTTTCAGAAATCAATTTGTCGATATCTGGGAACAAGCATCATACTCCGAGGAAATTATATGCATGCTACATGAAGTATGTTTTAAATTGGTACTTTTAATGTTTCCCAACCTTTCTCACAAAAGTTGCGACGTCAGTGACGAAAAGGGATACGTGTAATTTTGAATTACTTCAGGCCACATTAGATTCAATGAATTGCTGAACAGCTATATGATAATTGAACCGTTAATCTTTACCATACACCCTGTTGCAAGTAGCAATGGTATCATTGATCCATTTTCTAAGTACCTAATGATCTGACTATGTTAGCAATAAAATTTCATTGTACAATCAGTTAACTAGATCGGAATTTAGATATTTTTACTCTACATATTTTCTCGGATAACTTTCTTTGAGGTATCGTAACAGCTTTTAAGCAGATTTTTGCAAACTTGACTTGCTAGGCACTTTTATTGTATGATTTTCTAGCTTCCATAAAGGGGTCCGGCACCCATAAATGCTTGGAATAAGTCGAATGCAAACTGCGATTGTCAACTTTTGTTGCAGTTACCGCAGAAAGCAGATCTTTTTTTAAGTAGCCTTAGAAAGTCACATTAGCGAAATCCGAAGGAATGAAGATATTGCAGCCATACCCATAAAAATTTGTTTTTAATTAATTTATTATTTGTAGCAAATTCTGAAGGGATGTAAATATTGCGATTGTATTAATGGAACTATTTTTTATTAATCTACCCAAAATCAGCATCGATCATACTTGCTAGGCACCAAAAAAGACAAAAAAAGTTTTACAAAAATGTGTCAAATTTTTCTCTCTCTTCCCCTGTGTGTGTGTGTGTGTCGTTAACTCTCTAGCGGTAGCAATTTTTGGTTTTTATCAACGAAACTCGGCACATAGCCATCATTAACAAACGATTTGGTTAGTTCGTTAACCAGAAAAATTGGACCATTAGAAGGGAGGTTAACCTGCAGCTAAAAAAAAAAAAAAAAAAAAAAAATCGCTCTAGCAGCCGTATTTTTTTCTCTGTTTCAACGAAAAAAATTTAAATTACTTTAAAATGAATTGATAAAAAGGTAGTTTTCGAAAAATATGGCAATTGGGTAACTAGGAGTGGGGGTATACCTGAAAAACTTTTTGGGCAAAGCAAAATATAAAAATCGCTCTAGCGGCTGCAATTTTAAACGTTTTTAAGAAATAGTAAACATAGTTTCTGAAAATGACGGGTTTACCTAAAACCCAAAATTTAAAAATCACTCTAGCGGCACCAGAGTTTTTATGAACAAAACTCGGCCTGTTCCATTTGAATTAAACAAGGAAAATGGTTTGTAAAATCTGTCAGATTATTGGGAGTAGGGGTATACCTGAAAAACGTTGGAGGGTTAAGCTCAAATGTAAAAATTGTTCTAACGTCCGCAATTTTAATTTTTTAGAGGACACCCAATATATGCCATTGAAAAAAAAAATTGAAAATGAGTGGAATTGGACTTTTAGCAGAGAGCGCTTATCTAAAATGTAAAAACCCCTCTAGCAGTATAAATATTTATTCCTTCACAACGAAGCTGTGCATATAACATTTAAATAAAATAACAAAAATGTAGTTTCTGAAAATCAGGGAAATCTGGCCATTATGAGTAGGGTGCAACTAACCCAAAATGTAAAAATCGCGGTCACAGCACCAATATTTCATTTTTTCATAACAAAAATCGGCATATACCATTTAAATCAAGTAAGAAAATAAGTTTCTAAAATCAGTAAAATCATATTTTAGGAGTGCGGGTATACTTGAAACCCAACATTTAAACATTACCCTACTGGCACCATTTGCTTTTTGCAACAAAACTAAAAAATATAATATGTAAATAAAATGAGAAATATAGTTCATGAAAACCATATAAATCGGTCCATTAGGAGTGGGAGTATACCTGAAACCCAAAATTTAAAAATCACTATAGCGACACCAATATTTAATTCTTCACACAAAATTCGGTATATACCATTTAAATAATTAAGAAAATTAGATTCTGAAAATTAAGGAAATTGGACTATTAGGAGTAAAAGTACTTGTACTTGAAAATCGAATATTAAAAAGGCTCTCGTGTTTAATTTTCTCTATATTGTTTTAAAATAAAACGAGAAATTAATTCAGCATATGAACTGTATTTATAGCGTTGCATATGTTTTATATTTAACAAAAGCATCGTCATGAAGATAGCAAATGAGAAATATTAATATAATATTGTTTGAGAATTGTATTTGTATGTAAGAGTGATCTGTAATTATCTTCAGAAAATGTTTGTGTTATATATTTTTATACAATAACATTTAAATTAAATTTCAAAGCCAATGAAAATTGATGAAACTATCGATTGTTCGTTGTTGATGCTTTATATTTGTTTAGTACAACGAAATTGTTTTTGGATAGTAACATGTTTTTGTTTTATTGAAACATATGAACATCATCTTCTTAAATATTCAATGTAACTCGAAACTTTGTTATTTCTCTCTATTTTAGTTAACGTAAAGAAAAAATATAAAGGGGCAAGTTCATAAACGGATTACATTTAAAATTGTATAAAAATAGCACATAGTATAGCTTTGTCTATCAGCATCAATTGTCATTTAATTTAAATAATAGTATACCATTGTGGTTTCATAATAATAATTCTAAAATTTTAGTCCCTCTTTGCAATACTTCTAGGATGCAAAAATTCTAAATTTGTTTCCCTAATACCACACAGTAATGCCATAACTTATTTCATTTTATTGATTAATAAGGCCTAATTTGTATTTTATATTTATTTTTATCAAAAGTTATTCAACTCTGTGAGGAATTTGCTTAGTTTACGCAAATCCTGCGTACGGACTTTTGAGTTTATCTGTCTGTCAGATAATTTTAAGATACAAAATGTTTATTTTCATAGCTCATTGTACATACTCAGCACACAAGAATGGAAACATCTGGAATCCAAAAATATTGACATAGTTTTGAAATTTAGTGCGCAAAGACAAACCATATTTTGGTATATTGTTAATCTTCCCAACTACAATATCTCTTGAATTTATTAACAAAATAGCAATAAATGTTTTAAAGAAATCAATACTCCGTGAATGATGAACCAGGCCATGGTCGTTCCAAGTCCATAGCAATGCTCATCGCGTGGAAGGTTTGATCAGGATAATCAAAACATAACCTGACATTAAATTGAACAAGAGACGAGCCTTTCTGTTGGGACCCGGACATAATTATTCACAAACATTTCCATTTTTGAAAAGTTACTCGGAGTGCACGCTGGGTACTAAGAATGCTTTTAGGTTATGCAACGAGAGCGTTGGCAAGCCGAAATTTATGTGCTTTTGTATACTTTAATTGCTTCATTTTATGATTTTGTAGTAGATTTAATTATTTAGTTGTTCTTATATTATATAACCGGCACTGAAGAATTTAATTCTTCAGAATTTGTACTAGTTGAAGGAGGATTTTGTCAGGGCGGCCCAGGATATTCTGAATTGCATCATTAAGCATGGCAAATCCTGGACGCATCATTTCATTTTGGAATTTCAGCACTGATAATGTTACAATTTGGGGATGAACTGACAATTTGTTCTATGTTGAAGCTTTAGTTATATGCTAGGATGTGTATATAAATGGTTTAGGAGAGTAAATTGAACAACTAATGGAGTTTCTACTCCTAGAGATTTGTTACACAAAAGTCTCAATTATTTTCTATAGAGCATTTGCAATTAAAGAGCAGGATCATTTTAATAAAGCGAAATTTCGGTAGTGTAGTCAGAATGTATCAACCCCTTCAAGCTATTCATATTTTTGGACCAACTAAAGGCAGAAAAATGTCATCTGTTTGAAGGAAAGAAATGCCATTTCATACTTTGTTTTAGGATTTGTTTTAACCCATAAATTTTCTCTAGTACTTATATTTTATAATCTTAGAGTTATTATCCATTTGCAGAAGTCAATTACAGGTCATCATAGCTTGAGCAAAGAGTTGAAACCCCCCATTCACACAATAATTAATGCATAAAGGATTATATAGTTTTTGAAGTTTTATGTTATAGTATGAAACTTTTCTTAGGAGTTATACACATTTGCCTGAGTTTCGACACAGGGTATTGGAATTGACCAACCTATGCTATCAGTGTGAAGATTAGCAACATACATCGTTTTCCTAGTGTAATGAATGCTCAGCTGTTCCGAACTAAGCGTGTTTCATGGCTGGACGCCACTTCTCATTAAGCCGTTTACACCTTCCTGTGTTGGACTTTAAGGTCGCATCGTATTGCCATCGGTTAAGACGAATTTCCGGCGCAGTCGTAACGCCGCTCAAACACGCTAAGATGAACACAGCTCATACTACCCATATATCATCCGTGCATTAACTTGCAAATGACTCGGGTAATGATAGACTTGCTAAGGCATATGGTGTAAACTTTCGCACCTTAGGGAGAAGTGACAAGACGTTGATTGTTTTGGCACGCGCCATCTTCCATAATGACAATGGATTAATAATACGAAATTTGAATGTTTCCAAACTGAGATATGTAACGAAGTTATTAGTTGTTGTTAGCCCGCGGGTAAACTGTGAACGCAATCCATAGCCTAACTCCATACGAGAAAAGAACTGTAAGGGAATAGTACTCACGGATTAGGGTGTTGTTTGTGACGGCGGATTAAAGCATTGGTTTCGCGAGCAAGCAGTTAGTAAGAGGTAATAAACATGAACACACAGCATAGCGGCGACCTTCCCATGTAATTTTCTGCACAGTTAAAATGGCGAAAATAGTAGATGATATATTGCAACTAAATATGCCACTTGTTCAGAAAATCCAAAAGAATAGAACTATGTATACATTTTATGTTATAACACTTGATAAAGGTTAGAATATGTTTTTATTTAGAGTTTTTTTGTTTTATTTGTTTATTTACGGACGCTGTTTAACATCAGCGTCCCATTCTATACAGGGCGTGAAACGGCTGACAAATTTTGCTTGGAGGCCTCTTCTTTCAGGCTTGAGGTTCTTTATCCTGGCGTAAATGTACGACACGGGACCCACGGCTTTACTTCCCTTCCCAAGGAAGCTATACTTAGGATTTTTACACCCGAAAAAATCCATGGGTCCTGGCCGGATTTGAACGCGCGATCTTCGGTTTACGAAGCAAGTATGGTTACCGCTACACCACCAGGACCGACGTTATCCAGAGTATAGTTGGATAGTGTGTAATAAGAAACTCAAGCACCAGTACAAAAGCAAATGCCACGGATGACGAGGACGTTAAAGCGCGGACTCTGAGCGGGAAATTTGGGGTTCCAATCCTTCCAGGACCGTTCTCTTTGACTGAGGTTTTCTTCAGGTTTTTTCTCAGTCCTCATAAATCGCAAATGCCTGGGATGTACCTAAAATTAGGCCTGGAACGTATGGACGACAGTACATACTATCGAAATATAATTGGAATTCAAATGGAAGAAGTAAATTCCTTCCTAATCTTTCACCAGTTTAATAAGTTGTTATGGATAATGCTAGTTATCACAGTGTGCAACAGCCAGTCCCTCACTAAACATCATGCAGAATCCCGTACCAGATAATGTAAGTAGAGCGTGATTCCGTCCATCTGGAAACTCAATAGCAAAGATATTTGCTTAGCAATGATGCCTGAAGTTAGTTCATCTATGCAAAATCATTCATGTGCAGCAACCACAGATATGTAGAACGATGGTTTTAAAAATAACTACTATCTGTCATTAACTATCCTTGCGTTCTCTCATGCTTCAGCGATCTTCATGGCTTACGGATTTTAGCTGCGTCCTGTCAGTCATGCAGTTCTAAGGAAGAACTACAAAGGTGGAACGAAATGTCAGTTACACAAGTCATCTTGTATCAAGCAGACCTAGTGTATTATAAAGGTTATATTGTTTCTGTGGGTATGTAATTCCGTCTATTTACCCTCTATTCTGAAATTTCTGAAAGCTATTTCCGTCTTTTTCCCTGCCTCCCTACATGTTGTTGTACCCCGTTTGCATTTATAATTGTTTTTCTTTATTCGCACCAGCATATTTACGGCTGCTCTCTGCAGTATATTCGTTAATTGTGTACTTATCTGTTTTCCATTTTTCCCATTAGTAATTACTTCCCCTATTGTGTTACCCAGTCCCTGTCTTCTCTTCTTCTCTCCAGCGGAAACCTCTGAGCCCGAGTGACCTTCCCACCATTTCTCCTTTACAATTCGCAACTTCAAATGTAAGTGGTAGGATTCCATTCTATTTACAGCTTCAAAACCTGCAATATGTTGTATGACAGAGAGAAAATTATATGATATATCACGTCCCCCATTTTCATTTATAAAGGCGGGGGCGGTGGTGGTGTCAGTGTCCGAGGGGGTATTGGAGAGATTTTTGGAAAACTCCCACACTTCAGCCATAGGCTCTTTGTGCCACTCCCAAGCTCATTATAGTGTTCCAAAATCTGTGCTCTTGATAAGATGAAGAACCCTAAGGGAATCATTCATATTGGGGTATGGTTGTGGGTCAGAGAGTTCGTATCTTCTCTCCAGAGCATCACATTCAAACAGTAAGTGCTTCGTGAGATTGGCAACAAAGTCTACATATAGGCTCTCCCTGGAAGAGTCCCAATTTTCTGGAGATGTTTCCTAAATTGACCAAGTCCAGTATTTATACCCACCACTCTCCTAACTTTTTCCTTCCCAACATCAGGAGCGTTCTGGCGAGTGTGGGATCAAGCCAACTGACAAGGTCTTGTCCTGGATAATTGGACCATCGTATTTTATGTTTCTCTCTGGCCCGTGTCGGTCCTGGTGGTGTAGTGGTTACCATACTTGCCTCCTACACCCAAGAACGAGGGTTTTTTTTCGGGCGTAAAAATCCTAAGTATGGCTTCCTTCGGAACGGAAGTAAAACCGTGGGTCCCGTGTCGTACATTTACGGCATGAAAAAGAACCTCAAGCCTGAAAGAGAGGCCTCTGAGCAAAATTTGTCTGCCATTTCACGCCCTGAGTTGAATGGGACGCTGATGACCTGAGATGTTAAAGAGCGTCCATAAATAAATCAATCAAAAAAAAATCTCTGGCCCATAATTTAATTTTTGCCCTTATGTGAACCTTCTAACTCCACAGACTGATTCCGGTCCTATTAGGGGCTAGATGCTCCTTTCTTGGCCAGTTTATCCGCTGCTTCATTCCCTGTCACTCCTCTGTGACCTGGCACCTTCCTCAAATCAACAGAATTGTTTGACAGGGCTATCAATTTTTGGAGGCAATCCCATACTAACTTAGAATTGACTTGTAAAGGTCAGTTCAACTTCATTATCCGCTCCACATTTCCAGTTGCTCCCATGATATCAAGCCTCCCCGTGGAAATCGCTCCTATATTTCAGATATTACGTCCAATAAGTCTGCAAAAAGGTCAGGGTCAAAATATCGGAGCGAAGCTAGCTGGTGATACAATGATAATATACAAAAATCTAAATTAATATTCATAATATTACAATACATAAAAATTGCTCCTTTCAAGTTAATGTTTATCACATTTATGACATTTTGTAATTTAGTATGTATAAAACATGGCCATCCCTCCCGGATATCGCCCTCTTCTCCTTTTCTTGACGCTACCTTTAAAACATCCTTAAAACCTTCAATAGTTAACATTTCCAACTACGTTCCATTTATGACAATAATGTCACATCCTTTTATAAAGTTCAAGATTTCGGGCGCCAGTTTTTTCCGCGCCTCCTATCCCGACACACACGCGTTCAGACGGGCGTTTCACTAATCCTTTCTACTCCTCCCTGCATACCTATAGCATTGCAGGAGTCTGGCCTGTCATGTTGATCCCCAGGATCGCACCTGCGCTGTTACTACGATCAAAGATAACTGGGGTAGCGACAATTAAAAGACGTTTAAAGAGCATTGCGGGAGAAAGAAGCAAGAGATGGTTAGGGCGGAATGTACAAAAAGTGCTTGTGGAAATTAAGGATATAGAGACAGAATGGTGGAAGAAAAAAATACTTGGTTTAGGCAACAAACTAAAATTGGAGCATATATAATATTTTTTCAAAATAGATCAGGTCTAGCGTGGATTAGACTGGGGCATGAGACGGAACTAAATTAACAGACAAGGCTGGGAAGAGAATATGCGCCTTTTTTGTAGGCTGAGAAAACTGGCTGCATTTTAAGTGCAGGCTGACCTCCTTGGAGCTAATTTAGGTAAGTCGGATAAGGTTAGGTTATCATGTTGGGATCTATCTACACCGTAAGAAAACTGGCCAAAGTTTTCTTTTCTTTTCTATGCAAAGTACGTAAAAATTAGAAGCGTTTTGTTGGAGTAGACGGGCTCTTTGAGTCTGAATGAATGTGTGCATGCGTGCGAGTTTATACATATAAATGAAAAATAAAGCAACTCTTGGAACAATGTAATTAAAATAACAAGATCGAGACAATCAGATATAGACAAAAAACTTATATAGCGACAATTGTGGAACTATTTAAGGTTTTGTCTACTTTTGCTTCTATAGTTTATATATATATATATATATATATATAAATTAACAGTAATTATAATAGCAAGTGTCACTTGTCTTCTTGCCATAGATGGACTCCACGGGTCCGAAATATAGCGATCTCAAGTGTGACTTTTTCTTGGTGTTTTATCCTTTTCTGCTATTATAATTACTGTTAATTTGTTACATTGTTAATGGTGTTACTTTATTTTTATTTTTATTTTATATTGTTTGCACCTCTGGTGTTGTTTTTAACCTTGCTTATTAAGTTTAATTTGCTTTTGACTTCTTTACCATTTATCTATTATTCTTTTATTTCTTGCTTTCTCTGTGTTTTCTAATACTTTTTATTGTTTAATACATCTTATTATATATATATATATATACACTTAAATAGTCACACAATTTTCGCTATATTTCGAACAACTCATGTTCTTCAAAGGCAGAAGACAAACTTGTGCGACTATCTAAGTGTTTTGTCTATTTCTGCTTCTATAGTTCTTGTAATTTTAGTTGCATTGTTCT
This sequence comes from Metallyticus violacea, assembly GCA_030762175.1. Taxonomy (NCBI): domain Eukaryota; kingdom Metazoa; phylum Arthropoda; class Insecta; order Mantodea; family Metallyticidae; genus Metallyticus; species Metallyticus violacea. Next base: position 17,184,398 of record CM060838.1, on the reverse strand, counting down.
AAGAGTTATTTTATTTGTGTGTTGTGTGTGCAAGCTTGCACATGTAAGTGTTTGTACTTAGGTGATAATAATTGTAAATTTATTTGATTTTAGGTGCAAATTTCTTTTATATAAATTTCTATGTAATGTAAGGTCGAAAGTCCCATACGAGCAATGTTGTATAAATAATGTTTGTAAATATTGAAGAATAAATACACATTATTACCTTTAGAAGCGCATACGGTCCATTGGACCAGTTGCCTATTGAGGTTTACTGTATTAATATAATAAAATAAACTAATACTACTGTTGTTGCTGTTACGCAGCGAAGCTAAAAAATAATTAATGTCCATTATATTCGTGACTGGAACATGAAGAACAAAGTACTCTTTAAGAGCATAGGCTTTAATGAATCTTGTTCTGGGGTTTGATTGATTTTATTTAAGGACGCTCTTTAACATCTCAGGTCATCAGCGTCCCATTCAATTCCGGGCGTGAAACGGTCGACAAATTTTGCTCAGAGGCCTCTTCTTTCAGGTTTGAGGTTCTTTTTTGTGCCGTAAATCTACAACACGGGACCCACGCTTTACTTCCCTTCCGAAGGAAAGCATACTTAGGACTTTTACGCCCGAAAAAAATTATAGGTCTTGGCCGGGTTTGAACCTACGATCTTGGGTTTAGAAGGCAAGTATGGCTAGATCACCAAGACGGACAAAATTCGGCGGAAAACTTCTTATGCAGAAATAGTGAAACAAAGCATTTATTTAGATATCTAAATGCCCGATCTTCAGAGCGTTGTGTTTAAAGCTTGTGCAAATTTTGTGCGCACTCCGTTCTTCCCTATCGATATATACAGTGTTTTCGTTTTCCCTTGTGCTTTTCTTTCCTTTCTTATGCTGCTACACGTACGCATAGTGCAATCCTCGGCTGGTTGGCCTTTGTTTCGAACAGGTTAACGGATTCATGGGCACGGCATGGCGAGCTCATCTGATATTCTTTCAAGACCAAACGAAATCTTCAGAGGGTTACTGCTAACTACATTTTTTTTTAATTTTATAGCTATATAATGTATACATTAGTAAGCCAAGGCACTAAGCATGAACTTTATTTCTTTTAAAACAGAAGGTTTTATTAGAACATATAATAATTCATTTCGTTTTAGAAATCTTAAATAATTTCAGCCAAGAGGAACATTAACAGTAATAACATTGTAAATACTGCTAATATAGAGATAATATATTATTAAACTATGTATTTACAACTACTTTTGTTATTTGTTTAAAATGAAATGTATAATGCGAAAAAACAAAGCAGGATCATTGAACAGAAACAATTGCCGACACGAATAGTCATAAACACAAGTCACGTGGCAGACAAATAGTTTACCTATGAGATGGCATGAATTCCCGTAAAGCAAAACACAGCAAGTTCGCGAACCCGTAAGTGGGTAAGGAGTAAAATTTTGCTCATCTCTTTAACTGCTATTCAGTTCCCACTGCTGCCTTTCTTGTCACAGGCGGTAGACACTGATGAATGAAATGGCAATTTGTGGAAGGAATTTTTTTTGAGAAGTAGGCATTTCAGGCTTAAGTTTCGGGTACCATATAGATTGTACTCAGACTGTGGAATAAGATACACCTAGAACAACCTCTGAAGGGGTTATCCACATTATTACAAGAGTTATTTAAACATTTCTCACAGTGTAAAATTAGTTTTTCCATAACAATACGATAGAAACTGAACCGTTAAAACACTACATCTCTTCCAGAGCCCAGATTGTGTTCTTCGTGATTTTTTTTCAGTTTTTCAAAACATATGAAATAAATGGGGGGTGGGAAAATGTTGAAGGATATTAGTAATGCATACCGATGAACGACTGCTATTGTAATTTTGTGTTTTGCTTATATTCTTACGTGCACCATTGGCAATTTATTACAAGTAATATGACGAGAGGGTCTGATATTACCGATAAATTCACGAACGTAGTGAGCTCAGACCTTCAGTGATATTTATTAGGACTATTTCACAAATAAAATAAGAATTTAAATATAATTCCTCTAAACTTGGCGTACATAATACAGAAAGGAGTCCATGGGTATAAATTAGAGAATTGATTAGTGATGGTGTATGACCTCTGGTTTCCAGATCTAACAGTGTGTAATTTTATTTGTGAATTAACCTAAAGAATAGTGTGCAAAACAAATTCTCGCACATTGGAAGAAATCGAGGAAGACGTACGAAATGAAATCAGAAACATTACAGTGGTGGAACTAAATCGTTAATGTGTTTACTCGGTGTAATGCCTGTTTATCTGACGGAGGACATTTCAAGCATTTGCTTTAAGAATGTATACACAGTTATAAGAAGCTAAGTTAAGAGTGCAGGCGCGACCGGCTGCTACATGTCCACCTGCCGAAAAGCAAAACCCCGTGCGGACGGTAAGGACATATTCTGGAAGCCTGTATTTGTTAAATAACATGGACCACATTACTGCTAGTAGAGAGCTCATTTGTCATTTTTCTGAACTTGACGGCATTATAGTCATGACTTTGCACTAAATGCTCTCGGAGGAATTGGTAACAATTATCATAAGGACAGATTATTATTATTGATACACTCTTGATAAGTAAAACTGAGTTATTTAATTTATTGGATAGTTTCAAATCATAGTCTATCGCCATGAGTCAATCCCTTGCCAGTTGCTAGGCTTGATTCCGATTTCTGGCAAGGTCCCTCCTGTTTTTCCTAAAGTTTAAAAGCAAAGTTGATTCACTTTGTTTCCGATGGAATAACAAGTAATTTAAGTAATCGTTAATATATTGTATTGTATTTAAAACTGAGGATACTTAATCTAATGCACTGAACATTATATGTTCCAAAATAAATAAAATAAAATAAAATTTAATCTAAACCATGCACGATCGTGCGCTTGCTCAGCGAAAAGATACTACGGTAAACTTTTAAATTGAAAATGTGCATATAGTTCGGTTTTCCTCTAATACAAACTCGACCAAGATCGACACTCCAATGCAAATCTAAACAGGATCCCCTAAAGCAAGCGTAAGGTTAATAGCAGATGAATATTGTTCCTTTGACTGTCGAAATGGGATTTTCATAACTAATGTGATTTTAACGTGAGTAAAGGAAATAAATTGTTTAAGATAATAAATTAGCGAAAATATCTAAAGGTAAATAGGAACATCATGTAAATTTATATGATTAGATTTATTTGCATAAAAAGCAGAAGAATGATGGAAACGAAGATAAATTGATATAATAAACGTACTTTAAAGTATCCAGTCCAGCATTCGTCGATATCTTCCACAGCACAACGGGCAAATCAATGTGGAGCAACCCATGCCTCTCATATGTGATGTCACAGAGCAGCAGTCGTTATCAGCTGTTGTTCCAATCTCAAACTCCAGTGACACAGATACGTTCGATCGGAATGAGATCTGGCAACTCAGCAGGTCATTTGGAAGGAAGGATTTCAAATAAAACCTTTAACAACCTTAGAAGAGTACACACTTCTATTATCGATCACATTTAGCAATGATCAACCCTAAATGTTAGGGAATAATTTTGATAATTCGGGAGCCACTGAATTCGAAAATAATTATAGTTTTTTTCATGTTAGTGAGATAAATGTCAAAACCGCGTATATTCTGTAACAAAGTAAATTATTTGAAAACAATTTAGTATCTGTTATCGATAAATATATAGGGTTTTAGGGAGGGAAATTATTTACGTTTCACTTTGCACTAGCTTCTTGTTATGAGCATTTGTATTTCATGTGAAAGAAGTATTTTTGTAGATCCTACGAACTTCATAAGTTAAAATTAATTAAAGGGACCACCATCTGCTGCTGCAAAAAATATTTTATTGTTGTACGACACTGTATCAAACATAAGCAATTAAGGAGATTTAAAAAAGGATTTACTACACGATGAACATTTTCCTAAACTCCAGTAACACAAGTGATAAATGAGTTCGCAGAGTTGCCCAATTTCAGAGAAACTGGGGAGCGAATAATTCGTGAAGGCAATTCAACTCAACTTGGTATATCTTAATTTATTTCACTTTACTTAATATTCTTCTTTAACATTACCTACTAGTATGCAAGCTACTATTATTTCATTAAGCTATTCTTAAACATTTTGAAATTAATTTGAATTTTATTCTCGTTAATTGAATTGTATTCTCTTGTTCGGAGCACATTTGGGTTCCTTCACGGCTGTGCATTCGTTCTACCTCGACCCATTGATCTCATACTCGTTTTGCTGTGGATGAATTTCGCCAATAAGAGTACCCATTTTTTGAAATGACATTCCGCACTCCTTGAAGACCACAATTCTTCCTTGATCAAATTGAAAAAATCTGCTAATATTGCCGTCGTGTTTTGGACAACTCATACGCCTTCCGTCGAGAAAATATGGGGTTAATACGCATCTCTATAGTACCTTGCATTTTATATTCATCTTAATAGCTAAAAATAATTCTGATTCGAATTCCTAAACGTATTCGTAACAGGGAGTCAACATTTTATCAGAACCAGGTAAAATACTTGTGAAATTATATGCTAATATCCATCAAAGCTAAAAATGGATTCTTAAAGAAATATCACTATTACAAATTCTATTCTTAATTACAGATAACGTTTTCACAAAACGTTGGTGATTTTTAAATCAAAACACATTAAGCTTAGAAAACTGCCTTCTGAAATATGTTTACGCTTTTTTGAGGATATCATATGTCAAAGTGACGGTTTGATATCTGACACTTGTGTTCATGCTTGAAATATCTTAGAAAGATAGAATTTATCCTTAAAATAGTGAAATTCAATTTTTATTATCAAATTCTTAAATTGCTACTTTAACGTTCTTGAAAAAAAGCAGGCAAATTCTTATAACTTCTTGAAAAAACGGACAATGTGTCAAATAATTATTTTTGTGGTTTATTTTAATGTTCAATTTATTTCGAAATTCATCTACCATTGTACGAATTATAGTAAAATGTAAAAATGGGTGGCAGCAGGTTTACACGCAATAAAACACAAAATATCGATTTTCCTCTGAACCTAACCTAACCTAAACAAATACACTTTGATCCTAGTGTTCTAGTAGTAACCATACTTGCCTCGTAAACCCAAGATAGCGGCTTCAATCCCGGCTAGGATAGATGGCTTTTTTCGGGCATAAAATCCTAAGTATGGCTTCCTTCGGAAGGGAAGTAAAGCTGTGCGTCATAAGAGGCCTCTGAGCAAAATTTATCGGTCGTTTCACGCCCTGAATTTGAATGGGACGCTGATGACCTGGGATGTTAAAGAGCGTCCGTAAATGAAACAAGTCAGTCAATATACAAATACTCTAATCATGGTGAGTGGGTTCTGTGCTTATTGTGACGAATTTAACACAGTAAATAAATTGACATCAGCGTTAACATGTGAACTTTACTAGACAAGGTTCCTCCTAGTTGTAGCTCGCAATGGGCTGACATGCACATGCCTGCTATAAGGACAAGGGCTCCTGCATCAACAGAGCAATCGCTGTTTGACGGACTAGGTACACAGAACACATGCATTGTATTGCACGAGTTTAGCCTATCCATTTTTCTCCTATACTCTGCAAACCGGATCCACGGATCTATTGCCTCTTATCATAGAAGGTTAGAAATACCATTTTCTGGGTTGTACAACATTAGCGCAATTTTTATTATAAATAAATTAATGGCGAAAAGAGTCTATTTCATTCTACACGGGCTTTTGTAGACTGAACTTTTAATATTTGTGTCACTGTAGCAAGGTTACTGAACAAACTTATGAAAGATTTCATTTTTAAAAAGAATACGGCATATATTTCATGCAGTTTTATGTACATTGATTTCTCAACGAGGGTATTATGAAGAATATGATTGACTTTTAAAAATTCATTAAAACGACTTTAAACAAGTTACATAACTTTAGCATTTGATATTGTAACACCGCCACGGGTGGCCGAGGTCGTTAAGTCTGGGACTCGTGAGCGGGAGGTCTGGGTTCGAATACCGCCAGGACTGTCCTTCCTGACTGAGGTTTTTTCCAGGTTTTCCTCAGTCCTCATAAATGGCAAATGCCGAGGAGGTACCCTAAACTTAGGCCTGGAACGATTCCTTCCATAAAATCCTTTGCCAATATATCATTTCATCTCATGTATCATCAGTGCTCATCGCCTGTGGTGCCTCTGTAGCAAAAACGGGCGTTAAACACCATTCTTTCATTGATATTGTAACGCATAAAGTTGTTGACAGCGCAATTCCTTTATCCGAAATTAGCGGTGGTCGATTTCAGAGAATGTTTTTGTCATCTTACAACGAGGAATTGCGGTTTACAAAACCGAATATCAAAACCGCGGGTCAGAAGTCACCTCGTGGTTTATAGTGTACTGTGTCTATTCCTCAACCCAATGAAGTATGAGATGTCTTTGTTAAGCTTGTCAGTATGATCGTTAAATATCCAAAACGGATTAAATTCACAGTTTTAGAAGGTTGATAAAAGTAAAAACCGAAATGTGTGTGGAAATTACCAATGGGCTAATGTACACTCTAGTTAAAGAAACATCAAAACAAAAACCGTGTTGCATATTGGAAAATTATGGAAACCACTCAAGCAGCTGAGGAGAATTCATAAAACACGTTGGTAGTCGGTCCTGATGGTGTAGTGGTTACCATACTTGCCTCCTAAACCCAAGATCGCGGGTTCGAACCCGGCCAGGACCGATGGATTTTTTCGGGGCGTAAAAATCCTTCGGAAGGGAAGTAAAGCCGTGGGTCCCGGTCGTACATTTACAGCACGATAAAAAACCTCAAGCCTGAAAGAGGAGAGGTCTCTAAGCAAAATTTGTCATCCGTTTCACGCCCCGAGTTGAATGGGACGCTGATGACCTGAGATGTTAAAGAGGGTCCATAAATAAAATCAATCAATCAATCAATCAATAAAACACGTTTCCTCACCAGAGCCGATAAATATGTAAATTACACTTTACCTTGAACGTGTTTGCTCCCTTTCAATTTCGTGCCTTTTAAACCATTTTTTTTTAACTTTTCTCCTTTGACTCCTAGTTGAATATTGTTTTCCTCTTCGGGAGAGATCCTTTTGTGTCCTGGGTCTCCTCCTCAGTTGACATCAATGGATGTGATATCACGGTCGCTTCTTAGACCCATGCGACACACCCTCTCGCAAGGAAAACTCTCGAGTTCCAACAAACAAGACTCAACAAAGTTCATTAATGGACTATTTCTGGTTGCTCTTTGCTCGGGCTCCGTAAACAAAACCGAACCAAAATTAAATTTTAGGTCTTTTACTTACTTCTGAGCTCAATGGTGAAATTACTTTTTCTGTAAAACGTCGCACTTGCTTACAAAGAGATTCCGATTGTTCATTCTTTTGCTCGCCTTTTGCTACACCAGTTGAGATTGTGCATTATCGCATACTTCGAGGTGGCATTTGTCTACATTGACCGCTATTGGTCAACTACGGAATTTACAGAAAGACAAATATCCACATTAAATTCAGAGTTAAAAATGGGCTGAATTGCTTTTTACTATTTCATGTTATTTAGTGTCACTTTGACTGCATGCCTTCTCGTGAAGTCTGCCTATAGATTATGCATTTGTTTGTTTTATTCACTGACTCTCTTTAACATCTCAGGACATAAGCATCCCATTCAATTCATGGCGTGAAACGGCCGGTAAATTTTGCTCAGAGCCCTCTTCTTTTAGGCATGAGGTTCTTTTTCGTGTCATAAGTGTATGACACGGGACCCACGGCTTTACTTCGCTTCCGAAGGAAGCCATACTTAGTGTTTTTACGTCGAATTGAACCCGCGGACTTGGGTTTGGATTATCACGAGACCACCAGGACCGAGGACTAGAGGAATGAAAACGAACAAACTTTGCTCACCCTACAGTACGGAGTCTTAAGGCATTAGGGTGCCCATTTTATCAAATAGGGTCAAGGTAAGGCAGAAGAGGGATATTGACTTAATACCTCCTTAACGACTTACCTGTTGCTTAGCCGTAGCTCAGCGATAACAACATTACATCACCGAGACGACGTGATTTGTAAATTCAATGTGGCTTGGTAATGGAATACGTTGCAGCTTCTTTAAGCCGTTTTTTCGCTGAAATCTACGGTTGGTATTCAGAACACTATTAGCATGGCGTAATAGAAGCGATAACTAGATGACTCAAGCATTATAGCACAGTGCAGCCCCAGTGTCTAGCAAGACTGGTAAAGGTATGTCATGTAATCATAGAGTATTTTAAGCCTAATAGTGCTTTTTAGGATAATGTTAAACAACACATACACATACACACAGGCACACATACACTCTTTGTAAGTAATGTTCTTGGTTTAGTTTATTTACGGACGCTCTTTAACATATCGGCGTCCCATTCAATTCAGGGCGTGAAACGGTCGATAAATTTTGCTCAGAGGCCTCTTCTTTCAGGCTTGAGGTTCTTTATCGTGCCGTAAATGTACGACACGGGATCCACGGCTTTACTTCCGTTCCGAAGAAAGCCATATTTACAATTTTTACGCTCAAAAAAGCCATCGATCCTGGTAGTTATAGAACTCGCGATCTTGGGTTTAGGAGGCAAGTATGGTAACCAATACACCACCAGGACCGACTCTTTGTTAGTAAAGAAAGAAAAGGTTTTAAATATATAATTGATAACATCCAGCATCATATTAATACCTATATATAAATTAACAGTAATTATAAAAGCAGAAAAGGATAAAATACTAAGAGAAAGTCACACTTGTAATGGCTATATTTCGAACTACTGGAGTTCTTCTATGGCAAGAACACAAGTGACGGTGATAAAAGTAAATATTGAGTATCGAAGGTAACGTTATGCATGGAAACAGATGAAACTTGCAATAAGAGTGTGTAAGGGAGAAAAAATTAATATGTAAGATTTAAACCTTTATGTAAAAATATACCTGCCATTTACCCCACTCTGAGTAAACTTTCAGAGCTATGTGTAGGTAGTGCCTCAATAAGTTCTGTAAATAGATGTTACATTATGATAGCGTTGCTACGTGACAGGTAACTCAACAATGAACAAATGAGGTAAAGATTATCGTATGATGCTCTGTAAACAGATGTGACTCACATTACGTTATTCTAGCGTTGCTACAATAAAATGGAACCAAGATTATCGTTTGAACAGAGGCAAGCAATTTTGAAATGATATTGGAAAACCGAGAATATTTTTGAAGTTCAAAGGCAATGAAAGCGTATGTACAGAACAGAACCGCCAATGCGAGTAACAATTGCACGCATTCAAGACAAATTTGAGACTTATGGTGCCGAATGCGATGTTCACAAGGACAGATCTGGGAGACCTCGCACAGCAACAAGCCCCGCGTCCTCGGCTATGGTTTTGGAACGTTTTGAGCACCCACCTCAGAAATCTGCAAAGCAATGCTCACGTGAGACTGGGATTAGCAAAACCAGCGTATGTCGTATTATTAAAACATGAAATTTGAAAGTTTTCATCCCAAGACTTTTGCATGCATTAAATGAAAATGGCCCTGAAACGGCATGTGCTGCAATCGCTGAGGATACTTTCGCAAACGTTTCTCAGTCAGTAGTTCCACGTACTCGGGCGCCGATGGTGGGCATTTTGAGCAACTGTTGTAACTGTAAAAGTCTAAGATGATTAGTGCTCATCATTTTCTGTTTGTGTGAATTCAGTTTTGTTATGTTAACACAGTTTTTTCTATGCTTGAAGTGTGTATATATTTTTTGGCACTCTCTGTATAATCTGCTACAATTGTTACATTAACATCTTCTTCAGCGTCACAACGTAAAAAGTAAAAGTAAGAAAAAATGGAGCAGGATGGCTATCAGCTTGGGGCTCTCATTCGGAAGGTCCCGGTTCAAATCCCTGTGCTGGCCATTCTGACTTTGGGCTTTTTGTTGGTTTCCCCTGGTCTCTTAGACGAATGCTGACATAAATCTATTAAAAACGGGGTTTCTACCCAGTAAATTATTTAAATTTTTTCGTGTATACCTAAATATAAATAAATATTTATTAACTGGAATTACTTCGGAGTTTTAAGATCAACAACAAAGAAGCGAATGAAAAATTTCCCAAAGTAAAAATGTATACTAAATATACGAGTTACTTTTGGATTTACAGCATTAAAGAACAAGAAAACGAAATTTAAATTTACAAAACTCTGGTTATTGATAATATAAGCATATAGACGAGTGCAATTTGAAATGAATATACGGCGTACTGTGCTTCAATATTGAGCGGGGGAGAGTAAGGCATTATATTAACATTAATGAGAAAACGGAAACAAAGGAAGATATTGGGATGTCAGAAGAGGACACAAAAGACAAGTAAGATAGCATTTGGCGTCGCTGTTATTTTACGCTGTTGAAAAGCTCCTTGGCTTCATCAATATGACGTATTATTTTTCAGGAACACTTAAGGCTTCCCGAAGCCCTTGTCGGCACCGTCTAAGAAGAAAGAAAACTTCCTCTGCAAGTCACATGAGCAGCTTAATAATTTCGAGAGCACTCATCGGTCTCATCTATATCTTTTTTAGTCTTTCACGTCAAAGTCGCTTGTTCGGTTCCAATAGAAATTTAAGGCTTCGTTTTCCCCTTAAATACAGAAACGCATGGTACATATTTAGACGCGAAGTTGTTCAAACTGCTTACAAGTCTGAAGTGGACAAGTTCCTTATCCAGTTGGGTGAGCAGTGTTTTGGAAAGTGCTCGTGGTGAAAATTAAGTGCGTTTTGAGTATTTAAACAAACGAAAGAGAGCGCATCGGAATGTTCCATAGAACTACAGTGTGATCGCTTTAATGCTTTCGTTCTGTTGCGCAAATGTCAGGAATTTATTTAGGATATACGGTGTGTATAAAATGCAAATTCTGAATTATTTAAATTTCACAGTTCAAACAGACATTTTGTGTCAAATCTTTAACGTAAAATACTATATTAGCTAAAACTAAATACTGAATCTGTATCCTACATATATCGCTGTACGCTTTCTGCGCATTACCCTTTATAAAGCTATATAGCTTATAGTTCGGTATCCAAAATATTTACTTTGAATTATAAAAAAACAGTGCTGGCCATGTATGTGAAATTTATCTGCCTATTCACAAATTGTGTTAATATTTGTGATGTATTTAACTAATATTAAACCTTAATGCATCTGGATGCATATTATAACAAAAAAACTGTACGAGAAAATGCATGGTATGTGTGAATTTTATTTTTTATATATTCTCATTTGAAGTATTTTTAAAACTTATTTTATATCTCGTTGGCATTAAAATTTAGCAATAATGAAACGGGTAGAGTATAATATGCAACTTTAATATTAACATAACCTCAGAATTACAAATGTAACATTTAGTCAGACATTTTCAAATTTATTTAATAATTTACTGATATGCTTTAATAGTTTTCGTTTCACTTCACTGGTTTGCTATGCTATGTATTAATTTTATTTTACTTCAGATAAGCAGAAATTCCGCAATTGATATATTATTAATGTTTATGCGTTTCATTTTTAACATTTGGAGTATGAAAATCTATTTCTATTGAAGTTTACAAAAATATTGCAACTTCTCAGTATGAATATATGAAATTCATTACACGGTTATATGTCCCACATTTCTGCAACTGCACAGCACATGCTTAAAGCAGAAATCAAATCAAATATAAGTTTGGAACATTAGTTATATCTTGATGGTTATTTTATGCTTGTTTCTTGTTTCACAGATTGCAACAACGGTTGCAAGTGCGTTATATTTTCACTATTAAGCTTTTTGTATACCATATACAGCTATAGTATACAATTTCATAATTCATGGTATATTACAAATTTATTAAATCATTATAATACGTCGTTTTCTGCCATATTAATTTTACCTTTACAGTAAGTGGTAATTTACATTATCACAAAATGCTTTAATATTTAAACTCCACGTTAAGTATTCATTTATTTCCCTTAGTAATATTTATTTAAATATTCATGCTCATTACTGCAAGTAACAGCTGTTATGACGGTTGAGGGTTCTAGTTCCGTCTCGGATATACATCGGTTTTAGAGTAATTTTAGGTGTTACAAGCAAATATCAGTAGGTGCGTTATTGAGACATTGTTCAATAATTCCGAGTCCACATCTTGTTTCTGAGAAACTAACACAGCTGAAGAAGTACATGTTTTCATAGAACTAGCGCACACATGGTTTATTTCGTTAGTCTTTTGTTCAGAGTAGGTATGAAGTAAACACCTGCTAGTACATGCATTATGTATTATTCATAATAATGTTTTAAATCAGTTTACTTACTAAATATTTGTGAGATTATGAGTCTTTTGTTTCTATTTGTTAACTACATTTAGCATAAACTGTTTTGTTTTACCTTTGCCATTGTATTTTAAATCCTGAACCATTTCTCCCAAAGATATTTTCAATATGTATTTCTTAAATTATACGTCTATAATATAGTGGCTGTGATTACATACTGCAACATTGAAGTGAAATAATTTCATAGTATATTTATCACAAGAAGTCGGCATAAAAATAAAGCGCTGTGACTTAGGACTTGATCAGGGAATTAGAAAAAAATCCTGTCTCATTTATATTTCGTTCTTTAAGTCTTTGAATAGCCGGAGATAAATTACTGAGAATAATTAAAATATTACTCAAATCTTTCAGAAAAAGTGTTTAAATATAAAACTTTAAAGAATCTCTTTTTTCCATTTTATTTATTTATGGTGAAATGTCCTAAACTTTGAACAAACGGTAATGATGAACTGGGTTTGATGCAATCTTTTATACTCTAAAGATCTTGATAGATAAGTAAATGTAAATAGATTCACCTGCAATACTGAAATATTATATCGCGTTTTAAAATGTAAAGTTGTGGAAACATTTAAAAATGGAGATTCAAAAGCCGGCTATTATATAAAGTGTCCTATTTATCTTGCTCACCCCAAAACAAAATTTTTTCTGATGCATCAAATAAAAAATTGTTTCATAGAAAAGTTTTTAATATCATGGGGGATTTCCTGTTGAGGGTACTTTTTTATAACTCCATTAACGTAGGACATACGGAATAGAGCTTAGTTTTTTGTAACTGGCACCACGTACATTTCATTCCAAGAGCTATTAAAAATGCATCACTCTCATTTTTGTCAAGAAAGCAGATGTGCAAACGGTAAGGAGTCCACAGTTATTGAAGTAACCGAACAGTTTAATGCCTTGGTTGTACAAATTACTTACTCAATGTAGTATCATAGTAGTGTCCTGAGTTTTCTTTATGATTTCTGGTTCATGTAAACACAAATCACCTCCCTTTTTATTTACGGATGCTCTTTAACATCTCAGGTCATCAGCGTCCCATTTGATTCAGGGCGTGAAACGGCCGACAAATTTCGCTCAGAGGTCTCTTCTTTCAGGTCTGAGGTTCTTTTTCGTGCCGTAAATGTACGACACGGGACCCACGACTTTACTTCCATTCCGAAGGAAGCTATACTTAGGATTTTTACGCCCAAAAATGTCCATTGACCCTGGTCGGGATTGAACCCGCGATCTTAGGTCTACAAGGCAAGTAAGGTTACCGCTGAATCATCAGGACGGACTGATAAGTTTAAGAATTGTAAGCAAAATGACTGCATTATATTACAGGAGAGCAAACTGTGCATAATATAAAGAATAAAAACAGTTAAAAGCGAAGAACTTGAATTTATTCCTATTTTCACTGTATTGTCTTATACTTAGCCGATTGCATCACTTCACTAGATTACATGAGTTAATCGGATTGACTCATAACATCCCCACAAGAAAAATTTGTGCGATATTTACAATTCAAATTTATTTATATAGATTAAAATATATATTACAGACTATTGCTTTAGTGAATAGAAAATCTTGGTTTTACAAATAAATTTTCATGGTTTGAGATTATTTATTTATTATTTATTTTTCATAGATCCTCCACTATTTATTAGCACTGAAAATCCGAGATGTTCTTTATTTTGGTATATATTGTATCTTAACCCATACCATTCATTTTAGTATTAATCCTTCCGTTAATGGCTCTAAAATTTGGAACAACTTTACTTGTGGAAAGAATGTATGGTATACCTTGTACCTAATACATTCATATTTAAGATAACGTCGATATTCAAAGTTTCTCAAGAATCGTTTTCTTCTCTGGTTTCATTTTGGTTTCTTGTAAGTAGGTAGATTGATTGCTAAGGTAAAGAAACGGGGTGAGACTAAAAGCACGAGGGGGCAATTGCAGCAGCGAGGGCTTACTTCCGTTGGGGCGTGCAGAAGAGCAACACCATTGATCGCCTGCTCCTCGCTTCCGCCACCGGAAGCTTATCGGGATGTGACGTCACAACTACGTGTTAATGGCGCCACCAAACATCCATCTTCCCCCTACCACCGTAACCATGTTAAATGTTTCGGTAAATGATCTCTTCACGCATCATTTCAGGCACGAAAAGTAGCTTAGTGTCTCTTGAAACTAAAAACCACATATGTGCCTTATTATGTTGGTGATAAGTGTTGACATAGGCTGGAGATTTGTTTTGATATAAAGATATTTGGGGCTTATTAACAGAAACTTGAAACTAATGCCTTTATATTTTTATATCAAGATAAGTGAAAATGTACAATGTTATACTTGTTAAAATCTTAAATGTTTTACACCCTCAAAGTATTGACATAAATAGAACTAATTATGACTTGGATAAAAATGAAACAATTTGCTTGCTGTTTAAAAGAACTTATAACAGTAATATTAAGTAGAATCGTTATTGAAAACCAGTGTTATTAATTTTTGTATTAAACGGAAATAAATTAAATGTGTGTAGTTTAGTGCATGAACTGTAATTTCCTTTCTGATGAAATGTTAATTTTACAAAGAGAGCTCATTAATAAACAATAAAAGAAAATACCTTGGTCAGTTAATGATATATTAGAACAGTTTGACAGAGTCATTTTCCCCATACTTCTATTTTATGATACATCTCTTCTGATTCCCAAATCTAGCGAGAGGAAAATAAGAGAAAAATAGAGGGGCAGTGTTACTCTATTATTTGGATTATTAATTAAAATACTAATGTCAACAGGGAAATAGGAAAATTTAACAACCAGTTATGCCTAGTTGTACCATTATCGAAATATAATAAAATATGTCTCTTTTTGGGTAATACTTTGTTACAAAATGTTTTATCAAAATTCGTTTATTGAAAATGTAACTAAATTGCACTTTATTACTCGGGAGCTTAGACTAATTGGAATGTAAATATTCCATCTTAGATGCCAGTTCTTGTGAGCACCACCTAACAGTTTGGGTAAAGACAGAAATGTTTCAGTTGGAGAACAATGGATTTGAACAGAAGTTCTTGCTTCGTAGACCCACGGTCGCGGGTCCAGTCCCAGCTGGTCTATGGATTTTTTCGGGAGTGATTTGTTTGATTTGATTTATTTATGGACGCTCTTTAACACTTCAGGTCATCACCGTCCCATTCAATTCAGGGCGTGAAACGGCCGACAAATTTTGCTCAGAGGCGAGGCCTCTTCTATCAGGTTTGAGGCTCTTTTTCGTGCCGTAAATGTACGAACGACATGGGATCCACATTCAATAGTTTCTTTTGAATGTTCACGAACTGAGTTACCATATGATATGTATTAATCTGATACATTATTTATGCAATGTCTTCTTAGGGCGGAAGTAACAAATCAACATCAACAGCCGAGGCAAACGTTCTCATATATTTTGGATCTCCATTTTAAAACAAAGCCGACAGCAAAGTTACCGTCCCATATTTTTGATGCCCAACGTTGGGCCACGTACAACTGACCCAACTGTCGTCGTCCCCACCTCACATAGTCTCAAAACTTTTTATTAACGCATTTCCTGCGGACTATATCTTAGATTTTACGTTTCGATTGGCAGTTATTATTAATCAGACAGTCATCGGTAGTGATGAATGCCATAAATAAATGATAAAAGTGCATTTTTAAACAGGTTCCGTAAAGCGCAAATTTTAACATGGCCTGTTTCTGAATTTTCCACCAAGCTATATCAGGATGGTTTCGCATCCTTTTGAAAATGATCATCGCAGGAACAACATTTCCAACAGCATTTGTGCAGCCACTAATGTAGTATTGATTCCTCTCTCTCCAATAACCACTATTCCCACTTGGTGTTTCCCCTTAAGAGCAATTATCTTTCCTGCTTTTGATTGAACTGTGCTGTAACCTGATTCATCAACATTGTGTATCGTCAGAGCATCAACTTTGTTTTCACCAATAAGCTGTACTAAAATGTCGAAAAAATATGCGACAAATTTATGGAAACGGTTTCTGCCTGGCGTAAACTTAATTTTGGGTATCGCTGCATGAAATTGTAATACCATTTTTTTCAATTAATAAATTGATTAGGAAAATGAGGATTTGCTTCTAAGATATCTTGGGTTAACTTATGTCATATGTAGAAGCCCAAAGAGGAATTCTTCCAGCATTAATATATGCCCGACAACAAGCTCTTCTTCTACTTCAGCAGGGATAGCTGTATCTCTTCCATTTGTATAAAGGTTTGTACATTGAAGCTATTCCTCGTTTATCCTGAGGGTTCCAAACATAATACGTCACGATTGGATCTTTTTCTGAAAAAAAAAAAATAGATTTTGCATGTTTGCAGAAACTTGACTTGGGAATTTAAGAAATTTGACCATTTTTCTATAATATCAACTCTAACCTTAAAGAATACAACCTGAGAACCAGTTACTCATATCAACATGTAGTTTCTTCTGAATAAATCAATAGAAAGTAATAATATTCACTTATCAAGGACGGAAGTGTTACGAAAATGCTTGAAAATTTCATCCATAGTGCAGATAGACGCTTTCATTCTTGCGATAATAACACGACTGCCCTACCGTTAGCCGTGAAACTCTTGAACTGTGGCGGGAAATACCTTTAGTTTAATAATGCCGGCAGCTTCCTCTGCCATTAACCGTTTTCCGTAAACTTGAGATGGTGGGATTTAGAACCTTCCACTAATGAGAGTATAATAACTTCGTAATAGGATGTAGTACTCTAAACGCTCCAGTATAATGAGCAAGCCTGTCCGCAAATACCCATTGAAATTGCATGGGAGATAAAAACAAATCATACAGGGTGTCTACAAAAAACTAACACACTTCATTCTTTAATAAACCAGAAAATAATTAAGATACAAATAATTTGATACCATGAATGGATAGATAAATTCAAAATATTTATGTTCTATGATTTTAGTACTTTGCAAATAAGTTTTATTCTTGTTGCATGTAGAATATCAAAACGAAAAATGTAAACTTTTCGATATTCAAAGTCGCAAAGCGCTTCTTATTCTGGCTTTCAGTTCATCAGCTTTTTACTTCTGTCTTATCAACAATATATTTCACATATTTTCAGAAAAAAAGTCCAAAAAAGTTATACAAGTGACTTTTGGTACCAAAAATTGGGCCACCTCGTCCAATCCATCTTCTTTGAAATTGTCCAAAGCCTCATGGAAAATAGAAGGTGCGCCTTTCTGTTGCATAGGGCTGAAGCTCTTCCAGTTGTGAGAATAGAAAATTTCTAACATGTTTTAAATAGTTGATAGACATGACTACCTTTTCCGTGAAAAAGAAAGACATTGTTGCTTTAAGGCACAAGTTCACAATGCGCATTCACCTTTGAAGAATTTGTCATTTCACTCATGGAGATTCGCTGATCTCGAAATGCGCTTATTATGGCGGTTTACTGCTCCTGAAGTTACATCAGAGCACAATTTGCGCCTAAAATCCTTTCTTAATCCTCAATTCTTGCGCAAAATCCATTGTTTTAAGCATTTCAGCCGATTTTATGTCTTGCAGAAGTCATAAAGATACAATTCTTTCCGCAGAACCGGCATATTCAATTCTCTTGTTGCTAATCTCCATATTTTCCTGGGACTGCGTAGGAATGCTTCTCAAACACTGCATCATCATCATCATCATCACTTACTCTGCGTGTCCTGGACTCTTTCTGCTTAGGTCAGTTTCAGCTTCTAAATAATCCTTTTCCACGATACTAGTTCTAGAAGGAGAGCCTTGATGTAATATGCTCTGAAGTTTCTCCAAGTTTGAGTCACCGATTGTGTTTTAATAAACGTCACAGCGTTTGCGTCCTCTTTTGAAGTCTTTCTTCGCAGATGCATGTAATCTATTAGTACACTCGTGAACTAAAAAGAAAGAGAGACATTAAAAGCTGTTAAGTTTATCTGCGATCTTGCCTACCAGTTTATAATGTATCACAAGTAATATCACGAGAGGGTCCGAAATTACCACTACCTTCGTGAATTTATCTGGAAAGGTCAGACCCTCGAGTGATATTTATCAGAACTATTTCACAAATAAAACAAGAATTTTAATATAATTCCTCTAAACTTGGCTGACAAAATTGTAATAATTGTGTATTTGTACTTAACCTTTTGAAGCAACAGAAGAATACTGACAATGCCTATAGAGAAGATCAAAATAGGAGTTTAGGACTATTTCAGAATTGAATAAGAATAAAAGTGATATATATTTGAAATTTGCGTACAGAATATTAACACCTGTTATACTTATTAATATCTATTCTATTCAGAAACTGTCAGACTGAAATGGACTATTACAATTACTACGTTCGATGCCTTAATACCAACTGAGAGGAAAGAAAAAAGATATACAGATTCTCAATTTTTCTTTGTATTCTGTTGTTTGGAATTCCTAATGATAAGACCAATTTGTATATTTAACACATCACCAAAAAGCTTTGAAGACCCCTCCTTTTTGCGTTATGATTGTCGACTGTCCATGCTTTTGTTGCTATCAATAGTTCTCCACCATCTCTAGCAAAAGTGGTCCATGGTACGTGTTCAGGAATTATATAGTGGGTAAAGAGTTGGCTACACTGACCATAAGACAAATGCACGTCGCGTAATAAAACGGATTTGATAGTTTTTTTTATTACACTCCATAATCCGACTGTGATTAGTCAAAATTCAAAATTTTGTTTCGATTCATTGGTTGATTTTAAGATGACGTCACTTGAGTGAAATAGTTCTTGTTATTTTCTGATTCGGAGAGTAGCAGTCCCACCCACGCGAGTTCCTAGTTCTCCTCACTCAAGAGACAGTACCTGGAAAGTGATGTATTTGTAGAGGTATGTGGGAAGTAGCTGCAATTCTAAGCCATGGCAAAGCCAGCCAGACCTTCAGATCTTGCGATTTTTTCAAGAGAGCTGATAACCCACCGTCGTAAATATTATAAATACATAATTCTCTGATTGATAGATAGATGGAGCAAAATAAAACGAATTCGGCAAGAAAAAGGGTATTAATAAACGTATTTCAAAACAACTACACATTGCAGCGAGAAATGTGCGGCAACTAATCAACACAGAAACTAAACAGGAAAAGGGAACTATGAAAAGGACAATTTAATATTATTCCAGAGTGGAATAGGACTAAAGAGAGAATAATAATATTAACATTAAAATATTATAGTGAAATGACTCATGTTTCCCTAGGCAAGGATAATTCGGTGCTGGTTAGTTCATCATCAAATATTGTCATTCAAAACTTCATCTCTATCTCTGTCACTACTTTAATTTTATTTTAAAGGAGGAACTAGATCAATTTATTGAGTGAAAAAGTTTCGCAAACCCATAGCGAATTATTGCTAGCCATAGCTTATAAAATACAGTTCATTGGTTGGGCGGTATATCAATGTGTTTCATTAGAAGCATGTAACAAGCAGAGACAGGAAGTTAAGTTACTATAAATTCCGAAAGTAAACATAAAATAAAGTAATATAGTGGAACATATATTTAGACTTGTACAAAATTGTACTTAGCAGTTTAATCAAACAGCATATTTGTGTTTTATTAAGTTTAATTGCAATTTTAAACTTTAAACAACACTCTAGCTATACTCGACAGAAAAAGTGATAATTTTATGTGTATTGTTGACTTTCTGATTATACTTTACAATAATGTATATTTCAGGGTTTCTATTTCTGTTGTTTCCTGTCAAATAACGCATTTACATACGAGAAAATGAACTATGATTATCTAGAGGTTAGTGGGATAAATCTGAAACAGCGATCCATTTCACCTACAATTTTTTTTAAACATTTCTAAGTATATATAAATCAATATTTTGAGAACACACCCTCTTATACTTTTCTGTTAGCAATAAACTTTTCCCGCCTGAAACGCTGCATGTTCCATAATTTTCATTGACTTCAACAAAGGCTTCCTTAAGGTTAGGTGAACATTTTTGACAATTGCCGAAGATTCGAGAAGTCTTACCTGCTGCAACCGATGCATTTTCTGCTGAAATCCATAACCCCCGTTTTATGGTTGATTGAACAAGCAGTAATGGCCCATAACAACGTATTTAAATGTCTGAATTCATAACGGGTCTTTTATGGAAATTTTCTTAATTCAGAAAACCAAATTATCCGGAAATAAGCACCGTACCTCTTCCAACACCAGATGGAAAGTGTGTGCTATGCACGTCACATTGAACATGTCTCGAAATTGCATATTTGAACGTTTTCTATAAGGTGCGACGTCAGTAATGAAAAGTAACACGTTCCCATATCAACTACTACATATTGACTTCAATGTACTGGTGAATTCGATAGTTGAGCTGTTAATACTTTCCAGACCCACTGTTGTCATTGATTCCGCTTCTGAAGGAGGATCTAATAATCCAACATTGGCAATAAAATTAACTATAGGGGCTCTCAATTGCTCTCCAGATATTTTCTAACTTCTTTTGAAAGTTATTTTTATGTTATTTTTACTGATAATGTTGAAATATATAAACATAATTGTCATATTTCGCTGTTTGTAATTTGGAAAATAATAATTTTGCAATTTACTGCGTAAAGCACAATGAATATTAACATTTTACTAGCTACTTAGCTCATTTATGCAACTGGTGCAATGTACTCTGAAAGAAAGATAGTATAAAGACAAAATTATTATTATTTTAACCTTTGCGCACTCAAACTGCAGCAGTCATAGTTGCTCCTAAATAAATGACGAAACCGTTTTTATATCCCGATAGCACTCAATCGTGAAAGAAGAGGCATCGGAGCAAAATTTATCGGCCGTTTCACACCTTGAATGAAAGGGACGCTAATGAAAGCTGTACATGATCATCCTAAAATAAAATAAATTTAACGTAAACTAGAAAACTTCTGGAATCTTACAGCAAACTTGTGATGAAATCATAGCTTGACTCAAATGACTTCTTTTCCAGTTTTTCAAAAATAAATAGATTTAAAATGTTCTATTTGTATGGTGTGCATTTTCTTTATTATTATTATTATTATTATTATTATTATTATTATTTAA
The DNA here is from genome assembly GCA_030762175.1 of Metallyticus violacea. Taxonomy (NCBI): domain Eukaryota; kingdom Metazoa; phylum Arthropoda; class Insecta; order Mantodea; family Metallyticidae; genus Metallyticus; species Metallyticus violacea. The sequence continues at coordinate 17,162,964 of CM060838.1, read as the reverse complement.
CGTCCGTTTTTACTACTGAGGCACCACAGGCGGTGGCCGAGGTCGTTAAATCTCGAACTCGTGAGCGGGAGGCCTGGGAGGTCTGGGGTTCAAATCCCGCCAGGACCGTCCCTCCTGACTGAGGGTTTTTCCAGGGCTTCCTCAGTCATAACTGGCAAATGCCGGGAAGGTACTCTAAACAGGCCAAGAACGTTTCCTTCCTTAAAAATAAATCCTTTCCCAATATATCATTTCATTTCATGTATCATCAATATCCATCGCCTGTGATGTCTTAGTAGTAAAAACGGGCGTTAAACACATTCATTCATTCCAACGATCAAAATGGGCTATAAGTTATGGAGATATTGGTTTGTCCTGCAAATCAAACCGCGTCCCCTGCAGATAATACCTCTAAATATAAACATTATGCGCAAGATGGAAGTCTCTTCCAGACATGTGCGTAAGAAAGCATCATTAAATAATTATAGGAAGCTGAAATTTAAATTTTTAAGGGTTGCGCAAATCAATAACCTCTTTAAGAGCGACCGTTGCTTTTACTTCCGATCGAGAGGCTCGTTATGAGGCAAAGGAAGTGATTTTGACAGTCGCTGACTTTTGAGTGGATCTCTTGACAATAATTGTGTCTACTTTAGATTCAGGACCCCAACGACATTTTAACTCAAGAAAAAAAAAATCTAATTTTTATCTTTTTATTCCTTTTCTTAATCTTTTGAAAAGTGATTTTTTTCAGTTTGAATAAAATCATAAATAGTTTAGTTTAAAATAGTGAATTGTATGAGTATAAAAAACTTAAATGTAATTAACTTTAGATAGTCAGTCTTTTTGTTTAATAATAAAGATAAATATACAAATATTATATTCAACACTTTTAATGATTGATACATACTCGGGTACTTATACTCATTTCTAATTTATAAATGTTCCTCATTCACAAATGAGGGATAACAAATGTTAGATGTTCGTTATGAAATAATAATGGAAAAGGAAGAATTATTTTCGGGATATATGGAAATTTATGGAGGTTATATGCTGCGCAAAGGAAAACGACACATGAAAGCTAAGGAGAATTTTTTAGATGTTATGATTCAAGAATGTTTTTGCTTCAACAAACGGATTTTTGTGGACGTTTATCCGCCATTAATTACAGAGATTACCAATAGAGGCTTACCAACATCTTCTCTAATATAAATATCATTCCTCTTGAGTTTTTATGCATTTTCTCTATTCAGAGCATTATTTCCAATGCTTTCTATAGCTATAACTTTACATTTCTTATGTAAAATATTTACTATTTATTTATTTTTGCATTTTGTTGTGCACATTTTTACCGCCCGAGCAAGCCAATCAATCTGCCTTACTTATTATATGTGGAGTTTCAGAAATAGCAGCAACCCGTGAGTTTCATTCACATCCTGCAGTTCTGTATGCAACAATTTGCAGAAATTCAGGCCTGGAATATTGTCCACAGATTTATTGAGAGGTGAACCCCCACATATCTGCAGAAAACGTCTTTTATCTGAAGAACGTGCTACCTCCTTGCAGAATTTAATAATTTCCCACAGTTTTTAGGTTAGAAATCCATTTCTGAAGTAAATAAAATACAACACTAATAATAAATAACGGTAATACTTTACTTTAGCATTTAATTGTTATTGAGCTCATGGAAATCTTATTTCACGCTTATTTTTTCGGTAAAAATGGTCAGTTAGTTTGTTTTTATCGTATATTTGAATTTTAACACCAAAGCCTGTAGATAAGTTCTTTCTTGAGCTGTGAAATGCTTTCCCTTAGGGTAATTTTAGGTTACAGCAAATTGCACAGTGTAGAAACAATGCGCTAATAATGACTAAATTCATAACCTGTTTGACCTGTAGCATGAGAAACTGATACCATCAAAGGATGCAATGATGTCATATATAATACTGCTGTGAATTAGACCCCATTCACAATGAAAACTAAACGTAAAATTAATCAAATAATATGCAAACTTAGTGGTATGCAGGCATTCACAATGAAGACGCAAACGTACGTATTAGGTAACCAAAAATAAGAACAAGCGAAGATCAACTAACAGCTGATTGAAAATGGCTGCTTCTGACTAGACGGCTGTAGCGTTTATATATAAATAGAAGTCCAGTAACTAATTTGCTTGGAGTAATATAAGCAAGGATAGCTTTGGTATAATGTAATTGACGCCATTTTGTCTACAAAGTCACTGATCTTCAGCTCTCTCTACCACAGAGAAGCTGCGTTCTGATTGGCTGATTTCTTAAGTTTAAGTTAGACGTAGACATAACCTTCACAAGCTTCTGAGTTTACGTCTAATTGTATTTTATTTTTCTGTTTGCGTGTTTCATTGTAAACGATTCCATTATAATGCATAGCATCTAGTTTTTACGTTTAAGTGTTATACTAATTTACATACATAAAGATGAGTTGAATGGAAATCGTCGAAAATCAACTTTCAAACAATGACCTGTGCTCAATACAAATCTCACTCGAGTTGCACCACTTTTGGAAGTTGAAACACAATGGTTCATTTTTCACGTTGTGCACCGTTTATCCTTGTAGAGCTGAATTTACATATTTTATATAATGATCAGTCTGATCCAATTGTACCTCTCTGTCACAGTATAAGAAATTCATGCAGAGAAAGTAAAATAGTTTCGATTTTCGCCCCTAGGGAGGAGCAACAAGCTTCTCTGGGAGATGTGCCAGGTGTGAAGGTTGGCGAGTTGCCAAAGGCACAAACAGACGCCTGCTAGTTAATTATTCCACAGTATGCTGCCCCATACATTTATGTCTAGACAAAAAGGCGCACGATGGCAAATGTCCCTCTGCGGCTACCTACGTTCTGGCATCCATAGAGGTATCTTCAGTAACTCTGTCATAAAAAGAAGTCCAAAGTATCCAAGAAAAGTTTTCAAGCATTAGCAGCGGACATTTCTTGTTCAGCATGTACGCTATTTATACCTTAAGCGACTTTTATTTTGTTTAGACATCTAAAGACCGTAAGAGCAGCTTGGTTTCTAATATTCATAGAACATTTATTCTAAATTGTATTTGCTTGTCAACACAAAAACGTTTCTTTGTTATGCTTTCTTTAGTGTAGATACAGTGCATATATTTCTACACCACTCATATCCTGATTTTATTTCCATGTATGTAAAGCATAAATTATGCCAACGCTAATCGCTTCCAAAAAAAATCTTTAGGTTACTAAGTATCACTTTTGACTCCTTGGTGTAGCTCCTACAGTTCCAGTAGCATTTTCGTTGTGTTGCAATGTACCATTCTTTATTTTCTTCTTCTTCCCTTCGCCTTACTCTGTCAATTAACATTTTCTGATTTATCCTTCCTCTCACTGACCCCGCATTTCCTGACTTGGCAGGAGGCAACTTGTTTTTCCTTATACTTCTCATTCACAAACAAATGTGATCTTCAATCCAACTGCTTCTCTCTTCTTACGACGGCCGTACCAGCTGATGAAGAGCTTGAAGAGTGTAGTTTCCCACAGTCCACAAAATTCACTTATCTCAAAGTCAGCATTATAAAGAAAGAAGTAACAACACAAGTAACGTGAAGTTTATTGTACTGTGGGCTAAAACAACTTAAATTTTCGTATTTCTATATGTATATCTCGACGAGGTGATTCAACAGACACTCTCACTTTCCTTTAGTGGCTACTTTAGCTACTCTTAGGTTTCCCTGCATACAGTGAGGCTAATACTGAAGACTTTCACTGAGCAGAAGAATGTCATTTATAAGGCCTCCTTTGGCCTGAACGACAGTGGAAAATAAAATCCCCTACCGTAGAATTATGAGAAAACTAATTAAACATTCTGCTATAATCGTTTTATTGAGAAGCATGCTACAAAAATCGAAATTGTCTTAGTGGATTAATTGAAGAACATCACAAATAAATGCTTTTATGGTTTAAAAAGTTACTAATTTATTAAAATTAAATATTTCATATAATATGAATCTAAAAGCAGAACTTTGTTTGCTCTAGAAGTTTTACAACACTTGATATATAATGAGCCTTTAAACTAAAACAAATTTAGTAACTTCTGGTTAAAAGTATAAGAAATTTGTAATTTATTCTAAATATAAAAACTTGTGGTTAAAATTACTTTCCAAGGGAATACGTAAGTCACAAAATCTCCATATAGGTCTCGAGAAGTTTAGTTCTTTGATAAAAGAGGAATATGCGAGGGAAATGTTCATCATTGTGAAAGTTATGAAGTTTCCTGAGGCTAGAACCTCGCTCTGATGCTAAGGACTGCTTCATAAGTTGAAAATCGGTCTCTCCCACGTATTCATGCAAGAGAACAAACTTTCTTTGCAGCCAGAAGGGGTAAAATAACACGAGGAAGAATAATAATAATAAAAAAAAGCTTTGTTTGGTTCCGCGTTGAAATCACAAGCGCATGTTGCACTAGGTGCTATACATATATATGTGAAATGCTTTGTAGCATGGCGAAATTCTTCCCAGTCTCTTATTCTATCCTTTTATTCTCATATTTGTTACTGCATGCCTTTCATTTTTCCTCCATTGTATTTCAAGTGCAGAAATGTCAATGACAAATGGAGAGGGGGCGCCTTGAAGGCGTCGACATGAAGACTACGGTGAAGGTTATGCGTTGGTGTCCTTCCTGTCATGTTTCAATTTTACATTATATTAAAATAAACGTTTATAATCGGGAAAAAACTAACATTACATCTTAGAATAAATGTTATTTAAATTTATTATTATTACGATGTTTCCAATTATAACTTCATAATTGAGAGAATAACAGAAAAGAATCAGGAAAACAAGAACTAGAAAATTTAAAACAATACAGACAGGATCATGCACACATTAGCCTTACTTCCGATACTGTCTCAATGCTTTTTCAGGCATGTGGTAAATCAAGCTCATTATGCGGGAGTTGTCATTTTGGAACTCACAAAAGTATATATTCTTTATTTTATCCTCCTTCAGATGAAAAATAAAGTGATACTAGGTCCCCTTGTTTATATACAACTGGTGTGAAAAATATATACACACTTTAAGCAAAAAATAAATCTCTGTTAATGTAACAAAACTGAATTCACACAAACAGAAAATGATGAACACTAATCATCTTAGACTTTTACAGTTACAACAGTTGCTCAAAATCCCCACTATCGGCGTCGATACACTTCTGAGTACGTTGAACTACTGACTGAGCATCGATTGCGAAAGTGTCCTCAGCGACTGCAGCACATGCCGTTTCAATTTCTTCCCGAAGTGCTGCCAGTGTAGCTGATTTTCTACCAGGTGGTTTTATAGCGATTTTTCGCAATATTAGAATGGCTTGCGTTTTGCTTAGTTACCTGTTAATTTAGTTTTTTAAACTTTTTAAGGTCCTCTCCGCACCTTGCAGCTTGTATTTTATTGCTCAGTAATAGAATACGTGTACACGACGTACCTCAGGTTGCTTGAGACCAGAAGCTCATTTTCCACCTGGTTCGGATTCCAAAGTTTCCTCAGCTAGGAATCTCAGAAAACCTTTTATCTAGTAACTGGGAACAAGCAAGCTTAAAGCTAGAACAGATTATTGTTTTTGTTCTGTAGCTAAGAAATTTTACTCGTTTTAATTCTTTTACTAATAGTGTAGTTTTTGCATAATAAAGAGTCGGTCCTGGTGATGTAGTGGTTACCATACTTGCCTCCTACACCCAAGATCGCGGGTTCGAACCTAGCCAAGACCGATGGATTTTTTCGGGCGTAAAAATCCTGAGTATGGCTTCCTTCGGGAGGGTAGTAAAGCCGTGGGTCCCGTGTCGTACATTTACGGCACGAAAAAGAACCTCAAGCCTGAAAAAGTGGCCTCTGAGCAAAATTTGTCGGCCGTTTCACGCCCTGAATAGAATGGGACGCTGATGACCTGAGATGTTAAAGAGCGTCCGTAAATAAATCAATCAAAAAAAAAATCAAACCATGATAAAGAGTGATCTAAAGAGTTAAAGGTAACCAAGCTAGGTAAAGATGTTAGGTAAACACTTAAACCAAAATACGTTGGAACTGTTGGTGTCACCTATGAAATTGAAGTAACTCACTCTTTTATTACATGAGCGTTGAAATGGGTGGTTTTGTGAGTAAACTGCACTTAACTTAGAAGACCCTGAATGAGTAACTAATTCTTCGTTAAGAAATACAAATGCTCAGTGCTTTTGCAGCACAGATTAGGTAGTGCCATTTAATATGCTCTAGCATGTTCGGAAGAAACCTGTAGACTAAATGATTTTTTCAGACTAATGTACGAATCAAGCCTTGATGTTTCACGAGAGCCTATTTTTGCTTCAATAGCAAGCTATAAGGTTTATCTTAAAATATAACATCCCTGTAAAATTTTATAAAAATTAAAACATACACCACGAGGAAAATAATAAGAAAACACATTTAAGTTTGTTATTTATTACTCAACGGGCAAGGCTAATGGCGTCATCTCCCGTTCTGTCGGTCCTGGTGGTGTAGTGATTACCATACTTGCCTCCTACACCCAAGATCGCGGTTTCGAACCCGGCCAGGACCGATGGATTTTTTCGGGCGTAAAAATCGTAACTATGGCTTCCTTCGGAAGGGAAGTAAAGCCGTGGGTCCCGTGTCGTACATTTACGGCACGAAAAAGAACCTCAAGTCTGAAAGAGAGGCCTCTGAGCAAAATTTGTCGGCCGTTTCACGCCCTGAGTTGAATAGGACGCTGATTACCTGAGACGTTAAAGAGCGTCCCTAAATAAATCAAATTAAAAAAAAAATACAATCTCCCGTTCTTCGTTATCGTCGTGATTTCTTCTTCCTCTTCTTCATATTGTTGTTCTTCTTTTTCATTGTCAGTATAATTGTTCAGGTACGTATTAAAATGCTCTAAATTTCTTCCGCGAAGATTTATTTTTTAAGATCTCAGCATTTTTTACATGACAACCCAATCTTCCCTATTCGCATTGTCGATATCCGCATTTACTATTTTTCCACTTTTGAAATTTTAAAACATTTTTAAGTCACTCCCCTTTTCACTTGAATCCATATAATTTTACTTGGCAATAATCAATGGTTAGTCTTCCAGCTTGATGACCCATTTAATCCGGCAATTGACCAAGTTCATAATTTTTATTACCATATACTTTATTATAAGCGTGCACTCTTTGCAAAATCTCAGTTTTTTCTGAGGGGGCGTAATTAAAGCTTTTATGTTCCACCCTCTTAATTACATCATACTTTTTATAGATATATGGGAATTTTATTCATTTATTAAAATTATTAATATAATGCTCTCATTTAAGTAATTAAAAAGCCGTTTAAAAACCACACCCGAAATGAGCCTAAACTCATTAAATCATGAAAATAACCCGATGTATTTGCTCTAAACACCCACTTACTTTCAGAGAAAAAATAGAAATTACTTCTTGCCGCAACTTATCGCTACCTCCGAGAGAAACTTTTTCTGTGCCGGAATTATAATCGTCTCAGCAGTCTCCCAGTGAAGGAAATAAAATACTTGGAAGTTATTTCTTCGTTGAATGAAAGCATTAACTTCTTGCTGGTATGGGGTTTCCCCCTGTCATAAAATTCAACGTGTTTTTGGAAGACTAGATTTTTCGCTCTTTTAGACACATTTATATGCTTTCTAGGTATGACAATTTCTCGGCGTTCAGTGTCTTGAATCTTTATAACTTCCCTTTACTCCCTCGACACCATTGACACACTCACTGCATATGTCTCAAGACTTTATTTGTTGGATTTTAGAGAAAATGAGATTGTTGCGGTTTTATTTAGGGATATACTTTATCCTCTTAAACGATGAATATTGTAGTATCGATGATACATGTCATTTGTTTTAAATATCTTGCTAAAAAAATAAAAGATGACTTCTTGAATACTGTTTCAATGCTACCGGTACATTGCATGTAGTCGCAAAGCAACTTGACGTTCTTGTTTCATCAGGAACATGTTATGAAACGGTTTTCTGTTAAATCTTGCTAACTAGGGGTTGATACAATCGCCCGGAGAAAGGAGGTCCCATAATATCACACAGGATGGCGTCAACACAATTTTCCACCTACTTTTAGGAGACAATAAGCATCGCAGCATTGAACTAAACATATAAGCATACGTAAAGTCTAATATTTTTCTTATTTCTAATGCTTAAACTGTATTCAAGTAATAATAGGCGCAGATTTAATTATTAATGGAGCCCTTTGAACCATGGTGTAAAAATGTGATTTTTGTTTACCAAATTGCAACCTTGCACCAGTTTGTCTGTCTCTATACTTATTTATATGATGGATATAGGCTGTCAGAAAGTAAAGCATGCATATGTACATAAAAACGGAACTAGGTAAGTGTACTGTATGGGGAGAGGTATGACTTTTTTTTTTTGAGTATGTTTAACGCCCGTTTTTACTACTGAGGCACCACAGGCGGTGGACACTGGTGATACATGAAATTAAATGATATATTGGGAAAGAATTTTTTCTAAGGAAGGAAACGTTCCAGGCCTAAGTTTAGGGTACCTCCCCAGCATTTGTCATTTATGATGACTGAGGAAAATGTGGAAAAAACCTCAGTCAGGGAGGACGGTCCTGGCGGGATTCGAACCCCAGACCCCACGCTCACGAGTTCGCGCCTTAACGACCTCGGCCACCCCTGTCAGTGGAGGTATGGCAAAAGAGATAATTCTGTATATAGAGAAACAACTGGAAAAATATAATTTTTTTAAGTTAGGTTGCATTTCTCAAACGACATTAATCATTTGAAAGTTTGTTTTTTCCTTAAAAAAAATAGTTGGATGAGTTCATAATTTGTAAAGAAAAGAGTAGTTGGCACAGGGATTAAAACAATTTAGCGCGAAAAGTCTTTAAAAATTGCGTGTACTTAAAATGTTTACGTAGCATTTGCTTTACCAACTTAATTTGCAGCACATTTCACAACTTTAGTGAATGTAATTTTCCCTATTAGAAACTTATGTGTTTAGTTGTGCATCTGTCGGGAAGTTGCACAAGCTCATAGTGATCTTCATTTGTTGCAGATGCTCAAGTCCTGTAGAAAACTGAGCATGACTGTGAAGAGCCCTAACTTACCACCGATTCCACCCCCGCAGTCGAGCTCGACGTCGCACCAAGGCGGCGGTGGTGGAGGCGGTCCCTGGGTCCTGCGTCAGACATATTCATGGATGGACCGCCAAGGTCGACCCGTATCGCCACCTCTGGAATACGCTCAAGCGACGCCACCTGTCGTAGTACCGGCGCCCCCGCCTCCATCAGCTCCTTCGTCGCGAGGCTATTACTCCCTCTCGAACAAGGAGAAAGGACGCATTCGTAAGGTAGGTAACTGTAGAGTGAGTGATATTGATTGTTTTTCGAGGCTGTTTAAAGTGTAATGCAAGTATTACACAACTAATGCTTAATGCCTCATTTATCTCATAAACCACCTGAATATCCAGAAAAAATAAAAATATTTTGATGTAATGTAAGGGGCTATACAGGATGTTAATAAACTACACCGCAATAATTTCAGAGATTGTAGGGGATTTTAGGCAAGCAATTTGGGATAGGTAATCTATGGTCTACCTGTTTACACATGAGGGTTGTGGCGTTCACTTTGTAAGGGACCAGTATGTCACTGTCTAATAAAATTCAAAATGATTCCAATGCAATAAGGGAAGACTTTTTTTGTAGCAGTTGGTATGATACTGGTGTCAAGTAAAAGCTAATCTCTGTTTTTAAGTTCAGTCCCTTTTATTACTTTTTCTACACCTTATGCATTAACATACTTGTTAAAAATAATAAATAACAGAACTGAACCTACACTGTTTGAAACAACTATATTATACACAGTTTGGTGGATAGTTTCCTCTATTCCACCAAGGGAATTATCAGGTAGCTCATCTCGAAACCTTATCTCAAACTGTACACATGATTAGATATTGATAGAAAATATGTAAAGGAAAAATATTAGCTGTTCATATAAATAAAAAGGGTGTAAAAGCTTGGAATGTTCCGTTTGAAAATACGAGCATATCTACGATTCTTCTTTCATGCACCCTGTCATCTTTTCGTCCTTACCTGTTAGCAGCTATGACACTGTTTGTGGCAGAGTGGCGTTGTACAAATATTTGTTCACCTTTGTCTAAGCTTTAATTACATGCCTTTCTATTCATATGAGTAGCTAATATTTAGCACTTAATATATGTTATCAGTAGGTAACTGTTTTTAAATCTGCAATAAGATTTCGAGATTAATTCTCTGATAGTTTTCTTGTAAGCTGTATGATCGATAAATCAGTTATTCGTTGTTTAGTGCCGTACCAGATCTCGAAAATGATGGTAATTAACTGCTGAAAATCGTGATTTTCTCGCTCGATGTTTCAGTTTGTACAGAATAGAAAATAACAAGTCAGTTAGCTATAGAATGGAAAATAATTTAGTTTCGGTAAAATTACAAGTATTAATATTACAGTAATAAGGTCTATTTCGGAACTCCTAACTAACCCATTACGATCTGATCTCTCTTACACCATTTCGAAACTATGTATTACAAAAACAAAAATATTACATTAATTCTCAGTAGAATTTTTAGTATTACTCTGCCCAAATTGAAACAGCAATAATAACAGTTTTTGGTTATGGGGCAGTAATGAAATATCATATTACGTGATAACATTTCCATCATCTTTAACATGTAATTTAAAGTTTAATTTAATAATTAAAAGGTAGGGGCGATTTTTGAAATTTCAAAGCAGTTCTGTCTGGGGAAAGGCGTGAAACCTAAAATGTAATTAACATTGCTTTTAAACTATCCCTGTAATATCTAAATTGATTTATTTAAATGAAATATACCTATAAATAAGTAGTCATCTCGATGGGGAAGTTTTGAAATGAATGTCCTGTATATTTTCGATTGTAATATGTATGTTAAAATAAATCCAGTTATCTATTGGTCTTGGGGCCTAATATAAAGCGATTTAGTATATAGTATACAGAGTTGTACATTATTTATATATATATTACTATCAAAGTAGAAAGCTCGTTGCTGTGAATAATTGAGAATATTGTACGGAATATTGGAAATGTTTTTAGTTTATCAATTTTTGATAAAGTTGTTAACAATTGCCTTAAACTTTAGTGAAAGTTGAAAATACCATTTGGTTTGTTGGTTTATACGTTCTCCCGCTGACCGACGCTATTGCCTTGGCATTTGTACAAGAGAACAGCTGATTAAAAATTACTTACGTGCTTTTAGTTAGATGTGGACTAGTGCATTGAGTGTTTCGATCATTAATAATAATTTTTCATTAAAAGAATTTGCTTTCCTGCATGTTAACTCAGTGTTTGCTTTTGCGAAATTTGATTAATGACGAGGAAAATCTATTTCTCGCTTGAAGCTATGAATCTCTGTTGGATATCTGCCAATGAACTTTTATTTTAATTTAGATTTTTTTTAGTATCTACGCAAACATTTACCTGGCAGTCACTTAGATTTCAACAAAATTAACTTTGAATTCCGTACTACCTAATGTACTGGACCAGATTGCCTTAAAAGTAAAAGATGATGAAAAATGCTACCAGCACCCACAAAAATATGTACGGCTATATAATGACGTTTTGGCAATACTAAAATACCTTTACACAAACACAGGAGCAATGCAACATTAACATTTAGAGGGGAAATGATGCAATTAGGTCTACCAACACGTACCCTGCTTCCTTATACACAATTTATGGCAAAATTGGGAAGATAAACGATTGTCTTTTCCTGTTGCCATTTACCAAGAAAAAATTCAGATATTGTGAGCATTTACTCTATTTCCACACTGTTACCATTACATACAAATTTCAAGCAAGAAGGTTCTTTGCCATTAAATATATACATTTTATTGGAGTATTGCTTTCTCAAATTATTTTATCAGGTACAAATACTGGTTTAATTATAACGTTTGAATTTACGGTGCATTATGTAGGACTCTAAAAGGATTCTTTTTATACATAATTAATAATTTATGTAGACTGCAGATTTTAAAATTTCCCTAAGAACAAGAAATACTTTTGAAACGTGAGGAGAAAACTTCATTCTGGTAGCGACTACAGGTCTTAAATTTATTTATTGCATGTCTGTAGTTCTCAGCTCTCTATTGGGGCTGATTTTGCTTTTTTAGTTCTATTGTGCTCCGTTATTTATAATTTGTTTTACGATACTTATCAGTCTGGTATCTTTTGTTGGTCAACAAAATAATTCCATTTTTAATTATTATCGATCAAATTGTCTGTGAATTTTATAATTCATGAAGTAAATGCCTGCATTGCTCAGAAAGGAAATTATATCCATTATATAATAACATTCTTTAAATCGCAATTGAGGAAACAAGAAATCTAATGCATATAGGAAATAACTCCTTAAAAAGCAACTCAGCCTTGCTTTAGATCTTAATGATATATTTGTTATGAGCAAATATATATTATTTATTGTCGCTTTGATTGCTTTGGTCTTCTCGTTATGTCTATAGGTTGTGGATGTTAATACCTAGGTATAGGAATATAGTGATGAATGAAATGAATTAATAATGGCACAAATGAGCTCTGAGTTCTAGACGCCTTAAAGTTACTTGGCCTTCGTCTTCTCAGGGTAAGGAAAAATTCCGAAAAAAAAAAAAAAAAACTATTCGCAGAAGTCTGACCTGACCAGGAATCGAAGCCAGAATCCCCGATTAGCGATCACAAACGCTACCATTAGGCCAAGGAATAATGTTTCTGATTGTTTCAATGGAACAATTAATATACTGTCATGATCATTTAATATTTATTATTGTTATAATGCTAATAATCGTTGGATATATAATTCAATTTTTAATAATAAATAAAAATACTCATCGCTTAATTTTAGATGGACTATACCTTGAAAGTTTTTGAACAACTCTGCCTGCAATTATTTTAATTTTTATTTTCATGTACTTGTATGCTTCCTTTTAAATTCCACATAGATGTTTGCTATAATAACAACATTGTTGATTTGTATTTTTTTTTTATTTATGGACGCTCTTTAACATCTCAGGTCATCAGGGTCCCAATTAATTCAGGACGTGAAAATGCCGATAAGTTTTGCTGATAGGCCTCTTCTTTCAGGCTTGAGATTCTTTTACATGCCGAACATGTACTATACTGGACCCACGGCTTTACTTCACTTCCGAAGGAAGTCATTACTTAGGATTTTTATGCCCAAAAAAATCCATCGATGCTGGCCGATATCGAACCCGCAACATTGGGCCTACGAGGCAAGTATGGTTACCACTAGACCACTAGAATCGACTACACATTGTGTGTACATATATGTATATATATGCTACTAATATTATTTTTATAAATTTCCTTATTTGCATAAATATTTTCTCGAACTATTTTAATTTATATAGGAAGTAAAGAATATTTAGGGAAAAAGAAAGCAAGAAGAAAATAAAACAATAAATAAAAATGTAAATGGAAGGCATATTTCAAAGATTTAACTTAAGGGACAACCTGTGAAAGCTGAGAAGTAGTGATAAGTTCATAGATCTGTAAATTAATTGCATCAATTTTACTCTGTAATACTAGTAGTTTTAAAGATACGCTGGAAGATAAGATAGACGTTTGATTACAGTAAATGCCATTTCTTTAGGCCATTTATACTTGTATTTTCTGTTCTTTAAAAAGCTCAAAAATAAATATAAAAAGAGCAGATGGATGCTTTAGCAGCGATTAATATTTCATATGGGTTTATTGGCAAAAGCAATTATTGGCAAACTGTAGTATAGCAGAGAGCGGATGCACCTTATTGGAATTCCCATATCAATAATATAGCAATACTCTGGAAATCAGCCAAATAAGGCAATCAATAGCGGCATTTCCGTCTTCCACTTCTCTCCTTTACACGCCATGCCGTTGGTGTGCAAACCTTCACCTTTCTCTAATACTTCCATTGACTTATTCTTTTTAGCAACGGAAATATTTAATTACCACCTTAAGTTTTCTCGTCTACAAGATTACGAGAAAATATTTCTAAGGCTTTTTTCTCTTCATTCCCGGTCTATTCTAGTTTATCCAGTGCTATTTGTTTAAAAATATTCGTTATGTATTTATTTACAAATTAAAATATCTCTTGTTCATCTTCCTGAAATTACGCATCGTTATTTTGTATTGTTTTCAAAATGATCATTAGAAGGTGCGTTCTTTAATTAAGTTCAGCCTGCTCATTAACTCAACATTTTGTAATATAAAATAAAAAAAATTATAAGCACATATTTCATAGAAGGTCTTACTCTTGTCAAGGTTGGAATGTTAAATTTTAAATTTAGCTATAAATTAAATTTAAATACAAAAGTTTTATTGTATATTTCAATAACTGCCTCACCTTAGACAACGCTTGGGGACACTGCAACTCATTAATATCGAGTTTTCAACCGCCGTGCTCTACACATAAGGATAAACTACCATTGTAAGCACTGTAGTTAATAGCAGTGGGGAACTATACATTTGTTCTAACAATTACTTATGCAGGAAATGTGGGAATTTATTTACACCCGTTACACAACAACCCGCATATGAACTTAAATTATAGAGCATCTGGAAAACGATTATGTGATAGAGGTTTATATGAGTTGTGGTCACATCTCTCACTACATGCGAGTTTTCTATTATAAAGAAGCATGCAAATTTATAGTTTCATTCCCTCTATATTGAAAAGAGCCTGTCATATGCTTAAAGGTTATACCAGGGCGTTTGGGGTTCGAATCCCGCCAGGACCGTCCTCCCTGACTGGGGTTTTTTCCAGGTTTTCCTCAGTCCTTATAATTGGCAAATGCCGGGGAGGTAAACTTAGGCCTGGAACGTTTCCTTCCTATAAAAATGTCATTTCCCAATTTATTATTTCATCTCACATGTCATCAGTGCTTACCGCCTGTGGTGCCTCAGTAGTAAACACGGGTGTTAAACACTACTCAAAAAAAAAGGCTGTTCAAAATTTGTTTGTACTTGGGCCATTTGAATGATAACTATGGATACGTAAGGATATGATTCCATTATTTGGACACTACTGCTACCGATACTACGACTAATAATAATAATAATAATAATAATAATAATAATAATAATAATAATAATAATAATATAAATGTAGAATTAAAATATATGCAATTATATTTCTTATTAAAAATGTCGTTCTAGTTACTACTTTCAGGAACAAAGACGCCAGGATTACACAATAAATACACCAGTTTTTCCTTTGCTTTCAACACAGCAATATTGGTCCTCCGATGCTCTGTAAAAGCTGTAATTTTTATGCTATTTTAAGAGGAATTATGTTGAAAATATAATTTATTAATAAATGAATAATTTAAAGTTAAAAGCTATTGAAAAAAACATTTAAAACATATTGAATGTAGAATTATTACAACACAAGGCACTGAAAAAGTTTCACCACCTAACAAGTAATACTGAATGTTCATCTGAAAGCAAGAAACTTGGAGCATTTTTACTGTAATGCTGTTATAAGTCGTTCGTTCGTTGTTTGTGCGTAGCTTTGTTGGGCTTGAGAGCACATGGTTGTTCCAATGCCGTCTTTGTGTAACTCTTGTCTAGTTTATGACATTGCAATAAAGAGCACCATAAGGAAGCGATTTTTTTGCATAATAAAATGGTGCTATAACAAATTTCCAGACCTGGAAGACGGTGCTTTTAAAACGAAAAGTAAAAATCTTTACTAAAAAAAATAAACAAATAAAATTGTAGTTGCGAAGGTCGCCATAAAAGGCCGTTTCATTGGCAGGACTGGGTTATACCGTTGCATAATGGAACTAAGGAGCTGCAACTGCCCAATTTCCTCTCATATTGATAAATCGCATCAAGTAATTCGGTTCATCCTGCTTAACGACTTGTGTCGCTCGTTCAATTTAAAATTCACTTTCGTATCCGCTAATTGGGAATTGGTTATTACTTCTAGTGTCACAGAATTAAGCGCGCAGCTAATATTTAATAAAAACCCGCATCTTATGGAGCCCATAATATGCTCCAGTCCAGTAGTTTATATCTGTACTATAATTTCAGTCAAATCGTAAAAGGTTTTGCATTATTTAGATACATTTTTTTGAACTTTTAGTATTTCTTAATATTATTTACACAGAGTATGTTGCACGCTTTCTAGAAGTTTGTTTATATTCTTAAGCCAGAAAAACTACTCATAGAGCTGATGCCGAGAGCACAACCCTTCTGTTTCTCTATAGCTGACTTTTTAAACTAAAACAAATCGAGCGGATGGGAAATTGTAAACTTCTAATGGAGCTTCATAAGCTTCCTTGAAGATGATTATGTTTTGCTGTTTTTTCTGTGAATGTTTGCTGATATAAATGAAACACAGCACCTGGTATACAGTCATATTTAGTGCGCGCTTGGGGCATTGCTGTCACTTTCCCACTGCCCTCAGGAGGGAATGTGGCAGTGATATTAAAATTATCGATTTTGCGAGGTCATACGAGAACGCGGAGGTTCCCCAAGCCAGGATTATGGTTTAAACGTTGACGCTTTGCACAACAAAAGAAACGACTTCATTTTTAATAATTAACTACCTTGTGATAACACGTACCCATTGTAACAGAACATGCATTTGAAAGTAAGCAACAATGAAAACGATTGTTGTTATACCCAACCGAAAATACCGTAGACTTGATCATATATGGCGGTTTTCATAAACTTTCGTTATATATGAATCTAATTCAGTGACAGTTAACACTTATCGGTTTAAATAAGCAATATATCCTCTAATACTTAACTGTATTAGAGGATAGTAGAGTACAGTACATAAAACTATAACATTAGTATATTGCATTCTGTGAATTTATGCTTCAGTACATTTAGTTATCTCTGTTATGTGTATTATAAGCATGAAAAATTATTATTACAATACAAAACACAAACCGTTTACAAGAACTGATTATTTCCCAACATTCTTAGCTGATAACAAAAGATATCTAACGTGTATTTCAGTCATGATCTAAAAGTGATTATTTTTACTGTTTATTTGTTGTTGCTTTCACTGTATTGGTCTATTACGACGTAGATTGTAGTTGAGGTCTTTAGGAATGAGTGAAATAAATTAATGATGACACAAGTAAGCTCCTTAAATATATTTGGCGTTCACCATCTCAGGGTAAGGAAAAAATTATATAAAAAAATTACCCATACAGATTGATCTGACCGAGAATCGAATTCAAGGCCTCCAGATTAGTACCATTAAACTATGGAGGCGACGTAGTGAATAGTTCAAAAGACAAAAGAAATGTATCAGAATTAAAACGTTAGTTTAAGTTCATATCTTTGATATTTCAATTAGGCCATTATGAAGTTCGAGATAATGAAAATGAAGAAAATTTAACTATTTAAATTTAAATTAATTGCTTACATTTCAACGTATGGTATTTTATTGAAGTATAAAGAAACGGAAAGAAGAGCGTGGTAAATTACAATTTCCCTTTTTCAGAATGTAAAAACTTTTGCCAAATCTTTCCAAAGTCTTTTCTACAAACAAATTAGTTTCTAGCTAAAACTCTACACCATATTAATTTAGTAGCAAAGAATGAAAGTATGAAGCAACTCTTAATGCACGTTCAAAATACACCAATAACAACTGAATAGTGCATAGCCTAACACAATTCTTCCCTTTAGATGTATTAACTGAAATAACAGATTTCCTATAACTTTCCATTTTTCAATTCATACCTTAGCTAGAACTAAAATTATGAAATATTTTTTCTAAATATAATTTTGAAGAAAATCTTATATTTCCTGGATATTCATCGTTTCTGATTAAGGTGCTTTCTCTAACGTTTCCAATCTGTAACGTATGTGCCTTGTTTTACAATTCCTCGTGCGTTTATAAACAACATCGCTTGTTACATTATTGAAGTATAGCAGGGTAGTTTGCATGTTCATTCCTTCATGTTCATATTGAATCTGTTCGTGTTTATTTAAAATTTGAAGAGTCAAACATCTTTTGCTTTTCCATTGCCATGTTCCGATTGAAATATTATTTTTCAAAACCGTTAGTTCTTCCCCATATATTATGTACTGCAAAAGTTAGGAATCTTTTAACATTTTCTGGGTATTCTACACTAAATAGGTGGTACAATGCTCAGATACTCGTATATTAAGTACAGGTAGAACGCATTATTTCTTATTAACTGACCCACCTTCTGCATCACCAACAAACCGGCACGGGTGGCCGAGGTCGTTAAGGCGCGGACTCGTGAGCGGGAGATCTGGGGTTCGAATCCCGCCAGGACCGTCCTCCCTGAATGAGGTTTTTTCTAGGTATTCCTCAATACTCATAACTGGCTAATGCCGAGGAGGTACCCTAAACTTAGGCCTGGAACGCTTCCTTCCTTAAAAAAAAAATCCTTTCCCAATATATCATTTCATCTGATGTATCATCAGTGTCACCGCCTGTGATGCCTCAGTAGTAAAAACGGACGTTAAACACTATTCAAAAAAATCACCAACGTACTCAAAAGAAGCTTTCTTAGTCCCTAATTTTAATATAGGCTTATTTCCTTCTCACTGTGTCGATTTTCCAAAGTTTTTATTTTATTTTTCATAAGAATATATTCCTAATCTAATATAATGCCTAACCTTTCGACTTATCACATTGGGTAATAAAATTTCAAATTCAAATGTGTTGTACTTATCAACTTGTCCCTTAACGTACTTTTCTATGTTGCAAGATCTCATGTTCCTGCATTAGTGTGTATTTTGAACATTTAAAGCGATACCTCAAATATAGACTCATTAATATTAAACAAAAAATAAACCCAGAAATATACGAATATTGCAATCATTTATCCGAGATATGATTATTATATAATTTTCATTTGTGATGACATTCTACTCTGACAAAGGAGGAAGTTAGTGGTAGAAGAAATCAAGAAAATGGGAGTTTTAAAAATAGTAGCTGCGGTAAATGCAATACTTATATTTTAGGTGAGCTGTAACATACCTTGCATAATCAACAACATATGGTCTGGGTTCAAATACCGCCAGGACCGTCCTTCCTAATTGAGGTATTTTCCAGGTTTTCCTCAGTCCTCATAAATGGCAAATGCCGGGGAGGTACCCTAAAACTTAGGCCTGGAACGATTCCTTCCTTAAAAATAAAAAATCATTTCCCAATATATTATTTCATCTCATGTATCATCAGTGTTCATCGCCTGTGGTGCCTCTGTAGCTAAAACGGGCGTTAAACACAATTCATTCAATTCATTCAACAACATATCTCCAATATCTAGAAGTAATATTTTCTTGCATCATTCCATATTTTACAGTTTATAACTTCCTGTCAATTTAAAACAAATTTAGATAATAGAGTTGAAGTAAGCTGATTTGCTTCTGAACACTCGGTTACAGAAAATTCTACGCTCTACTGTTCCACTTTATCTGGCTTCCCGGTTTTCAAATCTATCCGTACATCCTAATTTAGGTATCAGGTCTGATAGAAACAATTTAGAGTACACCTTGCTGCAGAGCACATTTATATACATCATACACTATCTGTTACCTGAAAATTGAAACCTGCTACCTGATTTATACGTTAATCTACTATAAAAATTGCATGAACTGCAGTTTTTAATGGATTTAATAGAGCAGGTACTATTTTTTAAATTCATGTTTGTAATAAAATAGTAAAGTATTATTATTATTATTATTATTATTATTATTATTATTTTAAGACTGATTATAAACAATTCTCTGATCTAAATAACATCATATTTTATTTTTTGTAAATAATATTATTTTCACCTAATTATATTTGATTTAAATGTGTGATTTATTTTTGTATATTATATATTCACTTAGGTTTATTATTCTGTAAACTATCATTATTTTTCATTTTCATATGATACTTATTTGCTATATTTGATTACTTTGTTCTTCAGTACCATTGTTATAACACAATATTCTAGCTGAATTTATCCTTATGTGTATGTTTAAGACAGTATTAACATTTTATAGAAAATAATAACATAGTTTGTTTACACGATCGTCACAGACAAGTGACTACACCTACGCGTTTTTACAAACAAAGAATTCTGTTCTAAATTAAATCAATGCCGTAACATTATAACTATTTACATTGCTGAAGCCTTTAGAACAGTATAATTAAATGTGGCTAACAAAATAAATGCCTTAAGAAAAACAAAGAGAAATAAAATTATTTAAAATCATAATAAAACTAATATACAAAATAATTAATTTAATTGAACATATTGAATAAACACACAGTTAAAGCAATACTTCACTAAGCACAGAGCATCCAACATTATAAAATTATGTAAAAATGTGCACAGGAGTTAAAAACGGTAAACATGTATTGACATAAAACGTTTGCCTGTAATCACATTATTAAAAATTTAAATCATAACAATAATTTAATCGTTTTATTATGAGCATAAACAGTTCATACAATATCGCTCTAAATGATAATGTCCGACAACCCTCACTTCAGTCGGTAACAAATATAACAAATGAAGGTGTAATAAAAAAGTATTATTAGACCCGGAATCTAAATTATAATGCACGGATAAATTCTGAAAATGGGATGCCAAGTAACTAGAATTTGTATAAGAGATTGGGAGAGTTCAGAGTATGTCTTAACCAAGAAAGCGCTTAAAAAGAGGAGATCTGTTTTGATTTATCCATACCATATTTTTCCTACATTGTTCCTTTTAAGGAGTAATAAGAATTCGCACTAAAACATTTGATAGGTTATTTTTATCCCTTTGATCCTCGATAAGTACTGGGGTGACTTAAAGACTTGCTTGCGTTGAGTTTAAGCTCGCACTTGATCGATCAAAGGGAAATTGTGTGGTAGTCAGCATTAATTTTAGCATTGACATCATTGAATCTTAACAGGTCGACAGGGTAAATATAATTGGATATCATTAGCATTTAATGCGACGTTTACAGCGTGTTAGGATAGTAGACGTTGAAAATAATACCAGCTCTAGAATAGTCTTGTGGTACACCAGTATTAATGGTCCACCAAGAAATATAATAATATATCGCTATTGACGTCTACAAAATCGAAAATTCATCCAAAACCTTGCTATTTTTAAAAGATGCAGCGCTCTTAATTTTTCTATTACCATATCAATATGTTCACTTCTATAAAGAGTTAGAAAAAGTCTAGAAGCTGCATAGTGTGGTTTCTCTATTTAGTGTCCCACATGTGTGCTCAAACAAGGAAATTTCTTGGGGAAACAATGATGGAATCCACTTTGTAGGCAGCGAGTAGTTGAATTACCTGTTTGAGACACACACTGCGTCTAGCAAAACACTTGAATCAATCCAGCCCTGTAAAATGTCATCTTAGTGAAAAATTTTATCATACCATTCGTGACAGGCGTTTTTCGGTGGCTCTTTGCTACTCTGTAGAGATATGATAACAGTAACTCACAAGTTGAAACAAACTTCTCAAACTGCCCCTTACAATTTTGATTGACTGTTCTTGTCTTTTCTTCATAGTGGACTCTCATAATTTACTACTGGAACTGAAAGTTTCAGTGACCACTCCCAGTTCGATAGAAATGTTCCGTGCTTGTTTAAAAGTGCGTTTCCCGAAGATATTTTCGAAAGAAAATCAATGTAGCTCACAGTCACGGAACCCAGCTCTATCACGTAGGGTTTGTTGCAAAGATAGCGGTATCAAAAGTTTACGAACTTCCAGCTATCGCTTTTTCACTTTCTATTGCTTTCGCTGTCATGTCTTGCACACTGGCGATTGGTGTATAAAGATTCACTGCACTGCTGTCACAGTCATTCATTATACATATTTCTCGGTTTATGCTGATATTTCTTTCTGTTCTCATGTTTTATTCCTGATGGTGTAGTGGTAATCATATTTGCTTCAAGTTCGTGGGTTCAATCTCAGCTAGGATCGATGAATATTTTCGGGCGTAAAAATCCTAAGTATGGCTTCCTTCGGAAGGAAAGTAAAGCCGTGGGTCCCGTGTCGTACATTTACGGCACGATAAAGAACCTCAAGCCTGAAAGAAGAGACCTCTGGGCAAAATTTTTCCGCCGTTTCACGCCCTGATGGTGATCTGAGATGTTAAAGAACATCCGTAAATAAACCAAATTAACAAAATGTTCAATTCTTATAGTTGAAAGGAGGAATTGTTCAATTTGCTATAGATTAAACAAGCATTTAAAAAGGCTGCATGTTTTTTGTTCATCAAATGTGAAACATGTTGATTCACGAATATAGTGATTAACATGACACGGATTTTGATGAAGATAATAACCCAGAAATTACCTACAAAATTAGAAAAAAGTCTGGAATGCTAAATAAAATGACTACAATAGAATTACAAGGGCAGTTCCATAAATTTCCGATCTCGCCGATAAGGATTATTGCCTTCACAAAATCCTTATCTGGTGTCGTACCTTATCTGTTAAGTAAATAATTGTATCTGTAGCTTCCGCTCCACTGTGTTAAGTTGTTCAGAATAAAGAATGCTATCGTAGAAGAATGTGACATGTTGAAAATGGAGTATCAATCTGTTAAGTTCTTCACAAAAGAAGGACTTCCTTCAAATGAAATTCAACAGCATTGGACGGTGCTTACGGAGAAGCACCCTCCTCATATTCTACCCCGTAAAAGAATGGGTCGAGAAAGCATTGAAGACGAAGAGCGTGCAGGTCGGCTCACTTCTGAAAACATCGCTCTCGTGGAAGAAGAAATTACGGAAGACCGGCTTCTCAAAGTTACAGAAATAGCAGCAAGGTTGGGCCTTTCTAAACGATGAGCATGGGGATAGCAATGCACAGGTCTTACATTTAAGGCGATTACATGGATAAGAAGCACATGTAGAAAAGAGGTCTAGAGATAATCAATATTCCCAGATACTTCTGAGGATTTCGAGCTGACCGGTAACAATATTACATAAATAGTATACAATACATTCGTTGCTATTAAAAACTGAATATCAGAGGACAGTTATTCTCGAGAATTCCCACTGACAATTTTGATTTCTTGTTTATTAATCTCTCGTTGTTTTCCAGACCAAAGGAAGTAATCTTATTTTTATTCCCTACAAATCGCTCTAAATAACATTTTGCTACAGTATTCCATGTTAAAACTCCGTGTCGCTTGATGGTTTGCAGTTCAGCTCGTGAATTAGCCAATCTCGGTGCAGAGCACCTACGGAAACAGTGTCCAGTGTATGCTTCAGCATTCGGCAGTTTTGAGAATGCAATATCCTTCAGAATTTACACAAACATGTTGACAATAACTGGTTGTCTGGTACTTATTGTTTTATATAAAAATATTATATTATTAGTTTCTTCAGGGCTAACGTAAACACATTTTGGACAGTCACTAACATATCCACATTATCAACGTCGCCACATGTGACAAAAAAAAAACTCCCTTGCAATCTTAGTTTTGGTAGGTAAAATCGTATACACTGTCCCTTATCTTTGACGTTCTTCACTGGGATGTATGTCAACTCATCTCTTTAATGAAGACCTTCAAACTAACCTAATGCAATCTAATCCAATAATACGTGCCACTTTCACAAACAGAAATTCAGAAAGTGCGCTTTTCTTAAAAAATTCTAATTTTGTGCTTGGTAGAAAGTTTATATTTCTTTGTTCTATATCCCTCGCTATTTCTTTTAAGAAATGCAATGAAAGTAGTATATTTACCAATATTAAAGTTATTTAGGCTTATATAATTTTGATAAATGCTCAAAATATGCAAGAAAAAGTAACTCATTTATATCATTTACTTTCTTACCTTCGCATTATTTTACGCAGTGCTCATATACCAATTCATATTTCACCTTCGATTTACTTAGCAGAGGGACGAAACAATTATCAAGCACCTAATTTAATATCTAAAGGCGAACTGTCCTCAGAATCGCTAATTTTTGAAAACTATTTTTTCTTCCTCACAGATTTTCGCGTTCTATTTAATCGTATATCAAATGGTAACATAAACAAATGAACATCATTGCCATGTTATTTCTAAACCTACTATAATCTACATTGAATCATATTGCATTAAAATGAAACAGAATGCTGTTATTAACAATAATTCGATGTAAGTGGTAATTATTAAACGAACGCGGATAAAACATTGTATACAACTGGTGGTATTAGCTTCATTAGAGTTCTCGTATAATTACAGAACTCGGCTATCCCCTCGTTCTGCAAACACCTCAGGCAATAATGAAGCTCATCTCACCAGTTGTATAAATAACTATTAACACTATGTACCACCAACATTAAGTAAACTTTCTTGAGCTGTGCATTTTGACTGATCCTTTAATTTTGGAATAACGTTTTACAAATGATTACTAACAATTATACTTTGTTAAAATCAAGAAGGTGAAGGTAATTTAATAATCGATGAGACACGGCTCTGTAGAGAAGACGTTATCTCAGATCTATGCGGTAACATAGAGTCGAAGGTTAAACGTTTTAACCCTGGGTTAACACGGAGCATACCACCTCCAAAGTTTGGACAGGCATTATAGTAGAGTCAAAAGAGCAAACTTGCCGGATTAGAGGCTTGGAATATATAGAAAGCTAAAATTTTACTGGTAAATAGAAACACTTAATACGTAATAATTCATGTAAGCGATAACTGCAATTTTTATCCAGAAATCGTGAGTAAATTTTGCGAAGTTTTTAAAACGGTTTGACCAAGCACTAGCGAGGAAGTTTAATAGTTGTGGACTATACCACAGTGTAAGATTTTATTAGGGTTCAAACACCTGATAACGCAAAACAAGTCGTGGAATGAATGAATAAAAATTAAGCTATTAGTAATCAAAAAGACTTAAAAGCTGAATTGGTACAATTAGTAATGTACGTTTTTGATAAAGATAAAAATTAACATGTGGTTGACAATTTGACTTGTAAAGCTGGCGAGCGAGTGCCACGGTTATGCACCTATCTAGAAATGGTTTTATGCCAAACTTCCGTGACACCCAATATGAATTCATCACAGTTTCGAAATTGGATACTTTCATATTTTTATCAAATATAACACAAATTTGTTGTTTTATGATTTTCAGATCATTTATATCAAAACACACGTCATAGATTGTGAAAATTTTAACCCGATTAACAATTATTGCTGGTGTTGTCAGATTTTCCATTTCGCAATCAACTCTTTGCAAAATTGCAGTAAAAGAAGCGGTTATAACTCACAGGACCCAATTGAAAATAGTTCCAAACTTCACTCACAATATCTAAAACAAGGTAAACACTAAACAGACTGTTTTCTGCCCCTTAAAATAGCAAGTTAGCTTAAAAATAACAATTAGATATTAGTCGAAATCAGCTGTGATGATAAAGCGAAGTAAATATTGTTGCAAGAAATTATTTATGGCATGACATATTTACCGAAAGTTTCTCTTACTTTCGGCCAGGTTCAGAACTAAATTATAATGTATGCGGTTTTCCCTTATCAGCGAAAAGTGATAAACATATTAGAAACAAATGCTTAAAAAGTATAACTCTTTCGAAAATGTGCAATTCATACTGCAGTTTTGCACTTTTTTGCCCTGATATGTGATTGTTAAAGGAAGTTTGTTCTTCAGTTTATTTGGAGAAATTTTAAGAAGGAATTGATTTTATTACTGAGTCAGCGGTTGGGATTAGAAGCACATCTAATTTATTCATATCTACATAAATTCGTTTCTTTTATGTTCGTCATCACAACACTGCTATGCGTGAACATTGTTTACCGTTTGTCATCTGTCACTTCGTTATTTGGATCGTTGTGCTTGTACATCTTGAATTTGTCAGGTTTGAAGAAAGTTTGCACTAATTGTGAGCTGAAGAATATAGAGTGCCAAGTACAGACCAAGGAACATTTTCAACATATTATTCTTTTAGAGTTTAACAGAGCGGCTAGAAACATTGTGCCATATACAGAGAGAATGACATTGGAGGACGCAGGCAAGACAATGGTTCTGTCGTTTAAAAGAGGATCCCTTTGACACGAGAAATTCTGTTTTGTTGATTTGGTTTATTTATGGATGCTCTTTAACATCTCAGGTCATCAGCATCCATTCAATTCAGGGTGTGAAACGGTCGATTAATTATGCTCAGAGGTCTTTTATTCAGGCTTAAGGTTCTTTTACGTGCCATAAATGTACGACAGGGAACCCGCTGCTTTACTTCCCTTCCGGAGAAAGCCATACGCCCGAAAACTGTAGCCATTGGAGTCGTAGTCTTCGAACACGTACGACGATTAAAGCTCCGACGCTGCATTGAAGCTGGTGGTCACATCTTTGCGAATCTTCAGTGTTTAGTAAATGAGTAAATGAATAAACAAACTACACAGCTGTCCGTATTTATGCTAAATCCTCGTCAACAACTTCAAAAGCATTCTCTAGCGCCAACAGTGACTTCAGCGGACATACGTTCCTGTTCAGAATAGGTAAATAGGTATATCTCAGTATTCTCATTTTCCAATTTTTACTAATAATTTTGCATCACCCTGCAAAGTAAACATGGTTTTCCTAAGCAAACATCAACCTGTACTGTAGTTCTTATATCTTACAACTTGGGTAGAGGAAGAAATGTTTACTTTTTATTCCTTGTGCTGCTGAAACGTCGTCCAGAAAATTTTTTTCTCTTTATTTACTTACCCTACAATGTGATGGCTGCAAAGAACAAGCTAAGCGACCTTTAGAGAAAGTTTGTCACTATTGCACTAATTTTAGCAGCAGTCTACTTATTTAATATTCCTTTAATAATTTCAACTGGAACTCGTGAGGGGAGCATTACTTAAAAACGAATGATGCTCATTTTTATTGTCATTTTGGAATTAAAGACCAACACTTAAAAACGTACAATTTAAGTTTCAGTAAATCCTATTATTATTATTATTATTATTATTATTATTATTATTATTATTAGGACGCCCTATTTTTAGGCATCCTGTTTGTTATGTATGTGAAATACATACAAAATGAAACACTTATGACTTTTATATTTATTTTTCTTTTGGCTGTTTTATCCGCATGTTTTACTTTGCGTTATTCACTGGCATTCATTCTCATTAGTTACTCGGTTTTTTACTATATATTTTTGTTTAGGCTATATCTTGCTGCTCTGGCTCCATTTATAGCTCTCCAAAGTGAAGCCTCGTTCTCTCCACTTACACCACAGAAAGAGCTTACGCTTTGCCACAAGGGAACCAAGGGGATTAATTTTTTCCCTTACACATTCATTATTCTTTGAGCTAGATGAAAAATAACCTAGCAGTGGAAAGAATATAATCTCTTCTGCTCTTCAGGCGTGCAATGTAAAAAACTTTAAAGTGTCGTCATTATCATCAACATCATCATTCATATTCTCATTTTCTACTGCAGATTTGCACATCTCTTCTATCCTCCTTTTATTTTCTGGTCTAATATAACTGATCTATCAACCTATAGATTTGTATGATGATATTTCTTACCTAATGTAATAAAATTGATGCTTTTTATATACAGGATTTTTCAAAATAAATGCATAATTTGTTTTACAGATAGTTGGAAGATTTTACTTCAAATATAAAGACCGTAAAATCTTGTTTTTTAAAGGAGTTTATTTTATAAATGAAAAATCTTTCCTTAATTATTGTTGCATGAGCATTAGCGTAACTGAAGAAATGCTTAAATTAGAACATACGATTTTTTTCCACATTTTCTGATTGTGCCTTCTTTTTTTATCACTGCACACATTCATTCACCTACAGAAGCATATGTTACCCCCCAAATGGTATAGCACAGCTAGGATTATGTATATATTCCAATAATAAAACAATAATCACGAAAATTGTAAAATATTTATTTAGAATTACCACATTAGAAGAGAGTGATAATATTAAAGAATGTTTTAGTATACAAGAGAAATGTAAGTGGAAAGAATCATGATATTTAAAAATTTAGGGAATTTTACAACAGATAAGTTTAGAAAAAGTGGGGATAAATAGGAAAATACCAGAACAGAGGACTTTGGAAAGAAATACATCTAAAATTGGAAGATATTGAACGATAAGACATATTTTATAGTTGGGGTGAAAAGTGTTCATTGACACTTTATAGAAGAATAAAAATAACATGGAGTAGGGAAAATTATAAAGCACAGTGTACTAAGGCAGGCAGTTTGGGGAAGGGTTTGCTT
Source organism: Metallyticus violacea (assembly GCA_030762175.1). Classification (NCBI taxonomy): domain Eukaryota; kingdom Metazoa; phylum Arthropoda; class Insecta; order Mantodea; family Metallyticidae; genus Metallyticus; species Metallyticus violacea. The sequence goes on along the minus strand of CM060838.1, from coordinate 17,134,738 downwards.
GGGCTAGAACTGGAATTATGAATTTAAAAGAAGTAGGAAAATATTTAATGTGTGGCGAAACCAATAGAGATTTTCATTGTTTATTATATTGTAATCAAACAAAGTTTCGGGGAGAAAAGGTTTGAAATAAAAATGGGAAAATTTAATTAGGAAAAGTTTAATTGTTAGAAGAGGGGAAGATATAAAAATGACAGTGAACTATTTAGATATAGTTAGAGAGTTGTGGATAAGAATGACGAAGAAGATAATGGAAGGAAATGTAGAAAGAAGTGTAGTAATTTATGGATATTACAGAGTATTTAGCGAAAGTGAGGAAGAAATGATAAAGAATGGCAAACAGTCAATGATTGATAAATTTAATAGGGAAGGGAATGGGAGTAAATTAGCATTAGAAATAGAATCATTACACACCAATAATATCATGATTATTGTTAGTAGTATTATTACTATTACAACTATTAGTATTTGCATTATTTTGATTATGTACATATTTCTTTGAATGATATGAAATATCTTGAACAGTGCACCAATGTATACTTTCTTAGACAGAATTCTTAACACAGGAAATGTTTGTCGCCGTTCGTCTTTCTAATGAACTTTTCACAATAGAGACGATTGTAAGAGGAAGGTTTCCCTATGCAGTAGCAAGGCCCCTCTACTATTGTGAAGACTTTTAAAGAAATTTGGTATGTAATTAAAAGACTACCGTTTGGGAAAATTTGTTTGTGTAGACGTTTAAAAGCCTAGCTTGGTTAAAGTATCTAAGCTGCCAGAAATTTTAAAAAATGTCGAATAAGAGAAGACGTTCTTTCAAGGTAAAATGAGAACGAATCGAATCAACTGTCACAAATTTGAAGTAGCCAGTCAGAAAGCTGAAATTGAACTAAAATTCTATATGCATCGATTAGTAAGGTTTAGTGGGACCTAAAGCGTTCCAAATGCTCTAATTGAAAAATAATATAATTAGCAGTTTTGAGCCCACAGCGGCACTCATAGTTTTGACTTCGACGACGGTAGGCTGTGAATCCCTCAAGTTCTGACTTCGACGCAGCGTTTTTCTAAATTTTAATTTCGAAGCCGATAGATTGTGTTTTTCTAAATGTGTTAATATCGTAGCGTATTGGTAACGAAAACTCCAAGTTAACATTTCGAAAACTACGGAAGTGTGTGTTTTAATTACGACACAGAAGTCGATAGGGCATGCTAAATCATTCAAAAGGTCGACGGGTAGCTTAGCTCGGCGTAACTCCATATTCAGTATATTCAAAACTTAGTATTATGCCATATGCAAATTCAAAATATTTACGACGCACAGCACGGCATTCAATAACTATGAAGTGACTTATATAATAAATTATGAATTAAGTCTTACATCTCAACGAATTCCACACAATAAATCTCATTCCTTCCCAGTTGATCTAGTGTTAAGCAAACAGTCACATTTTCCCTGAAATACCTATTCCTCTTCCTTGGAACAAGAACAGCAGGTGATATCGGCAGCCGAGGCATCCCGACAAGATATTCACCAGCGAGAGGCGTTAGTTACCTTTACGTCTCACCTTCACGAAATCCAACTCCAAAAGTGGGGCAACAATAATTAATCGACACCAACGCGGGGCCATAACAATTAATTCCCCCCGCATCACAAGTCCGGTTCCAAGAATTATGAAAAAATTATTTATGAACACGTTTGTTTTGTGAAATAAATATCACAAAGAACATTAATTTTATTTTGGCATTATTAAATCTAATCATCGATTGTATTTATTGGTGTAAAACATTGCAACACAACCATCATTTTAATTACTAGGCACTTTAATAGTTAACTTTAATAGATTTACATTGATGAAGTTGTCGCATTAATGCTTACCTAATAAGTGTATTAAGTTGTATAATTGATGCATTTTAGATCTTTTTGTAATTTTCTCTTATTTATATTTATATTCACCATGCATATTAGGAGATAAATGATTCCACACGAACTTTTATATGTAGTTAGAAATATCTGGAAGAGAGAAACTCACTTTAAATATATCTTAACATGTAACTAGTGGGACAGGGTATTATTTTTTTTTTGATTGGTTTATTTATGGACGCTCTTTAACATCTCAGGTCATCAGCGTCCCATTCAACTCAGGGCGTGAAACGGCCGACTAATTTGGCTCAAAGGCCTCTCTTTCAGGCTTGAGGTACAGGGTATTAGTTTATGTACTATAAATTAATATTTTTAAAAGCTACTTTGTTTAATAACCAGAGACTGATGAATGGTGAATAAATGCCAAGAGTATTGTTCCTTACTTACAACCTGTGAACTGCAACAATGTATTCGTAACACTTGATATTTTGAACTTGGCTGTTTGGCTCTTTCACGCATATAAAATTAACGAGTTCTGTACTGGAGAAACAGCGATAAAATACCCTTCACTTTCCAACCCTAGTTCTTGTTCGTGCATCGAGTCAAGCTGAGATTTAAAATAGAATGTCACTCACATATGTATACTTCGAAGCTTTGGAAAAGGAGAACACGCAAGTTGCATGGGTCGGCTGTAAGAGACGGAAAGAAAACCTTACATAGCCAGTAGGGAGAGACTCTATCGATAAAGCGCTTAAATATGCCAGTTGCACTATCGAGGGGATTCGTGAAAAATAAACCCTTTCATAGAGTTTACTGAGCGCAGGAAACAAAAAATAATACCAATAAATTCAAAACAGGAGATACAAAATCTCTAGTTTTCTGATTATCAGTTACAGAATATCACAAAATTTCCACAGTAAGGTTGTTTCCCCAAGGAAAATACAAAAATGTATACACATTTTCACAGTAGATATCTATTTAATATATTTCAAAAGTTGGACCAAAAAACAATAGCAATGTGTAGCATGATGTTCTGTAAACAGATGTGACTCACATGCATTATGATAGTATGTGACAGGTAAATCAACAATAAACAAATGAAGCCAAGATTAACGTAAATCAACGATGGACAAATGAAGCAAGATTATTGTTTGGTGTTCTGTAAACAGATGTGACTCATATTACGTTAAGCTAGTTTTGCTACACCGCCACGGGTGGCCGAGGTCGTTAAGGTACAGACTCGTGAGTGGGAGGTCTGCGGTTGGAATCCCGCCAGGACCGTCCTCCCTGACTGGGGTTTTTTCCAGGTTTTCCTCAGTCTTCCTAACTGGCAAATGCCGGGGAGGTACCTAAACTTAGGCCTGGAACGCTTCCTTCCTTAAAATATATCCTTTCCCAATTTATCATTTCATCTCATTTATCATGTGTCCACCGCCTGTGGTGCCTCAGTAGTGAAAACGGGCGTTAAACACTACTCAAAAAAAAAAGTTTTGCTACAACAAAATGCAGCTAAGATTATCGTTTGAATAGCGGAAAGCAATTTTGAAGTGATATTGGAAAACCGAGAATGTTGTTGAAGTTCAAAGAGCAATGGAGACGTGTGTACAGAACAGAATCGCCAACGCGAGTAACAATTGCACGCATTAGAGACAAATTTGAGACTCATACATGGTACCGTATGCGATGTTCATAAGTGCAGATCTGGGAGACCTCGCGTCCTCGGCTATGGTTTTGGAACGTTTTGAGCACTCACCGCAGAAATCTACAAAGCAATGTGTACATGAGCTTCCACCGCGTTCTCCGGATCTAACTCCGTTGGACTTCTACTAATGCGGAACTGTTAAGGATGTTGAAACCAGCTTCGCTGGCAACACTTCGGGAAGAAATTGAAACGGTATGTGCTGCAATCGCGAGGACACTTTCGCAAATGTTGCTTAATCAGTAGTTCAACGTACTCAGAAGTGTATCGACGCCGATGGTGGGCATTTTGAGCAACTGTTGTAACTGTAAAAGTCTAAGATGATTAGTGCTCACCATTTTCTGTTTGTGTGAATGTTCTGTTTTTTTAATGTTTACACAGTTTTTCCTTGTTTGAAGTGTGTATGCATTTTGGCACCCTCTGTATATCAATTACATATTGTATTTATCTTCTCAATTTTGTTATATTGACTTAAATAATAAATAGTATAACAAAATAAAAGGGAATATAACAAAGCATTTTAGTAGAATTAAAAAAAAAAATCTGTAACCATTATGCATATATTTTAATGCTATAATCTCTAAGGTATTTTCGCAAGGTAAATGTTGTTTCTTTCTTATTATCTGATCAAACTTTCTTTAGTATAGCAACCATAAACGTGTTCAGAATCAAAACAAAGCCGCTCTTAATATTGACTTTGATTGCAACCATTACGTTGGTAAAACAGTTAAAGTCATGAAAGAGACGGGTCTTTTTAAAACATTTAAAATGTTTTCTGTTGATCCATATTACGTATTTGAAAAATTGAATACGAAAACAAATAAAAATTACGATTTGATTCTGAAGCGTAGAAGTTTAAAATATCAACATTAGATATCTAGTTAGCACAAGATAGGAAAAGTAATATTCTTTCTAACAAAAATCTTTCACGTGCAACATCTTTGCTTTGAATATGTTTTGAGACTTTTTCCCCCCATTCTTAATTACCCTACAACACTCTTCAATTTGTTTTCAATATCTGGACTATGGCATTACTTAAGATTGTGTAAAATATAATAGTAAAATAATCACAATGACTATCTTTCAATTATTAAGGTGGTCAATTATTAAAATTATTAAACTGCACTGCATACAAAGAGAAACATTTTAAATTACAATTTTGCATCGTTACAGACTGTACCATTAAGATACCCGACCGAGAAGGAACTGAATCTAAGAGAAATACAAATGAAAAACAATCATAAGGAACTATCAGTGTACTTGTCTTCCAGAAGTAAAGATAACACAAACCTTCAAATAATAAAAAAGAAAAGATATTTTTGTAGTCAAGAGCAAAGGAGGAAGAAAGGAAGAATAGATAGAAACAAAGATGAAAACACACATTTTGACCGCAAGTCAGGGAGAGTCCGCTATTAAAAGCAAGAAGAAGTAAAATTTCTTCAGATTATTGCTTTTTAGTACTCCAATGGGCTGTATTCAGAACGTAAAATGCACAGTTGATGAAAAGTTTAAAACAGTGTTTAGCGCTCATTTTTACTATTGTGATATCATAGACGGTGTACAGCGATGATACAGTAGATAAAATTATAATTTTAAAAAAATGTTGGAAACTAAGCGTTCCAGACCTAATTTTAAGATACCTTCCCGGCTTTTGTTATTGATTTGAACTGAAGAATGTCTGAAAAAAGGCGACGATGGTCCTGGAAGAAATCGAATCCAGATCCTCCTTTCACTAGTCTTTGCTTTAACGACATCGGCTACCCGTGTCGCTTTTGATAGATTCAGTTAGTAGGCAAATGGAGAGCAAAGTTTGTGTAATAATATAACATTGAATAAATAATTATTTTGGGCCGCTTTTCAGATACCATTCATTCTAAAACTCTGACTTTATAGTATTGGTTATGAACATTGAGGAGAGAACAACCTTCAGTAAGGGAAATTTGCTGCTTCCAACAAGTGATAAAACTAATACCATAGTTACTGAGTAAAAGGGTCAAAGAAGGGATTGGAAAGAATTGGCATGGGGAGAAGGAGGAAATGAGCAATAGTGGTATGCAGGAAATTCATAAAAAAGTTAATTGACATCAACAGGCAGGACATACAAGCAGCACGCAGAGAAATAAATATTATTGAAACTAGTAAAGAGCTAAAATAAACCGGGGGAAGGAATTAACATAATTTGACTTTTTAGGACCAGTAAAATATAGCTTGGTTTATATCGGGGCCTTGGAAAACACAAAAATGAACTATGAAACAGACGACAGAGTCTGCCCTCTTTGTGGAAAACTGGAAGATTGGCCACTAAACTGGCATCTTGTTCAAACACACACAGTGGCTGGTGAACCTTGGGGTCCAGTTTATACTAGAATAGGTGTAGGTTAGCAAGTTAGGACTTGTATGCGAAGGAAGAATATTGGTGAAAGTTGGGTGCGTTTCTTTGTAAAATGCTTCTAGTTATAAGTTGAATATATAAAGATTATATAATTGTGATGTGAAGGCGTATGAAAGAGAGAGAAAGTTTGTGTTTTCATATGTCTGCCGGTATTATACAATAGTATGTACGATCTCTGGGTCCATGTGATGGTTTATGTAAAATAGTTTGTAAAGTAACCAGCGAAATATATAAAAAAATAAACAAGGAGAGAACTTTGGGCTGCTGAAGCAATAACCATGGAATAAAACACCTCTGTGCTCGAGTCAGTAGTCTAAACCCTCAGTAAAAAGAGCACAGATTTAAATCCTGATTGACCTACGTTTATGATATTTTTTTCTCTGAAATTCTCTCTCACTCTGAAATGTTGCTTCACGTTGAACGCCAGCGAATTCCAAATTAATGCACCCTATAATTCATTAGTTACTTTCATTGTATCGAAGGCTTCAGTAGTTGAAAGTTTAATAATCACAAAAATAAAAAAAACAAACAAAAAATAATAAACCCTGACTTTGACCTGCTTTTTGTATATCTGCAAGCTCTCATACTTATTTGACGGGAATATTTCATGCTGAATGATAAAGAATATTTTAGATAGAGATAGATGGAATTTTAGATATTTATGAAAACAGCAAACCTAAAACAATGTATTTTAAAAACATTGTTAGCAACGTATCATTAACAATCAGAATCGGCCGTATGATCTGTTTCTCTCTAAGTTAGTTTTTCCATCTCCGATCTTCTCTCCAATGTTTTTTCCATATATATTTTAAAAATGGTTGGAAGTATGCTAAAACCTTGACCAAGGCCTTTAGTGGTTTGAAATACAGTTGATAACGCATTTCCTGCCTTTATTACTGTTTGATATTGTAATATAATCGATTAGTGAGTAAAATTAAAGGGAGCTCAATACCAAGAATTTTATAATGTGAATTTGCAAATATTGACTACTTACCTCCATGACATTTTGTATGTTGAGCGAGAATATATCCGTCCCGGTGGTGTAGTGGTTACCATACTTGCCTCCTAAACTCAAGATCGTAGGTTCACTCCTTGCCAGGATCGATGGATTTTTTCGGGCGTAAAAATCCTAAGTATGGCTTCCTTTTGAAGGGAAGTAAAGCCGTGGGTCCCGTGTCGTACATTTACGGCACGTAAAAGAACTCAAGCCTGAAAGAGAGGCCTCTGAGCAAAATTTGTCGGCCGTTTCACGCCCTGAATTGAATGGAACGCTGATGACCTGAGATGTTAAAAAACGTCCGTAAATAAAACAAATTAAAAAAAAGAGCAACGATATTTTGAAATACACCGGAGATTTTTGCTAAGTTGGGAAACTTCCTTGATTTGCATGAACGTCATAAGAATAATTGTGTACGTATATTTTAATGCAAACAGTATTTCACATGTGTTTATTGACCTCTGAAAACCCCACAGTGATTTATTTTATGAGTAAGCTACTTTTCAACGTCAACCGCCTAAATATTCTCCAAAAGTCAGTTTTGAACATTTACTTAACTGAGGCTAAGTAAGAATATTATTAATATTTTGAGACTAATAAAAATAAAACTGTAAAGTAACTTAATATCACAGAACTCCGAAAAATACTTACAGGCATAGTTTTTCTAAAAATAATGCCAAAATCCATAATTAGTTTCAAAATACAGCTTTAAATATGCAATATACAAATATTTTCGAAGTCTCTATATCTTCGGCTACTTATTTGCAATTATTTGCTCTTTTATGATATCTTGCATACATTCAACACCATAGGTCAGGGCTTGCTTCCTTTGAAGCAAGTCACACCTCTCACTAGTACCAGCTGCTTTAATTAAGGATATGACAGTTGATGCAGGCTAGAAGAAAATTTTCCAGCGAGACGCGCTAATTTCGACGAACATCTGTATGTGCTTTTGAGCATTAAAGAAAAATATTCCGCTTCAAATGGGTGGCCTATAGTGACGGGCGCACTTAAATGAGGCGGGGTGGAAAGATTTATGAGAGCGCAAGGGGCGGAGACGCCTAGTGAATAGAATATGTCAAGATGACGGGTTATATGTAATTTACTGTGTTGATATGCGGTAAGTAGAATGCGTGGTAATTAATTTACGGGATATTAAAGTCCGTTCGTGGATTTAGTCCTACTAGCATGTATTTTTATTTTATTTTATGTTGGTCTTTTGACCGCTACATAAAAACCACCTCAGTGTCAGCTAAAAGCACCTTTATCGCGCTTTTTTGTACAATTAATCTACTGCCAATCCTTTTCCTTCAACACACGGGAAATCCCGAGACACCATGCATGCTATGCCGTTGCAATCCAGATAAGTTATAGTTTTAATGATGTTTTCACGGGAAAATAGTAAAAATTTGTCCCTGAAAGCTTGGTAGATAATCATGACAATGCTCATGTGATTTCAGGTAAAATAATAATTAGTAATAAACGCCAAGAGACCTCCAAATCTTTAAGCTGTACCTTTTCAAAGATCGCCCGCTCTACTAAGTGAATAATAAATTATCCTTGACAAGTATTAAGAAAAGGGGGTTATATAAGAAACAAAGATCATTAATTATAATTACGAGATGATAATAAGTACATTTCATTGCAAATGACGTCTTAGAAAACAGAGTACTTTCTTTACGACCCCCACTAATGTATCTCATTCTGTAACATTATTGAAATCAGTTTGCTTTTATTTCACAGAATAGCAAATTTTGCAGCTTGGGTTTGAGTTATGCTTACGAGTTGCACAACAAAAATTATGGGATCATTCTATTATCTGATGACCGACACTGCCTTGAGGACTGTATCGGCTGATAAGCAATCCCTCACGGTCAATCGGGCTGCCCTCGAGTCGGAAGAAACAAGAATTTTGTGGTAGAGTCTCTAGGGTAATGGTCCAATAGTTTCTATTGTACAAGGAGAAGAAGATGTCTTTGTTTTCCACACATGTCTGGCATCTGCTTATGAAATTATGAATAACCTTCTTAATTCTCTTTATAAAATTAAATTGCTGTCTTGAGGTATGGATACTACAAATTTATGAATTATATTACTTGAAACCTAATCACCTGCGACTTTCTCTTCAAATTATTTCCCGATAGTACGAGCGGATACAAAAAATGTAAATAAATTTTCTGGGGATAGAATAATAAAGTCTATTATTTGCATTTAGTATCCTTAGTACACTTTACTCTAGAATTAGACGCGGTTTGTTTCTTTTGCTGTTCAAACGGCACTGATTGAATAGAGTAAGAGTCGAAGCCAACGTAGCAATTCATCCAACTCCCCCCGCCCGGTGAGACTCATGGAACGAATCACCTATACGTCGCGCGTCGTTCATACGATAGTTGGACAATCTGATATCTTTAATTCATTTCGAGATTCACATTGCGACTTGGGAGAAGTTGCATCTAATATTCCTGCTTATGTGACATATGCTCTACAAGCTTAACATAATTGTTATGAAGTGGCTTGAGAAGATATACCGTCGGGCTTTATGTTTAAATATAGAAACTCAAGCTTCCTTTTTTTACAAAGATATAACTTGTTTATTAAGAGTTTTCAGGAGGATATCTGGTGTTATATACTTATGGTGTTTCAGCAATTAACATTAAATGAATGAGTATACATGCACAGTTTTTATGATTATAAGTATGTCATAGGAAACCAAGTACACCTACTACTACTACTACTACTACTACTACTACTACTACTACTACTACTACTACTACTACTACTACTACTTCTACTACTACTACTACTAATAATAATAATAATAATAATAATAATAATAGAGATATTGTGGTTTTGCACACAGAACCTCCTTTCTAAGTTTATTTGTTAGTGAAAGTGTACTGCGTATTTATATTTGTTGGATATACCGCACCGATATCTTCGAACGTGTAACAAGCCTGTAATAATGTAGTTATCGTTGAAAAGTGCGCCGTTTTTGATTTTAATTTTTAACTCTCCTAATATTGTAATTTCAAAAAGTGGAATAACAAAGTAAAACGTTCGAAAAGACTACTTTGCAGCATGGACAACGGTTTTATTCTTAGTTTGATTTCATTTTAGGGCCTCCCAATCCGCGATTATAACTATTTCTCTAAAAAATACGAAAAATAGACAGTATTTGGATATGATATTAGTAAATAATCCGTATGTGGTTAAACTTTTCAATAGTTTTCTGATGAAACAAACTGAAAATAAGGTCGGGATAGAACATAGATATTCGAACTTCTGTTATCGATGCCCTAATTAGAGCTACTTTGTTCCAGGTAATTATCAAGATGTCTAGGGTATACATTAAGGCTGAGTAAAATATTTCACAATAGTCAAACCAAGATCCATGGTTTGAGCTCCAGTCGTGGCCAGTATTTTCTATCTGGCTCATTTTCCATTGCTGGTACTGCTTTTTTACGCAGTAGGTAGCTCTGTTTGTATAAGTGAAATATAAATTTCCATAGGATCGGCTGATTCGAACATTGCAAGAAAATCGTTCATGACTCAAACGCACAAGATGTAGAGGCAAACACACTGACGTCACAGGATCTAGGAAGGCTTTGAGGTTAATTGAATGTGTTATACGAGGTGGATGAAATTAAACGTTTCAATGATTATACAAAAGCAGAGAGACCACAACCATCAAAGTGGCGTAAGAAAACAAAAGGTGTTTGTGATGCTAGCCAGGATTAAATTATAGCAGTCTTTGAAATTCCGAAGGCAATATATCTAAAGTAATTGGTTTTACAGAGCTTACTTGTTTATTGCTAGAAATCCATATGAACTTGTTTACCCTTGCCTGTTGAAATGGACACTCAAATATACAGCGCGAACGACTTTTTGCTGGGATTTCTATAGGAAAAATCCAACAGACTTTCTCGAGAAGGTGAGGAGAACGGAAGCTAAATTCGTAAAAGGACGTAGAGAACATGGGTTCGCAAAAGTGCAGGATTTGGGATAGGAATACTTGGCAGAAAAGCTGATTTTGTGCACTTTATAAGGCTTTGAGTATGGGAGATTCTGGGATTTACACTTAAAATATACTCACTCATAGTACTCAAGGAGAGATTATTCAAGACAGACAGCAGAACAGACAGAGGAACATTTTCGTTCTTAAACAGAACCATCAATGATTAGAAAACTTGCCTGCAGCAGTCTTTTAAGGTTGTACTCTAACAGTTAAAAACATTAAAAGAAACTTTAGTTCATAGATTAGCTTTGCATTTTTTTTGAGTAGTGTTTAACGCCCGTTTTTACTACTGAGGCACCACAGGCGATGCTTTGCATTTGACATATACATGTTGAAATATGCTTATTTTATTAAACTTTTTCAAATGCGATGAAATGTAGTACATTATATTGATATGTACTTCATTAGATTTAAAGTATTTAATTTGGTTGATATGTATTTGATTAAAGTGGGGAGGAATTTTGTTGGCGAACGTTCAAAATTTCCGCCAATTTCGTCCAATTTGTCCCCGGTTAAAACTATACGTCTTCGCATGTGTTTGTTTTGCACAGAACCGGTAATATTAACTTATTCACAAGATCGTGAACGCGACAGTCTATTCCTGTGTATAATAACGTTATAAATTTGTTGCTCTAAGATGGTTGACTTGCAAACGAATGTACGTTGATGACTGCTCTGAAGTTAAAAGGACAGAGAGGGGGCTGTGCTTTGGGAGGGGAGCTGGCCTTGGCCGAGATTCTGAATCCTATGCGAGCGGTGGGGACTATTCTGAAAGTCTGGTATATAATTAGGTTGACACTTTGTAATTAAGCTGTAATATATTTAATTAGGTTGAGATGTATTTATTTAATTTCACATTTGTTTATTTAGATTAAATGCATTTAATTAGGTTGACATCTATTTAATTGCTTTGCCTCATATTTAACTATGTTAAAATTTGTTTAATAAGGTTGACATGAATAATTTTGGTATTCACATAAATGTTTCCATTATTCATATACATTGTTTATAGAAATGTCTTGTGTGTAAAACTACATATTTCATTTAAGAAAATACCCAGGTTTAGTTAGTTTTGTCTATTTACGTAAAGTCCCAACATACCAGCCTCCTTTTACTGGAAGTCAAAAATGAATTGGGGAGACCTTTTATCCTAGCATTTTTTACCTGTGATTAAGTACATATTCTGATAGTACTCACTGGGAACACCTGAGAAAAACGCTGCTCCAGAAAACTTTTTGAGGCAATTAGAGGTCGGTTGCCATGCTGAGATCTGTTTACGAACCACAATAATTGGTTGAACATGGGCATTTTTCTGGCCAATATGTGCGAAGCTAGAAGCACTTTATTTTCTGATTAGAATACAATAACTAGTATAATTATAAATAATGTATATTTTTCATTTATATATCTGTAAATACTATTCTTCATATTTTAAAACATTTAAAAAAGTATTTATTATTAACATTGTCTTATTTTTTAATATTATTTGTTTCTTTATTAAATTGTGCACAATATTTAAGCATTCACGATTCGTGCTATGAATATTTATATAGAATATTATAATAATAAAGATACACCTACTACTACTAATTGACATATGATTAAACGAGGTACATTATTCCTAAAAACAAGTATCTCAAAGTAGCACAAAAGGGCTATTTTCACATTCACATAGAAATGAAATTACTCGAATTGACGCAAATAGATAGGTTTATTTTCATACTTTAAGAAATGACGCTATGTTACAATAAATAAATTAATTTCAATAAACATAGAGGGGTGGGTTGGGACCCTTAGAGATCTATCAAATGTAGATTGTTGAAAGAACACATCGTATGGCGGCAACTTTTGTTAAATGGGAAAATGAACATGAAAGAGATAAGGCTGGGAGTTTTTGGAAACTAGGGGGAGGAAGGGTGGACTAACCACTATGGTCAAAGCTCATAGAGGATAAAAACCAACAAGAGCGCTTCCACAAGCCGACACATTATGACACGCCAGAGCACAAGTATAAAATTAAATGTCCAACTCAGGAATTCAGTCTTGCGAATCAAACAATAATTTAATGTTGAAATAGTCTTTACTGGATCTTCCTTACCTGCAAACATAATCCAATTAAAATAAATAAATATTTAGTGTGTAATAGCGTAAAATAGTGTAATAGTTTACAATATAAAACCGAACTGTTAATATATATATTATATATATAATATTAATGAAACATAAAAATAAAGAAACACTATTAACAATGTAACAAATTAACACTAATAATAAAAGTAGATAAAGATAAAACACAGAGAAAGAGTCATATATATAATATATATAATATTTTTTATAATCTCTGTAGGCGAAATCCGTAATGGTTTTTACAGATATTTAAATGTAAATTTTACTGCCACCTGATCTTACTCTCATTTGCAGTTAATTAATATATAAATATATGTATGTTTTATGTAAATTCACTTCACATTCCTGTTGAATTAATATATAAATATATGTATGTTTTATGTAAATTCACTTCACATTGTTGTTGGTAATTTGTTTCATAAATTTTTATAATTTAATGAATCTTCCTGTCACTTATTAAAATTTTAAAAGTGTTTCTATAACGCCGATGAGGCGTTATTTGTATGTCACACATCAATTGCGTTCCAAGTTTGAGGTTATGTTGATACTTGAAAAATGTTAGTAAAACTGTTCATAAAACTGAAGTATTTTTGAAGTAAATAATAATTTCGGACTGCAAGGTTCGGTTCTATTTTTAAATTATTATTGGGTGTATATTTATTTAAGAAATTGTTATATTATATCAATTTTGTTTTTAAGATTTGTATTATCAATGTCTTAAAATCCCGAAAGCGACCGACAGTTTTTCGCAACTTCTTTTCCGAAAAAGTATTTCAAGTGCTAAGACTTTCATTGTGTTCTGTGCGGTGGAGGCACACGGAAAGCCACTTACTTGCTAAATGATTTCCAAGTCTTTTTCCGATCCATTGCTCTGGCTATCTTCCTCGAGTGGCTCGGTACACGATGCTTAGCTTCCCGCCGTTAGGGAAAAAGTTTCTTAAGTGAATAAAATCTGAGAGTGCTGGGGCTGATCGATCGAACAGTCTTTGACATTTGCCACGCGAAGCAGACGGAGATGATGGACGTCTTATTACCACAGCAACCGGAGCCGACAAGTGCAACGTAAAGGCGGGAGAACTTTAGCCACGAAATCCTGAACGCTAAAGCGCAGGAAGAAGATGATCTCTGTTTATATTGAACTCCCTTCTCTGTCTCTCCTTTTCTTATGTTATACTTTTCCATATTAGTAACGTAGCGGTAGGGCTATTACCATTGTATATAATGAATGCCAAAGCCTTTAGATATATTAAAATTGGGTCCCTAGATTTTAGCTATTTTTTCCAAAGACATTGCACGCTATGCTTCTTAGGAGAGAAACAAGCCACAAAATAATTTCATGTAAACTTCTGAAAATTGAGGATACTGGATCTTAATTTTATGGGAGTAATAATCACTGTAGTAAATATTAAATTTCTGTATCATATAAAGCACATGCTTACAATTAAGAAGATTATAACTTATGAGTTAAGACATACTCTCATCAGCCATAAAAATAAACATCTATTACGTGTCAACGCAGCTACGAATTTATTTTTCAGCATTCAGACGTTTAATAAAACAAAACATTTTTGTGCTGTGTATTATTAATGTATTTTATTTATATATCACACCGATACGGGTGGCCGAGGTCGTTAAGGCGCGGACTCGTGAGCGGGAGGTCTGGGGTTCGACTCCCGCCAGGATCGTCCTCCCTCACAGGTTTTTTCCAGCTTATCCTCTGTCCTCATAAATGGCAAATGCCGGGGAAGTACCCTAAACTTGGGCCTGGAAGGTCTCCTTCCTTAAAAAATCCTTCCCCAGTTTATCATGCATCATCAGTGTCCACCGCCTGTGGAACCCCAGTAGTAAAAACGGGCGTTAAAACTTTAAAAAAGTATGAATCACGTGAACAAAGTAAGTCTCTATGGATTATTTTGAGTGAAAATATCCTATATTTAAAACTTTTGTTTCTAGAGACTATATACCGTCTTTTATATGCCATAAATGTTTTTTTGTCGAGGTTATTATTTCAATATGAACGTTAAATCAAATTATAATCTTTGTCTAAACTTCTCTCTTTTTAACATATTTGTATTTAAAGATTCCTTCTCTTTTTTCATAGTTGCTGCAAAGCTCAAATTTCAATTCGTGATACTTGGACATTTTATAAATGAATCAAGTGATAATATTATGGAATTTATAACAACAGTTTATTGATAAATATTTTCAGATCTTCAGACAAATGCATAAAATTAATACTGTAATTTACTAGCCAAAACACACAAATAAGCAATTACTTTCGTATTATTAAAGAAAAAAATTACTTAAAGTTAAGAAATTTAAATATATAGCGTGAATTTTATTTTAATGAATGACTTATTTTCTGAACGTTCCAGGAATAGTTTGGTTTTGTTATAAAGCAAATTGTGAGCAAAATGACACATAAAATCAGCTAATCCCTCCTTAAAAGAGGATGGAAGATCTCTGGTGTGTCGCAAGAAAGCTTGAGCGCAATCAGAAACTTCGTCTTCAACAAAGTACTTCACTGATCTTTGCAATCATTTATACAATTAAAATAAATGTTGTGTTTCTCACAGTTTATCCCGTTTTTAGAAAGTCAGAAACGTGTCTTTCAGTTTAGGAGCAAAAGTTGCTTTACGAGAGGGGCGATATTGGTTTCATGGCGTGCGGTGAGGTTCCAGCTGGAGTGCTGCAACAGCTCAGCTTCCACGTCTCTTGTTTCCATCCCAAGGCACCGCCCAGCAGGGAGCAATATGAGTAATAACATGTCCCCCGGCTTTTATTGCACAGCTAAACAAACTCCATCTATGTGGCTAAGCGTTACAGAAAAATCTTTGCTTAACCTCTTCTAATATACGTACATCAGTGCATGCATCTTAGTGATATATATATATTTCTTATTTCTTTTAAACCTAAAATAGGATTTCGTTAATTATAGATGCATTACTTGTTACCCCATTCCACATTTTGACATCGCATCTAAGGAAAATAATGGAAAAGACATAGTGAAATTCTTTGGCAAAAATATTTGAACTCAGAACTACCAGAATGAGAAAATTAATCCTACCCACACAATTCCTTTTTGTACTTACCATTCGGCTGCTACAAACTGGCTGATGTATATATGCACTTTAGTAATACAACAATTACTTGATAAGGTTTACATTCTTACTCAGAATAGAGCAGTCAATTTAAACAAACCTTGACAATTACTCTCTAAAATAAGTACTAGACTTTTCAGCATTTAACGCAACTATATATAATTAAAGTTTATTATTGTGTCTTAATAATTGAGCATAATTAGCACATTTAATGGAAAAAGATTTTGTAATGTTTTCTTTAAAAATATTCAGGACTTAATTTCTTTATATGACATATAGAGAGTGAGCAATGCTTCACGCAACCGCGGGACCGGCCGGCAGCGCTATGTCGGCGGAGGCGGGGAGTATATTTCCCCTCCGCTGTGGGAGGCTTCAGTGTGAGTTGAAATTTTGCACAAGTAGCACTACGCCGACACAGCAGCACGCTCGTAGGCCTGCCGCACGCCCTGAAACCGGTTGCGTGAAGGATTGTTCACTCTGTATAAAAGCTTAACAAAGATTTAGAAAATGTAGATGTTGAAATTACATGAAGTATTAATGAAAACTGTTATCGTTGATTATTTTTTCACTTTGACTTATTATATTACATTGCATATTTCATTTACATAAAATGAAAAATAAATGAATAAACCTACTTCTACGAATCTACCATCTTAGAAACCACAGCCTCATTATGCCAGGGGTTCTCAACTTATGGTACCTGAGCTGCTTCCGGGTGGCATGTAAACCTTTTATCAGGGTGAGCTTTCTTCTAAATTCTTGGTATAGGATAAAATTGCGGCTCTTGAGGAAAAAGTAATCAACATGATAATATAAATAAATGTGGGAAACACATCTTCCTTTCTTTTCTTGCTTTCTTAAGTGAAAATGAAATTCTTCTTCATTGTGAATTTGCAGTGAATGTTAATGAGCGCCTTTGGGAATCTCATTTTAGATATCAATGTGTACTTCCCTGAAAACCTGGATTCAGAATTTTGGAAACTTTATAGAAAACTTAAGTCCTTCCGAATTGATGGAGCTATCATGCGACATAGCAAATGATCAAGATGATGGGTTTATTAGACTTCTGTGGGGGGGGACAAGGAATATCCAATGATCTCAGAAAAAGTTGTGATTTTTGTTGGTGTTTGTGACTACTTACATTTGCGAGTGTAGATTTTCATCTCTAAATTGTATAAAAAAAAAAGCAAGTATAGATATAAGTTCAATGTTGATCTCGAATTAAAGCAAAAATTACGTCAATTGAAACAAAACATTAAAGAACGTATTTAGCTAAATGAACACAACCTTTGCACTGAAACAAGGTGAATCAGAAATTAGTTAAATTTGTAAAGGGAATTACTTTTACTGGTTGTAATTCTGAAGCACTAGTATCGGGAATGTATGTTTTGTGGAAGTTTGCAGGTATTCTTTCACTATATTTTAACATTAACAAAATAAATGTTAAGGCTTTCACAGAACAATCCATTCAATAGGAATAGATTGTACAATTTTTCTGCAGTAAAGGGCTAATTCCAAATACTACATTAAGAAATAACTAAATAATTCACTAGTGTTGTTAATAACTTATAAATGTAGATGAATGCTTGTTTTGATCCTTGTACCAAAAAAAAATCACTCATTTACCTTATAAATTTGCTTGCTGATACATCTAATGTTCTGCGTTGAATGTAATGGTACGTCACTGGAAAAGGTTCAGAACACCTGCATGAGACCACACTACCAAACTAGAGGGTCTAGACTGAGGTAAAAAAAAACATGATAAATAAGTTAACTGTTATTCAGGCATGTTGTTATATGTTTAGTTGCAGATTTTGGAACTTTTTATAACAACAAATCTTGAATACTGAAACATGAGGCATTTATCGTTTGCAAAGAAGGTTTGAAAGCATTCTAAAGCAAATGATTACGTAATTTTCCTTTTGACACTGTTTTATCAATATCTAATGTAAGCTCCCTTATTATCGTATAATTCTGGTGGATCATAAATTCTTATCCAAATTTCTTTTGTAAGGTCCCTCTACAATATTCAAAATGATTGCGGTGCAGTTTACGAACACTGGTATAAAACTTGTGTATGTTAATAAAAACTACATTTTTACTCGTATATATGTTTTTCTAGGTGGAGCTGAGTATCGAACCAGGACAAAGCTTAGGACTTATGATTAGAGGAGGTGTGGAGTACAACTTGGGTATCTTCATCACAGGGGTAGACAAGGATTCGGTAGCAGATCGAGCTGGTCTCATGGTAAGTTTCATTTTTGTATTCTGCTACACCAGGATTACGTACCACATTTTCTTAAAGTGAAAATCTATTACAATAATTTACACTTTTCCCTTTTTAAAAGTTATATGTGAAAAAAATTAGGAAAAGTAATTTATAACATAATATCACAATCTAAATAGTCCAGGTTTGCAAAGACCTAAGACAAAGCTTCACTGATATTGAAGTCGTATATTTTGAATTTGGCTCTTGTTTACATTTTGACCAGGACATAATTCTTTCACTTTTCACTACTAGTTTTGAATTATAAACAACATTCGTCAGTAGGTTTTGGGTGTTCTGAATACTGTCACTTGTGGTTTTGAAGTTGTACATGTTTTATTATAAACATAAGTTAAAATAAATAGTATCATTCTGTGAATTTTCATGTTCTGAACTCATTTAAAGAATGAAGATTTATATTGAATTAATAATTCACAGATTAATAATGTGCTGTAACTTTAAAGAGCTTGGTTAGAAACCTTGACCATTGTTGTATGCCTCAAATATATCTTTATTTCATAGTATTAATTATATATGCAAACTTCATAGCAAAATGTTTTGGTACCTGTTGGACGGTCGAGGGTATATGTAGTATATATAATCATTCTCGGTTTTGTATTAAACTATTTCTAACACACAAAATTATATTTAAAGGAAATGTGAAGTAGTAGGTATGTATTTCTTCATTTCAAATTATGATGCTAATTTTGAGGAATTTATTTATATTGTCTTATTGTTTCTTCTTAAATTCTGACAGTAAATGTAGGCAGCAATAGAACAGAAATTCAACGATGAAAAACTATTAAAAAAATCATGAAAAAATAATCATCGCGATGCATGTATTAATACAAATAAACACAGGAATATACAAAATATTTAAAAGAACTGAATATATATCACATTTAATACGATATATTCTACATCTATCTTAGTTTAAGAACATATATGAAATTTGGAATTAGATAGCCAAAAGAGAGTTTGTTGCTCTTATTTTTTCTTGTTTTGGTAAGTACTCCAGAGAAATAACATTTATTTAAAGAAACAGAATAGTATGACAACATCGCGTTCATATACTTTTTATTTAAAGGATGAGCTAGCTAGCGAAACTTTGAATCGTTTATTAGGGAAAAACATTCAAACGATGTTCCATCTGCTATAATTCTGATGCAAGCAAAAGCGATTACTTAATATTTCCAAGCCAGAATGTTCTGCAAAATGTGGGGAGCTGATTAAAAAGCAGTGTGTTTCCGCGAAGAAATTTGAAACTATATACCAATGGGAAACTGTGGTGCTTGTAAACATGATCATTTGAAATGGTGACCAAGTAGGCCAATACGTGGAGATAATCTTTAAAACGTTGGTGCGATAAAAAATTTAATACAAAAAAATTGTTGAAAAATATGCACTTCAAGAATGGGAGCAAGTAGTCGTGGACACTTCATTTTGGTTCTGCAGAGGTCAACTCCAAAGCTACTATGGGTACAGAAGAATTTGCATTTCAAGCACAGTCATCGTTCTACTGTGGTCTCTCATTCTCACGAAAACCTGTACACTGAGTGACTTGTGGCTAAATTTAAATGCAGTCTGTTTATGACTGCTTCACCTCCAATGGCAATGATTTACACATGACTGGCCTTGAACACACGTTACGTCGCAACATAGCTATGATATTGATCCATATCGATGCCTAGCTCCACGCTGTCTGATAGCATTCGTTCCCACTCTTAACTTTAAATTCTTAGTGCATATTTCTTCATAGCTTCACAGTCCTTACAATGAACTTAACCCAATATTGTCTAGAAGTTTCATCTGCAAGGGTGTCGTTGCTATATTAACCATACTTTTTATCGATTTTATTACTTCGTAGAATTATATTTGTTCACTTTTCACTGAAAGAATTAAAAAACTTATTAATAATTTCTTACTGCTCTTTTTAGCTTAACTGTAACTTGCCATGGCTTTCATTGTACTTACATTGATATAATTGATTATTTAATGTTGTATAAGTGTTCATTTGGGAAAATTCCTCATCATTACTAATTAATACGATATCTACATGTGCCATTAGAACTAAAACATGTTGTGCAATGAGTAACTTTTAGTTTATAGTTGAAAAACAAACTTCTAAATGAACAGCAAAGCATACACAGGCACTTTATGAACATGAAAACATACGAGTGATCATAGTTTAACATTCGTTTATCAGACTGTTCATGCAGCACCAACACAAACTATTTACAGGGAGTGAAAAGACTGAAGTAGAGACAAGTGCCGGAGGGCAGAGTTAGCTCTTAGAATTCTCGGTAGAGAGGTCTTTTCAATATTCGTGAGCGTTTTGAAGGAAAAACGAATGTAATGCCATTTATTTATCTTTCATTTCGCGAACGCTAAAGTGAAAGCTTTATATTACGCAAAAAAAAGTTGAAATGATATTCAACCGTACCCTTAGTTATAGTTAAGTTCTCCATAGCAATTACAGTGTGTCGAGAACTGCCCATATTTAAAGTGGATGGTTAATGCAGATTTTTTTTTTCAAAATCAGTTACACTGTAGGGAAACAGGTAAAAATTAAAAGTAGGCATAAAAGAGAGAAGGAAAGGAAGGTAAAGAGAGAAGAAGAAATAAGTGAGGCAAGGAAAGCAGAAGGCTGCAGTTCACTATTTTTTGGACTCATTTATAATTTAATTTGAGATAGTCTGCGAAGCCTCTTTAAGAAACAAGAGTTGAAATTTTTTAACTTAAACCGATGCATTGTTTTATATTGTCACGAGTAGAGGCAAAGGGGATAAAAATTGGTAGCCTTTGGCAAGCTATTAAAACAACATACGAACGTTGTAATAGCTGTAATATAATCAGATAAACGTTTGTTTGACTGTGCAAAGAAAATCATATGCGTGGGTAACACAGTATACCCAGAAAAAATATGAATTCTCAGCAGAAATGACCACGACTTTAGCACATGTGGATAGCTTGATTAGGTGCCTGACATCTTTATTAGCTTTTGTTAAATACTATATTCTCTATTCTGTTCTTTAGTCCACTTTCCCCTTTTCATTTGTATTTGAACTTGTTCTTCCCATTCGTGTTCCTATCGTATGGGCAAAATTGTTGTCACCATAATTCCCACTTTATAAAAAGTTTAATATACAGAATAAGTTGACATCGTTTAAAATCCTGTTCCTTATTTGTACCATTACCAACAAGAAAATGTCTCAATTTTAAGAATCTGAGATTTTCATAATTGGCTTAATAAGAACGGCCGAAGTTTACTCCGAAAGGCGGTAGAAAATCCAAAGAATTCGTATATTGATATTTTCCACCGCAGCTGATCTCATAGTAACTATTTTTAATTTGAATAAAAACGAGCAACTAGATTGCTTTCGCCATATCAACGCCGTTTTTCAGGACATTAAATATTGTTAGGTTTTCAGAGTTTAATTGAGAAAGTTAGATGTCGAAACAACTGTTGATACTTGCAATCTATTCTTTGTACAGCTTTACGGCTATTGTATTAATCAGTGGTGGCTCCGCATAAACCCGGGTGCACACTTTTACTACTGCTACTGCTGAATATAGAGTGCTAATAAATAGAACTAACACCTCACATACATGGGTGAATGTACACAAAAGAAAGGAATGATTTATAAACATACCTGTTGAAAAAAGTTAATTCTCCTGGTTTTCATGCAAGAATCTAAGCCATGACCCTGTGATGAAAATTTGGAATCTGCAAGCTGAAGTCTGTCTCTAATATTTTTATGTTTGTAAATCACATTTTGTTTCAAACGAATATTTGACTTTTATCACTCAGTTTTTAATTTCGATTTTCTACTCCAATGATCACATAGAGAAACTCTTAAAATGTAAGCTTTTTATAGTTTTAATGTTTTATACATTCACATAAAGGGACTTCTTCACGAAACCACATGAAAACTCACATTAAGCAAGTGCTTATTATTAATCAAACCACGGTAATAGGAGAGACTTGTATACTGTGACGAAACGGCTGAGAGTCTTGCTACTTAAACTAACATTGATATTATAATAAGTTTTAATGCGAGCAAGTGTTCCCATTTTAATATATACGATTGGTTACCTTTAATATAATTATCTAATATTCCTTTAAAATAGTTCACTCAACTTTGTAACGTAGCAACAATCAGTCTGGAGGCTTTCCTGGGAACACACATGACGAGAGATGACGTTTTCGGTGGTGCATGCACATAATAGTTTAATGTACTACTCTTTCTAATGATTCCTCTCACCTCCCTTGGTCAAAATATTCCACAAACTCGCCGAGACATGAGTTTGCAGTGCGCCTGGAAAGCAAGTCACCTACAGACATTAACTGCAAATACAAACATCAGATAGAAGTCCCTACAAATATTGAGGTTATTTTTCCTTTCTTTTACGCATAAAATACATTAAGTAACAAGTATAGGAAATTTTAGGGGATAGATCAAGCCAACAACCCCCCTAACCTTGGTATCATTTTGTAAGAATTTTAAATTTTTAAAGCAACCTTGTTATTCTTGTTAATATTTCAATGATAGTTGCAAATCTTATTTCTTTCATAAAATATTTTTACTGAGAATTTAATTGTGGAATTTCGCTAATATATATATATCCTACATTTCTAACAAAGTTATTATTATTAGAACAAAGTATGTTCAATTTTCAATTCTATATTGCGAAAACTGTCTTTATTAAAATGTGCCTAATTTAAAATGTTGTAATTTAAGTAACGAGAAGTTGTTTGTGCAAAATTAGAGTTTGTTTAAGTATATTAGTGATAGAGTACTCCCTAGTTTTTCGGTAGTGTTAAATACGTTAATGTAATATATTTGTGCTAATATTCAACATATATTTGTTCCTTTGGAAGAGCTGGAAACAAAACCCAAGAACGAAAAAATATTTGAATGTCTATGTCGAAGGCTAAATATGATGAAGGGTCGTCATATTTCACAGAAACAGTTCCAAAGAGGCATATAGACTATCAAGACTAAAATAAAAACAACAGTTCCATGTAAAAATGACTTAAGCTGTAAATGAATATGGAGACTTTACTAGCAGTGCGTCCATTTGGCAATACCTGGCGCTAGCACCCGCAACCTTATGGATGTAACAAGAGCGAAGAAATCGCTTCCTCATAGAACTTCTCCAAAAAAGCCGTTGGAAATTTACCGGCTATGCTTTTTAATTATACTGTTAATGTATTCTTTAGTATTTTATACTCTTAAAGGGGTAATGAAAGTTCACGAACTTTATATTGTGATAAATGAATATGTTGGGCACAACTAAATATTTCCTTTTGAATGTTCCCACAGGCAATAAAGTAATAATTAATGTAAGTAAGGAATTAGTGTTATTTGTTTAAAAATAATATATCTTTACGGAAAGTATGAACATTACATTAAAACATAAACATTAAACTTTTTGAAAAGTTCCATTCTATCAGTTTGTATTATATTTTGGAAAGTAATAAAAACAATTTACCTGTTAAGGTCTTGATTTTTTTGTGGCAACATGGAGGCATGGGAAACAATAGCACTGTGTTTTATTTCAGTGCGATAGAGCGTTTTGTAAGAGATGTTAGATGCGCCATGTTGACTAATTACTGATCTTTTTGTAGTGACAGTAGACGCTAACGAGAACTGTTAACGGTGACAGCCACAACAGGTGCTATTAACAACTGCTGAAGAGATTAATTACAATCTCATCCAAACTACACAAAACATTGTGCGAGTTTACGGAACTCGTCTAAATACTGATTTCTGCAGAGATTCAGCCTGTTTCTGTGATTTCGTTTTCTGTCCTTTCCGAACTTTAGCTTATAACATGTATGTCAGATTCATTTCAGTCTTGGGCGTATGGGCCGTGCACGGTTTATAAATCTTGACATTACTAAGCCTATAAATGTTTTATTGCTGATTCGTGCTTAGAACTGAGAAGACATTAACAAATATCTAGTCTTCGTTTTTGTTTTTTCGGGCGGCAGCTGTTCACACCCAGCATGCACTTGGTCTGCAATATAACACAAACGTGCTTAACCTTCATTTTTCTCACAGAAGATGACCTTTCTCTTCCTGAGTCCATGGATCGTACAGTATTGCTTCAGTACGGTTGACCCCACTTGTGCTAACTTTGCAAGAGATTTTTAGGGTGATTGTTGCTCTGTTAAAAATGTCATCTGATTTATTGTTGTCCAGCAGTGATGCTGTTGTTTTGAGTTTTAAGATCTATTAGATGGACGAATCCCTTGTTCTTGAGTTCTGCGCAACACTGATTCGTACTTAAAAAGTTACAGCAAATAAAGACACATTGTTCTCTGCATCTTTGAACTATGACAAACAGAAAGATGAAATACTATAACTTAGTAACGCCTTTCAGTTCCGAAACTAAGCATTTCCCACCATATAAGGGACATTACGTGTCTTTGAATATTGGTGTGTGGGTGTGTGCAGTTGTGACCTGCCAGTTGCGGACTCGAGGGGGGAAATAGAAAAGGGCTCTATATTTTAATGAAAACAAAAGTCTGTTAAGTTTACCAGTATGTAAAAATCAAGTTTATTTGTACATTTCAAGTTGTTCAATATACAACAGGAAAAAATGTTCATGCATCTGAGTAGGGAGCGGAAAATTTAAAGCATGTTGCAAAAATCCAGGCATTCCGTACATCACAACTATTACTTTTATTCCTTTTATTATGTCGCATGATCCCATTGTAAATACTTATGAAGCCTATCGCATGAATGGGCCTTGCTCCGGAAAATAATTTGTCATTGATTCATTCAGAAAATACCTTACTCGTTGTTTGTTTTTTCTACATCCAGATAATTAGGGCAATTAACTGGATCAACATTTGTTATATTGTTTTCTGAATCCCAAATGTTCAATTATTTTTATGTTTACTAATAAAATAGAAATTCGGGACATATACAAGTTTGTGTGATCTTTCTCCCCTTAAATTTTGTATAAGTATTTTGTTAAACCAGCTTTGGTGAGTACATATAGCATATTGGGACAGTAACGAATTGTTTATGCCCATGGAAAGAATGAAACGTTTAATGAGCCGAAAAAATGTCTAAGAAAACAACATTTTGAATAAAAGAGTATTTAAGATAAGAATAGTAACAAATAGAAAAAAACCTAGGTCTGCTGGAATATATGTTAAAGACTAGTAAGTTTATAAGGAGTACAAATTTTGCGAGTTTTGATACAGTTATTTGGCTTCTGGCCCGAGTTCCAAATAGGGTTCTCAACCACGCCTCCTTGGTTTACACGGTGCTGTAATACCCTGCTGTAAACAATTACTTCTCGCATCATTAACCGTAGGGTCAATGGAACAAAATATTTAAAAACAGGCCACAATAATAATATTATTTATTAATCCACACACTGGATAACAAAAGAGTTCCTGTAAGACCCTTGTCGAAGCTTAAAATTCCTCCATACCGTCATAAAAATCACTCTCAGACAACAGACTGAAGATATCTTGAAGGGAAGGTAGTATACACGTTCAGTCACACATGCGCAGAAGCCTCGTACATATCCTACTTTCCTCTCTCTGCGTCTCGCTCCATAAGGAAACGGACCAGGATATCAAGACAACACTAGGCATATATATGGTCTACATTTAAAACAAAAAAGCATGAAAATAGCGATGTATAACCGATTAGTTCTTAATTGTATCTAACGCAATAAAAGCATTTACTATCTACTTTAGTAGCGGTAAATTGCGAACCCTCCGTTAGCAAAGGAAGCTCATGAGCCAGCCCGGAAACGTTTATGCTTTAAATTTATACTCTCATGAGCAAGCAAAGATTTACAAGCAGTTACATTTGTCTTCCTCCAAGATGAGACAGCCTTTCTCCTGCTTATTTCTGCCTTCTCTAGAACCAGCAGGAAGCCTGTCCATGGCCAGGGCTCGGTATTCTCTCTTTTCTTACGAACCAGATGTTGAGGGCTTACTGACATCATGCATAACTAACTGACTAGGACTTTTTTCGCACTTAGTTTGAAATTGAGTAACTTCCTCACTGTTTTTCAGTGGAAAGTTGACTTTCACAGTGTCAACTGTTTTATGGCAATGAATAAAGTGGACGTTTTATTAAAGACTCCATTTTCGTGTCAAAGTTTAACTGTTAAGTTGGAAGTGAAACATTTGGACCTCATCAACCGAAAGCTATACGAACTAACTCAGCAAGATGGGATAAAATTAATGGTTTGAAAAAAAATTCGCTGACAGCGTGTAAAGTGAGAAACATATCTTGTCTATAGGAATGAGATTAGGAAACAAATAGATAGGAAACATTTCGTTTCTGTTCAAGCCGGCGAAGCGGCAGATATTATAGGTACATGCATGTTGCTAAAATTCATTGCTGTTACTGAATTGATTGCAGAAGGCTTAATGCGTATTTTAACAGCTCAATTAAAAGAGTTCCATAGAGATCATACGTTTATAGCATTAACGACGGCGGCGCTGCAGCTTTGAGAGAATGTGAGGGAGTAATATAAGCCTTCATAAGAGAGACCGTTTCTTGCGCTATTTGGGTATAGCATAGTTATGCCTCTAGCCCATCCTTCTATAGAGCTCACGAGCCGCCACTGTATTTCTGTCAGGCCATTTGCTTTGTAATTTACTTGATATTTAATTACAGTAATTGAGTTTAATGTGCATTCATAAAATACGTAAATATTACTAGTGTAATTGACTATACAGTGAACTTAGCAAATAAAACATAATCATTAAACAACGCTGAATGTTGTTGCATTATTTCATATAGCAGCGACATTTATATTTTGAAATATGGCATGAATATCCATTAGAATGGAACATTTTGTAACGTTAGTGATTCCGGCGATTTCAACAGTGGCCGTCTTGACTAGCACATGCTCTGTTACTCTGTCTTCATTAACAATTGCAAAGGACTTTTTGGGGACTCTTCAAGCAGCGGCTAGCCTATCGGCATGCAGCTTTCATTAGACTCTTATTAATTATTATTTGTTAAGTAAACACAATTTATTTTAAGCACTAAAATAAAAGAGAGGCAGTCTTAAAAGCAATAAATCTTTTAAAACACACTTGAAATGGGCACTGTAAATTTGGTACTAAGTTTGAATGAATAACTACACATTACGATAACCAATTTTGTCCTGGAGATCATTTACTGACATTGCGATTAACAGACTGGGAAGGAAATTGAAAAATTAAAAACCACACCTAGCCTTAATATCTCAAACTAATTCTTTACAAGCTCAGTTAATATGCATAACATATTTTTTAGATGTGACCAATACCTTCCATCAGTCCGGAAACACTTAATATCACACGAGATAATAGAATGCTTTTTTAATGTGTTTGTCACTTGTAATACAGAAAGTGCAGATATTCCATGAAAAATGTCGGCAGTGTTCTTAATTTCATCTCAACCTCTGCAGAATTTTTCTGAAATTTAAACAGATGGGCCTAACCCATATCAGGGAAGCATTTTCCACTCTGTGAATCATTTCACTGTCACGGGTGGTCGTTAAGGCGCGGACTCGTGAGCGGGAGGTCTGGAGTTCGAATCCCACCAGGACCGTCCTCCCTGACTGAGGTTTGTTCCAGGTTTTCCTCAGTCCTCATAACTGACAAATGCCGGGGAGGTACCTTAACTTAGGCCTGGAACGTTTCCTTCCTTAAAAATAAATCTTTTCCCATTATATCATTTCATCTCATGTATCATCAGTGTCCATCGCCTGTGGGCCTCTGTAGCAAAAACGGGCGTTAAACACATTCATTCATTGTGAGTCATTCCACAGCTCTCAGAATAGACAGCCGCGCTATTTGTTAGGAATTTACCGAGCAGTGTCTGATAAAGGCAAGGTCTGCATTGATTTCAGGATGCAAACTACACCTTTGGTTCAGCTAGGTAGCCTTGCTTCTTTATCCAGGTTTTTAATTACCTATAGTAAATACAGAGGGGTGCCAAAAACGTATACATACTTAGTAGATATCTATTATCTTATCATTTCACGCAAGAATCCATTTTCACACATATATCTTGCATAAAAACCACTTCATCAAGATTATTTATATAGTTACATAACTAACGTTTACACAATTTACACACAATGAAGGCACCGAATAACACAAGAACTCAAAACCACTCGCTGAAAGCTTCCCTCAAAATAGCAAGTTATTTGTACGGCTTTGATGATTGGATTCTCCCTATACGCAGCCGCACTCTGCCAATAATAAAATTATCTCATTGTACATATTCATGTTTAAGCTCTGGTTATTTTTTTTATTCAGAAAAATGTTCGTTTCTCAAAATTGTGTGATATTATAGAAATATTAAAATATACAACCTACTCTTAACTGCCTACAAGTCCCATAGAACTTTGAGCAACGTGCCTGTAATCTACCATGCTTGACAAAAGGTGTAAGCATTCAATAGCTAAACCTGTACTGTTCAGCATTATGAATTAAAATTTACGGCTAAAATAAATAAAGTGAAACGTAACCCCCGGAAACAAGGTTGAATACCAGTGCCCTCAAAAGAAAAACAAAAAAATTCATCATGAAGCCTTTACATGAAACAGATGGGTCTATAGAAGTACTTTAAGGTTGCTTGGGCGTGTCGAACAAGGGCTTCCCTAGCAGGGAGGGACGCTAACATGCAATCGAGGCAGAGATCCAGCTCTGAGTGAAGAAAACGAACAAAAAAACTCCTTCAAAACTGGCTGGCTAGGCTTCCGAGAAAGGTTGATGTTTTCCTTCTTCCAGACTATCTTTAGAAATGTGCAAACGGTTTTGATGATTTGAGATCCGTTTAAAGAGTATGCGCATACATTGTGAACAAACAGATGCTTAAAATACTACAATGTGTTCATATTTATTTTGTTTTTATTAAGCAACTGTTTATTGCATTGTGGCTCTTAGCAAATACAAACGTGGAAAACGTGGTCGAATTCTGCTAGGGGTAAACTGCAAGACAGAGATTTTATACGGAGTTGCACTCTCGTTTTCTAAGCAATTTCTTTTGACTAATCCTTCAGCGGCACTCTCCCGCTAGCACCGTACAATATAAATACGTGAAAAATGTTGGAAAACGTATTGATATGAAAAACCTCCACAATTAGGTCGTGGGAAGATTTATGGAAGAAAACAAGCAAGTTTTGAATATAATGCTATCAAATTTATTTAAAAAGATTCCAATATTTTCAAATATAATTTTGCACTCCTTCAGACATTTAATTTCAAAATAAATTGGACATTGAATTAGTAACCAAAATAAATATTTAAACATTTAAAAACATAACAATTATACTGCTACAATCACTAGTTTAAAAAGAAAATGCACTGTGTAAATATAAGAATTTTTGAATATTGGTCATTAAACTGTCAAAATTTATCGCATTCCAACGACATTTGAAACAAAGCGTAAATGTAAAACCCAGATATAAAACATTAAGAAGATCTAGGTTTAAAATCAAATTGCTCATTCTTACAAAGAATTCCTTAATTACCAAATCCTTACCTGACTGTTACTGGAACAATAATAATTGACCTTATGAAATATTGCTAAAAGCCGACAAAGGAGTATCGCCCTTATTAATAAAAACATGGAGCAGTGACTCACCCGGTTGTCAAGCCAAGGGCCGAAACGCCCGAACCCTTCCAAATCAAAAAAAAAAAAAAAAAAAAAAAAGAGGCAAACTAACACTAGGTACATGAAGGAGAAAAATACTGTTACAGAATACAAGCGATCAATATTTATGCCAGCCATGATTTTGTTCGAGTGATAAATATGGTTCTAAGGAAAATTCTAGGGACGTAACCTTGCTAAGATATATATTAATTTGGTTTATATACGGACGCTCTTTAACATCTCAGGTCATCAGCGTCCCATTCAACTCAGGGCGTGAAACGGCCGACAAATTTTGCTCAGAGGCCTCTTCTTTCAGGCTTGAGGTTCTTTTTCGTGCCGTAAATGTACGACACGGTACACTCGGCTTTACTTCCCTTCCGAAGGAAGACATACTTAGGATTTTTAACCTATATTAAAAAATCTATCGGTTCTGGCCGGGATCGAACGTGAATCTTGGGTTTAGGGGGCTAATATGGTTACCACTACACCACCAGGACCGACTCTAAGATGAATAGAAGGCGAAGGAAAAATGGACTACTTCGTGACGTATGATGACACAAACGTTTTGTGGTCATGTTAATAGAATAATGACACAAAGACGGGTTCTGGAATTACTGCCGACTGTTTGCCTGAACTATTTTTTTCTTTTCTTTAAACTATGAGAGAAGAAGATGCTCTCGAGCATAAGTCAAGGTTTTGTATCATGTGGCATGATACTTGAAACGTAGAATGTGTATAAAAAAACATTAAAATTCATCTGCCTTAATATGTAATCTATGTCCCATGTGATATGTTTATCAACACAAACTGCTTGTCATAATTCCATGTCTTTTCAAATTAATACTCCGAGATCGCAGCTGAGTTTCGAACGTTTGACTTATAGTACCGACCCTGTAGTCTTGATCACCTAAAACTGTGAACAGCTTCCATCTGACAACGAGTCTGCATACCCTGAAGACCTCGAAGGCCACCTCAATACAGAGATTTTGTATCTAAGAGGCAAGTTAAATATTCAGTACAGTTGACTCAGTCCTATATTTAACCGAAGAGTTGAATATAGAACAGTTAAATCTAAATAAATCTTATATTCAGTTTGGAAAATAGAACTACGTAGGCTTAGATTTCAAATAGACCAAAAATTCGTGCCATGACTTCGAAATTTTCCTAGCTGTTCTGACTTAAAATTATAGTCAAGATAGATGCTACATCTAAATATAAGCATTTACTGATTGCGTTTGTATACATATATTAATGCTTTAAATTAAGCTGACTCAATGATTTTTACAGTAAAGTATTATATATATTTATTAAACATTTGCCACATAATTACATTCATTTACTTAATGAGCTGCAGGAATTATATCTGCATATATAATTGATAAATTTGGCAATGATATGACATGTGATTTGTACAAATGCAATTCCTTGAAAAAAATAATAAGTCAATTCGCATATACAACTACAAATTCGTACATATTCATCTTGATGATTTTTCCAATAAAAATAGCAAACAGAAGTGAAGAGTAATCCATAAGGTTTAGCTGTTACATATTCCGCATTGAATAACATAATAGCATAACTGTAGTATATCGCAATCTCTTAATTTTGAAAATAAACATTATAACCATATTACTGGAGCATTTCAATGAAATGAAGTTTGCATTCATGATACGATATGAATATTGCAGTCATTTTCTACTAAGGCGCAACATAACAACAGAGATTCTAGGCTTGGATCGGATTTTGACATATATCAGATAAATTCTGTGCATTCACCAATTTCCTTTATACAACTTATTGAAGACTTGAGCTAGACCTAAAAAACTTTTTTTTGCACTTAAGTTTTAAATAGGGACTTTTATCATTTTTTAACCCTTGTTCGTATTCAAAAGGGTACAATTTGAAAATTTGTTGCTCATGGTGATAGGGGAAGATCTGCAAAAAATAACACGTGTCTAATATACTATTCATATATTGATTTGTATGGCGTCCAACCCTTCCATTAATTGTGTCGTTTGTGTTACTGCAGACATTATTTTTTCAGGACCAAAAAAACTGATCGGTTCCACCTAAAATATAGAACTACTGAACTACTACGACATGGTAGCCGTTGTAGGGAGGGGTAGCCACATCAGTCTTCCCTTGCAGCGTCTGGACGTGTGCCAGAGCTCAGAGAAATATGACTGTATGTCTGTGCTCTACTGAGCTTTCCATTTCCTTTATAGTACAACTAAACTTCTTTAGTCTCCATTTGTGCTATATTCATATGGACGTAAAGGAAACTGCACACATTACAGATTGGGGAAAACGCTGAGTTACTACTGCTCTTAAAATTTCGCATACTAAGGCACAAAACTTGACTATCACGCACCTTAAAATCTCTAGAATAGAAAATACAGGGTAAATAAATAACCTATGATTCATATAGACATATCCAGAAGAATATCTAAGAAAAATAAGTGCTGTTTTATTTTTCAGAATTATACACCAAACAGGCCTCGCATTCGTAGATTTTTAATATCCCTTAATTATTGAATGTTGGTGTTTTTTACATATACACTTTTAAAATTAAAATCACACAAAGAAAACTCTTTCACAATGTCCGTCGCTGGCACTTTTAGCCAGACGGGAGTGTGAGTATGGCCTCGAACCGGTTGGCGCATGACAACTGCAGTGCGAAAGAGACTTGTAGTTTCAAAGTTCAGCGATATCATATTTCGGTTCATCTTTAAGATAATTATTTGAAACTATTAGATTGTGCTGTTCCATTTATTTCTATGCAAGGTACAATTCATTGTATCTATGATGTAAATAGTTAATTGCTATACAAACTGATTCAAACTGCCTTCTTCAAGAAAGTCTGAAATCCGCACTTGGTGGTAAGTCAGTGTCGTGAGTCAACATGCCTGAGCGACTAGCCTGAGCTGCTACTATCCCCTCCTATTGATAAAACATTGAACTGAGTGTATCTGTGATCTTTATTATTCTGGATGTATGATTAAAGTAAACATGGAATACAATATTGAAATAACAATAAAGTTTATCAAATAAATCAAATTCACAGGTAAGCGTATCTTATATTTTTGATAAACTTAATTTTTGTATATGGAGATAACAAAACGTTCTTAAAGTATTTGCATATTCCATCGAAATATAATAACTTCTTCATTGCTTATATACCACTCATATAGTATATTGCTTTACACATACATGCGCATTCCCGAAATATTGTCTTTAAAAAAGAAAGAAAGAAAATGTACACACCAACATCTTTAAATATCTACTGATATATTGACATATATCTTACTAATAATAAAACATCCATAAAGTTAAAATGTGTTTCAGTTCGATCACTGTGACATATTCTCTTATTTCAGAAGATTTATACGATATTATATTGTAACCTGCAACTATCATCTGATTTTAAATTAACATTTGACTTAGGGACAACCATTTATCGAAAAATGAACCCAATTAGCGTTAAGATGTTATCCTGTTATATTTGTCTGCATTTTTATTATAGATTGTCCTCAGAAAACTCAGTGGGCAACGAAATGCTTAAGCACATAACACCGCCACGGGTGGTCGAGGTGGTTAAGGCGCAGACTCGTGAACGAGAGGTCTGAGGTTCGAATCCCACCAGGATCGTCCTCCCTGACTGGGTTTTTTCTAGGTTTTCCTCAGTCCTCATAACTGGCAAATGCCGGGGAGTTAACCTAAACTTAGGCCTGGAACGCTTCCTTCCTTAAAGTATCCTTTCCCAATATATCATTTCATCTCATGTATCATCAGTGTCCACCGCCTGTGGTGCCTCAGTAGTAAAAACGGGCGTTAAACACTACTCAAAAAAGTGCATTTGAGCAAATTTTCCCCAGAATAACACGGTTCCCTTACTTGCAACTCATGTCAAACAAGCCTGATAAATTCGGCATGAAATCCTCACCTTTAGTAGATATTGACACAAAATATCTTGGTAACGGGTCCTTTATTTTGCAAATATGAGCAGAGAACAGCTGACGACAAACTTGCCGAGAGCGTACTGATGTTAGTATCACCATATATCAATAAAGAGCAGAAATTCACGATGGACACCGTTTTACTACAGTAAACTTGGTTGTAAGCTGAAAGCTGAAGGGACTAGTCTGGTTTGAGCAATGAAACATACAAGAAGGGAAATATCTGATATTGTAAAACACTTGCGCAATTGATATTATCCTAAATGACACTTTTTATGTAGTGGCACATTTTCACAATGCTTTATCTATAAAGACTTCAGTTTATTTATTTGAAATCGTTGATTTACTTTCCAAATCCATATTAAAACAAAATAAATATTTTGAGACCCAAAATACTCTCTTCGATATGCACTCTTAAAGTATATCAATCATTCTTATTTAAATAAAAAACAAAATGACAATATCCTAAAAATTTTAAGTTTATCAATGAAAAGAAACAAGATTCTTTTATTGTGCAGTTTATGTAACCTTGTGTTGAGGTGCAGAATAATGCAAAATACTTCCGGATTACAGAATATCTATAAAATAAATAAAAAAATAAAATAAAAAAGAAATAAAGAAAGAAAGGAAAAATTGCAGTCGATGTCATGGATCAAAAGGCAATAAAATATTCTGTTCGTTTTGTGAAAAGGTGGATGGTCAAAGAATTTTTTCTTCAACATTCTGGTCGTGGTTGCTATCAATTCGTGGTTTATTATCAAGACATTGACAAGGAAGTGGGATGAATTGCAGAAACATTATACTATAACTTGCAGAAGAACTATGCCCGAATGTATGGAAGCTATAAACCAAACATGGAGGATGAAAGAGGAAGAACAAGAACATTAAGCTTCGAAGAAACCCAGGAAGGATAATCGGTGACAACAGTGCCAAATATAGAAATATCGAAACAAAACAAACACAACTTGCAATATAATTCAGAAAGAAGAACACAAAAGAAAGTTATTTTTATTAAATGTAAATAGGGCACTGGAATCATATTATAATTATTGCATTGTTATATTTTTATTATGTTAGTTGTATCTAAATATAATGGAAGATGATTTATAGGCACATTCTATTATTGAATTACATTCCTATGTGTTTATTATTAAATGTGTTATAAAGTGATACATTAATGTTTCATTCAGTATAAAATTATAATTATTATGTTTAATATACTTAACCTTATCTGTCAAAATGACCGCTTCGGCGGTTCTAGTGTCAAAGCCCCTGAATGATGCTGATAGTCTCATTTTCTGCCAAAAGAAATTCAATTACTCTTTGTTTATAAGGCGTAATGACATTGAAATTTCATTTTGAAATATAAGTACATGACAGTCATCAAGCAGAAAAATATATAACTATATTAGACATTTGGGAAGGCTCTAAGACACTGCAGTAAAATATTATATTTTTTAATGGAGAAAAATGTGTTGCAACATATAGGCGCTCCTGTAAACATCTCTTGCTATTAAGAATACAGCTACAATGCTTTAAATCTTCTTTTTAAAATTATATATGCTATCATTGCGATTTCATAAAACTAAGCCATCTTATTGTTTTAGAAAATGTATTATTAATTAATTTAACGGGCCAAACCAAAATTAAAAGCACTAACTTAAAGTTGTGCTTTTTATTTTGTGGATACCCTGACAACTAACATTTGGCAGCCTTTCATCTTTTCATAGCACATATTTGATATACGAACTGCTCTGAAAGTGTAGTTTAATTTTTTTTTCAATTTAGAAACCTGAATTTCGGCTTACAAGTATTTATTATTATAAACTTTATTGTACTTTAAGTCGTCAGCTTGTATCTATACTCCCTTGCAGTTTCAATCAATGAATGTTTTTGGAAATACTAGTAAATATGACCAAGGTAATCAAGAATATGCATCATGAAAATAAACATGTGCGACAATTGATCAACTTTTGATTAATTTCAGGGGCGCTCAAAATATATCGCAAAAGCTCGTCATCTCAAAGCTATACTTTTTAAAAAATACTTTTGGTTAATTTTTAATTATATACTTAATTTTTAAAATAATAAAATACTACTTTTAAAGGGAGGGAATATCAGAGTTCCTTTTTCAAAAAGAAATAAGTTAAAACAAGAAGAATTATTTTTGTATCGTAGTACCTTCGTACATCTTTATGCGACTTGCGAAAATTAAAAACATTTTTCGCTTAAATAATTGTTTTATGTATGAAAAATGTTACCATACAATTAAAACTCACAAAATCTGTAGGTTTAAGACTTAAATTCAAATATCAAATATCTCGAAAATGGATCATTTAGTTTAATGGCATGCTTTATAAAATATCTAAAATTTAGTAATCCTGGACCATTCAGTCCCTTAATATTAGGGAAATTTTTATTTTGAATTTCTGAAAAAAATCAAATTGGTGCATGGACCAAGTAAGAGAGAAAGTCTGCAAAAAATAAAATAAAAATAAGACATAAGGCAAAGAAGAGGGTAAGGAAAAATGCTTTAGGGGAAAATGGCTAAGGCCGAAAAGCAGAAAAAATAAATAATATAAAAATTAATATATTATTAAAATACACATCCATTATAGCAAAACTAAACATAATGACAATGAAATAAGGTTAAAAAGTACAATCGAACAAGAATAAGTCATGTTGATAAGTGTATGTTAATTTTTAAAACTTATTTAATCAAGACTATAAAAGAAATCAAGAGGGAAAGAGCAATACGTTGCGGTGAAACGAGTTTAGAATTTATTATACTTCCTTTCTTGTTACCAAACCTACAAAACGATAAGGGAAATAGAGCGCTATAAATTATTTATTTTCTCTCATTGTGCTATAGAGATTCCTATCGGAGTCTTCGTGACTGCCATAACTGTAGTGGAAAACGCAAGATAAAGAACAAAGATTAAAAATTATTTCATGGTAGGAAAAACAAATAAATAACGTGGGACAATGACACGTATAAAATTTCATGAAAATTTGTCCGTTGAACCTGAATGTGGAAATATGAAACAAAGAAAGACAGAAATACTTTATAAATAAAATGAATATTGTGTACTTAGACATTTATTATTTTACTAAGGTCGTTGATATTTTGTTATATTATTCAACTCTATCCAAAGTTAACATTTATTTAGGAAATTTTATAATTTCATTTCCTAAAATTACACTTCTCCTTCGTTGGTTCAGACTTTAAAGCGCAACCGTACAGTTCAGCCTAGAACATTCCACTGAAAAAATTTAAACTTATTGGTTTCATAGTCCAAAAAGGTGTTTGCAAGATGAGATATGGCCCCAATCACAGTGAAAATTAAAGGTGAAGATAATAAAATAAGACGCATCAATCTTTAAAAAAAATAATAAGAACAAGCGAAGATCACCGTTTGAAAATGGCTGCTTCTGAATAGACGGCGGTAGCGTTTATGCATATGCAATGTGCAGTTAGTAATTTGCTTGGAGTAATATAAACAAAGATAGCTTTCGTACAATGCAATTAATCTTTCGTCCATTGAAGTCATTTTATCTATAAAGGCACTGATCTTCAACTCTCTACTATAGAGCTGTACAAACAGAGCAGCTGCGTTCTGATTGGCTGATTTCTTAAGTTTAGTTTAGACGTAAACGTAAAACCTTGGCGTTTGCAAGCTTCTAAGTGAAGTTTAATTGTATGTTTATTTATATGTTTACTTGATTCATTGTGAATGATTCATTACAATACATAGCATCTAGCTTTTACGTTTAAATTTGCGTTGCGTTTATAGTTAAATTTCTGCCCGCTGATGATGTGACATTTTGAAGAGTATCATTAAAATTAAAAAAGAGAGAAGAAAATCTGCATCTGTGATAGAAGTGTACTAAGACTGTAAAAATAAATTATTAATTTTTTATTTTATTTCAGACATTTTTATTTTGATATTCAGAATATCTGCTTTAACGCACATAACTAATCAAAATGTTTATTTCTACAGATAATAGTTCTGAAAGTTGTTTTTTGCAGATTATTTCCCTAGCTCTAAAGGAGTTCGTTTTACGAAACATCAGACGCTACAAGATAAATTAAAAGGATTTAATAAATATTTGTGTAATGTCTTATAAATTAATATTTACTTTTTACGTTAAAGCTATTTTCGTTTCCATGTATTCAAGTTGAAAGCGATGAATTCGTTTGGACCCAAAACTGCAGATATTGCTTTACTATATACATGCATATATATATATGCCTTCGACCTACTCTCTTGGTTTATAGCCGTACATAAAATTACTCTTCTTTGGTTAATCTCGTTCGGCCATTTGACCATCTGTGCTCACCATCGCAAAACAGTCATAACTATTCGCCCTTTAACACAGTCCGCTAATGTTCGATGCGTGTTGTTTATTGACAGATTTTATTTTCTATTTCTCTCTCTCGGAAATATCGTAATCTAGAACATAATTTTATAATAATGTTAGTTCTGAATGTATGTACTCGTATTCTGCAATTATTTACATCCAACTAGGAGCTCAACATTATTGAAGCGTCGAAAGTGTGCAAAGTTCGATTTAGGTACGCTTATCTCTCGTGCTGACAAATTTAACAATTCCTTTTATGTGGGGAAAACAAAGTTATAAACGGGGAGGCAAAGAAAAAAATATATTAAAGCGAAAATTAAATTTTTGTACGTCTTTGATAGCGGGCCTCATATTATTCATCTAAAGCGTCGTTAAATGCTTATGGTTTTAAATGCATTTTCCCAGAAATAAAATAAAATTATACCCAAATGCCTTGCTCTTTGTAGTGGCCCATAACAAATTACCAAATGTCATCTGTAAACACACGTAATGCAGTATCAACTCCAGTCAGTTAAAAGCTGTTCTTATACTTAGTTTAATAGTTTATAGTGGTTGAAATGCTTCATTGCAGTGATTAATAAGATCTGGAGGTTAGAAAAGAAAGAAAATAAAGCTCAAATTACACGAAGAAGGAAGACTTTTTAAAGACAGTTGGGAGCAGGATTTTAATTCATACCTGTAGAAAAAGAAAATAGTGTCATGTTTATTATGTGGTGGCACAGTAGTACAAGGCTATTAACTGTATGCTTTTGATACTCTTAATGCCTTGCAAACAAGCAAGTATCTGAAAGATTCTGAATTTAGGACAGAAAAAATAAAAAGATTAAGATTGACAAGATTATCTGAAAAGTTTATGTATGCTATAGCAAATCAAAACGAATCGATAACAAAAGCATCCTTTTATTTATTTATTTGGTTTCTTTACGAACGCTTTTTAACATATCAAGTCATCCCATTCTATTCAGGGTATAAAATGGCCGGTAAATTTTGCTCAGAGGCCTCTTCTTCCAGGCTTGAGGGGCTTTTAAGTGCC
Organism: Metallyticus violacea; assembly: GCA_030762175.1. NCBI lineage: Eukaryota > Metazoa > Arthropoda > Insecta > Mantodea > Metallyticidae > Metallyticus > Metallyticus violacea. The sequence continues at coordinate 17,095,299 of CM060838.1, read as the reverse complement.
GTAAATCTAGAACACGAGAACAACAGCTTTACTTTCCTTCCCTTCCCTTCCCTTCCCTTCCCTTCAGAAGCCATGATTAGGTTTACGTCCGAAAATAAATCCTTCGACCTTGGCCGGGATTGAACCTGCGATCTTGGGCCTACGAGCAAACAAGCATGTATCAAGTAGTAGCCCCCTCTTATTTGTGACTTTTTAGTCAAATATCGTAATCAGATAGGATTTTTAAAAAATGAATTTTTAACAGCAATACCTTGGCAGGGCAGACACGAGGTATAGATTTTGTGAATCAGTCAAATTTTACAATAAGCACTACGGTTTCTTCTCAGTGGTAGATTCTCATTTAGGATTTATGTCGGTCCTGATGGTGTAATGGTAACTATACTTGCCTTCTAAACCTAAGATCGCCGGTTCGATCCCGACCAGGACCGATGGATTTTTTCGGGCGTAAAAATCCTAAGTATGGCTTCCTTCGGAAGGGAAGTAAAGTCGTGGGTCCCGTGTCGTAAATTTACAGCACGATAAAGAACCTCAAACCTGAAAGAATAGGCCTCTGAGCAAAATTTGTCGGCCGTTTCACGCCCTGAATTTAATAGGACCCTGATGACCTGAGACGTTAAAGAGCGTCCGTAAATAAACAAAATCAACAAGAATTTAGGATTTATTATTCTGTTGAAAAAGCATTTGACTAGAGGTCGGTTATTAACACATTATTGCACCCTACATCATGCAAATCTTGCTGCTGATTAAACCAAAATTTCAATTCTGTGATGAAAAAAATATTTTTCACAGCTTTAATTAAAAGATGTAAAAAAAAGGCTATTTAAAGACCTTTCTAAATAGCTAATAACTTTTTCTAATGCGTTAAAGAAAACTTGTTTCAAACAAAAGGTTTTTAACATCGTGGGGGGGGGGAGTTTTTGCTGAGGGTATACTTTTTTGTAATTTCATTATTGTAGGAGATACGCAATAGAGCTTCGGTTTTTTTTTTAAGTGGCACCATTTACATTTTATTGAAGAATACATTTACCCTCTCCTGGCGTACTATGTGGATCATTCGCATAGCACCAGAGATGTCAGAAGGATAGATGTTAGCCCTATTGCTTGAAGCAATATTGACGGCTTAACCCTATTATTATTATTATTATTATTATTATTATTATTAGATGGTTATTATTATTATTATCAACTTTACAATTAATGTCACTATTCATATAAAACTATTATTGTAATCGTTATTATCGTCTTTATTATTATCATTGGTGATGTATATATTTCTTTGCATGATATACAGCAATCATGAACAAAGTATCAATTTATATTACTGTACACATCAGTAGATCTGAACAACTAGATCAGATTTCCGTTACAAATCTCAGGCAAATAGAAATTATTTAAAATCGTCCACGATACTATACTTTAAGAGTATGAGATTTGCATTTAGAACGCTTTTTTCACTCGTGCTATATTAATTGTATTAGATTTGGCATTTACTCAGCTACTGGGCTATTTCTTGGCCTATTTACGATCGCATCTGAAAATACTTGTCACACACGAGTAAACGTGCTGTAGGAACGACTAGCATAAAATGGCAGTTAAATGTTGATAGTCACATGTCCGGGTCGTTCCACAGTGTTGCCAGCTGCAAGTGGATGATTTTCCCAGTCAATCTATAATGCTTCTAATGTTCCCATAATGTTGCAAATTTGAACTTTTGCAAAGGTGACGTTTTCAATACAGTAATATTTAAAATGTCTGTGCACGTTTTTAAGTTCATCACATACGGTTAATTATGAAATACGGTTATTTTGCACATCAAACTGCAATTCAGTTAATGTCATGTTTCTGCTAAGCAGAAAATTTGAGAAAAATAAATAAATAAATAAGCAATCTCTCTTTCATAACTTATGCACCAATCATTTTCAGATTGTGTTTATATCTCATTTATCCTTACATATGTGTGTGCACACACACGTACACCCACCCATATGCACTCAGGCAGCAAGATAGAAGGAGGGGGAGAGAAAATAGTCCATCATGAAGCTGCATCAGTAAATGCGTTTGAAAGGACCGATAAGTCTCTTCAACAAGAGAAAAGATGTTCGCTTCATGGAAAAAGCTTATTTAACCGCCGATGTATCTCATTCTATTGGGGTTCGGCAGAGCAGAAGATTTATGGCTTCAAATTTTGCCGCACATTCAGCCTTCCCTAGAAGATTTATTGTGTGATTTCTAAAGAGTCGCTACATGCTTTTAGTTTCATTATCAGCTGTGGAGGTTAATAATGAAAACCAGTTTTAAAATGCCAATAAATGATAGTTTAGCTTTTGTTTAGATTTAAGTGTGGTGGCAGATTAAGTATGTGCATCTTGATTATTTAGATCTCAAATTGATAACCATTTACATTAAAATTAATTAATTAAAAATATAGTGAAAAATGGGGTTTGAGATAAACTTTAGTTTACTTGTCTAATCAACGCTTACAAAATAATAAGAAATATGTGTTTATATTGAAATAACGCTAGAGTTAAGAAGATAAATTAAAATTGTGAATAAAAGGTTTGAGGTAATAGCAGTATTAGTTACTAACTTTTCTGGAAATAATTTTGTTCCTAATTGCATTATTTAACGTCAATGGACTTCTAAAATTGATGAAAAATAAAATATTTATTTTGGAGCTCAGTTTATTCTATCTATTATATACGTATAACATAAAATATTTTCCGTTTAGATTTCTAATATTTTCACATATATAATTTTGTAATACATATATATGTATATATATTCAAAAAATAAAAATACAGCTGCAACTATTATCTTCATAAGTGTCTTGGAGGTACTTTAAACTTGGGCCTGAAACGCTTCCTTTATATATATATATATATATATATATATATATATAAAACATTTCCCAAATTATCATTTCATCTCGAAACATCCGTGTTCATTGCCTAAATGACAAAGTATTAGTAAATAGCTTAAATAAAGTTTTATTAGGATTTTTGTAACAATCAGAACACAATTGTTCCCTTTGTGTAATAGGGATTCGCAAGTGCTCTCGGGTCCATATTTTGCCTTATAACCTTCAAAATAATAGTACTCAGCAACAATCTACCTGAGCATATCAGGTGTATTTTTTTAATAGTATTTAACGCCTGAGGCACCACAGGCAATGAACGGATGTTTCGAGATGAAATGATAATTTTGGAAATGTTTATATATATATATATATATATATATATATATATATGTGTGTGTGTGTGTATATATATATATAAATTAACACTAATAATAAAAGTGGATAAACATAAAACACAGAGAAAGAGTCACACTTGAAACTGCTATATTTCGAACTACTGCGAGTTCTTCAATGGCAAGAAGCTATGCCATTGAAGAACTCGCAGTAGTTCGAAATATAGCAGTTTCAAGTGTGACTCTTTCTCTGTGTTTTATGTTTATCCACTTTTATTATTAGTGTTAATTTGTTACATTGTTAATAGTGTTTGTTTATTTTTATTTTTCATTAATATTGTATAAATGTTGAGAAAAATCAACAATGTAAGAAGTGATAGGCGCATACCTATAGGCAACAAACATCTAGTAATGGCTGATCAAATTGATTGGGACTGTCACGAGATTTTAAAAGAATTATGCTACTAATGCCGAACGCGTTTCTATTGGTATGATAGTTTTGAGAATTTACTGTGGAGCTCGCCTTGGAAAAGGGAGAGATGGAGAAAACGAAAGAAACAGAGGCAATTTTAAGTTTGTTTCTTTACAAAATGTGATCATGTTAGTTCGCTAACAAAGGGGAAATTCATTGTTGAAGCTTATATACTACAAATATCAGCTTAATACTTGGGATAAGATACTATGCATTGAATAACTTTAGTTTTTCACAAATTTTATGGTCATTACTTCAAAAATACTAACTCGACAATGGTCAACACATTAAGAAGCACGCCAATAATAGTACGCTTTACTCCCAGACTAAATTGCATTGGTCGGCATTGTTGCTCCGAAAACACCGACTAGAACAAATGCATGACTGTTGACAGAGGATGCAATCTTTGTTATTCGTACATTAACAAACGAGGTAAGATTACAACAATAATAGAAAATACACCGTCACGGTTGACCGAGGTCGCTAAGCCATGGGGTTTGTGAGCAGGGGGTTTAAGGTTCGATTTCCGCTAGGAACGTTCTACCTGACTTGAGATTTTTTCAGATTTTATTTAGTCTTCAATGTCAAATGCCAGTGTGATACTGTCATTCCTTTTAAAAAAAAAAAGCTTTTCTCGATTTATCATTTCTTCCTATATCATGTGTTATCACAAGGTCCGCATTTTTAGGTTTTAACCCATTGTTTTCCTTAAATTGGGAAATATTAATGTACTTTTCATGCACATTGAACCTAAATGTGTGAAACCTATTAAATTTTAAAAAAGATAAATAGGGCTTAAGGACCTAAATATGACTATCTAATCCTTAAAGACCTAAAAGGACAAAAATAGTTTCTCATTCATATAGAAATGAATTACATTCATGCTAATAAAACGGATTGGTGAATATTCGTTTCTTAAGAAAAGTCATATGATGTAGTAAGTAAATTATTTTGGTCTTTGGAAGGCTTGAGTGTTTTGTTCATGTTGATCAACAAAATACTGAACATGTGTGGATTCCATTGTTGTCTGTCTTTGTAACAAAACTACCATCGTATTTGGGGTCTCTCAAATCAGCCCTTCTCGTTTCACCGCCGTGTTAAAACTAAACAAATGTAAACCTATTATCAACTGCAATGTTAAAAACGGTAGCTTGTTCAATGTTCATAATGCGATGCCTATGCAGGAACTGTAAAAACAAGCTGTCAAACACTAACCCAGTTATTGAACCACATTTTATATTAGTTACTGTGTTAATTAAACTTTAACAAAAATATTGCAAAAAGGACAAAATAATTTCCCCAAAGCTCAGGTATTTCAAGCGTTTGTTTTGTTTGTCACTATATAAATGAATTTACTCGCAAAATACTATAATAATATTGTGTCATGTGAGTTAATTACATTTTCTGTGCACGTTTTTCATCGAAAGACTGTAAAAGCTAAAATGAATGGTTTAAGAGCTAATAAAAGCTATTCCACCATGAAAAAGCTAAAATATTGTTTATAAAAACCTAAAAATCAAAGCTTTAATCATCAGCGTCCACCATCTTTGACACCAAAGCAGTGAAAAAGCTTTTAACAGTCAAAAAGAAGTAGAAGAAATAAAATTAAATTTTCACAACCTCGAGTATATGAACTTTATATATAAAATAAATAGCACATTAATTTAAATGTGCACTAAATACGCAAAATAAATTAAAGCTCTTTGAGCCTACGGGTATTTTTGTCAAGATATGTACCAACATTCCCCTCGAAATATACATTACAAGGGAAGTAAAGCCGTAAGTCCCGTGACGTACATTTACGTCACGTAAAAGTCTCAAGCCTGAAATAAGAGACCACTGATAAAAATTATCGATCATTTCTTGCCCTTGAATTGAATTGAATTGAATTGAATTGAATTGAATTGAATAGGACACTAATGATCCGAGATGTTAATTTACTTTGAGAAAGGCACTGAATTCTTATAATATTTTTTTTAATTTCTTTACCGTATTATGTTTTATATTATATACGTGTATTTTAAATCAACAAAAACATGACGACATACCACCAATTGTTTAGGTTGCATTAAACGCTATTTTTATGTGAATTTAAATATAGATGAACTAGTTAGTTGTTTAAGTCTAGATTTACTCATATCTTCCTTTCAGCAATTGAATAATTTCAATACAATATCGTTCATTAAAGTAAATAATTATATTCACATAACAATGGTTAATAATATAAAGACAAAACTTTTAGTGAAAGGAAAAGCAGAGGTTGTTGTTTTTATCATTATCTTTGTACTGTATGATCTTTAAAGTTGTAAAATTTGTATATCTCCTTTTGCAATCATATGACAGCATTGGAGCTCTGTAGCTCTAACATAAATAAGAATGAAGAAATTTCTATTTTGCTTTCTTTTTTTCTAAAGTATAATTAGAAGACGGTTAAAAACACTTTTTTGTGACGTCAGTTTGTTTCAAAAGCATTTGTGAAAAATATGATTCAATTCGAATGGCATTTCTATAAAAACATAAAGATAAATATAGTCTATGGTGCCCCTTAAGGGCAAAGGACTCCTAATAAGTAGGGAAAGCTCGCCTTTTCCTAACGTGGTGAGCTATTCCACGCTAGTTGTTCGGATGCTGTTTATGACACTCTGACTGATTTCTTCTTTGGCTACTCCATTTCTCACTGCACCAGTTGCTTCTCGAGAGATTTCCATATTTCTCTTCCTCTAGCTACTCTTGACCTGCATGTTCCTTGAAGAGGTCTCTCCATCTTCTTCTGGTATTGCCTTGTGTCCTTTCTCCTATCCGGGGGTCCCACATGGAGATCTTGTAGATCTATCTATTTTTCTGCATTCTTGCGACGTGACCGCCCCATAGCCTTTTGTTTCTGGTAGCTATTTGTGCAATGTCTGTTGTCTGAGATAACTGATTTATTAATACTATAGGTATTTTGTCCTTCAAAGTTATCCCCAGGATCTTGCGTTGCATTTTTCTTCGGCATAACTACTCATAATTGTCTAGAGTCGAGCAGGAAAGCTGACAGAATTAAAAAATAATATTTATTATTTTTTGCGATTTCATAAGAAGTTATATTATCTTCTAAAACCTCATAAAGTCTAATTATCTTTTAAAATAAATATTATCCAATTTTTTAAATAGCCTCTCACTTTTTGCTCTATCTAATAGGAGTGTTTGGTGCATTTTTTATATACCCATACATAATTTGTGCGACTTAACGTTCGCAGCAGGTAAACTATCTCACAGCTTTATAGCCTATATTTCCTTATATCCCTTAAGCTACATTTAGCGTGTATGTGACTCAAACTCTGTTTCTCCACGTCTCGGGCGAATGTTTGGAAATAAAAAAGGTTATGTCTAGAAATTTCGAGCTGTTATGGCTTTGAGCACATTGTTCTCGCCATTGGTGAGCGCCATTTCGTGCCGGAGTATATTCACACATAAGTTGTTTGTACTTTATACCTACTTCCAGATATTGAATAATTTATTTCTTGGAAACTTTAGTAGATTCTTGAAATAAACCGTCATCTTACGGTGTACTCAACTCTTCCTAGTTTTAACTGGAACGCCAGGCTGCAGAAAACATAGATGTGAGGACAACTCTGCAGTTCAAGGAACAAATTCGTTCTACATTGTAAACTATTAAAAATTTAAGAACTTTTATTTAATTAGCACAAATCATGCCACAATTTGAGTACATTCGTTATGTGGTTTCACAATTTCTTAAAGCGGATTAATGCTTCCCGTTTAAAAATTTCCTTGTTTCACATGGGAATAACTTTTTTGTCTTGCATACATTTCTCTCTGAAACACGTGGTTATTAAATAAAGTCTGCGTTTAATGGCACATTTCCCGCTGATTTATCTTTTGACTATAAATTAACCCAAGTAATTTTCGAGTGATATTTATTAGGACTATTTCTCAAATAAAATAAGAATTTAAATACAGTATCCGTAAACAGACTTACAATATTGTAACAATTGTATATTTGTATTATGAATGCTTAACCTTTTCAAGCCATCTAGCAACAAACGATTTCGATTGTCAGTAATTCCAATAGAGAAGAGCCAAATATGGCTTTGGGACTATTTTATAAATGGAATAAGAATAAAAGTATTAATATTTGCACGGATTATTAACAATTATATAACACAAACTTATGAATACCTACCTATTTAGAAACCGTGAGAATGAAATAGACGAAAGTCAACTATTACAGTCGCTACCGTTAGATTTACTAATACCAACTGAGAAAAACACTGAGATGTTATAGGTGCTAAATTTTCTATGAATAATTGTCACAGAGAAATCTATTTATTTATTATAGAATTAACTATTAATATAGTTTTCAGAGCTGAATATAGAGTATAACATATATTTTATTAAATAAGTGGCTTTATACACTTGCATAATCTATTCTGTCTATACGTTGCCTTAGTGCACTTACAAGTTTAGTTTGTGGATCTTCTATATAGACAGGTAAGAATCAAGTCCCTCACTCTCCTGAAAATTACAGGTTTAGATAATATATTTAATTTTTTCATAGGAAGTGCCTTCGACACATACCGGCTGTCATTAACTCAAAGAATACATGAAGACAAAAACATTTGCACAGTAATAGGCCAGCTAGAACTTATACAATTTTAGGTTTTTTTATGAAGAAATCTGCAGTGATATCGGTAGCCTTTTAACGGACGATAATAATCATTTAATACAAGATTAACTAACCTAATTTATACTATAATATATTAATGATCCAATTAAAGAACAAATTTTCATAACAGTAGTTTAAGGTTATATTGGTAATCCATTTATCTGATGACCGAGATGGACTTTGAGTGATAATCATACCTCACGGCCTGCCGGGCTGCGGTTGGGATTTTCCGAATTGCTGCGTCACTCAACAGTGCTGTTTGAACAGTGCATTTCCTTGACTGACATATGAATGATAACTTTTGAAGTGCATTAGAATAAATTATACTGTCGACTCTTATATTGACTCTCTCCTTGATTTAGTGTAACCCAGATAGACGTAGCCGATGACATACTGGCCGATACAATTGGTCTCAGATAATTGGATGACCTGATAGTTTAAATACAAAAAAGTTAGAAGTTTTAATTTCGAAGCTTTAAAGTATTTTAATACTGCAGTGACGTAAACAGTGGTGCTTTTCAAATGCTTAATAGTTTCCCTGATATTAATTTTAATTTTGTTCAGTATTAGAGATAAGTCGTGCGTATTTATAAGATCATGATGGGAGAAACACTCAGTAACAAATGTGTTGATGTTTATTACCTGTTTGCTTCTTAGAACAAGAATTGGAGTTCTGCAGTGATCTTAAAATTTGCTCAATATCTGGGATCGGAAATTAAGATTATGCCAAAAGAAAAATTAAACATTTTCGTAGGACACGATTAAGGAGATAATTCCCATTACAATAGTTTGATTACCTTCGATGGAAACTCTTACAAATCATGTTTCTTTTTTAAGAATAATTCTCTTCTCTTCAACTGTATTTCTACTTCTTTTTAGCTTCTTTCATTTATCTCGCGTTTTATCATCCATCCATTCCCTTTTGTTTAGCAGTCCTGAAGCTTAATAATAAATAATGACGGGTTTATCTCTCTGGGGCTTCAAATGTTTCACGTGCTGTCGAAACGTCATCTTTCATCAATGCAGTGCATTAGCTTTCAAGTATTAGCAGAAAGAATCACTCTGACAGAGATACTATATGGGTACTGCTTCTACAACGGTTTACCTTGAGTTATTCCCTAAAGGTATCAGTCGTGATTTTATTCTTATTTACTAAACTCCAATTTTCCATTGGGAATTATGAAGAATATTTGCACTAAATGAATTTATAATGTACCATCCGAGAAAGCTAAAAGGATTTCTTTGACTAAACAAATGCGTTATATATACTGTCAGATTTGAGCGTGCCTTCTATAGATTTATAGTTGGTATAAGTCGTTATAAACTGTACAACATTTTATTTTAGAATAATTTATAAAAACTGTATAAAGAGCCAGTGCAATTTTTACCTGGTAGATTATTTTTGAACGTATAGGGTTTGTAGGATGCGTCGTTTCAGGCTTGCGGATTTTTCTGGTATCTCTGTTTATCTTATTTATATAAATATGCCTGCCCGTAAATATCTGGAAGATCTGTTCTTAGTGTACTTTAATTTTTCTTTTTAAAATCATTCGCTAATGACGTTCACATTATTCATGTAACTTAAAACGCCAGCATAGTTTACCTGCGCTGAAATAAATTGAAACATTGTAAATCCTTGTAACTGTTTAAGCTTGACTTGAGCGACAGAAATCGAGTGATGATTAGTTATCCTCTGAAGATGCCCGACGGAGTGACAGCCGAAACGTCATGTGTTTTTACATATTTTGGAACACGGCCAATAAGCCCGGAAATCTCATTTTATTGGATTGTAAATCCATGTTTAACTTTCTCCATTAGTGTAACATTAGCCCTTGATTATTATAAAAGCAACATACAGTATTACTTATAATGAATAACTTTCTCGTTTAATGTCTAATTTAAACCTAATTATGCGAGTATAATTATTTTCATAATCATAGTCACATTAATAACGACGCCTGTAAACGGTTAATACGAACATAGTGTCTGCATGCTTATAATTGCACGAACAACTTGTTGAATATAGCTGCAAGTAAGGAAATATTTCACTACTTGAAATTTGTCAGTTCCAGTGAAATTTCATACCTGTATTATTCCGTCTTTTATGCTTCATCTGCTGGTATTTTTATTTAAATTGGGGAAATTACAGCAGTCACTCATTTATTTGGAAATAAACAATTTATTTGATAGTAAATTTCGATCGCCACGGGTAGCCGAGGTCGTTAAGGCGCGGACTCGTGAGCGGAAGGTCTGGGTTTCGAATCCCGCCAGTACCCTTCTCTCTAACTGAGGTTTTTTCCAGGTTTTCCTCAGTCCTCATAAATGGCAAATGCCGGAAGTACCCTAAACTTTGGGAGGTACCCTAAACTTTGGCCTGGAACGCTTCTTTCCTTAAAAAATTCTTTCCCAATTTATCATTTCATTTCATGCATCATCAGTGTCCATCGCCTGTGGTACCTCAGCAGTAAAACCGGGCGTAAAACACTACTCACAAAAAAAATACGTCATGAACATTACCTTGTAACAAGCCACTTATCACTACGCCCTCTAATTTCAGTAGCATCAAGGAGACATCGCCCTGTTATTATTTTATGGTGGTTGAAAGCCTTTATATTACTAATAATCAAGTACTTGATATGTTGTTCTTCCCCCCGCCTCAAATACTTCTGGCTGAAAGCAAGTTTAAGGAAACAGTTGTGTTGGAGATAAGACTTAATAACGCCATATACCTTGACTTAGGTTAATAATTTAATGGCAAGATTGGTGGCTCTACTTGTGCCGGAGTTTGTGAACGTTATTAATAACCTGCAATATAGCAGATGGGGGATACAGCAATGAAAGTAGTTTAGGGAGCCATATGCTCTGATGCCTGCAGGATTACCGCAGACTTAATCCCCAATAAGTTCCGCTTTGCAGGCAAATCTGCTCCCCGCAGCACATAAACGCGAGACTGTCGAAGAATAGACGATGATGGGATGATAACTGTTTGGTAAACTCTGACAATTAATAGAGTTTGACTAGTTGTCATACTGCGCATGTCAGAAATCCAAAGTTTATGACGGAAGTATTAATTCCACGTTATTACAACTATGATAAAATGTTATGTACTCGCTTTCACAGTTTTCCGGGTGATATCGGCATTGGGGGGATGGGCGTGAATGGGGTAGTTTAGAGAGCAGTTTACTGTTATGGGGGTCTAGCATAGATTCACAAAACAGGTTGAGAAAAGTTACAAAAGTCAGCCCAAAAAATATAATTAATTTTCTTTCCTTTGGCATATCTTTTTAAAGTAAAATACTAGAGCTAGTAAAAAAGAGAGATTTTTTATCGCACTCAGCAAAGAAACATGGATGAAACAACCCTGATTGGGGGACAAAAACAGAAGTTCGCTCGCGCATGCGTCTGTACACAGGGGACAAGAAAACTACGCCAGTTCGCCAATCGCCTACTACAAAATGGAATTGATTTGCGAATAGCAAGCAATACTCTGCGTTAAAGTTTTGCTTTCGTTTGCAGAAATCCGGCATGGAAGCTTACAGATTGTTGCAGCAGGCATATGGTGATGATGTTTTGCCACAGTCTACAGCACTTCGACGGTTCAAGGAATTTAAGGAGAGGCATGTTTCAACAACAAAGCAAGGCTGTCCAGATGCTGCAGCAACAGCAGGAAAGAATAACAATTATCAGACTTGCAGACATGTTGCACACTTCCCATGGCAGTACACTCTATTTTTACCGTAACATAGAGAGATTTTTGTATTCCTACTGTTAAGTATTACTTACTTCAGTATATGTAATACCTTCAGATGTTTTTTACTTTCACTTATTGATTCCATTAAAAGAATCATCGTGTGACAATTTTTGTGGAAAGCATGCTTAAACTGGAGAATCCCGCTTTGTTCAAAACATACCACGAACTCCTGAAATCTTGCGAATTGGAAAGCACGGAAGATCTGGAGCATGAACGTGTTTAAGGTGTTCAACTATAGAGCGCACACAATTGTAGAATTGGATAAATATTAGCTATAAAATTAATTGTCTTCAAATGATTGCACTTCGTTTTACTACCTTATAATTACGGAGGCAGCATAACACAAGAACTTTTTCAAGATTTTATTGTGCTTGTACCTATGAACCAGCTTATAAGACAAAAAGATTCGCCCAAAGGTACTGGTGCAAATTAAAATTTTAGGATAATCTTTATCGTAATCTCATCCATTATCGTTTATCAGACTGGCAGAGTTTTTTCAATTGATCTTCGAAACTTTTCCCCAACTCGGCTTGAATGAATGAATGTGTTTAACGCCCGTTTTTGCTACAGAGGCACCACAGGCGATGGACACTGATGATACATGAGATGAAATGATATATTGGGAAAGGATTTTATGGAAGGAATCGTTCCAGGCCTAAGTTTAGGGTACCTCCCCGGTATTTGCCATTTATGAGGACTGAGGAAAACCAGGAAAAAACCTCAGTCAGGAAGGACGGTCCTGGCGGTATTCGAACCCAGACCTCCCGCTCACGAGTCCGAGACTTAACGACCTCGGCCACCCGTGGCGGTCAACTCGGCTTGGAACAACTTACTTCGTACATATACATTTTAATATTTCAACAAAAAGTAAAGCGAAATCTAATGAAAACAATGCCCTTATTGGTAATAGGATCTTGACGCCATTCTTTCACAGATAAAATACAAATATCTTCATTCAAGCTCTTTGACGTCGTGGAATTGTTCACTGTAGTATGAGCTTTCAGCCCATAAGACTGATTCAGGTCTGACAGCTTTTCATGGAACACTTGCTCTCTGCTTGGTGCCTTAACAAATGCTATATTGACGGAGGCAATCAATCTGTTGATTTTCGGAAACGCTTGTTCTGCTATACCAGTTACAGCATGCACCAGATGACGTGTAGAAGAGATGAATAGCAACAATTTGGCTGCTCGATATAAAGTAACAATCCTTTGTCCTAGAAAGAATTACTGAAGGGAAAAGGTAACACTTTTACAAAGTTAACAATTGTTGTTTGGAATATTTTGGTAACTACCGCCTGCAGGCAAAACATGCCGCTTGTAAAATTTTTCAGTAATTATTTGATGCACCGTATACTATCCAAGATTATCGATCATTCCATTAACTGAGATGCAGCATGTTTGTGTCTTTCTTGACATTTGAATTTTCTTTTCCATTAAAAAGAATATTTAGTAACCTTATGGCTTTACAAAGGCTGAGAGAAACTTATCATTTGCATTGAGGCTACTTTAATTTCCGCGGCCAGGAAAGTTACTTCATTGAACCCTTCTGCTCTGCGTTGGATTTACATGCAGTTTCAGTGAATGAGAGAGTTTTTAAACTTAGAATCTATAAATATAATAGCAGGAAATCAAAGAGAATTTAAGGGAGTCAGCACCGTAATAGACCAACCCTTCATTTATGAAACACAAATAAATAAATCACAACATTTTAGGCGACATGCTATCCTGTTATCTAAAGAAATATGGGGAAATTTGAATAAACTGCCTAGTCACCGTAGTCTTTGGATACTTTAATTTTGGCCTTTTACAACACAAAAACGCATTTAAAATATTGAGCAGGGAAGGAAAGAGTTTTAAATATTCGATAATAAGAGGAAGAAAAAATGTGAAACTGGAAGCACTGAAAGCGAACATTTAGATAATAGCGCAACAGAAATACAAAGAAAATATTGTCCATATTGACTTGAACTGGAAAATTTTCTGTTTTAATCTGGAATTTCGTCTTTTATTTTGGGTGACCTTTAGAAATTATTCACAGATTATGAACAATAACACTATAAGACCTCAAGTTTCTATTTCACGACAAAAAAAAATATTTCTGTTCACTATATACAATCGACAGACTCGTAGAACTTATTCTGTATATACTTTTATTATTTTTCTGTACCAATTGCTTAATTACCCGCACTTTTCTTAATTTCACTTCACACTATTTTTAAATAGAAGATGCAAGTCTTTGCTTTTGCAGTTCCTACAAAGGTGGTAAATAATTTCAAAGGGATATGAAGATTGAACCTTTAGCATGTATAATTGTCCTCAATCTTCGGTAATGATTTGGTTTATTTACGGACGCTCTTTAACATCTCAGGTCATCAGCGTCCCATTTAATTCAGGGCGTGAAACGAACGGTAAATTTTGCTCTGAGGCCTCTTCTTTCATTATTCAGGTTCTTTTATGTGCCGTAAATGTACGACACGGTATCCACGACTTTACTTACCTGCCGAAGGAAGGTTTTTTCCAGGAAGGATGGATTTTTATTACGCCTGAAAAAATCCATCGATCCTGGCCTGGATTGAACACGCAGTCTTGGGTTTACGAGGCAAGTATAGTTCCACCAGACCACCAGGATCGACAGGCATAGCTGATGTCAGATTTATACAGTAGTGTGAACAACAGGCTACATCCCTGATTTCATGAATTTGTGCCATAAGTCATCTTTTGTCCTCCGTGCACTTATAGGGAATGTGTGTGCGGCATATTGCATTTAGATAAAACAAATACTGCAGCATTTATATACACATGTCAACATTAAAGCTTATTGTGCATAGAAAATAATATTACGAAACTCATTTGTTTTAATAATAAACCGTTTTAGAATTATTAAAAAGTGTTTCATGCCGAGAAACGAACCTGCAACACAACACCACTGCATAGAGCATAGAGCATAGTTACCTAATCAAGTCAAGTGGGCATGAAATTTGTGATCTCTTTTATTTTTTAATTTACACATAAATAGTCCCTATATTGAAATATATACTTCATTGAATCTTTATTAGTTTCGAATAGACAGCGATTAATTTACTATGTGCAGTAGTTATGCTGTAAGATGAGGTTGAACTTTTCGCAAAAAATAAAACATTTTTTGAGAAAATTAGTCGTTATAGTGTTGTACTTTTTAGAGTGTGATCATTTAGCTCTGAAGCTTTGCAGTATTACTTGGCCTGCATCCTGTAGTGTGTGCGTGAGTGCACAAGAAACATTGCTGAACTTATGGAAATGGATGGTTAAATGACCTTGAATATCAAGGGGCATTGTTTTATTTCCCGTTGTAAGGATAAGTGCATTTTGAATTAGCTACGTTATTTTGCCATTCTTTAAATATTGAAATGAAGTTGATAATTGAATGTTATGAAAAAGAAGAAAAAAAATGATTCAATACATAAAAATGTATTTATGCATTTTAGAAGACTCTTAACATAGCGGGTGGCTGAGGTCGTTAAGGCGCAGACTGGTGAGCAGGAGGTCTAGGGTTCGAATCCCGCCAGAACCGTCCTCTATGACTGAAGTTTTTTCCAGGTTTTTCTCAGCCGTCATAAATGGCAAATGCCGGGGAGGTACCCTAAACTTAGGCCTGCAACGCTTCCTTCCTTTAAAAAAAAAAAAAAGTCTTTCCCATTTTATCATTTCATATATCATCAGTGTCCTTACAGTGGCTTACAGTCAAGTTCAAATAGATGTAAACATGGGACAACTCCGATTCCATTTCAGTTATAGTTACTAAAACAACTAAACAACTAAAAGGTTAGTTGCCACTCGGATGTGCACATTAAGGTAAAGAAAAGTTTCTCTTCCTTTACTTCAACTTGAGTATCGTCGATGGCACTCGCTCCGTAAAACAGGATTCAAAGTAGGGCACTTTGTTTTCCTTCTTTTGGTGCCGTGAGCTGCACCGAAGTGGACATGCAGTTTAAGAGCCAGACTTGTTTTTGTGTTAAGATGCAACTGTTTTTACTGCTTTTCCCATGTTTTAAAATCGACCACTGTTCTATATAAAAATGGATGCAAATTTAATGCAAAATAATTAATATTATAAAATTTCAAATTATAAGCTATCAAAGTTACAATGGCTAGAATATATTGCCATGGTTTTGTTCTCAGTAAAATAGCATAGAACAGACCCTGAGAATCTACATTTACATTAATTTGAATATATATTTAACGACCTCCTGAAACTTTCTTTATTTGCGGGAAAGCTTTTCACGTCTAATGGTTTATGGCATAGCTCCTCGAGATGAGTTAATGATGACGCTTAAAGATCGGAAGAGTTTGTCGCACTTGAACTTGCATTGCATTCTCCACATTACTCTTAACATTTTGGTCTGCTCCTATACATTTGCTGGAGTGCAGCTTCGGTTTTTCAAAGGGAAGGAAACTCTGGGAAAATCTACATCCAAGCAATTTAGCTATCCAACAGATCGAGTTTGTGTCACAAAGGAAGACAACTATATATCAACTACAGTCATATATTTGTTTCATGAAAATCACCTGTAGAACTGTACGCATTTATAATTTACGTTGACTTAAACCTTGATTTTCCATCCAGTTGAAGCTCATGAGGCAACATTCTTTTATTATGTGGATCTAAGCAGAGCAATAACAGTAAATCATTGGTCTGTTTCGGAAATCAGGTGGTATTCTGTGGCTAGGCTTTGAGAAGGAAGTTTGTATTTAATTAGAAAGAAGTTATACACTCAAATTGACCTGCTATGAAAAATATTCAGGTATTGGAAAATATGCTCAAATAATTTGCAATTAGAAAGATGGTAAAAAATGAGACAATTCGGGAATAAGAACAAATGTCTCATACATTTTGTTGTGTTGCCGCAAACATTATCTTCTAAGTAACAAATGTTTTAAAGGTGATCAAGAATAGCTTAGTTGAAACAAATAATTTCTTTTTTCAAATACAAAACTTGGGTGGATCACATTAAATGAAGTTTATGTGAGTAAACAGTCGTAAAATTACCTGTTGCAGTTCTCAAAACCCCATATCACTACCATGAAGACATGTACATACAGTAACATGTGATTTGTTTGAGTTTGGTTTACATTTGACTGGCTAACGTCATATCGCAACGTAGATATGACGTTGATTCACATCAATGCCTGTAGTTATACATTGAAGCTTTTGAAGTTAAGTCTCTTTCTACTGGTAAATTTATTTTACACATTTTTTTTCGAATCCTAGTTATGTATTTATTCATTTATTTATTATGGTAGAGCTAAAGCGTTAGCCTTATCTTCCTCTCTATCAAACAGTTATTCTATACTGTGCAGTGACACACACTTAAAATACTTGTAGTTTATTAAAATAACCTATTCTTAATGTTATTATTTCTGCATGTCTTTGCGGGATTGTAATAAATAATACCATAGCATATTCAGAGCATTACTTAAGAGAAAGAATGATATAGAAGTGAAATAATATATGGCATAAATATTATAAGTCATTTTAATACGCTAATTTAACAAAATGAAGAGTACACATTGAACATATTAAGCATGTAAAAACAATAATATATTCGAATATCTGGTCTCAGTTAGAATAGAGAGAAACACAATTTATAAAATAATATACGACAGCCAACTTTTAAAGAAAACTGGAAGGACTAATGATTATTAAATAGCTTTAACAATGCTGCAACGATCCCAATATCATTGAAATGTGAGTGTAATATTCTTGATAATTCTTTAAAAAGACGAGATATTGGGAACTTATTTGGTTCAGATGGTAAAAGAAGTAAATAATCGTGAAAAATGGGGGAATTTTGCATTATGCTACGTTGATATTGTTCAAATTAATAATTCACTTTACTAATACTTTTACAAAACAAAAAATAAATCGGAACTAAATACTAATAATAAATAAATTATAACTTTTCACTTTTTTTCTTTTTGGTTAAACGAATTCTTAGTCTATCAGGTGTTTCAAGACAAACTTTATTTTGCATCATTAGCCACGTTATATATCAGGTACTTACATACCATTTAGGTTTTGAAAGAACATTTTGAATTGTTCACATTTAAAGCTCAGGAACGCATGTTTCGAAACACCGTGTGTACTCACCTCTATTTTCATTGTTTTGTAAGTTTACGAGTGAAAGTAAGTCTGCCGGCGTCTCTCGGACGGCCAGTCAGGAGTCTCTGACCCTATAAAGATTTCCGCCGCATTCAGCAAATTTTACACTTCATTTCGAGAATTGTGCAGTTATAGTGAACTTAAAACATGCTCCATATTGGTGGTTATGCTTAAGAAACTCCACCCTCACAAACTAAAGTCCATTGTTTACTGAAATATAGCTTAAATTAGATCTTCAGGATTTTAAAAGATTACGTAATTCCCTTGACATCATCCAGCGGTTGAGTTCTGTGATATTACACCTGATTTGATGAACTGAGTAAACAACATGTGCCAAAAGTCACTACTTATTTAAATATTATTATTATTATTATTATTATTATTATTATTATTATTATTATTATTATTATTATTACTATTATTATTACGAAGATAATGTAGTTTTTAACAGTCCATCTATACAGTTTTAATATCAACTATGACGTAAGCAAACTATATCAGCTCCAATGTCTTTACGTTAAATATGAGGGTGCCCCACGATATGGCGCAGAAATAACAAAAACTTCACCGATGCACTACTTGCTGGCAAAGTTGGAAAAGTTTGAAAAATATCTTAATTACAGTAGTTTCGTGATTTAATATTCCCTCCCTTCTATTTTCCACCTCTCTCTCCCGCTGAGTATGTGTTGGCATTGTTCTCCGTTGTTTCTTGTTTTACTCACTTTTTTGTCTTTTTTGTCCGGGTCTCTGTTTAATGATGCATTGCCTTCATTTTTCACTTGCATATATTTTAATTGTTTTAAGTTTATAAAATATAAGAAATGAATTATTTAAACCTTGCTAAAACAATGTAAAAAATCCAATGATAAATTACTTTAATTTCCTCAGTGAGAGATAATATTGCATGCGATATAATTACATGACGACATGGAAATCATTATTGATAAATATATTGTTTAAAATACTTACAATGTAATGTTACAATGAGTTGTATAAAGCTTTAAATTATGCCACCACCAAAGGTTGTCGAGGTCGTTAAGGCGCGGACCCCTGAGCGAGAGATCTGGGGTTCGATTCCCGCAAGGACCGTCTTACCTGACTGAAGTTTTTTCCAGGTTTTCCTCAGTCCTCATAAATGGTCAATTCCGAGGAGGTACTCTAAACTTAGGTCTGGCACGCTTCCTTCCTATAAAGAAAATCCTTTCCCAATTTATTGTTTCATTTCATGTATCATCAGTGTCCACCTTCTGTGGTGCCTCTATAGTAAAAACGAGCCTTAAACACTATTTTGTTCTATTTAAATTACGTCACTTAAATACTTAACACTAAGGATGGCTGTTTAATATATTTTCGAGACTAACAAATGCATCAGTTTTTAAAGCTGTTACATATTTAACTGTGATGGTAAATTTTTATAAATAAAATAAGTTACATCTCAAATGCCTAAAAAATGAGAAATTTTATTTGCACTAACTTTACTAGAAACATGTATATTAAGGGAACCTTTTTGCCTTATTGTAGGTATTTCATCATTTTTTGTTCCTAATGTTACCACATTTTCAATATCTAAGTGTTTAGCCATTTTAATTGTTGTAAACATAAAACTTAATAGTAACGAGGCATAAAAAGTCATCAGTACTATAAAAAATTAATTTTAAAACTTCTTGAATATGGTTACTTTAAATTAAACGCAATTTTAATTCTATATTATAAGGGAACCGTTTCATTTCTGCTGTAAATCTCGATAAAACTTTTATAGGACCTAGTACATGACAACAAGTACCCTACGTTGCTAATTATGTTTCTTAAAAATTACCCCAATAATTTTTTATCGTCATGCAAGCTATAACGTATTATAATAGCTGGTACATGTGATCCATCATAAAACACTGCTGTTTCACTGTTAAAGCTTAGAATGATGGTGGGTAAAATGGGAAAGCAAAAACTTAATTTTTATTTATTTTAATGTCTGTATTATACTTTTATTTACTTCCGCAATGTATGCAGTATTTAATAAAACAAACCGGTAGTTTTATACTATTTGGATCTTAAAACTTATTACTTGTACATTGCGATAGAAAATTGTTATGATGCCTTTGTGTCTCTGCAGAACTGCATGTTGAAATTTGAAAAGATATTTATATATTTTGGTTAATTAAATAAACAGTATCAAACTAAAATGACCTTTTTATAACTTCTTTTTATGCTAGGTGCAAAAGCGAGCCTCTAAAAGCCACAACAAATAAAAATACACGTGTGTGCTTCGTAATATAGCTCCAGAATTGCATGACGAAATAAAAAGATGAACGTTGCGTTCAGTACTTGCTTCCAAGTTACTTGCCATATACCTTATACATTGCAGTACAGCATAAGCATTTGACATTTACTTCAAGCACATTCTTGAAATATACCTCATCTCTCGTAACAAGTAATCAGGTACTAACCATGCACAACATTACAATGCATAATATTGTCACGTACTATTAGGGGTGAGGGGAGATACTTTAGCAATACGAAATTATCAAAACATTTTTAAGATAGGAGCCTAGACCTAGAGCGGTTTTCATACTTAAGGAGATGTACTAGCTAAAGTCCTGGGCATCTCATCCGCTTGTCCGACATTCAAGCCATGCATTTGATTTCCGTCCTGGGCATTCTACTGTTAAACAGCTGCTGGGGGAAGAGAGGCTGTAGCCGTAGTTTTGCAGGATAAGGCATCACCTCTGTGGTAACGTTGGACATAGAAAAGGCATTCTATATGACCTGGCACGCTGGGCTCCTATACAAACTTATCTCCTCCTTTGTGCTAACAAAAGCACACATACTTCAAACACCAATCCTTATATAAGGTGAATAAGGTGAAGATGGAGGAAACAACTACACATAGACCTATAAGAGGCGGTGTACCAGAAGGCTCTGTAACGTGCCCCATGTTATTCAATATAAACATGACAGACTTTCCCCACACACCGCTCATAGCTGAACATGCTGATATGTCCTCCTATTCAAAACAGGCAAACTCCATAATCAAAGATATCTATATTTCATCGAAAGGTGGTGCAAGCACTGGCGAATGTCCATTAACTATACAAAGAAGCATGCAATCATATTTAGCAAGCACCAAATTATAGAGTGGGCAAACGTTCAGCTAGCTGAAGGTTTAACTTTTGGGAAACACAATTAATGGTATTGGCATAAGGAACAGGGAGAATCGCTCAACTGTTTCTGATATTCAGTTCGCCACCAATGCCTGTACACCTCAAATTACACCTTTTTAAAGTTTTGATCATTCCCATCAAGCTATACCCCGGGGAAATGACCACAGACTGTTAATTGTGACTTCTACAGAAGGCACAGAATAAAGGACTACTAACTATTTATTCTGTATAACGCTGCTTTCCTACCAGGTTACTATACGAAACCTCTTCCTTCCCATATATGGAGGACGAAATTAGACGCTGGGTACGCACATTTTACGACAAATTTCTCACCATGAGGCTGCTTTCATCCGTCTTTTAGGTAACTATGGTCCTAGATCCATGATTCAAGATTCCTCGCCAGGCCACACCCTGGACAACAATAGTGTTTCTTCTTTCAACGATAAATCCTAAAATAAAATATTTGGTGGTTACTCTAAAACTATCAACCAACAAACATCTCAGTGACAAGTTCTTGGCGAGCTCCTGGATGACTCGCTAGACTTAAGTAGTGACTTAAGCAATAGCCACAAGTACTATGGTCATGCTGAATAACTCGTGTTAACCAGAACATACCCATATTGCTTAAATCCGGATAGCAGGGTCATTTATTATTTCCTAAATCCATAATCATCTTACAAAACTCACTCTCCCCAGCTGTAAAGTCCGGTATACCGGCAGGAGAGCCGAAGATACCTCCAGTTTGCCAATTCTTCCCATTTCTTAAAAAAATCATGCATTTACTTTTGTTTACAGATGGTTTCATACCAGTGCATTTCAATATTTTAACCGTCACGGGTGGCCGAGGTCGTTAAGGCGCGGACTCGTGTACGGGAGGTCTGGGTTCGAATCCCACCAGGATCATCCTCCCTGACTGAGGTTTTTGCCAGGTTTTCCTCAGTCCTCATAAATAGCAAATGCCGTGGAGGTACCCTAAACTTAGACCTGGAACGATTCCTTCCTTTAAAATAAAACCCTTTCCCAATATATCATTTCATTCAGTATTGTTTGTATAGTCTTTGTATTTAGAAAATTATATATAAAATATATCAGGTGTACAATAGTGTTTTCGAATAACATTTTAACAATGAATTCCCTATACAGTATCACAATTCTTTTCTATGTCTAGACTTATACTCAAGAGATAGTGAGATAGCATTTCTAATAATTGTTTCTAGTACTAAAAGAATTTCAGTTGCCTAGTGAAACATACGGAACTTATTGAATATCTGTGAACATTATATATTTTTTATAAAGAACACCTTAGTAGGTTATTTTTTTTTCTAGTACGTCGCATAAACACCATAGCAATAATATAGGTCGCTGTAGCTGTGAGGTAGTAAACTAGATTTCAAAATAGGGACTGCAAGGCATAAGATCCGGGAATTAATGGGTTGTGCGTATAATTCGTTAAGATAAATTCATTTATCCTCAGGCAACTGTTTTATTAATTCATACGCTATTGAGTCAAGACCATCTTGAATTTCTTTAGGACTTTTTTTAATTCTTGACGTTGACAATGAATCTTTAGTGATCTTCATTAGTCATCTTACTGTTCCATTTTTCAGTAGGAAATTAGTGTTTTGCCTCCTGATATTTCGATCAAATTAACAACCAAAATATTTCCAATTTCGTTTTATCTGCCTAACAACTGCCATTGAGTGGGAATTTGAGCATAGCGATATAGGAGGATTGGTTAACACGTTATATTTAATTTTTTTGTTATATTTAAAGTTATTGTCTTTTCTGATTTATTGATGACAAAAAGTAAGCCAATATTTTATTTTATTATTTTTCGTGATATAGCTCGATTTTTAAGATAATTAATTTTGTTCTCAATGTTCGATTTCTTTTATAGTGGAAGAAGGCTGGATTTTTCCTTCACGGCTGTTTACATTGACTATTCCCACAAGGAGCTGGTTTCTTAATAGGAATATTTAGTTTAGCACATTTAGTTATTGTTATAGTAAAATGTTCCACTAGTTCATTAATGTTCTTATTTTCAAATTCCGTGGGAGGTGATAAGCCATAAAGCAAATTCTTGAAGTACGTTCTCCTGGCCAGGATCGATGGATTTTTTCGGGCGTAAAAATCCTAAGTATGGCTTCCTTCGGAAGGGAAGTAAAGCCGTGGGTCCCCTGTCGTACATTTACGGCACGATAAAGAACCTCAAGCCTGAAAAAAGAGGCCTCTGAGCAAAATTTGTCGGCCGTTTCATCCCTGAATAGAATGGCACGCTGATGACCTAAGGTGTTAAAGAGCGCCCGTAAATAAACAAATAAAAAATTGAAGCACGTTCTAAATTCAAACCAGTTATATTTATCTAAAATCCATTTGTGTAATCTATAATTGCTAATTGAAATAGAGTCTCTAGTGGAAAATATTGAAAAAGTATCACCTCCATGGGGTTGGGAAGCTGATCAGTTAATTAAGTGTGCTATATCAGCTGTACGCATTGAAAAATCGATGCTACTTAGAGTATTATGCGCAACACAATAATATGTTATATTACTTAGGTTTAATAATATTATAAGGTCTGTAATTTTCCTTGCTGACCGTTGTGGGAATTTCTCCATAAAGTATTGCGACTTTTAAAGTCGCCAAGTAGAAAAAAAGTTTTGGGTAGTTTATAATTTCTGATAATGAACATAAATCAATATTTACACTGCTTGGTGAATATATGTTACAAATGCGGATTTTAATGGTATTCTTATCTTACCTGCAAGCACTTCAAATGTAGTATTCGAAAATTTACGGGCTTCTTGTTATGTTGAATAACTTTTTTTTTTAAATTTTGTTGTTGTTTGTTTTTAATATTCTGATCATTAAGATTTGGGCGAAATTTCCTTAAATGTTTCAGCTATATTTTCTAAGTTAACATATTTTTAATTCATTGTGCAATATGTTTGTTTTAGTACTGTTTTCATAAAAGGTAACAACCTGTAAATAGTTTAGGGAATATTCTAAATGTGATTCATTATTGACTTTTCTAACTGGTGAAAGTAAATGAAAAAAGTTTCCGATTACTCGTAAATGAAAAAGTTTTAGCTTTTTGATAAGGTGTTCAGTCACTTTTTTCTGATGTTTTAAGGCGTTTTCTCATTTGAAGAATTTCATTTCGCATTGAAATTGTAACTTTTCTCAAATTTAAAATCATTTACATCTTAATTTATATAGTTTATTAAAACATTACATTTTCGTTGTAAAGATAAATATTATTTTATAAATTAATTATTCAAAATCAAAAAATTTAAAGGAAATCAATGTAAAAATAATAATAAATACTCCCGATTTCATTAGGTCATTGTTTACCGAAATCATGGATTCAGAAACTGTCTTTTTATTCTGTTTAATAATTTATAGGCTTGACTATAAATAGAGTTGGTTTTAATCTTTCTAAATTCTGCTGTGCATTACTATTAGACTTATCATTTTGCTTTAATTTTAACATTAGTTTGTTGGGATTGGCTGTTTTCTAGCTTATTCTTGGAGTTTACTTTAGCTTAGCTGTGGATATTCTGATTCTGTAGAGAATAATGTCTGTTATTTCTGAGGGAGGTTGCAGATGCAGATGTTTTTGATATTTTGTTTGCACTGTCTAGCAAAATGCCCTTCCTCTTTTCATACAAAAATTCTGAAGAGTATGTCTGTTGTTCCTGAGGGAGGATATCAGATACAGATGTGTTTGTTATTTTGTTTGCACTGTTCAGCTAAATGCCATTCCTCTTTTCGCACAAAACAGACAGGCAAATCGGTTGATAATCAGATCCAGTAATTCTTACCTTCGTATTCAATGAGTAAGCTATCTGGGAAATTTTGGATATACATTTCCGTCTGAATCATATTATATGGGATAAACCAAAAAAGCAACGACAACCTTTAGTATTCTATGGATGAAATGCTATAATCCCTAATTTCAAGAGATTTTCCTCAGTAACAGAATTAGGAATTACTGCACATACGAGTACATTAGATAAAATAATCCTCTTATTTTATAAATACATTTTTATAACAAGTACTTTGAACACTTTCAGCATACTTAAATTGCATTTTTATACCTCCTTGTAAATAGCAGAGAAATAAACTGTTATACAGGCAAATTGTCTCCATCTGGGATCGAATCCAGACTAAGCTTTACAGTAGTAATGCTTTATTCTGAGGTCCTGACTTAGGTGATGATAGAAGTAATGAGAAAGAAGAGGAACAGTAGAGCTTAGAAATAGATTTGTAATTATCTAATTGTTTCTGTTACTATAGGTTTAAAATTAATGATTATGTTGAAGTTCTTGTGCCTGGTCATAACACAGAAACAACAACAACAACAATAATAATAATAATAATAATAATTATTATTATTATTATTATTATTATTATTATTATTATTTTGAAGTTTCTACGCGACTTTCTTTCTCACCACGGAAGTGACAATGCGGAGAATACTTTGCTAACTTTTAATATCTTATGCCACCACCGTTTTTTGTTATCACTTTAAAATTTTTCGAAGTTTTACAAAGCCACACATAATATGAACAAGAAAAATGGTCTTCTATGGCCTTTTTCAAATAGCTTCCTTTGAATACATATGAATTACTTCCTGCGCCCAAGAAAATGTCGACAAATCTTCTTTATGTAAATACTCGCAGTGCCTAGGGCGCTTCCCTCTGGGCATTTCTTTTCAGCAGAAGTTGTACAAAAAGTATGAAGACGGTGAAATGAAAGAGGAAGGTTTCAAAGGAGAAGCATTAAGAGTAGGTACAGAAGTCTTGAGTTTCTCAAACTCAGCCTATTTAATTATATATCGTGAATGTAGTTCAAAATACAGTATGTGCGTTGTAAGAGCACTTGTTTCATTAAAAACTAACTGAAATATAGCACAATGTTGTATCAAAGTGTGTCAGTATTTCAGAAGAAATGTTTGATTTAAATTGCTTAGTCGGTTCTGGTGGTGTAGTGGTTACCATACTTGCCTTCTAAACCCAAGACCGCGGGTTCAAACCCGACCAGGACCGACGGCTTTTTTCAGGCGTAAAAATCCTAAGTATGGCTTCCTTCGGAAGGGAAGTAAAGCCGTGGGTCCCGTTATGTACATTTACTGCACGAAAAAGAACCTCAAGCCTGAAAGATGAGGCCTCTGAGCAAAATTTATCGGTCGTTTCAAGCCCTGATTTGAATGGGACGCTGATGACCTGAGATGTTAAAGAACATCCTTAAATAAACCAAAGAAAAAATTGAATACTTTCGTATGTACATTATTTCACCAAAATATCTAAACTCATTTCTCGTGCAATATGTATGTAACATTTTGCATTTTATCCAAAAATAAATTTACCTTAAGAATATTAATTATATTTTCATTTAAGTTTACTCATGTAAGCCGATTTAAAACTTGAATTTTAATATTCATCAGACAACTAGAAGATAGTCGTATTAACAAAAATAACAGCGATACGAGGGCTAAAACTTAGATTTAGAATAGTTGGCAATCTATTTTAGAGAGAAAAGTTTGTACATATTCCATCAATTTTTAAAAAATAATATTTTATTACCAAACTATTAATAGATAATTAGTATAACAATGATATTTCCAGTGTGGTAATGCAATTATTTTACAATAAATGGTTTAAGCTTTTACTTGGGATGTAAGTGCATCCAATTTATTTTGATACTATTTCTATCATACAGAGTTTTCATTTAAAATTTACCAGTCTGAATAAAAACGCATCTAAATAATTTTAAATAAAAACAAAGCTAATTTGTGTGTTAAGGTGTAAGTTTAAAGCTAGTGTTTTGATTATATTTAACACCTCACTCCCTTGTCCCCAGTCACCTCTACTTTGAAATATCTACCTTATGATAGTTAAATTTTATAGAGGATTCAAATATTATCAAATATTTTTTTTTATCGTTGTCTAGCAAATTGAATGGTTTTTTAGGTTGTTTCAATTCGAGCAGAATAAAATGTTAATCAGTTACTCGGAAATTTAGAATCATCTCCGTGGTGTAATGTTAGTGTTTGCGACTATTAATCCGGAGATAATGAGTTCGAATCCCGGTCAGTTAAACTGTATGTTTTCCTACTTCTTATTTTTCCCTTGCTGCGTCTTAACAAAAGAGAAGAGGAGTGTGTTGAACCTACTACGTTGCACGACCGAGAATTATATTACTATGTGAGGCGTTGCAACCAATAGGCAAGCAAGTTGAGAATAAGTCTATATATACGCAATAGCACAGAAAAATGAAAGAATGATGAAGATAACTTCATTTATTGATTTCAGAAAACATAATATATATGGAAGAACGACACAATGTTGACACAATAAGAATAACATTGAAAAACAAAATGTTATAAAATACATAGTTAAAATTCTGTAAAGTTATGGTGGCGGCTGTGTTAATGTATATTTGTAAGAGTTAAATATTTGGAATAAAAACATTTTAGGCCTAATTCTACGAAGAAATAAGAGAAGTAATACTAGTCTGCATAATTGGAATATGTGTGTGAAATGATGGATGCAATAGAACAATCTGACAGTAACAAAAATAAATTACATTAACTTCTCATTTGCTGCAAAACTGACCACAAATTCTAGATCCCGAAAACCACTACATCTGCTAGATAACATGTAAACGTCATCCCTCTATAAATCTAAGAAAGAAAGTATCTTCGCATCATGTGATGATAACTGAAAGTGACAAGAAAGCTACTCTTCCACATAGCCGTGCGGCGTGTTACAAGAGAAAAAAGTGTTTTACACATATGAATGAAGCATGAAGTGTCACCTCACATATACGTGAGGACCTGGGATAAAGTTTCCTACACGCTGTGTACTTGGGGCTCGAGAGTGATTTAGCAATGGCTTTGAAGAGGTTTCGAGTTTCACATATGAGATACATTAAATTCATTTATTACCCTTAATAGCAACTTACAGCTTAACACAACTCCCTCTTTTGGATAAAAGAACAACGCATTGAGATTTTCTACAGGATGAATCCGAACTCCATCGACAAATTTTCAAAAGTTGTTCAGCAATGTTTTCTGAGTGTATTGATATAAGAAATCCATGGTCTCCGGTGGCTCATTACTGGTTAATTTATTACTTTCGTTGTATTTAACTCTATTACCGTTGTGTCTGTTTAAACGGAACATATTTTTTTTCAAACAAAACATAACCTTTCACTACTGTTGCAGTGTATGATTTCAATGCCGCTGATAATTTTCAGGCGCATGTGGTTTCAACATGATGGGGTGCCAGCACATTTTGCACTGAATATTAGGGAATACCTTGATGCACAGTTCGGGCACAGATGGATTGGTATTGGTGGTCCTGTTCTATGGCCAGTTCGATCACCCATGGACTTTTTTTTCTTCTGGGGTCACGTGAAGAGCTTTGTGTATGTGACTTCTGTATAAACTAATATGGAGAATTGTAGCAGCCACTAGCGATATGTGCCAATCTCCTGGGATGCTCGAGCTTGTGCGACAGTCCATGAGGTGTCGCTGTGAAGTTTGTCGTGATCATGGCGGTCGACATTTTGAACATTTACTTTAAACAGTGTAACAGTGTAATTTGAGTTTTTGTGTCGTTTTTGTAATGTTTTATCATCTATCCTTTAAAATAAATACTTGCAATTGTCAGGAAGTGATGGGTAGTTGATTAATTGCTGGCGTGCCTTAATATAAACACGCTCTACAGCAGCCAATTGTTGCGTTTTGGAAACAATCATATTCCGAGCAGGTACAAAGGAGGTTAAGTTATTACAAAACGAAAACAATGAAATTACCTGGTAATGACCCACCGGAGACCATGGGTTACTTATATCAAAACACTCAGAAAGGATTCATGAACAACTTGTGAAAGTTTGTGTAGATTCATTCTGTATAGACGGGACACTATTCTGGATGGGAAGAAAAAATGCGAAGGGGGGTATATCTTTTTGATATAATAATAGCCCAATCTCGCTGATTGGACCACCAGATTCTTTGAATAATATATTTATATATATATAAT
Organism: Metallyticus violacea; assembly: GCA_030762175.1. Lineage (NCBI taxonomy): Eukaryota > Metazoa > Arthropoda > Insecta > Mantodea > Metallyticidae > Metallyticus > Metallyticus violacea. The sequence goes on along the minus strand of CM060838.1, from coordinate 17,065,874 downwards.
ATAAAACAAAAATAAAAATAAAGTAACACTATTAGCAATGTAACAAATTAACAGTAATTATAATAGTAGAAAAGGATAAAACACTTAGAAAAAGTCACACTTGAGATGGCAAGTGTGACATTTTCTTAGAGTTTTATCCTTTTCTACTATTATAATTACTGTTTATATATATATATATATATATATATATCATGGGGCAAATATTTTCAGTCAGTTTTCTTCTAAAATGAACATTAGAGACGTAACTCAATTGTTACCTCATTTATTCAAGTAATAGTTTCAAAGATGCGAGCTTAAGTATAACATTCATAATATACTTTTAATCGACTCAGCATAAACAATGTTTGGCTTGAATAATGGCTTCTCATCACATATTTAGATATTAAAATTTATTCCCTTATTATTTTGGAATGTTATTTGTGTTGTTGAGATAGTTATATTACATTAGCTGATGAAAAGTGGTATTTCGTGAAATAAAACTTGGGAACCTCTGTTATAGCTCCTCAGTGGATTATTGTTGCAACATCGTTAATATGTGTGTATACTCGTATATATAATTCAAAGAAATGTTAGCCATTTTTGCACTTATTAAAGTAGAATATGGCAGTGTACATTTTTCACATTTATGCCTCGTTCGCTGAAACACATCTTTCGAAACCGTGCCATCATCACATTCACTTTATCAGTACAAGTAACATGTTAACAACTAACAATGTCAACTAGGGATTTTGAGGTTAGCTGATATGTATCTGTCATCATATACACGTTTTGTTTCGACAGATTTTAACCACAGGAGCTAGCAGTAAACAAGCATTGTACAAACATTGGAGTTGTGTGTCATGTACCAGAAGTTTACATACATTGACGTAAAATAAATGAAAGTGACTTCCATTACAATATGCAAAGGCGAAGAGGATTTTGACTGTACCTTTAGTAATTTGTGGATTAAAACACTCAGAATATAAATTAACATTAGATGTTTTTAAACAGCTCATCTATTGAAAATTCGCGAAAAATAATGGTGGTGAAATAATTAGCTGAATTGACGTTTTAAATCTAATTTTATCTCCATATGATTCGTGTTAAATGAGAGATTTTCCACTATTGATTGGTTATTTTTCATCTTTTATATTTTTATAACTTACTGTGTAACAAAACGAGAGCTGATGATTAGGATCCAAGGAGATGTTTTATTGAGAGAAGTTGCTCCCGAGAAGTAGATTTATTTGCCAAAATATTTTAAATGCAAAGAAGCTTACCTGATTCTAAACATTATTCCTTAAGGAGAGTAGTAAAAGAAAATTCAATTTCATAGTGAAGTTTCGAGCAAAGACTATTATGTGTATAATTGCAACAGAATGAATGAATGAATGATGTTTAACGCCCGTTTTTGCTACAGAGGCACCACAGGCGATGGACACTGATGACACATAAGATGAAATTATATATTGGGAAATGATTTTATGGAAGTAATCGTTCCAGGCCTATGTTTAGGGTACCTCCCCGGCATTTGCCATTTATGAGGACTGAGGAAAACCTGGAAAAAACCTCAGTCAGGAAGGACGGTCCTGGCGGTATTCCAACCCAGACCTCCCGCTCACGAGTCCGAGACTTAACGACCTCGGCCACCCGTGGCGGTTTGCAACAGAAACGGCTATTAAAATTATCAACTACATTTTCATCAATTCAGCAATACAGGCTTTTGTGTCTTTTTTCTTTTCCAAGTTAATGAGACTAAACTGTTCCCTGTAATCATAATTTTACATGGGATCTATTTCTGCACTGAGAAAATTAGTGGCTGGCAGCTTTTAGACGTTCAACTATTGCTCCAGCTATTTCTATAGCAATTACAAGTAATATCACGAGAGGGTCTGAGATTATTGATAAATTCAAGAATGTTGTAAGTGAATTAATTTGGAAAGCTCAGACCCTCAAATGATATTTATCAGGAATATTTCACTAATAAAATGAGAATTTAAATATAATTCCTGTAAACTTGGCAAACAAAATTGTAACCTTTTCAAGCAATCTTGCGACAGAAGAATGCCGATTGTCAGTAATGCCAATTAAGAAGAGCAAAATAGGGTTTAGGATTGTTTCATAAATAGAATGAGAATAAAAGATATGTATATTTGAAATTCGCTCACAGAATATTAACACTTTTTATACTTTATGAATATCTATTCTATTCAGAAACCGTGAGACTGAAATGGACAAAAGTCGACTATTACAATCGCTAGCGTTCTATTATATAATACCAACTGAGGAAAAAAAGTTAACATACTGTGCCTCTATTTTTATTTCTATTCTGTAGTTTGGAATTCCTAAAATCAATTTGCACATTTGACGCATTACCAAAACGCTTTGAAGAACTCTCCATTTTGCTTGTCAATTGACCATACTTTTGTTGCTATCAGTAGCTCCTCACTGCCTATAGCAAAAATGATCAGTGATGCGTGTTTAGGAATTATATAGTGGAGTGATTACATTGACCAAAGACATATGCACTTTGCGTGATAAAACTGATTTGAAAAATTTTCTCCATAATTTCGCTCCGTAATCCGACTGTGATTAGTCAAAATTTAAACTTCTGTTTCACTTCATTGGTCAATTTTAAGATGACCTCACCTGAGTGAAATAGTCTCTGAAATACACAATTGTAGTACAGCATTAAAATCATGATCTTGATGGAGTGTGTTGCTAAGGGAATTACTTGGAGTCACGAGTTATCATTAGTATAGAAAGAAACTGTAATTTAGTCCTGTGTTTCAAATTTAGTTACTCATCATCAACGGGGAAAGCAATACAGCAGCGTAAACTTTGTGACCTGAATAGAAATGTTGCATTCATTTAATTACAGGTGGATCTTTTCATTAGAAACCGAAAAGGAGAATTTTCGAAACAGTTTTGGATTCTTAATTTCTATTTATTTTTTTTAATGGTCTTTAACGCCCGTTTTTACTACCGAGGCTCCATAGGCGGTGACAATGATTATAATTGAGATGAAATGATATATTGGGAAAGGATTTTTAAGGAAGGAAACGTTTCATGCCAAAGTTTAGGGTGCCTTCCGGCATTTGCCATTTACAAGGACTGAGGAATATTTGGAAAAAACCTCAATCAGGGAGGGCGGCTCTGGCGGGATTCGAACTCCAGACCTTCCGCTCACGATCCCGCGCCATAGTGGCCTCGTCCACCCTGGCTGTTTATACTACAACGAAATCAAAGATATTTATAAAGAAATTTTACAATGTGGTAAATAATAATCCCTGACATTGACCCAGTTGTTCGGGACGATTAGGAATGCTTTAGGAAGATTCTCTGATAAAGACGATGAGTTTTTTTTAAGGAAACACAAATTAAAAGATAGATAAAGGCGAGTTAATTAAATGTATTTCTCACAGAGGGTCCCAATCAGTAATGCATATAGAAGCTGTTAGTACAGTCCGGATTTTATGAACATCATTTGAAAAATATGTACACAAATATATAGTCAAAAGTTGAGAAAAGTGTATAATTGATATTCAAATTACAACCAGTGAGACCGATAAATTCCTACTTTTAATTTCAAAATAATGAATAATCAGCTAATTACTTCACTTCTGGTATCAGAATGATTGCAAAAGTACTGGAAGACAAGCGTCCTCAATTTACATTGAAAGGAGATGCACAATTGCTTGAAAGTTATTTTTGAATGTTATGGCGTCATGGCCATTATATTTTTATACACAGAGAAAGATCGCATGATATTGCAAGATGTCGCCGTTGCATTTTGTACAGAGGAACTGTGCTAGCAATAATATCCCCAGAGATTGTAGAGTTTCATCGCTAAATGTGCGACACAAAGTAAGAAAATATGCATATTCTTCCAGCACAGGTTACATTTTAATTGAAGATACACCACTTACCTCATCCCGTGTAATATTATATTTCTGAAATGCATCTTCCATTATTCCCAAAGTTTCTTAAAGCCCAATATCTGAAGTCTCCAGTTTCTTCATAATGCCCGGAAGCCAACTGAAAGGACAAATGATATATGTAACTGAACTCAGCATTTTGGGAAGGCTGGATGCCAAAAAGGATTCACTTATAAACTCTGCAGTCACAAGAAAAATTCTCTATCTGATTTCTGCTTACTGCGGTAAATACCCTTTAATCTAGGTTATAGATAAAGGTACACCCGCTGCCGCTTGTAGTACGATAAGGAAATATTGAAAGAATTCTCGTGAAGTTTATGTCTTGTTTGCTGCAATGCATGAACTAGCAAGTAAAATGCACTAATTACATATAGAAATGTTTCACTGCCAATATCCCTCTGTTGTGAAAGCTCTATCAATTGAAATCTATATTTTCAATTTGGACGATAATGAATAGACGGCTGATGATGTTTCGGTAACCATACTTGACTTCTAAGCCCAAGATCGCGGGCTCGAACCCGGCCATGAGCGATGGACTATTTTCGGGTGTAAAAATCCTAAGTATGGCTTCCTTCGTAAAGCCATTGGTCCCGTGTCGGCACGATAAAGAACCCCAGGCCTGAAAAGAGGCCTATGAGCAAAATTTGTCGGCCGTTTAACGCCCTGAATTGAATGGAACGCTGATGACCTGAGATGTTAAAGAGAGTCCATAAATAAACCAAATCACTCAAACGGCTGGTGGTAAACAATTGACGTTACAATCGCTGATGCATGTTGAAACAAGAAAGGAAAATATTTTAAACGAATCATTGTTGGCGACAACAGACTCTTGTAATTTCTCTTTGACATAACTACTAGTAAAGCATTACTATTAAAACATGACCTTTCTGCAATTAGATGTGAAATAAGTAATATACGCCAAATATAAATAAATATGGAAAATAAACATTTGTGAAAAACTTTCCCACGTAAAGTTCGTAAAAATTCGTAGCAGTAAAAATGTTTACACAAAATCCTGGCTCTATTAAGAACCTGTTCTTAACAGTGGTACTTTGCTCAGGGTTAACATAAAAACGCGATCTAATAGAACGCTTGATGATATAATCTAACATAACATCGTTGACCTCAAGCCAATCGATTTGATAACTCTGAGAAATATACACGTTCCGTCTACTTGTAATAATATTTCAGGAAGCATTTAGAACTCTGTTATGAATCTATTGGTTGTTGAGCGGTGTCCATCAACGCCATTTACTGCAGGCAATGCCCTTAATTCAGTAACAGGAAATGTTTCACAATATTGATTGAGAAAACAATTGTTCTAATGCCTTGAAAATGTTGGCATTGCATATGATAAGCCAGTTTCTAGGCGCAATAAGAATTCAATGTGTAGTCTTGCATTGTTAATGACCCAAGAATTATTTTAAAGAAACTCTTTGTTGGGATTGGTTATTTAAATTCCTTCAGAACATTGCTACGAACTTTAAAGACGTCGCGAAAGTAGGGCAGTCGGCGGCTAGCAATCCCAAAGGATGTAGGTACTTCTTCCGAGCGCTAAATCCCCTAGACGTTTCTTCTCTTGATTGTTCGGTGTATACAGAGTAACGGGGAGGTATCTTAGACCTTGTTTATATATATGAAGTCAAAAGATAAACCAGAGTGCGGTAATCTAATAAATAACAAAAGAGGAAAAGAAGTCAGTAACATGCCAACATTTAAGAGCACTTTAACTATTCTTCCACAAACATGTCAACATTCCAACTGAACCTTTCAATACATAAATTGGTGTAAGTGGATAAGAAACACTTTGGTTCTGAGCCAACAGAACAAGGAAATTACACACGCGGCACACAAAACAATTACGTTCCATTTAGGATCTTATCTGGACTTGCACGCAAGTGTCCGATTTCTACCCCCCTCCCTTTCCTTTTCCGACGTTCCTTTTAATCGCACGTGCTTTCTTGGTACAAGAAATGAGGTGTCAAGCTCTGCTGGTTCGGTTATGTTACTTCGTTAAATCACACTTTCCGCAGACTTCAGCAAAGTCAAGATCATTAATATTGGATGTAAAACTACATATGTATAATATCTTATTATGAAGGTATACATTATCGTAAATTATTATATTTACTTGTGAAACATAACATGGAAATTAAAAGCATAATTTTTTATGATTTGGTTTATTTATGGACGCTCATTAACATCTCAGGTCATTAACGTCTCATTCAATTCAGGAGTGAAACTGCCGATAAATTTTGCTCAGATGCCTCTTTTTCAGGCTTGAGTTCTTTTACGTGCCATAAATCCACGACACGGGATCCATTGATTTACTTCCCTTCCGAAGGAAGCCTACTTAGATTTTTACGCCCGAAAAAAATCCATCGACCCTGATCGGTATTGATTCCAAGATTTTGGGTTTACAAAGAAAGTATGGTTACCACTACCACCAGGATAGACTAAAACACGTAATAAAACTTTATTGGAACTTTGAATGAAGTTCAACATTCAAGAGTGAAAACAGTAATAAATATTTCAAGCTGCAAATTGAAAAAAAGTTTTAATTTAAATGATGCAGACTCAAATATATAGTCTACAGACAACTTTAAACATAAAATGAAACATTTTGTTGCTATCAAAATGCTTAATTTTATGTTATGTTATGAGCTTGACACCTCATTTCTCATATATATACATATAATATTAATGAAACATAAAAATAAAGAAACACTATTAACAATGTAACAAATTAACACTCATAATAAAAATAGATAAAGATAAAACACAGAGAGTCACACTTCAATTTCAAGTGTGACTCTCTGTGTTTTATCTTTATCTTTATATATATATATAAAGTGATGTAAATATTTATATGTATTATATAATACATTTAGCTATTTAACTTAACTACTCAAATAAATAAAAAATAATAATATTTTAACTCACCTTCACTTTTCAATATGATTTATTTTAACAAATTTTGCTCCTTCTAGATCAATTACATGTTCCCACCAAAGGAAATGTCAGTGACATGTATCAATTAGTGAAAAACGGATTTCACAATCATGCATTTGCAGTGAATTAGAACACATTAGCTTTAAAAAAAGCTTGAGCTACTCTGAAGCAAACACAATCATTTAATTTGTAATATCTTGCCACTCCACAAAGCAACGTTTGCATTTAGAAAGCGAAATTCAAATATCTGTATAAAATAAGTTTCTTATTACCTACTTTCCTATCAAATTTAATTTCGGTTTCGAGTCTCAATAAATTTGTTTACCATATCAGTTAAAATCGTATCGCAATCAAATTATAGCAGTAAACTCTTTTGTAACTGATATTTTTGTTTAAAACCGGCGAATATTTATATTATTTTTTGTGTGCCAACTATTTTTCCGGGTTTATATACGATTATTTAACTATACAATAACTTGTTCGTTCCGAGGAATGAGGTTAATTAGGCCCTGCCTATTAACACAAATAGAAATAAAAAGAGCAATATTTTTTAATTTTTTCCACACATTTGATTCTGGTATTTTCTATTTTTCTATTTCCGAACCGGAAGTATGCAACCCAAACTTTCGTAGTCTATCGCAACTGATTCTTTACATTTGTTTTCGTTTAGAAAGTAATATTATTATAGAAAAACTTGTCCCCTTAATTTATAATTGTAATTTCTCTAATAAAATATATTTGTACAGCTTACAATGTATTTTCTTATTTCACTTAACAAGCTTCTACCACACAAAAGAATCTTTTCCTGTCCTAAAACAAATGTGAAAAATTCGAAGTTGTCTTTCAAAATGTATTAAATACATACCAGATGTTATATTGTTAAAAGCAAGATAATTTTGCTAAATACGTCATGATTTTTGCTTTATAATTATTTAAACTTCGAATAATGCTATCAAAAGAGGTAAGTCCCTATTTGGTTTTTGTTTCAAAATAATAATTTCTTCTACATCCATTTCGATCTTCCTCTCTCGAAAAGATTACTGTACCATTTAGTACTTATTTTCTTACACAGAGCAAAGTGGTTGATGTACACTGATCTAATAGAGAACTAACTAAGGTATTACTTGGACGTGAAACATCTTTTTTCAGATATGGGCTTCTTTAACGTACCCCAAGTATATGTCATGAAACTTTTGACTTCAGAGTCCCTTCCGGACGACTTGCGTGTTCGATTTTTACGTCCTGAACTCATTCAGGATCAAACTCACGAACTTAGGGGTCAATAGCGATGGCGTTACCCCGGTGCTTTTTTTTACAAAGCATTAAAATAGGTTTAACGCATTTTGTACTCTTTATGCTATTAAAGATACATTCAGCATATTATTAATAAATCAAATTTAAGTATAAAACACAGTATAGATACTTTATTCTTTACATTTTGTATCTATGGCCTCTGAGAAATTCGGAGACAAAAACGTGTGCGCTGGCTCCAACGAGCATTTCGTTTTATGGTACATATCTCGATCTGGTTTTATACAAAGTGGTTTATGGTCGGCACAACGATGACAATATAAATCTAGCGCAGTTTACTTAATGATAGGTTGTTACTTCTGCATTTTATTTTTATGAAGTGATATCGCAGTATATATACCATCTGGAAGCACTTTATCGAACACGCTCTTAGCTGTGATAAATCAGTTTTTCTATGTTTAACTCTATATAAGTTTTCTTTTCTCTACTATATGAAACTCCAACAGCTACCACTAACCTATTCCCAAAATGAGGTTTCTTAACCGTATTATTTTACATTAACATTAACTTACAGTGCAATCTTTCACTGTTTCCATAATGAGCGTGTCTGGAACAAATCTTTAAAATACATAATTTTTATAATTTGAACGTAATTTATCTTACTCTTTTCATTATATTTATTTGTATATTTTTGATCGATATTACTCAATCTGGTTAAGCTGAATTTATTTGGTCCAAATTCTCACTTCTAAATAAGCGTTCAACCAAGCTACAATAAATCCTTGTTTTCAGTGGTTTTTGTGATGAACTCAAAATGTTGCTCAGGAACTTTTTCGTTAAGCGTAACGTGCAAGGTCTCCACTTCAAACTTTGCTTTTGATGTTGCCCGTAGCAAAGACCTTTGTCATTAAGCGCTGTGCACTTGTACGTGTTTCTCGAATTTTCACAGTAGAGCAAAGTGATAAGATAATTGTACTCATTACAGAACTGCTCTGTAAGCTGCTCTAGTTCCCAACAGAGATCTAACCGTCGGTTTAACTAATGTAAAAGGCATTCCGAAACTTTGGTTTAGGAATTTAGGAACTTTGGTATGTTTCATTTCGAACATTATGATTTCTAAGCGAGGACCAAGCCCGCGCTAAAAACACAAAATATAGATGTTGTGTCCGTTTCTATGGAATATGAATTTAAAGTATTTTGAAAAAAAAGTTTTGTGACTTTTTGACATATTATGTCTGCGTATATACATACGCTTGTAACCAGCAGCAACTCCAGGTAAGCAACTCCTTCCCGATTTTCATTCAGCATACGTTATCGTATTTCATTCTTTATTTGCAAAAAGATCACCTCATAGTTGTCTCAACAACTAAAATGGAGAAACTTTAATCTAATTTATTTCAGGTCTGTAGAAGATAAAGCTAGTCAAATGAGCAAATAGATATGGAAGTAAAACCACAACTTTGTCACAAATACCCTGCATAGTTTTCATTTTTATTTTCATCCTGCATTAGCTGAATGCACTAAAGTGACGGTTCTCATCTTAAAATAGCAAACAAACCTAAAATAACTTCTGAGTTATTCGGCGCTCTTATTTGAAAGGAGCATGTGATTACATAAACACCGAAGATATTCGAAAGCAAAAGGAAAGTCCTTGTAAGGTGTGATTAACCTCTTTTCATTCAACAATAGCCACTAGAGTTCTACGTAGGAAGTGCCTTAAGCGAAAAGATCGACTCTGGCGCTTATCTTTTGTTCTTACCCCCTCCCCTAAAAGCTATCGGCTTCAACGTCCTATAAACATAGGGGAGAAACGCCGACCTCCAGTCCACACCATGATCCTGCCATCTGGTGCTCGAGACTAGAGTTGATATCGATTTCCTATACTTGACTCCCATATATGCAGAACGCCTGCGCAATGGCAGGGCGCACAACTCGAGCTCTCTCTCGTTGTGTGGGTCATGGGGTCATTCAAGAAAACCTCCCTCTCACCTGCCTTATGTCCCAGAGGCACGCATTCATTGTGCGTGTGTGTGTGTGTGTGGGTATGTATGTGTATATAGGATGAGGTGGAGATCGATACAGGCCTGCTGTGTTTAACTTCAGAACCGAGTTCACGGCGGTTGGTCCCATAGTTGAAAATTGGAGGCCATCATCAGGCCCCTTTGTTGATTCAGTTTATCGGTTTAGTTGGGCAGCAAAGGTCAAAAGCCGTTCCCTTTTGGCTGCAACGCTTCAACGCATCCTTAATATGCAAATATGTCCAGTGGAAATTCGAACGCATGCAGCGACATCTTGACGTTTCAAATCATTCGCTTAATGTACATACAACAAACTCATAGAGCTATTTTCATATAATAAACTTACTACATAGTCATGTTTCTGAAATTCAAGGGTAAACATCGCTATAATGTTAAAATAAGCTATTTCCAAAACTGTACACTTAAAGAGAAAAAGGAAAAGTTCTTTAAAGTTAGGCGACAATTTGGAATCATCTAAAACCTGTTTTAGCTTGCTTTACGAATGTCGAAGTTCATAACTACTTCAGACTACACAGTTGCTGCGTAAAGATCACTTTGTTTCGTTCGGGCGCATTAAACAACTGACGGAAAATATGTATATATTTTCTATAGATAATATTCTATATTATGTTCAGTGCTAATGCGTATTATCTTCACATATGTACATCTTATTTCCGTAATGCTATTCAGCGACAATAGTAAATTTTCGACAACGCTGCCCATCTCGCTTCCCGCAATCTTCCACATTTTCTTGTGAACAACTACACTAGCGGTTTTACACGCTTGCAGAAAAACGGAACATTTAATAAAGTTGGAGAGAAGAGAGAGTTTTTGGAACTGTGTGCAGCGTAATATTAAAATAGTGTTACTGCTGTTTGTTGATTTACAGAAAAATGAATCTATCTCAATCTCTCTTCGGAAGTAGAAGCAAATTTTTTTTCACATTAATTATATAATTAGATTAAATTATTTTGGAATTTGCAACTATGGATTTGTTTCGCTTTTGCTTTCTTATGAGCTGACTTATATGCACATGGTAGATGAAAATGGGTGGTTTAAAAAAAACAGCAATTTTCCAATAAGTAAATACCTCAGTAATGGATGACATATGTAAACTACAGAAAGGGAATTTTTCCCCCACCATGAAGCTTACATCTTTTCTCATTTGGCGTTATGGTCCGGGGTTAGCATTGGCCCGCCGCGGCGACCTCTACTTCCTCTACCTCCATCTTCCGACTTCATTGATACAGGACAGTATTGCAGAGGGGCATGGGATCAGCATGGCAACATTCCGCAGGTCGCCTATCACGCGACTTTCTTGTTCGGAGAACGCCACCTCTCCATCAGCCAGCCTCCCAGTTGTCCTCACGAGGCTGGGTGTATCCCGTTCCAGACCTTCCTACGAGGGTATGTCCATGTTTCCGGCCTAAACATTTTCTAGTTATGATAAAGAAAAAGGCTCTATTTCACTTTTCAGTATAGTTAACCTTTACTGCAATACACTTGTTACATCTTTGAATTAACATTTCAATCACTCCTTCCCAAAATAGTCAAACTTTTTGTCTGCAAAATGGGCATAAACAGCATCCATCATTTCTTCGTCACACTTAAATTTCCTTCCTCGTAGGTCCTTCTTGAGTTTTGTGAAGAGGAAATAGTCACTGGGAGCTATATCTGGGCTGTAGGGTGGATGGTCGATATCCTTGAAGCCACATTTCTTCACAGCTTTCTTTGTAACAAGAGCTGTGTGCACAAGCGCGTTGTCATGAAGAAGGCACATACCACCACTCAGCTTTCCTCGTCTTTTTTCTTTGATGGAAGCACGTAGTCTGTGCAGTAGGCCAGCACAGTACTCCCCATTTACTGTGGTATTCTTCTCCTTGAAGTCAATGAAGAATATTCCCAAAAGATTGTGGCCATGATCTTGTTGGTTGACTGAGTGACCTTGCCTTAGAGGCGGTGCTTCGCCAGGTTTACCCACTCCATTGATTCTCTTTTGCACAAGAGTTCATATTAGAGGTCCATAGTTTCATCTCCTGTAACAATGGTTTGCAGAATTTCTCTGTCGTTGCCACGGCGGAGCTCCAAAAATGCCTGAAAACAGATGACTCGTTGCTGCTTTTGGACTAAGGAAAGAAGTCTAGGCACCCATTTTGCACTAACCTTATTTTTGTTAAATGTTAATGAATAATTCGAAGGACTGAGTTTTAGAAAGGTCCAATCTTGCTACTATTTCTGTAATTTTGAGCCGCCGGTCATCCATAATTTCTCCTTCAACAAGAGCGATGTTTTCAGCAGAGAGCATCTAGGGCCGTCCTGCACGCTCTTCGTCTTCAATGCTTTCTCGACCCATTCTAAAACGTTTGGCTCATTCTTTTACGGTAGAATATGAGTTGGGGGGGGGGGGGGGGTTGCTTCCTCCTCACCGTCAATCGCTGTTTAATTTCATTGTAGTTAGTCCTGTTTTTGTGAAGAACTTAATAACAGGTCGATACTCAATTTTGAACATGTCACAATCTTCTACACACAGCCTTCTTTATGCAACTATATCTGAACAACTGAACACAGCGGAGCGGAAGCTACAGCTGCAATTATTTACTTAACTGGTAAAGTATTACACCGGATAAGGATTTTGTGAAGGGATAATTCTTATCCGTGAAGCCGGAAACTTATGGACCTACCCTCGTAAATTAGAAAACTTCCTAAGAAGGAATCGAACTCGGGCCTTCCGGCCAGCAGGTAGCAGCGCTAACCCCTAGGCCAACGAGGTGCTCTGAAGCTTATCTCATCAGTACTTAAATTATTTTAGTACAGCTGTTTATCCTTTCCCATACCATGTTCTATTTCATTATTAAATATTCTAAATATTTGAAGGAAAGATGCTACTGTTAGAAAGCAACATCCATCGGTCGAAACATTACCCAGAAGAGGTGCAGTGCATAAGGAAATCAGGAAGCCGACGACCAAAACGTCAACTTCAGAACAAGTTGCCGTTTCAAACACAGTTGTGAGATAGCGGAAAGCAGCACGACGATCTTGATAGCACCTGTTAGTTTCCCAGAATAATGAATTGCGGTTGTTCGTCGAGCTGGGAGGTCACGAACATAAGACCAAAGAGAACAACTGTCAGCTATGTATAAATATAAATAAATGGATGGTCATATACATTTTCCTTACAATGCAATAAATATCTATGGGAAAATGTAATCTTTTCGGAGGAAAAAACTTTTCCAGTACATGCACTATCCTATATACATGTTTCTACTTATTGAATGCATAAGATTCAGCTATCAAATGAAATGTCATACTTCCAAAAGATAAATAAAAACGCCATTTTTAACTTACTATTCATTAAGGCATTTAAAATAATAGAGCTATAGAGAATGTTATTCAAATCTGTTGCTTTCTGATGGTAACCATACTTTCCTCCTAGACCCAAGGTCACGGGTTCAAACCCGGCCAAGGTTGATGGATTTTCTCTCTCTCTCTTTTAGGAAAAATCCTAAGTATGGATCCTTTTGGAAGGGGAGCACATCTAGAGTACATAAAAGAACCTCAAGCCTGAAAGAAGAGGACTCTGAGCAAAATTTATCGGACGTTTCACGCCCTAAATTGATTGGGATGCTGATGACCTGCGATATTAAAATGCGTTCATAAATAATTATATAATAATGACAATTAATGTTAATGAGCTGCTACGGTTTAAGAAATTGGAAAGAAGTCTGTCTTTTCCAAACTTATTACATTAAGTTTCTAAAGGGTCAATCCGCCACATACTATTGAAACTTTCATTTCAAATTATACCACACAATAACAGATGGAAGTTACTGAGCATAGATTTGACTAGTGGGTGCTATATTGACACCAAGTAAAAGTAGGTAGTGCTTAAATATAAATTAAAGAGTTTTGTTAATTACGTTTTTATTTTAACATCTTAATCATAAACTTACTCCGCAGGCTAAGAGTGACATTGGAAACCACAGTTCATCAAACAACATGCTGCACAGTCTGGCTCTTTAGTTGAACTAATATGAATGTTCCTTTATACCTCAATCTATTGATGTAGCAAATAAACAAGTATTTTCTTAGTACATATATTTAAGTATATTTGATTTCCGGCCAAAATTTATCATAATAAAGAGTAAATAACTTATATCATAATCACTGTTGCAACATTCATTTTATTTATTTCCTAATTATCTCAATTATAGCCAATTGCTATAAAAACAATAAAAGAAAAAATATAGGCAAAGCTACATAATCAATATATCAATTAACTTTGTTCAGTGTCGTATATGATTAGCCGAGATTTTAGAGAAAATTCTTGAAAATGTGACGATGAGCTATTGAAAGTGGAAACTTCATAGCTCGTAGAGAAAGTGTGAAGATATTCTAAGGTACATTTTTGCCCACTTTTGCATTAAAACTTATTTATGAGCATCTAATTTCAACTTCTTTATGAATGTATTACTCCCGTTATTTTTCTTCGTGAACCATAGATTCTCCCTCTCAAATTGTTCATCTAAGCCACCTGTATAATCTCTGAAATTATTTCAGTGTTGCTCAAACACCCGGTATACAAGATGTGGTCTAAGGCTATCAGAATAATTTACACTTTCCCCTTAAGTACAAATCTCAACAGGTGCATGGGTAAATGTAAAGCACACGGTGAACGCTGCCCATGCTATAATACTGTGACATAACAGTTAACAGTGTACTTGAAATAACGTGATCTCCTTCTAAGTGCTATATAATATGAGTAGTGTAATTATTTCCATGAAAGAATTAGGTTAAATTATTTACAAAAGGGTGCATATATTTCTTCAAATTAGCATATAATAGCTTTACAATCTTCGCTCGGGTCCACATGATTTTGTTGACTTGTTTTATTCAAGGACGCTCTTTAACATCTCAGATCATCAGCGTCCCATTCCATTCAGGGCGTGAAAAGATCAACAAATTTTGTTCAGCTGCCGCTTCTTTCAGGCTTGGGATTCTTTTACCTTCCGTAAATTTACCACATGGGACTCACGGCTTTTACTTCCCTTCAGAAGAACGCCATACTTAGAATTTTTACGTCCGAAAAAATCCGTCGATCCTGATCGGTATTTAACCCGCGACCTTGGGTCTATCTAACCGTACGTGCCTTTTGTAATTCACAAAAAGGTATAGTTCTTAAATAAATTAGTAAATAAGTTATAACCACAGCTTAACGTAAGTTATTATTATCATAATAATAATAATAATAATAATAAAGCAATAATAATAATTTTACAGGTATAAAAAGAACTGATCTTAAAAAATATTAAAACAATAAAATAAATGCGAGTTAAGCAGGGCCTACTTTCATCAGTAATTTATTTGTTAAGAAAATTCTCTCTTAACTTACTTATAACATAATTATTTGTCCTAACTGCTATTCTTTCCTTATTTTTTTAGAATGTAAATCAAATATTACTTTGTAACGTAAATTATGTATTGAAGCATGCAGTTGGTAATTTTGTTAAATTATTAAAACAAAAGTTTGACAACTATTATGTAGTTCAGTACATTTTTATATTACGAAATCGCTCTCTAAACACACTCTAATCTTTACCACTTTTCCGAATATATATAGCACCTATTTCGGACCGTATGTATACAGGCTGAGGCGTAACAACGAAATAACACTTTAGCAGTCGATTCGTGATAGGAAAAGCAATAGCTAATATCAATATATATTGGGAAATGTGCAGAAATACAGCAAAACGTATAGATACATTGTAATGAGAGTAGTGGTAAAGCGTAGGAAAGTACAAATATCAATATTATAAGACGACGGAATGCATGCCTATTACATTCATTCTCGCAACATCACAGATGTTCGCATACACCTGAATGCACTCATCTACACGTCGTATCATGAATTATACATCCGTTCCAGTGTTCCCTCTTGTAACCGAAGAGTGGCGACACGTTGTTCAAATAACCGGGTCAACATACATCATTCAGGTGTCCTCATCGACCCGTATCCAGTTGCTCTAATTTCAGTGTTTCTGTACATTTTCGGGCATATGTTGATATGAACGGTTTTGTTCGTTTCTTTGTCAGAAACCACCTCCTAAAGTCTGTTCCCGTTGTTGGACTTCACGGTGTATATAAAGTAAAAGAATCCACAGCGTTATTCTGTTTACAATAAGTGATTCCGAATGGTGCATTGTGGGGAGAACTATTTTTGCTATTCTCTGCTTGGACATTTTTGAGATTAAAAATAATACAAAATATAATTTCACAGTTGGATTAAGCTTCGGCAAAATCCATTTTGGATTTTTTTTCATGGTATTTAACGCCCGTTTTTACTACTCAGGCACCACAGGCAGTGGACACTGATGATACATGAAATGAAATGTTAAAATGGGAAAGAAATCTGTTAAGGAAGGAAAGGTTTCAGGCCTAAGTAGGGTACCTCCCCGGCATTTGCCATTTATGATGACTGAGGAAAACCTGGAAAAATCCTCAGGGAGGACGGACCGGGCGGGATTCAAACGGCAGGCCTCCCACTTACGAGTCCGCGTCGTAACGACAGCCGAACCAATAATGATACACAATTTTATTCCTAATACCATTTAACAATTTCAAAATTCAAAGAATACATTTTCTTCTTATTAACTAACTCAATGTACATTATTCAGGAATAGCAAACATTAAATCCTGAAAACATTAGATTAAGTTCAAATAAGTCAATAAATACCGTACTATTTGCTGATCAAGTATTGTTGGTCCAATTTAAGAATGCTCTGCCAGAGAATGTACCAAAGTTAAAGTTTTAGAAGCCTTCGGTATGAAAATCTATATTAACAAAACTAAATTGATGGCAATGGAAGGAAAATATAATAGAAGAGCTAAAATTGTAATAAATGATCAGATATAGAACAAATAGATAAGGTTAAATATCTGTTATATTTTCAACTAAGATCTGGACAACAATGTAATAAAATATAACTCAATAAACGGATGTATCAATAGATACTTGGAAAGTTCAATAAGGAAGGAGGTCAAACTCAGATTACATAATATGTATCGAAATCAATCCTACTATATTGCAGTTATTTTAGATAACGAGGGAAAAAAGACAAAAATAAAAATCTCAGAAATTAGCTTTATGTAATTGAGAAATACAGGCATAAGAATGGAACTGGATGTAAGAAATGGTATGTACAAGGGTTAATTCACTACCAAGGTAACTGGCAAGAGCACACTAATCGGATGTCCCCTCAGACAACCTCAGCAAGCTTTTCTTTATAAACCAAATGGAAGACGGGATATAGGATGGCCGAGAAATAGGTGGAAAGAATAAAATATCTTTGGCAGAGAACGGGATAAACCCAATCCTTGGAAAGGCAGAAAAAGCATAGGAAGAATTCGTAAGGTTTCTTTAGAGGTCAATAAAAGCGGTTCGAACTTCTTTGCCTGCTAATCAAAGCATAGTTATGCAGGAACTACCGAAGTGAAGACCCCACTGCTAGAGAGTCTCTGCATGTGCAGGTTTTCAATATTAGGATGGATCTTTGCATCTGACTGTACTTGTCGCCAGTGAAGCGTATGACAAATGCAAACTACCTCTCTCCCTCTCACTCTCTCTGCAGAGCCATGCAACAGTAATCCAAGTGTATGTCAATTAACTGCGGAGTTCAAGGCCATAATAATAAGTATAGCTCGAATTCCTAGGTAAACCTTTGTCTCTTATTCACAATCTTCATACTTAACATGAAGTACAAATTGGGACCTATAGTTTAGATGTCGAGCTGCAAATCACCTAAAAATAAACATTTTAATTTTCTGTATTAACATTTCTATAACATAGGTAGCTTTGCATATTTTAATCATGTGGAGAGGATAAATAAACACATGAATCCTTTACGGAGTTGAATAACAATTTGGACTATCCTGAAATATGGATGAACTGAAAGACGTAGTTATCAACAGGGAGCAATGTTGAGGCATGCATCTCCCGTTACTTAGGGGCTTCCCCGGATTAAATAACAAGGCATATTTCACCTCGTCAGTCACCATTCTTCAGTTGCAATCGATGCATTAAACTAAAAATCGTGCGTGTGATTGAAGTATTCTCATCTTAAGTAAAAATAAAAACTGAAATAAAAGCCAGAAATAAAGTGACAACTCTTTAGTGAATATATGTTCACAACATTTGGTAACTTTCTTTTCTGTGAAAGGACTATAGCTGCAAACCAAAGGTCTGAAGTTATGCAGCACTTGCGTGGAAATAAAGGTCAGCCACTTGGTGAATCTTGGGCTAAAGCTACGGCTTCAAACTCAGAACTATCAAATTTTGCGAAGTACTAAAATATTTGTGTAAGACATTTCTTTCATCAAACATTGTACACTCAAATTTTGATAATCGTGAAATTAATCTTTTTGAAGTATATTCAGATAGATTAATTTTTTTCATTAGAAGGCTGATAATTCATGATATTTTAGTGATAAGATAACTTAGAACATCTCTTAGAGCAATGGTCTCTTTTGGTAAAGAAAAGTTTCTAAGTATTCGCTGATCCGGTTAGTTACTCCGGGAAAGATCAACCTAATTGAATTATTATATACCTTTTAAAAATTTTTTTTTTCTCACGCGGTCGCTTAGACCGTCGGCACCAAAGATCTTCTATTCGTCTGTTTATCTTGTACGCCGAAGTCCCGCTTTTCTATGTACTGTCCTAGGTCCCCAGGCTGTCCTTATATGTGTCTATCTGTTGAAATTTCACCTAACCAGGATTACTCACCTCTCTTTAAAACGTTTTGCAACGGTCTCTGCCTCTTGGATGCCCATCATTGGAAGAAGGAAGAGGGAGTAGGTAAATCTTTACACGAAGTGAGACAGCTCAGGTCGCAAAAGGCAAGACAGTCAAAAAGTGAAGTAGGAGTGGGGGGGTGTAAGTTGTTTATTTTTATACTTATTTTATTTCCAATGTTTCATTTATTTATTTTTATCTTTTAGTATAGATTATTTCTCCCTTAAATATTAAAATCGGCATGTGCAATTCAAAAAATATTGTGCACTACATTTACTAATTCTAATAGTATAATACCACTATTGTTATTACGACTGCTGCTATTCTTCTACTACTACTAGTTCTACTATTACTACTGTTGCTACTGTTACTGCTACTACACCAGTTCTTCATATTACTAGTTGTACTAGTACTTGTATTATTACTACTACAAGTTCTACTAATATTAGTACCACTAGAAGTTCTTCTATTGCTAATACTGCTACTAGTTTAATATTACTAGTTATATTAGTATTAGTGTTATTAATAATACTACTTATATTAGTACTAATACCACTACTACTAGTCCTGCTAGTACTAGAACTGCTACTACTACTTCACTAGTTCTCTACTAGTCTTACTATTACTACTATTAAAATAACTACTACTGCTACTAGTTATAAATTACTATTACTACTACTAGCTATACAATTACTATTACTACTAGTTGTTATTACTATTATTAGTTCTACTGTTATTACTACTGCACTAGTTTTATAATTATTATTATTAATGCGGCTCCTAATTTTACTAGAGTACAATTATTACTACGGCTATTATTATTATTATTAATAATAATAATAATAATAATAGTTGTACTGCTGCTATTACTACCACTTTGTCATTCGTATGTGGTCTTTCAAGCTTATTTTTTTTTCGTTTTTATTTTATTTGTTGCTAATTTTCATGTCTTTTAGCTTCAAGTTAAAATTCTTGTTAAAATAATAAATTATAAAATTTCCAACTAGTTACTACGCAATTTATGTACTTCATAGGACTTATTTTTGTGTCACATTTCTAAAGGACACTTTTAGATCAAGATACGAATTCCAAATTGTCTTTATGTATTATTATTATTATGATTGGTGTTAAATTCTGAGTTTCATCCTATCTGGTAGACCACTCAACTAAATGCACTATGCATATAAAGATTTGCGGTGCACCACAGTTAACTGCTACGTACTGGCATCAAATTCATGCTCTACCAAACTTTCACTATTCCGTTTGTGTGATAGTTGTAGGAATATAAATCATTGAGTTGTACATCAAGTGCTGTGAATATTTCAGCCGCTCTTGTGGCTCTAACTCTTAATTAAACCCATGTGCATATTTTCCTTCTCCATATGATTTAATTTTATATTGTATGGAACACTATATCTAACTCCACACATAATTGAAACTCATAAAGGTACTTTGAAAAAATAGCTCTGTAACACGTAACTTTAGGGAGGGACTAACGAATTTCATTACACCGTTTACTCATATATCAAGCAGAGTACGCAATAGTTGTGGCAGGTTGTGATCACACCCTTCAGAATTTTTGCAAAGTGTGTACAATTTAGCTCAAATCTGCTATAATTAAACTACATAATATAATTATAGCTTCAGTAGGAAGTTTAGAATTATTTTCCTCGTTTTATTCTTTTGTATGTTAAAGTATTTAATTTTAAAAGCAGTTTTACTTCGGAACCACATAATTGCATAATATCAAAAGCACTATAACGTTGTGCAGTATTATTTCTACACTAATGTGAGCACAACAGATCAAATACGAAAACATTAACAGCACCCAAAGCACTCACATTCTCCTCCCGAAATTAAATGTCATTCTTGTTCTTTTTCTTCTTAACAAACAGCAACAATATCCTAGATTGCAAAACTTTGTGCAGAGATGCATATTGGAATTCAATCGTTAACGAAAATACACATGGAAAATGTGTTGCCTATTCGATGTAAAAAGAGAGGGGCCCTGTTGGCAATAATAACAAAATCGCCAAAGGGCGAAAAAAACAATAAGCTTTTAATAGAGTGCCCAAAATCAGGAAGCAAAATTAAAAGGTATTTCCCCATGAAATACTAACTTTGAAATCACTTGCATTTTTAACTTTAAAAATGTTCCTACAAGCCGCTAAGGCAATAAATTGTTAATGATTACTCTTCTGCTTTAATTTATTTGCGATATTGACGCTCTGCTTATACAACACTCTGCCGCTTTTCTGGCTTAAGCTTTGGTTAACTTATGCGAAACGAAAAATAAGAGTTTTCAACAGGATAGGGTACCATCCCATAGCACAACAGGCGACCGTGATTATTTTAATATTACATTTTACAATAGCTGAGTTTGAAAAGGGCCTCCAAATTCTTCAGACCGGACATTTTTTCTTTGGGGCTTTGTAAAAAATGTATATGAATATGAAAATATTTCCTCAGCCTTAGAATAGTTACAGCTGAGATGGAAAATCCCATATTTAAGGAATTAAACTAGATAATATGTGTATGCACTGGCAGAAATGTTGAAATATATTTAGACAACATTTCTATTCTTCTAGAATTAATTCCCAGACTATTAAACAATAATAGTAAACTTTTATTTTGTGTCTCCCCAAAAGAATTAGCTCCATGTAACATTTTACTATGATAATATTGACACTAGTAAAGTGTTGCATTGTCCCTTTGGTAAAACAAAGGGATTTTCATGTGAAGAACAAGTGACTGCGCTCTTGTCTTCTGGATAGGCAGTGATAAAAATCTTAGCTTGGTATTGATGGATTATGCACGATGCCCAGAACCGCCTAAATATTTTTGGCACTATTTTTATTTAGCAAGTTTCAACAAGTGCACTCAGATAGGAATTGTACAAGAAAGAACTCGGTTATTTTATCGGATTCAAAAAGTGCATTTAATTATAAACTTATATAAATTTTGGTTATATAATAATGCTGCTGATTTGTAAGTGAGTTTGTTCATTAATCTGACAGTTACATTTATCTGGACGTATATCGGATAGATTAGAACATCGCCAAAGTTTCTTCCAGCTGTACTTCTCTGCCAGGACGGACTACTGCTTTGTGTTAGAAACATAAACCTGACAGCAGGACTGCTGCTGGTTGACAGATCCTTGTGAAAAGGCCTCTACATTGCTCAAAGAGATACCAATGAGCATCAACGATGAACTTGTGTAAACTGAATATCACCGGGATAGAATCGGTTTAGCTGTAACTTGGAATGGTTTTGCTTTTGATCACAATGAGAAAAATCTCGTGCGACATACGATTCAGTGGAGTTCTTTCTTGCAAGTATTTTTACCTTTATGAATGAGAAGGTACTAAACACCAGGATTTAAAACTGAACTAAATATCATTCTATTAATCTCTTACTGAAAATAGGTATTTAGCACATGCAATTTGCAGAAAATTGGCAGCATTTCTTCTTCTTCTTCTTGTTCTTCTTCTTTTTTTGATTGATTTATTTATGGACGCTCTTTAACATCTCAGGTCATCAGTGTCCCATTTAATTCAGGGCGTGAAACGGCCGACAAAGTTTGCTCAGAGGCCTCTCTTTCAGGCTTGAGGTTCTTTTTCGTGCCGTAAATGTACAACACGATCCCACGGCTTTACCTCCCTTCCGAAGGAAGTTATACTTAGGATTTTTACGCCCGAAAAAATAGATCGGTCCTGGCCGCGTTCGAACCCGCGTTCTTGGGTGTAGGAGGCAAGTATGGTAACCACTACACCACCAGGACCGACATGGCAGCATTTCAATGGTGATGCGTACACATTTACGTGCGAATTTTAGAAACTTTAAAAAAATCTTGCTTATTTTGGAACTAAATGGCTTCTGACTCCTAATTCCGGTTAACATTTGCTTTCCATTTTTCTGCCTTGAGAAGTAATTAAATTTGAAAATTTTCAAAAATAAAATCTGCACGTTGCTTCAAATGTTTTCCTGTACTTTCCAATCTGTAGAATAACGGATATTATGGGGCATATGGAAATAATTATTTTAATGTTAATACGCAACGAACCTGGTTTCTTCCTCCATTTTATTGAGCTGACTCCGACAACCAGAGGAGATGTGACACACGTCTGGGTTGATTTCCGACTGATTCTTTCCTAGTTTCTCCATGCTTTCCTTGAGCAAGAACTTCAAACCACCATTCCGAATGCAATAAATAACTGCTCCCTTCTATAATGTTCAACAGACGCTGTTAAGCGAGGGTTGTTTTAAAATAACGAACGACTTCTAGTAAAGTTAAAGCAACAAACAAACAACAACCTAAACAATGGATAAGTCAGCATGCTGTCAATTATTCAAATACTGAAAACTCAGCATATCATTTAAGGTCACGGGATATATTATTTTAATATGGACAATTTGTATTGTTTTTTAAATATTTATATTTATTTGTTATTTCGTTATGTTGCATAACTTCTTGCTATGAACTACATCACAGCTTTTCATAATGAACAAAATGGGTGTTGATAAATATTCTCCTAGCTTTTCTATGAACGAAATAATTATCGTTAAATAGTAAGAATAATCCCTTCTTACTATTGCAAAACAATGACAAAATGAACAACAATTAAAAGAAAGCTTAGTGTTTGTTGTTTGTTTCAGATCGGCGACCAAATTCTGGAGGTCAACGGCCAGTCGTTCCTCGACGTGACGCACGATGAGGCCGTGAATCAGCTCAAGTTTCATAAGCGGATGACGCTGACGGTGCGCGACGTGGGTAAAGTCCCTCATTCGTGCACAGCGTACGACGATCTGCAACCCTGGGACTCGCCCACCGCCCACAGCCCTGGGTATGTGAAGCAAAACCTTTAAGACAGACTTTTTTCTTCAATTCCTGCATCAATGAGATTTACATCTGAAGATATTATAGGATGATTCCTTAGGTCCATATAACATGTTTCAAAGACGATACATTAAATTTAGAACAAGTATAAATGATAACATACGAGGACAATTTGAAAAGTAATTTCCGTTAATTATGTTACTTTATTTTTGTAAAATTTTATTATACATAAGTGAAAAGTACACCATTCAGTTTTTTTTCAACATAATTTCCATTTACATTCAGGCATTTGTCATCCGCTTCACAAATTTTGAAATCCCCTCTGCGCAGAACTCTTGTCTCCTATGATTGCAGCCATTTTGTGATTCTTTCCTTGAGATCTTCATCCGTTTTTTTAGTGTCAGACTGTAGGCATTACTAGTATTTGTTTACTGTTGTGTCTCGTTCCATGAACTCCATCAACAATAACTTTGCTTGTCCCAAAAATATGTTGCCCTTTGGCTTCTTGGTTGAATCATGATGGATGTTTCGCCGTTCATCTTGTAATTGACGACACCAACGTCGAACAATACTTTCACTGACAATATTCCCAAACACTGCAGTAAGCTCACAATGAATTACAGCTGCCATTTGTTTCTTTGTCCACAACCTTATCACTCCCGTACCTAACACTTAGCGAAAGCTTCTATAGCTGCATACATTTTACAAGTTTGGTGAAAGAAACAGTCCAATGCAATCTCACACTGACACAGGCAGAATCGTACTGAACCAAACTACAGAGCGAATCAAGAATAGCGAGCGCTACTTCCGCTCCCCTTCTCGCGAATGATGAAACCAGAACTTACTTTCCGAACATGCTAATATTTCAGACATCGCTGTCCAGATATCTAAACGCAACGCTGCGCATTTACAAAAGTCCTTACAGATCGCAACAACATCACGTTGAATGCTTGCATCACTTCTGGCGTTAGCAAACACTACTGAACAATAAGTCAGCTCACAGAGCTTGAGAACTTGCCGAAATGTTCCCATTTTCAAAAGAGGTATCAGAAAGATTTGGAATTTTCCTAAACTTATTTGCTAATTTTAATTGTTTGTTCTGCCGTTTAACTTCCTTGCCTGTTACATATATAAACCTCTTTGCTAGCGCTCGCACACTAACAAGAACGAAAAAATAAAAACACTCTGTTTGTTACAATGGCCTCCTTACACTACACTAGCCCATGTTCTAATACTATGAGTGTTATTTTTAAACGTTCCAACAAGTAGCTACAGCGCAATGAATGTAAGGACCGAACAGCGCATTTCTATCTAGCAGCAGACTAAATGGCATATTTAGCCACTCACCGTCACTAGGTCCCCCCCCCCCTCCTTTCTTGGTTGATTTGACTTGGTTTATTTACGGACGCTCTTTAACCTCTCAGGTCATCAGCGAGCGCCCATTCAATTCAGAGCGAGAAATAGTCAAGAAATTTTGCTCAGAGGCCTTTTTTTTTTTTTTTTTTTTTTTTTTTCCTCCCAGGCTTGAGGTTCTTTATCGTGCCGTAAATGTACGACACAGGACCCACGGCTTTAATTCCCTTCCGAAGGAAGTCATTCTTAAGATTTTACGCCCGAAAAAATCCATCAGTCCTGGCCGGGATCAAACCCACGATCTTGAGTCTCTCGTACCTCGTGGGGAATCTCAACAGATCCCGTGGCAGGTTGATCTAAGTTGCAGAACGTTTAAGCTGCTTTAATTATTATTGATTTTTGCTCATAAATTTACTAATAAACAAAGAAAGAAATACATTCATACTTTAACCTAGTACTTGCCAAGAAGTTTTGGTAAACCGAAATAGTATCCCTCGACGAGAAATCGACCAGTACTCTTAAAAAAGCGTGGATTGGTTTATAATTTAATTTGACTCCTGAAATATTCCACTACCTGATATAAATGAATTAGCTAATCTTAACTATGTCAGCTGGCTTTCGATTATCCACTAGTGTGAACGAGAAAATGAACACGCCAAGCAGATGATTGATGAAGAAGCTGATCATGAAGTCTGTTCCTGATGGTAGGGGCGCTTTCCATGTAACACTGACGATATAGTGAGCAGTGATTGATGAGACGAAGTGTTAAGGAACTAATAGGGAACAGCTGTATGTCTAGCGATAAACTAAAAGACAGACTGCTAGACTTTGCGACACGTATCGCATATTTTAAATGTTACAGTTTGTTTTTTCCTCTAAGGCTAAAGCATTCTTCCCATTTATTAGCATTTATCTGCAGTCGTTTGTGCATACTCTCATTACAAAATAAAAGATAGCATTATTATTACTGAAGCGATTTAGTCAATGTATGTTGTTATGTTGGCTCCACGTTGGGCGCCATATTACGAAGCGGTTTAATCGGCCCCAACAAGTAGAGCCTAATTACGAGATTGTTTCTTCGTGGCCCCACATTAGCACCAAATTATGAAGATGTTTAGTAGACTCCGGCTATGTGCCCCAGGTTGGTCACCAATTTTGAAGCGATCTGTTGTCCGCTCGTGTTAAGATGCCAATTTTGAAGTGGTTTTAATAGAATGATTATTGGTCGCTTCGGTGTTGTTGCCCGCGCTTCAATGACAACAATTTCTCAGGGTGAATTCTGCTATTTTGTTGACTCCTACTCAACAGGACTGGGAAAGGATATTAATAGTGTAAATAAGCACTCGATGCGACATAATGTATATTTATATTTTATTATGTCAAAAATCATTCGCGTCTTCTGCTGTTCCGTACGATAGACTGAGCTACGCTGATACAAACTTAGTTGCCGCGTGTGAAACTTACAGACGAGTGCCGCGGCGCATGAAACTAAAAATTGCCTAACTGATGTATCGGAACTGTGTATTGATAACTGCTTCTTGAGCGAGTATTAACTTAAAAACCGCCTAACTAATATACCAGAACTGCTGGTATCTGGCCGCGTGTAGATCTTATAATTGCGTACCTCAGTGACGTCGAACTTATAACTGTTGAGCTGCCAAATTGAGCCCAACTGAATGTCCCAGTCGAGCAAACGCTCCCTTATATATTAAGTTCATATCAAGTAATAGTTGGTTTTAACAATTGCCATGAGATCACATATTTTTATGGTGCATACCAATGCCACTAACTCTTGTTCTCGGTCGTTTTTGGAACACTTCCCGGGGGCAAAATGTCGTCTACCATTCTACGTAAATGCCCTTTGATCTTAACTTTGCCACCTCACTACAAATGGAGAAGAACGTTTTCCTCCCCACACTCTTGGACTTCTTGACTTTCTTTGGGGAATGTATAGTCTGAAAAGAGTCATACTGATTGATGAATGATGCCTGTTTCTGGGTTATATTAATAGTTATATTTCATCATCTGTTATGATTTCATAAAAACTCGAGAGTTGCCGTCCCACTCTGTCTTTGCACTCAGCGAGAAATTCTTCCTGACATCTCAAATAATTCTTGTACAACTCTTTCCCATCCCATTCATCATCCTTATAGGGTGGTCTTTGCAGCCACTGCTTCTCTCTTCGTCTTGCGCGAACCAACAGAAAACTGCTGTTAACAAAGAAGCAAATTACTCTAAAGCCTGTGTAAGTTTCTCTAGACACAGTTTGGGCCTATTTTAAAATCGTAATAAATGATTGGGCGGTAGCGGTGTACTTGCCCCATTCCCCTTTCGCGACACTGGATTACTGGCACAAGTGTAACCCATATTTGAGGCTGCCGGAGTAACAGCTGGAGGAAATTACGTTGATTTACAGACGGATATTTGGGCTACCACATGATATATATATATTGCTGTAAACAGTTTACTCGAGTCGGGAACATTTATGGGTCTTTCGTGCTGGATCAGTCCTTTGAACGCTTAGTGCTGCTATTCAAGATAAGATCTAAAGACTATTGGGTCAAGAAACTGCAAAGAGTCCTGATTTTTAGGTAAGGACAAATATACTACATTTGTAGTGTAAGGAGGGGTACATCAAATTGTAGGGTTCTTAAAGAGGTTGATATTTCTAACGAAAGTTTGAATTTAAAAATAAGAACAATTAAATACTGTTTAAGGATAAAGCGGAGGAATGAAGCCTTTCTTCGAGCAGTTTGTCTAAGGGAGCAAATAAGTGAAGGGTGGGATACAGGATGGGCGTCTAAAATAAGGAAAGGCTTAGACATTTTTGGATTGGTGTATATTTGGTTAAGAGAAAATAGTTAACGATATAGATAGGCAAAATGCTCAATGCGCAGAAAAAGTATCACTTAACCTGCAGGCTCAAATATATCCGATGTGGGGGAGGGGGGATTATTTAGATATCTGTGGCAGAGAAGAAATAAATAAGTGTTCTGGCATGTTTCAGGTTAGGAAGTTGGAAAGGAAACAAAACAGTTTCTTGAGGAAAGAATTTGTCCATTGTGCGGAGAAAGCCATACCTGAAGGTATATTTTGGCAGAATGCAGGGAAACGGAAATTTTAAGAAATGAGAATTTATCAACGCAATTTTTGAATGCCAATAGCAGTGTGAAAATAAAGGGCAACTATATTGAAAAGTGAAATATATTATTTGTCTTTATGATAGCTAGAAAATGGTGAGACTGGAAATTAATGTACCCACCCTCGTAGGTCCATCTCCGTCTCAAAGACCCATTTTACCTTTGAGTACTAAAGAAGGGGGGAAGGTCTTGAAGGGGAAAAAAGGAAAGAAAGAAAGAAACATTTATCATTCAATGTTACTACAAAATCAAATAACTATGCAAATAATTTTCTGGAATCACGTACGCTCATATTGTCGGCATGTGGGATGCTGATCGTGCTCAAAAAGTGATTAAAAAAGAAAACAGTACATTCGATACTGGTTTTCCAGCAGTTCCACAAGACGGAAAAGATGCCTGATGTAAATCTGGAAATTCAGAAAAGGTTGTGGTTAACGCTACAGATGGAATCCTCTACGTCTATTGTGAGACATGTGAACACACAAGTAGGGCATTTATTTGACATTGAGAAAATGATTCTACTGCGGAGAAACAAGAAACCATCCCGAAAAGAGAATTAAAAAAAAAACACTTTGCGTCTACAGAAACCCGCTACAGTCCGGACCAAGGGGCGATATGGGGTTGCTTGTCTGCTGCCGATACCCCGATGTCTTCAACAATTAACTCTGGGTACTGTTATTTTTAATAGCATTTAACGTCCTTTTTTATCATTGAGGTATTTAAGGCGATATCAGATGAAATAAGAAATTGCAAAGGGGATTTTTTCGGGAAGGCAACGTTCCAAGCATAACTTTAGAGTACCTCCCCGGCATTTCCGATTGATGAGGACTGAAGTAAACCTGTAAAAATATCAGTCGGGAAGAACAGTCCTGGCAGGAATCGATCTCGAGACCTTCCGTTCACAAGTGTGTGCCTTAACGACATTTATCATACGTGTCGGTCCTCTAGGGAATATGCAGATATCTTGATGGACTGTTTGTTACCGAATTTTCGGGTTTTACATCCTGCCGAAGATATGGAAGTAATCTTGCCAACCGTGACAGAGCGATAGGGTGCTCGCTAAATCACTGAATCTGAATGAATAAATTAGGAATCGTACTGTTAATGAGGAAAGAAACTAATTTATTTAGAAGTACCAAGAAGTATGCAATATTTATAATTATTTTTTCTCCTGAAAGATATAGAAAAACAGTCTTTAAATAATTTTCGAAGTTCCGAAAAGTGTAATAATATTCCATTATAAAAATATGCCAAGTCAAATAAAAGATATTGATTGGAGCAGGCTTTTGTAAACTCGAAAGCATTAATGTTCTCCGTTAGACGCTGTTTTCTTCATTTTTATGCAAGACGGTGTCGGACCTCCATTAGTGAACTGCTCGACAAAACTGCTCCATCTGCTCACTTCCCACCCCTCCCCCAATGTCGGCACCCCCTCCACTCCGAAAACATGAACAGCATCAGTGCAGAAACCTCAGTTTCTTGCTCGTGTGCTTGTTTATTACAATGAGATCACTAGTGTATTTAAATGTTTATTTATGGATGCTTATCCTTTTGGATGACCTTCTTGCTCTTTCATTGTAATTACAGTATTCGATTATGCAAGTGATAAACGTACTTATATGTTGTTAATTTTTACAATCTTACGCCCTTGTTAGTGTTCCATACGACGGAGGAAAGTAGATTTGACTTTTTATGACTTAGTTATTAGCTGAAATATAAATATGTAAGTAACTCCTATTATTAACGGATTTATATCTTTACCCAGGGGTCTCTCGTGTTGTGAGCTATTCCATACAAACATAAGAAATCATTGAAAAAGGGTTTCGATTACATTTATCTCGTAATCATGGGCATTAATGCATTACCCTCCAAACTTGGGTTCGCATTTCACAGCGGCGGGCTGTTTTCTTTTAATGCGAGGCTGAGGAGGACAATAATATGATAAAATCAAAAAATTTGAAATTTAAACTGCATATCAATCAGCGCTCTTAATTTGTTAGTTTCGTTTTTTTATTTTATAACAGACAAGGGGGAAGTAATATATTTAAGTTATTTGAATTTGTGACTAGATAAGTACGAATAGAATTTTAGCGAATTCCGAAGGAATGTAGTAGCTATTATGGTTTGAACCCATGTAACGATTTTTGAAAAGTTTCTCCATCTCTCCATCGATCCGATCTACTAAACGCTGAAAATGACAATGCAAATAGGATAAATATGTGTGTGGTACTTTTCTTAACGCTCTAGCGGTCGCAATTTTTTATTTTTCTCTTAGAAACTCGGTATACAACCATCAATTAATAATTCATCAAGTTCGTTCACAAACAAAACTGGATCATTGGGAATGGGGGTTTACTGGAGAAAAAAAATTGAAATAACTCTAGGGTCACAAGTTATTATTTTTTTCAACGAAAATCGGCATATTTCTTTCAAATAAGTTTATAAAAGTGTTATCCGAAAATCAGGGCAACCGGTCCATTAGGAAGGAGATATCTGAAAAAAATCTCTCTTAAAAATAATTTTAATTATTTTTAAACGAAACTCAGTGTACGCCATTGAAACAAAACAAGTAAAATAGTTTTTGAAATTCAGCGAAATTTAACTAGTTTTATCTGAAACCCAACACTTAAAAATAGTTCTAGAGGCATTAATTTTTGTTTTTTCGCAACATACTCTTAAAATAAAATAAATAAACAGTCCCTGAAAATAAGGGAAATCGGCCAATTAGGAGTGGGAATTTATCTGAAACCCAAAATTTAAAAATCGCTTTACCAGCACAAGTATTTTTTCTTCACAATAAAATTCGGTATATACCACTTACATAAAATAATAAAAATAGTTTCTGAAAATTAGGGAAATTAGACAATTAGGAGAATGGAGCATACTTAAAATTCGAAATTTAAAAAGCGCTCTTTATTTAATTTTCTGCATATTTTTTAAAATTAAAGAACATATTAATTCATCACATAACTGTATTTATAACGAAGCATTTATTTTAT
This sequence comes from Metallyticus violacea, assembly GCA_030762175.1. Classification (NCBI taxonomy): domain Eukaryota; kingdom Metazoa; phylum Arthropoda; class Insecta; order Mantodea; family Metallyticidae; genus Metallyticus; species Metallyticus violacea. The sequence goes on along the minus strand of CM060838.1, from coordinate 17,034,621 downwards.
TTTTAACAAAAGCTTTGTGGTGAAGATAAAAATCCTGAAATATTAATGTAAAATGTTTTTAAATATTATATTTGTATGTAAGAGCTGTGTAATAACTTTCAGTCAATGAAAATGCATGAAACTTTAGGATGTTTATTGTGAATTGTGTATATTTGCTTAGTACATTGTAATTGTTTTTAAATAATAACATGTTTTTGTTAAATCGCAATACTACTCTAAACTTTCTGTTAATTCGCTATTTTAGTGAATGAAAAGATATCAGGCTCAATTCAAAATATTTACATTTAAAATTGTTTAAAAATACCCGCACATGTCTACCAGTGGTCATACATTTCATTTAATTAATAGTATATCATTAACTTTTGTGATTTAATCTCAATAATGATAGTATTAATAATAATAATTCTAAAAATGTGGTTTCTGTTTTGTAATACTTATAGATTGCAAAAATTCTATTTTTTTCCTCCAATACAATATAGTAATACCTTAATATATTTAATTTCATTACTTAATAAGGTCATAATTTGGTTTTTATAACTTTTTTTAAAAAGTTACTCTAATAGGTAAGGAATTCCCTTATTTTTGCAGCTCCTGCGTGACAGACTTTTTAATGCTCTATTTTTTATTCTGGGCGTTGTAAATTACATTATTTACAGCAACTGTTCTCAAACTTTCATTTACTATGGTCCTTCTAAAAATATTTCTCACTAAAATTTCACTCAAAAGATTGAAAATCTTAAATTTTCATTCTGTGGGTTTTAAAGGTGTTCATCATTTATTTAGAAAATATAAAAATATAAACAAATGCAAAATCTTTTTTCTTTTTATTGTAATATATTGTTTCAGAGTAATAATAATTATAACATTAGTGCTACATTCAAAAGTGTATCAAACGCATAAATCATTAACATTAGAAATGGCTAACAATATACAATAGCACATCACTCATTAATTTTAATTCCAGCATTTCTTTTATAAATCTTCATATACGATTTTATAAAAAAATTATGTATTGTGACTAATGATTCTACGCTTTCTAAACAGTAGGTATCGACGGTGTTATGGAAACAATACAAAGAGCTACTGGATGGTAAAAAGGAGGAATGGAACCGCAAATTAGTGGAAGAGCTTACAGAGGCAGCGTCCCGCAGGCAGGAAGCTAATGTTTGGAGGATATTGAAAAGGGTGAAGAAGGGATCTTATATTCATAACTGCATAACTCCGAAGCGTGGAGAAACCCTTTTTAAGAATTATTCGGGGAGGAGGAACTGGTAGGAGATGATGCAACTATTATAAACACCAAAATTGAAATTATGGATAGGGACATTATGATAGGAGAAGTAATTGAGGCAATAAAAAGCTTATATAACAACAAAGCACCTGGGCTGGACGGACTGCCGTCAGAACTATTTTAAGAGGGTTTAAGAATTGAACAATTTATAGGTATGACGAAGATAATAGAAGACATTTTCAATGGAGGGATTTATCCTTAGGAATGGACAGCGGCAATTGTGTGTCCAATCCTTAAAAAAGGAAACCCAAAATACCGCATAATTATAGAGCTGGCACTTCTTCCAGTAATGGGAAAAATATATTATAACATTTATATTTTAGAATGGGTAATAGAATACAACGAACTCTTAAAAACTAATCGGGGTTCAGGGAATGATACACTACGGTAGACATTTTTTAGACACACACTGAGAGTGAAACAAACATAGAAAAAGAGAGGAAAACTGCATTGTGCCTTCATAGATGTTTGGAAACCTTTTGATTCCGTGGAACGGCAGGCACTATGGAGTAAATTATGGGTGTTGAAAAGGATGCTCCTCAGCTGCAATACATTGCCAGCATTTGCGTAGGAAATTCCTGAATTTCATCTAACTTTTCTTCCATAAGAACACCTTTCCTATCATTGAGAGATCCTTTCTCTCAAACCTTTTAACAAGCTGACGAACATTTTCTCTGTGTGAAATCGTAGACAGGAAATTTTCTGGTGAATTGCCTTGTCACTTCTCAGTAGGAATCCGTTGCACATATGAATCGTACATAAACCCCGTTCTGCAAGACTACATTTATATAGGGGCGTAACTGACACAGAACTATTTGCAACAATTTACACAAGGTGAAAATATCAGTAACACACGAACGCACAAGTAGTCGCTAACAAAATCCCTTTATACTAACTACAAGCTGTTATCTACATGTGTGATCCGTCCTTGACGACTGGCTTCTCCTAGTACATAGCGACACTCTGCCGGCCCGTAACTCAAATAACCGGACTGTACTTCTCACTATCTCAAGCTCCACAGAGTGTGTTAAATACTTTCAGATTTTAAGATATTTTGAATTGCAACTAATATTACAATAATTAGGGAATTATAGACAAAAAAGGGTAGTGCATCTAAAAAGAATGACAGAACATAAAATGCCAAAAACTATGTTGACGTAAAAAAATATGCATGGAAAGTGTGAAGTTGGAAAAGATAGGATTTTAAGACTCTGACGTAATTATTACTGCTGTAATTTCATATCAGCCAGTAACTTAATTGTTTGCGAAATTGAGTTTCGTTTACTAGCTCTGTTTTAATGGATACAAATATACACATTGCAGTATTCCATATTTGGCATTATCTGGCGAGGTGAAACGTTAACAGATCGCACATTACGAATTCCGGTGCAGGATTTTACGTTTATACCTTAATGATGTTGCATCTCTAGTAACAATAAGGCGTGTGTTTTAAGCATAGTGGTACGCTAGGCAATTTTGTAAATTTTAAATCAATCATAGCTTTAAATATAACTGAAATTGGATAGCAGGTAATGGGTTATAGCCTTGCCTGAAAATTATTAACTCAATACTTAAATTTCCAGTTTTCATTTTCACTGCATATAAAACTTTTTTGTCTCTGTTTATGCCCATAGATGAAACACTGTCTACAAATGTTTTAACAGGTTCTCAACAATATATTGGTTTATGTTGAGAGGTGTTGTATAATTAATTTCTGTTTTTATAGTCGGGGAGGATCGCGGAAACCACCTCGGTCGCCGGCACTGCAGATGGTAGAGGAAAAAGCTCGAGTTGTACTGAAGAAGAGCGAGTTTACCACCTTGGCCTATTATCAAGAGGAATACGCTAACAGACAAATGACCATCGAGGCCTTTGTTGCTGTGCTCCTGGAACTTCTAAACACGCCAGAGAAGGTAAAACGTTTTACTGCTCTTTGCGCTTTATCTGTTTTCAGTTTTGTAGCTGAGGAAGGAAATCAAATGGCATACTTTTCCAATACTGCTTTAAATACTTGATATCTGTAAAACATTTATATATTGCGCCAGTGTTTGAAGTTGGTGAACAGGGCAGTCATCTATGGCATGCGGGGTCGGAGGAGTATATCAAATTGTGGTGTTCTTAAAGAGTTTGGTATTTCTAACGACAGTATGAGTTTAAAAATAAGAACAATTAATTACTGGTTAAGAATAATACGGAGGAATCAAGCTCTTCTTCGAACAGTTTGTCTAAGGGAGTAAATAAGGGAAGGGTGCGATACGGGATGGGCATCAATAATAAGGAAAGGCTTAGACAAAATTGGACTGTTGTGTATTTGGTTAAGGGAAGAGGACATTACGCGAAATAGTTAACAGACATTTGAGAGATATAAATAGGCAAAATATTAGTCTCAGTGCGCTATTAAATATTACTGAAACACAGTCTCTTTCTTGTTTATAAAATGAATTGTTTCTCTATTTGAAACGTTAACAGCTATGTCCTCTTCTAAACAATCAAAATAACTTAATTTTAAGGAAACATGTTTCACTGTTGCTAGTGTGTATATTTATTAAGAATTAAGAGGTAGAAATAACCAAGAATATGTGAAATGAAACAGTAAGGTGAATATTAAAATAAATATTGATTAAACATTTACTATTAAATATTACAATAATTTATAACTGCATAAATAAAACAGAAAAGCAAATTGAAGCTAAATTAATATGCAGACGAGTGTTGTAATGCATAACTGGGGTGAGTGTTTGTGCTTCATCAACCCAGTCACTTGTCCATGTATATAACTTAGGATAGCGCTAACCAGTTCATGCTCTGTGTGCAACAGCACTGTGTTATTCATCAACAGTATGGAAGAAGTGCTCAGAGCTGCCAAACTGCCTGTCGATTGGTAGCGTGACTTCGCGCTAATAATAAATAGAATTACTAACATTCTACTAGGGTTCTTGGAGTCATCATAAAACGCAACTCATTCATTATTCCCAATTGTTTATTTTAGTCCGCTATATTAATAGAGTTATATTTATTTGTTGAATATGAAGAAAAGTCAACATTTTCTGTTTGTCGCAAAGTTCTAACATATATGAGAAAGTTCAACATAAAACCTTAATTCTGAATACTATAAAATTGTTTTAATAAACAAATTCAATTAATTATACAATCTTTAAATCGTTTTATTTACCATGCAAAGAATTATGCGTGCTATGATGATTTCCATTAGGCAGAGAAGGTTGAAAAGCTGAAACACAGTTTTCTTACTTCAATTGTTGCGGAGGTTGTACAGGTTGATGCTAATATATAGTAAGAGACATTTCTTAGTTATAATATTTTGCTCAAAAGATTACATTTTCAGTACATGCAAGAGTTGTCGGTCCTGATGATGTGCGTAACATCCTAAGTATGACTTCCTTCGGAAGGGAAGTAAAGCCGTGGGTCCCGTATCGTAGATTTACGGCATGTAAAAGAACCTCAAGCCTGAAATAAGAGGCCTCTGAGCAAAATTTATCGGCCGTTTCACGCCCTGAATTGAATGGGACGCTAATAACCTGAGATGTAAAAGAGTGTCCGTGAATAAACCAAATGAAAAATAAAATTGTTCGAAAGTACCTGAAACTGTATCATGAAGCTCGTTTCAATGGCAACGGATTGAAAATGATGAGGCATCTTAAACAAATTGCTGTTTACGGACGAAGCTGTTTTTCATCTCAGTAGGACAGTAAACACTCACTACTTATTTGGGCAAGGGAAAATCCACCTGTCTCCTACTAGCTTTAAAAATAAAGTCCAAAAGTTAACGTGTGAAGTGAGCTGCAATAAAGTGTATGGGCCATTGTTCTTTGCAGAAAAAACAGTACGCTATTTGGAGTGTTGCAGTTGTTTCTGTTGCCACAACTGGAGGAAGAAAACACATTAACATTGAATTCCAGCAAGATGGTGCATTCCCTCGCTGGGCATGGGGGGGTTCGTCATTTTTTATGTGATCTGGTCGTGATGAATCAATTTCTTGGTCCCCAAACTCCCCAGATTTAACTCGTCCTGACTTCTTCCTTTGGGGTTTTGTTACATACACTGTATATACAGAAATCCAGGAACATTGATGATCTAAAATAAAAACTTACTTAAGCTTTCCACAAAAACATACCTCTGATGTTATATTGGACATGAACTGAATTGCATTACCGTTATGAGTTATGTAAATTGCGCAATTTACATGTGTGTAGCATTCTGGGAAATTTCAATACTGTAAACATCAAGTTTCAAAATATAAAGTATTACCGTATTTCCATTTTATCCATACTCAAACGGATCAGACCATGTATTTATATTTTTGAGTGCCTAAATGCATTTATTAGCTGCAAATTATTATTGGTGTTAATAAATCTATTATCACTATTAAGCCTGTTATTATTACTACTACCGAACAGATCGATTATAGTGCCTCTTATTTGTATCAGCCTGTTTTTCAGAGAGAACCTCCTGCCTGCCAGTTACGAAATCTTATAGCAAAAATAGACTTCTTGAATTATATCGGAAATTTTCTCAGTAACGTTCCCTTGAGTTTCATAGATGTGCTCCTAGAATCCTAGTTATATTTGATTCCACTTATTTCAACAAACATTTCTCTTATGCTATGAACAGAATTTAGGGAATAGAAAGAAATCAAATTGGTGATATAAATTTCGAAACTGCTCTTAGAATTAGCAGCGCTTAGTTGATTCACCAGATCTGCTAGAAGTGCAATGCACTGATGGTAGAAATATCAATCAGTAAACTTAAGTGTGAATTATAACATTATAAATACATTTGTACAAGTGACAGTACTATTCAATAGTTTGTAAATAGTATGTAATATATATTAGGACTAAATTGCTTTGTATATCCATGTTACTATATTGCATTATGATAATATACGGTTAATACCATTAGAAACACTCTTCAAACCAAGACCAATCAACCGCCACGGGTGGCTGAGGTCGTTAAGGCACGTACTCGTGAGCGGGAGGTCTGCGGTTCGAATCCCGCCAGGACCGTCCTCCCTAACTGGGTTTTTTTTTCAGGTTTTCCTCAGTCTTCATAACTGGCAAATGCCGGGGAGGTACCTAAACTTAGGCCTGGAACGCTTCCTTCCTTAAAAAAAATCCTTTTCCAATATTTAATTTCATGTATCATCAGTGTCCACCGCCTGTGGTGCCTCAGTAGTGAAAACGGGCTTTAAACAATACTCAAAAAAAAAAAAGACCAATCAAATTCATAAAACGATCCCTCAAAATTTGAACTGTAAATCTATATATCCAGCAGCAGTAGCTAGTCGCCTGTGAATGGACTTCTACATAAGACATGTCTGCAACGCGTAAAGATTACTCTAGTTCAAGAAACTAACGAAGGATGCTTTGAGAAAACTCAGTAAGGAGGGGAATGAAGAAGGAGAAGCGTGCACGTTGGCGAGACGGAAGGATCGAAGAAATTCGGGAGGAAGAATAGTTCGGGAATATGGCAGGTGATCAAAAGCTAAAGGGGTAGACGGCATACACGTAATGAACTTTCACCGGAACAATAGACGGCACACTTCCGTTAAGTGCTGGGCGTAGGTGTTGAGGGAGCGAACAACACTCTGAAGAGGGAATGAGGGTGGAATGGCTAAGGTGCTCTATGGTGGATGCAGATACTTTGGCACGGGTTATTATGCAGGCAATTAAAAGCTTAAAATGTGATAAACTCCTGCATGGGATAGATTACCACTGAAAGAACTTAAAACTGCAGTGGCGTTAGTAAGTTTGATTTGGTGATGCTCCAAACCTTAATAAATAGTTTAATTAAAGGAACTGCCGCCTGTTAGGGTAAGGAAATCATTCATTCCATTTATAAAGGGAATGAAAATATGGGAGCTTCGGACAATTATGGGGAGGGGTCAATTTGTTATCGAATATGCTAAAATATGTACTGTAGAGTACTGTGTAGCAGAATAAAAGCATGGGAGACCGAATCTGGAAATTAAAAAAATCAACTTTGTTTCCGCGAATGACATGACGGCAGACGGCGCATTTATTCTAGACACCTTGAAAGTGAAGCAAGTGTCAATCAAAAGAGAAAAACTGCATTGCACTTTTATTGTTTTTAAGAAGACCTTCGATTCCATCGATCGTCAGGCACTATGGTTTATAAAGCGGATAAAGGGATTATTGGGGAAAATTATTCGAGCTCTACATGCGATATATAAACACTTGAAATTTTGCATTAAGTACAAGAAAAGAATGTGGGAGAGTTTCGTAAGCGAGAAGGGAATTAGGCAAAGATGCATTTTATCACTCTTTAATCTTTATATGGATGATATTATTGACGCTATGTTAATATGGAGGCACAGTAGTAGGCAGTATGCAGGTGCCAGTGCTAAAGTATGCGAATAATGCGGCGATTAACTGCCTACAAAGAAGAAAAGACGGACTATGGACCTATTACAAAGAATGGTTACTCACCGTTAATGTGAATCAGACATAAACAATTACTTTCAAAAACGGATCGGTTAGCATTTGGACAAGAAATGGACGTACGCGGGACAGATGAAGACTTTCGAAAACCTGGGTACTACTTTTACGACAAACGGAAGGTGGAAGCGCATATTAACATGACAAAGCAACAAGTACTATTGAATACAGCAGAAATTCTCCTGTTGCATAGCAGAATCCCATATACGCCTGTAGGTTTACTAGAAATTCGCCAAAGGGGTTCTAGTAAGATCTATAATGACATATGGGGCAAAGATTAGGGGATGGGAACATACTGCGGACTAGTTTTAGTGAGGACATGCTTTCTGAAAGGAATTCTGGGATGGAGAGAGGCACAGTGCAGAATTTAGAGGGAGATCGAGGTTTACAGAGAGACCACAGAATATATAAGCAGAGTAATGATATACTGGGTTTGAATTATTCATGTGAGCCACTCTTAAATTAGGATATTGTGCCACCATAAACATCTAGGAATAGGAAGGAACAGAACATAGACATCCAAATTAAGAAACGGACTGGTAACAACAAGACTGGGCTCCATTTTGATGGTGGGTCAGGGGAATAGAAAGAGTGCATGAAGGAAGATTAGGAAGCACTTGAGGGATATGGATAAGCCACAGACAATTGCTCAATGCAGAGAGATGATTTCGCTGTAAGTGCGATCAAGGGTAAAATATAAATGGAAGATGCAGTAGTACACCAAAACAAGGGCCAAACTCACTAAGACAGGGACATAATGGGTGATTAAAATTATCGATCATTATAAGCGAAAAATTTGTCCAATCTGTGAGGAGGAGAAATCATGGACACATACTGCCTGAATGTAAAGGTACGAAAGAATGGACGGAAAAGTATCTGCCATCTTCTTTACAGGATCGAACAGATGGGGTTGATTATGCTGATTTTAGTTCCGTGTAAGACGCTCGCAATGTTGGCGGCTTATGCGATAGCCTTACCATTTCCATTGATCGATTTTCAACTTAATCTCCGTCTAGATCATATGTTGTATGAGGAACAATATGAAGTTTGCCTGCCCTGTAGTCTGAGATGAATTAAATGACTTAATTATTTGTATTTAACACTCCCTAAGCAAACCCAATGTTTAGTCAAATTAATAATAGTAATAATTTTTACGCTAAAATGGTGTTTAATGCCCGTTTTTACTACTGAGGCACCCCAGGCGGTGGACACTGGTCAGACATGAGATGAAATGATATATTGGGAAAGTATTTATTTTTTAAGGAAGTAAACGTTCCAGGCCTAGGTTTAGGGTCCTCCCCGGCATTTGCCATTTATGGGGACTGAGGAAAACCTGGAAAAAATCTCAGTCATAGAGGACGGTACTAGCGAACCCCAGACCTTCCACTCCGCGCCTTAATGACCTCAGCCACCCGTGGCGATTTTACGCTAAAAAGTTCCTTATTTTTATCTAGTTAAGATGTTAGAAAGCAGTAATTTCAACACTGGGGGGGGGTGTAGATTGTTTATTCTGTAGTTGTAGCGGTGTATTCCATATATGGATTATACAGAATTAAAGAGATATTTTTTCACATTTCATCCATGTAATATGCATAATATCCTCCATTAAGTACATTAATATCTTTCTTTCGGCCCCTCTTTTCTCTAACCCCCTCTATCTCCATTTGTGATGTTCATTAAAATTGAGTTTATATACTAAAAAAAGAAAAGATTGGATTTTGTGCACATATTGATGTTCTGTAAGGGTTTGGTTTTGCTTATACATTTTGCACTTCTGTTACAGTACACGTTGTTAACGGAATTAAGGGAAGTGGTGCTGCCCGAGGATCGAGCCCGATTTGATGAACTGGTGTACAGACGGGAAGCGGAAGGACAGCGATGTCGGGAGTTCAGGGACATGCTAGATCAGCGGGAGCAGGCCTCCCGGGTGAGTAACGGAAACCGCTACACATCCTGCATCTATATTCATGTCGCATTAGTAGTGCTCGCAGGAACGAGCAAAAATGCCCATCTCATAATTCATCACAGAAGAGCTTAATTCCCTTGATTCATTATGCGGTAGAATGTGATTACATATCTGCAGCTACACTACGGAATTGGATGTCAAACTGCTCTCAAATATATCGTATGTTATCATTACAGCTGGGACACAGTGCATCCCATACTGGAGGTTTTCTCTACCTATTGTTACAGATGAAGGTCAACTCAGGTGAAAACGCTTGTATTAATATCATTCCACTCTAAAGGTTAATGTCGGTACAAAAGACCACTCAGAATTTTGCAAAAACAGCGTTACTTAAAGGGACTTTATTGTGACAATTTACAAATATTCACAAATAATTATAACTGTAGCACGGGCCTTACGGCCGTACATGCTGATACCGTCCGTTAACAATCAAAGATATTGTGCTCAAGAGCGTCAAAATGTTCTTGGATTACTTTCTTCTCTATTCACACAAACATATTCATGCATTTACTATGAATGGTTTCATGTACATATATACACACAGATGTAGAACGCTTATCCCTAAGCTCCCCTCCCGCTACTCACCCTCCTTTCCCACCTCCTCTCTGTTCTCTATAGACATTAGCGTTCTTTGTTCGGGTCTTCGACAGAAATATTCCTGGTTTGAGTATGTGGCTGTCATTCGCCAACACTTCCAGGCAGGCGCTCAAACTTCAGAATTTCTAATGCTTATTTCTTAAAAGCGCTGTTTCCCCGCATTCTGCCCGAATATGTCTCCGCACAGCGGGAACATTCTTTTCCCGGAAACATAAATTATTTTATTTCCTTTCCTATCTAAGTCATACAAGAGCACTTCTTTCTTCCTTCTCATAGATATCTAAATAATCCTATTCCCCCACACATTCCCTATTTTAGCCTGCAAGGTTAAACAGACCTTTTCTTCACGTTGTGCCTCAGTATTTTGTCTACCTCAAACGTCTGTCAACTACCTTCATAGTTATTGCGCTTAATGTTCTATCTCATAAACTAAAGACACCCCAGTCATATCTGTTCTAAGTCTTTCCTTACTTTTGATACCCAACATGTACCCAGTGCTTCCTTTATTTGTTCCCTCGGACATGCTGCTAGAAGAAGTGCTTGATCCTCGTATTATTGTTAGACAACATTTAATTTTTCTTATTTTTAAACAAACATAAAGACCTTTCTATACTCTACTTGGAGTGTTCAAGAAAACACTGATTTATAATTACAAACACATTGATTATACTAAGAACCTCACTGCTACGTGAGAGACCAACACACATCTTGTTATTGGATTCACGGCCCCCTCACATACAAAAGTAATCAAGCAAGCCCAACGTGAATACAAAAGTTTATTTATTAGAACCATGGTTTTTATAACATTAACATTAAGAACAACTCTGTACACTAATGGACATTCACATTGAAAATCTTAATATTAATATAAGGGCGCGAACATATAGCTAAACATAAGAAATACATGGATTTGTATAGTGAAAGTTACCGAAACTTGCGCTACCATAAAGACCATAACTGTAAACAGTTCATGCAAAAATAAACAACATCAAAGGTATCTGTATTAATTTATCTCAAAACGTTTCTTGTTAATTTCTACAGGCGTCCTCTGATAATGCCTTATTAATGCGTCTTCCGATAGTGTTTTTGTTTTCTGATGATACCCTAATTAAAATCCTTGGCTTTTGCAAGCTACTATGTTCATTTTTGTATTCATGTCTTGCGTTTAGATTAACGTAAATAATAGTAAATATCTGCTTTAGAGAGCATTAGCGCAAGCCTTTGTGTTAATGTGCGTTTGCGTTCAATTTTCACTGCGAATGGGCCATAACCAAGGCCCGGATGTTGAGTATTGTGTCATCTTCTATATTAAATGTCATAGTTATTCCAGTATATGCATACATTCTGAACGTTAATTTGTGAATCTATAATGAGCATTTTAATGTTTTTTACTAGCCATTTTCCAACATTTTTCTATTTTCGGTCAAAGTTTACAATTTTGGTGATTTATTGGTCATTTTTTTATGTATTAGCAATATACTGGTTTAATATTATTGTGCAAGATTTGTGGAATTAAAATGGCAGCACAGAAGAGATTCACATACAGCATATCAAACGCGATAAACGCATACGTGCTCTTTAGAATGGGGCCAAAAAGAAAGCAGCACAATTAGTGTTAACACAAGCTGCAGCAAGCAGCGGGAAATCTTCAGTATTTTTAAAGAACTGTGTGACGTTCTAGTTTTAGTGAACATACCTCTATGCAAACTAAGAAATGCTAAACTAAGGGGCTTCTGCATCACACTGGCCAATCAATTCCCAGTGAGGTGATTTTATGATGTCATGAGGACATCTTAAGTAGAATTAGACAAACGATAGAAGCTAACAAGTTTTTTTTTCTCTATTGATGAAACTAACTATGAGTACATTGAAGGTCCTTACCCATATTATTGTGGGGGCTATAGAAATCAACAGCCCGCCTGACCACCGAGGTTTCGGAAGCAGTTAACCTTTCAACAATTTGTCAACTATTCGATTGTTTCATGCATATACTTTGGCCAGAGGGAACCAGACATGACAAAGTCCTGATGTTTGTCACCGATGTAGCAAAGTAATTGTAAAGTTGCTATTAAAGACTTTTGTGCAAAGACGATGCCTTGCGCACACTATGCATAAAATCGCTGAAGAAGTTTGCACCCACTTTCGTAAGCGACAAGTTTGGGTCTCAAACGAGGAAAATCTTGATTTAAGTTCCATCAAGAAGAGAGGTCATCAGGTTTTCTGTCTCCGAAACCCATCATCATGTGGCAGGGCTCCTAGGTCAGTACTGTTGTGTACTACTGCAACAACTGCTGTGAAATCTGAAAACGTTAATAACTTAGTCGTAAAAACATGTGTTTTAATAGTAAGGATAATTGCAATTAGGACTTTTTAATGCCAATCAACTGTTATAATTAACTAAAACTCTAGGATGTTCATTCACAAGTCATCCAGGAACTGTTTTCCGACTGTAAAATGAAGAGGGAGCCGACATGCTTAAAAGAAAAGTTCGACTTTCTACCCTCTACAATTGCAAAACTTCAAAACATTATATTTCGAAGGAGAACTGACGTCTAATGACTTTAAATACTCTCCAATTGTAAGGACATTTGATGAAAGGGTCTTTTAAAATCTTTGAGAATCTGCACATGTACACTAATTTATGGCAATGTAGTATAAAATAGTTACATTTTACAGTATAGTTTATCAGTTCCTTTTTGTTTACTGTGAGTGAATGTAAGACATATGCTTTTAAAATGGTTAGTAACTTCCGTGTAATAATGTAAATTATACACTCTAACCTATGTTACTTTGCATGGAATTTCAAAAAAATTAAGTTATTTATTATAATTTAACTAAATTTTAAATACAATTTTAAGGAATTTTTAGATCATTAACATCCGGGCCCTCGTGATTACGCTTTTCCAGGCTTTACTTTTTCGTGTAATGGAGTCTTCAAAACATCAGAGCATCGGAGAGCTCTTGACTGTCGAGTAACAGAGCCTGTTATTGTAGCTGATATTTGCGACAACTTTTCATTGTGACCATTTATTTCTTATTTTCACAAAATATCTGTGTCCTTTGATTAATGTTGAGCTTCCTAAGCAAATATATACCGACGTTAACCTTTAGAATGAAATGATTATACCCACTCCCCGTCTTTTAGGTACTGTGTGCTAACTCGCGACCATGTTCCTTTGATAATTTGTTTAGAGAAATCTTGTGACAGATTTTATTCAACACCGGGATTATGTTAATAACAAGTCTTTAGCTATTTAATTACTGTATGAACATCTACTATTGTTGCACCAAGCTTAGAAATTTTATTCTCCCATCAGGTTTATAGACCCAACGTATAGTCAACTTTAAATAGAGATATCTGTTGTATCACAGAAGAAAATATAGCTTGTATTTCACAGTGATACCCGTTGCCACTGATACATTTACATCGTCAATTAAAACATGTAAGTCTAGAAGAATCAAATACAACTTTAAATGCATAAACGAATAACATTTTACAAATAGCTCACTTCTCGTTTGTACCTCACATCAGGCAGCTGTGCCTCCTGTCTTAAAAGATCAGTAAGTAACACAAAAATATTAAAACTGTGATTACATTACTAATAATATGAATGTCTATTTTTTCCTCTCCACTATAAATGCTATGCAATACAAGAAATTTAAAATTTTCCGTTCTAAACGTGTAAATCACTGGTATTTGACAGCCTTCTGTTACGTCGTGAGGCATGGCGTGTAAAAGTAGCGGAATTTCGTATTCGCTCATCATTTTATTGCTTTTGTTTTATTCCTGTAACAGCGGAAAGGCGGTGTGGTGGTTGGCAGCGGACCGGATAGCAACCACGCCTTACTGCTGTCCAACATTCACGATATGCCAGGCCCGGTAAGTACCATTATGTATATATAACACTATACATAATATTATGTTCTTGCTCGCTGAATTGCTAAAGTATCCTCTCTTTTTTACTTTCTCCTATTATCTGCTTTTCTCTGTCTCCGCTCTTTCTTCTCTTCTTTCTCTTAATTATTCAGTAACATTCACACTACACTCACCGCATACAGCCACCCACACTCAGCAATAAACACAAACTCTCACAACAGCAGAACCAGAGGTTATGCAGTTTCATGGAAACGGGATTATAGAAATCAATAAACGCAACTCCTGTTAGCAATGTTACAAATTTCTCTATTTATCTGCAGTAAATTATAAAAATGGAACGTTGGCGATATTGAATAATAACAGAATCTTCAATTTCTTTCAGGAATGACTTCAATATATTTTGTATTGGTTATTAGAAATATAAACAGACTACTTTGATTATCAGTCTCTACCTGCACTTTCAATTAAATCTTAACTAGTCTTTTAATTAATGCTTCTGTATACTAATTGTCGTCTTCTGTTTATAGCATGATTTATATATAAATAAATATAAAATACATAAAGCACGAAAATGAAAGATTTCAATTAACATAAATATTTTATGCTTATCTGTAATTATTCGTAACATTTTGTAATAACATTCTTGACTTTTTATGAAAGGCCTTAGAAGTTTATTGACCATTTTGTTTATTGCTTCAAAACGTTGGTTTCTGACAAACAATACCTTCCATAAGAAGCACTGTAATAAAAAAAAAAACTATTTGAAAGTGCCTTACAGCTTCGAAAGTTATGTGTGTATAAATTATATTGTGATTCTTTCCAGTTCAGAATTTTCCATTATTTAATATTTGTTCTTGAATAATATTTGACTTATAGTTCTTGCTGTTAAAGTAGCAGATTAACAATTGTATGCTCTGTTGTATTTAATGCCATAGTTACTTATCGTACACTTCGGTGATACAAAATTTAATTAAGACGTTCTGTAAGTGGTTTTTTTAATTTAAAAAAACATATATAATAATTTACAAAATTTAAATCAAATGAAATACCGTACAATTTATTTCCCTGCACTACTCTAGTATACGGCTATACTAGCTGGAAGTTTACTTTTAGAATTCAATTTCGATTATGGTGCATTTATCTTATAAGTAAAGATTTACGGAGTGTTTTAAATGTGTTTGTATTTTAATTGTGATATATATTTAAATTTATACCTGCTTAGGGAATTTATTTTTAAGATAAAGATTTGCTACATATAAACTTTTCATCAGCGAAATGTTTAGCTATATCCTTATCTTCCCATTAGATGAGGACTTATATTGAAACCAAATTCTGAACTTTTTATGACTTGTACTGCAATGAGAGTTTATAAAAATCCAAAATTAATTCTTAAAAGTATGCTTGAATTAAATGACATTTGAAATGTTTTCCAAATAATTCTATGAATGGGTGATTGATAAAACGCACATTATATCACTGAAGCTAACACTAAAGTTAACATGGTTCTAGTTTTTATATTTTAATTTAGCATAACATCAACAAATATTGGCTATCCTAACCATCCTTGAGCAGGCTGATGATACAATCGACAGAAACTTTATGAAACGCACTCTAATCTTTCTTAAACATTCCCAGATAGCTTTCCAAAGCTGGTCGTTCTCCTGCAGCCTGCATTCAAGATCCCTCAGTGCCTGAAATCGTTGTCTAAGTGGCCTGCAGTAGAGTGCCTACTAAATATATGCATTTTAATACAATATACATTACTTTCATATTAATTCATTTTAGCAAAAAACAGTATACCTTACAGAAAACTATTATTCTTCCCACACACTATGTGCATATAACAATACATTATGATCCCTTTTCCATGACATACAACTGGTTATCTCTGGAGTTCTGCCAGTCGCGTATAAATCCCATCCAAATCCTCACCCATCACCATTTCCAGGATTTGCAAGCTTTCGATGTTGTAACAAAAAATCTGGGTGTTGTCACCTGTTTGTTATTGCAATGTTTTATCACTGTTTCTTTTCACGGCTAGTCGAACCGGTAGCAAAACGTTGGCGATCTTTTAATGGCTAGGATTACATCTTTAAGCTGCTCATAAGTTTAAGCAAAAATAAATCTGCCTACCTCTAATGCTTTAGTTCATATGTTATTCATACAACTCGTAATGTTTTAGATGCAAAGGGCAGTAGGAACATCACTACATTCATCATATGAAATAAACACTTCCTTAACTTAAAGAATGTCTTCACCTTACATGTACATAATCAAACACAATTTGTGTTTTGATATATTTGAAAATAACTCATACTATATGTAACAAATTGTATTGTTTTACATTTCATTATTGAAATAAATTGGAAAAATACATTGATGCGTTTTAAAGTATTTTGATAATGAGCTTATTATAAGTTTCTTTGCTTTTTCGTTGTATTTGACATTAACTTCCCCTGAGGACACTGCATAGTTCCAGCACAGATATGACAGAGAAGTTGCCGAAATTTTAGGTGTAGGGCTTGAACATATGTTATGCAAAGTAAATGTTTTAGTGAACGTTACTTTGTACAGTATACACCACATATATTTACACCCTTCTGGAAGCTTATAAATTATAGCAGTGAACACAAAGTGATTCAGAGCTCAGTATTGTGAAGTTCATGCATCCAAGGTCAGACAAAAACACGTACTCAGCCATCCAACAGCTGATTTGGCTGCACCTTATTTCGCAGCGTATTACATCAACTAGGTTAGGATATATTGTTCTCAGGAGGCTAATGTAATTCAAATCGATATAGCTTTTGATTAAAAGGAGTGAACGTATATAAATATCCAATAATATCTCATAAATTAAATGCAGCTTTAAAAATAAACAAAATTACAAATATGCAATAAATGATAAAGTCTACATAAACAGAAAAGAAAAATTGCCTACTTGAATTACTGAAATGCATATTTATATTTTCTTGTGGGTAACCTTCCTTTCCTTCATGTGCCTTATGGCACACAAATCTGCCTGGAAAACTGTTTCCATGGCTGAAGCTTAATTTGATATTAGTCTGTCTCAGTCATGTCTACTCCAGACGATGTTCCTATGTGAAAAATAGTTCCATCTTCCATTGATTACAATGTGAATGTTCAACAGTGACTCTCTAAAACATCGATTCCTTGTTTGTTACACCAAATAGCCTAGAAAATAACAGGATATAATTTTCTACGGAGGAGGATTTTTTTCATCACGGCCGCTGAGGGGACACCTCCGGGAGAAAGGGATGAGATGGTAACACACCGGACGAAGGCTGTGTCCCTAACACAGTAAGTGACCCCCTCCGAATGTCCCATATTAGGATTCCGTAAGGTCGTTCCCTGGGTAAGGCTTTTCCGGAGTTTTTCCTTACTCTGAAAAGGGGAATGCCTTTAAGCGTTGCGAGCCCCGGGCTCATAAACGCATTCATTTAATCATCTCTTTGTACCTTCTTTGTAATGAAGGTACAAATTATAACAAAAATAACAACTTCCCAGATGCTAGCGGGCCCATTTCACCAAGATGTCACCGCCACCGGTGGTGTGCACATGTGAACGGGAGGTCTGGGTATCGATTCCCGCTAGAACCGTCCTCCTTGACTGTGATTTAATCCTCAGTCTTCATAAAAGGCAAATGCCGGGGAGCTACCCTAAACTTAGGCCTGAAACATTTCTTTCCTTAAAAATCCTTTCCCAATTTACCATTCCATCTCATGTCACGTCAGTGTACATCTCATGGGTGCCTCAGTAGTAAAATGGAGCGCTAAACACAATTAAAAAAACCCAGGATGTCATTCAAGGTGTCCCCAAGGGAGGCCCCAGACAGAACTCACCGGACATTGGGACAAGAACCTTTCCATAGCGCAAGCCACCGTCACACCACAAGCCATCACCCCACTTCACCTGACGCTTCCGAATCTGTAACCGATGCTATGGAATGAAATGAAAGAAAATGGAATAGCCGGAAATTTATGAATTGTAAATATTTATTTCAGCAGTGACCAGGGAAAACCACCAAGAAACCCCAAAACCAAAGGTCAGGTTGGTCGGTTCCAGTGAGTTGAACCCAGGACCTCCCGAATGCGTTATTTCCTGAGCCACCCCGCGCGGTAAACTTATTTAAGTTTTTTTAAAAGTTTCAGCTCAAGCAGTGTGGTTCATGCATTCTAGTAATAATTCTTCTCTCTTTCCTATTCACTTTTTATAGGTTGCAGTGTCTGAATAATTTCCATTGCTACCAACGGCGTTCTGTTGAAAACTACTAAAATTACTATTACGCAGATTACACATTTACTAACTATTACCCTACATTCTACTTTTGGAATCTACTAGACGAGAACTGTAGATAAATGGACGTCTTTCCGTAGTCTATTTCTTACTATAGAACTTGATTCAACTGAAGATGCCCTGCCAATCCTTTGCTTTAAATTTGTCCAAGTTTTTAATAGTTAATGACTATAAAAATGCTTTGTCACAAAAGTTAAGTTCTTTTTATAAGTTTTAAACTTTTCTTTTTAGTAAAGAGTGTAATTCTTCTTGCTTAAGTTGCAATTGGACGTATCTCCAATCCCAGTTGGGTGTCATATTTATGCTATCAGTGCAATAAAGGCAAATAAAACTAAAATAATAAACATGCCAACAGCCAGAAATTAAAATTGGTCGAATGTTTAGTATTTATAGAGATTTCAGTGAATAGGAGATTCTGTAGATAGGTTACATTATGATAAAGTTTGAGAACTACTGCAGTAGAAAACGTTTTTGAAGTTAAAGCAAGTTTATTGAAGAACTGCAGCAACTGTGCTTTATTATTGTTTGTATTTTCACTCTTTCAGAACATTAAATGCATAACTGTAAGAGTATTAACTTTCTAAAAGTAATGGAAGTGTTTATGTTCATGAGAATGTAGTGATTTTTAGATAACCCCCGTATTGCCTAGAATTGTAATTCATTAGTAGCAACCTAGAAGTAGAATATAAATCAAAAGAACCTTTTTTTAAATTTGATAATCTGAATTTCGTACATAAGGATCGATATTTTAAAACAAAAATAAAATATATGAGAATAAACTACATTATAATGTGTAACTCAATATTAAAATGTGTGTGTTTTTAAAAAGTGTATACTTCTTAAATGTCGACCAGCTGAATACAAAGTGGTACAAAATATATGTAATAGGTCAAATATAAACAATGACTCTACCATCTATTTATAAAATTGACAAATGTAAACACTTTGATGTTACTATAATCTTCATCGAACGCAAGTTAAAAATATAAAAAAATCTATTCGAATTTGGTATCACAACTACCATTTTGTATATTTTCCTTCTCTATCATATGAATCCAACGATATATTCTGTTACAAACTGTAATTTTTTTGAAAAAAATCTAAAATGCTTGAGCCTGAGAGAATGCGAAATGCAAAAACTTAGGGGGTGGGAAGCAATATATTAAAATTTAATCTCTTAATTATTAATTGTTAAAATTTTAGAAATATTTATAAAGCATAAAATTTATACGAAAGTTAATTAGGATTAATTTCAAATTTACTTACATAATCAATTGCAATTCTTGATTAAAGGAACTTTAAATTACATGTCTTATAAATGGTAATTCCAAATACAAGTAAGGAACCACCAAAATATATAACTAAAACTTTCTCTGAGGAAAAAGATCCGCACATGTGATTCATTTTAGCAGTGACTAAAACTTGACATTAAATCAACCGCTCAATGTGTACCAAAATGAGTGTCCATCACAAAAGTTTGGTGTTCATTGTCGTTCTGAGAATGTATCCGGTACTTTGTTGCAAGCATTCCTCTTGTAACGTTACATACTATGTTAAAGTTTGGTGTACTTCTTTAGTTCAAGTTTTAGGCTACTCAGAATCATAATTTTTTTATCTTTTGCAGTTTTACAACTGGCAGCTATTTTTTTTATTTAATCTAGAACTAGATATCGTATATACTAAGTTTGAAAGCTACCTAACAAGGTGCTGCAGACTCCTCTAATTTCTTTTGTTAGTATGTAACCTCTATTTATTAGTTTACATTAAGATTTACTTCTAAAAATGTTTGCCATTTATCGAAAGTTCAGTCACCTAGTGTTCACAGCAATATGAGGTGTATTCAAGTTATAACACCTTATGATTTTTTTCTCACTAACTATTCACACGAAAACTATGAAACATGTGTCACTCCTCGACGTAATCTCCATGCAGCCGTACACATTTCACACAACGTCTATTCCATGGCCACTGCGAACGCTTCTGTAGGTGTCTGCTTTGACCATTGGAAAATCTGAGTAAATCTGAGTGCTTCCATTGAGCAGGCTCGGGGCTTCGTTTCAGGATTGAAAAACGGCATCCATGTCTCATCCATTGTCACAATCGATAAAAAGAACGTCCCATTCATACCGTCATCACGCGCCAACATTGCGTGGCACATGCCACGCGCGCAGCCTTGTGGTCGTCTGTCACCATTCGTGACACCCACCTGGAGAACACTTTTCGCATTTTCAGGTCCTCATGCAGGATTGTGTGCACAGATCCCAAGGAAATATCAAATTTGGAGGCGATGTGTTCCACACTCATTCGGCGATCCTCCAACACAATTTTCTCCACTCGCTCGATCATGTCGTCAGACCGACTTGTGCGAGGTCGAGATTGCCTTGTTGTCACACGACGATCTGCCTTCCTTGAATTGTCGCACCCATGAACGCACATTAGACACATCCATGACACCATCACCACATGTCTCACTCAACTAGCAATACATTTAATCGGCGTCAAACCACGCAAATGGAGAAAACGAATTATTACACGCTGTTCTTGTAATGAAAACGTCGCCATTTTGAAGTATCAAAAATCGTCCTCACTCTCGCCGCTGCCGCTAGAGTTCTGTGTGCCACACGGTGCTGCCATCTCCGTCACGCATTGGCAACGAGTGCCTGCGTATTTTAAAACAAACCGCATGTTTCTACTGTTTTCAATCCTGAAAAAAAAAAAAAAATCGGAGGTCTTATAACTTGAATGCATCTCGTTATAGTTTCTCTATAACAGATATTATGGAGCACGCTTGCCCTTTAAGTTCCTAGCGTTATTCCGTTAACGTAGCACCAAAGAACATTTTGTCAGTATGTACTTTTCAGTTTTATGATTCTTTTTATTTTATATTTTTGGGAAGTATCCGAAACCATACACATACCTTATCCGTATCAGTACAAAGAGTTCTTACATGCCTGGTGCGAAACTAAACATTGCATTCGATGTAAAATACTTTTCTTTATGTAAACATACGAACTACTATTACATAATGGGAGAGATGAATTTCGTTATCAAAATTTAGGAAAACGTGAAAATACTTTGTTCATAACATTTATATTAATTTTAATTTATATGAAACGAGTATGGGTGTATTTATTATTGTTTTTTTTTAATTTTCCTCCTTTGTCATTAATTTTTTGATGTAGGTTAATATTTCCATTCTTTTCTCTAAGAGACAGAAAATATAACAATTTAGCATAAGTTTGCTCTCATTCCTTAATACGTTTATTATAAAATTTGCGGAAGTAGATAAAAAAGTAAAATGATGAACAACAATTAGGTTTAATCCTCTTTTTTGGAAAAGTAAGTTCATTAAAACGCATTAGGACATTGAGCTGTTTTGTCTTTGCAAAACAATTGTAATCTAGATATTCAGAAATGTAACTAGCACTGTGTTGCTGTTTGGGTTGCGAACAAGTGCCAGTGCCATTCGGTGGCAGTCTGCCGAACTAATCATTCTATAAGTCAGTGTATCTTACAGTCAATGCTTAACAATATCGCTTCTGTTTTATTTACTAAACTAGCCGCGGGTTCTTCGTTTAAACTCGATTAATCTTATACTGCTACAACAGTCTTTTTAATAAAACGATAGCATGAAAGTTATTTATTCTTTTCGTAATACCTTGAGTACTTATTTCGAGATGTGTAACACTTAAATCACTTGAAATTGAACGTTGACTACATTCGCGGAACTTTGGCCTTGCCACATCCGTCAGCGATGAAGTTACCTTGAATCTTTCTGATTCATATTTCAAATGCTAGTCACGATTCGTGCTCGGTATGAAAAGTGGCATTGAAATATGACATCAATAGAGTCACACTTTTATGCATAATATTCATTTTATGAAATTTATACATCGTTGTTTGAACGAGTGTGTTTGACATCGTGAAATTGTGCAAGAAGATAAAGGAAATACATTTTTAATGTTCTATGATCTATTCAGAAAACTTACTATTCAAACTGAACTCAGTAATTCTTATTTTGGGAATATATCTATGTATTTTTATATATTTTAGAGCATACAAACACAGAAATGATTGTCGACTTAAAGGTTTCGCATATCCCTGTTTATTTCATTCAGAGATATTGACAAATGAAAGCACACGACTGTCCTTACTAAGTTTGAACGAAATGATGTTAATGTAACCCATGTGCTATTTATAAGAAATGGAATTAAAATATCGGATTATTACTAACTTGGGGCATTTCAGTAATCAATAATTATGATCTAATATGTTAATTAACTGTAGTGACGATAACTATAACAAATGTTTTCTGTTGAATGGAATACTTTTGTGTAAAAGTAAAAGCGGTGTATCAATACTAAGAAAGTTTCAAGGATAAATTTTGTCATAATCTTCATAATTTTGTTTCTTCGTCGAATCCTCGTTATACAGAGGATGCCAAAAAATGTATATACACTTCAAGCAAAGAAAAAACTGTGTCAATATAACAAAACTCAATTCACACAAACAGAAAATGATGAGCACTAATCATCTTAGACTTTTACAGTTACAACAGTTTCAAAATGCATCGGCGTCGATACACTTCTGAGCACGTTGAACTTCTGATCGAGCAAGTTTGCGAAAGTGTCCTCAGCAATTGCAGCACATGCCGTTTCAATTTCTTACTGAAGTGCTGCCAGTGCCCTTGTGAAACATCGTATACGATACCAGGAGTCCTAAATTTGTCTTGAATGCGTGCAAATGTTACTCGCGTTGACTGTTCTGTCCTGTACACACGTCTCCATTGCCTTATAACTTCAACAACATTCTCGATTTTCCAATATCACTTCAAAATTGCTTTCCGCTGTTGAAACGATAATCTTGCCTCCATTTTGTTCTAGCAACGCTAGTATAACATAATGTGGGTTCACATCTGTTTACAGAACATTTTACGATAATCTTAGCTTCATTATTTCATTGTTGATTTACCTGTCACATAGCAACGCTATAATAATGTATGTGAGTCACATCTGTTTACAGAACATCATACTATACATTACTGTTGTTTTTAGGTGCATCTTTGAAAAAGATTAAATAGATACCTACATCAAAAATATACATTTTTGGCACCCTCATTACATAGGGTTTTAGTTATAAACCTTGCCTGATCACGTGATATTTGTGTCTCGGCTACTAGGTGTATCGCATTTCAACTCAGATTTCCTCAATTTGTATAAATATTGCTCTTTGAATTTATTCCTTACCGATCTCAACATTGGTGGTTAGTACTTTTGTGTGTAAACATTGTTTAAAATACATATCAGCTCATCATGTATTTTCTTAATACATTGCCTCCTTTTAGAACTGTAAATCACAATGTTGCTCTGTTCAGTCCAAAACAAAAGCAAAAACGTATTGTTTTAACAAAAGAATGACTATACAAATTTGGTAAAAAACTTGAACGTTCTGCCAAAATCACTACCAAATTAACACAACAGGATTTTAACATATAAAGGGAAACAGCACTGAAATAGAAGCCTTGCGGTGGTTAAACTTAATCGTTCAAATTACAATTTTATTTTCTTGATACAAACGCTCTTTAGCGAGAAATGTAGACAACCCCAATATGTTCCATTAGGTAGAAGCTTATACATGTGCTAGAAAGAGAAGTTGAAGTACGGACTGACGCTAATGGCTACTGCACACTTTGAACCCAGACTAAAACATCGTGTGCACGGACAAGTTTTATATCTAAAGTTCGACATATTTGATATTTTTATTTATTTGGTTTATTTACTCTTTAATATCTCAGGTCATCGGCATCCCATTCAAATCAGGACGTGAAACGGTCGATAAAGTTTGCTCATAGGCTTCTTTTCTTTCAGGCTTAAGGTTCTTTTTCTGTCGTAAATCTACAAACGGGACGCACGGTTTTACCTCCTTTCCGAAGGAAGCCATATTTAGGATTTTTAGGCCAAAAAAATCCATCTACCCTGGCCGGGATTGAACGTTGATCTTGGGACTATGGTTGCCACCAGACAACCAGGACCGACTGACACATTTGAGATGCAATCGGCCCAAAAGAAACAAAGGAAGCCCCTAATGGAGCAAATAATAAGAAGAATATACCGTTGTTGCTGCTGCTGTTGCTATTGGCTTACCTGTGATGGTTCTAATTTAGTATGCAGTGTGTACTAATTATAATATGAATTTTGGAAATATCTATTCTATATTCTCGATACTTTTTTGTAATTTATTGTGTTTGTCTGAAAATCCAGAGATCCCCGGTTCGAATCACGTAAGATCAATTATCTGGATAAGGTTTTTTCTGGAGTTTTTTCTTACCCCTAAAATGCCAGCTAACTTTAAACATTGTGGACTTCGGGCTCAATTTGCGCATTAATTTCACAAAACTCTCATTTATTCATTCATCCTCTCTTTAGACATTTGTTGTTATGACAAAAGTGTAATCGCCAAGGGTGGTCGAGATAGTTAAGGCGCAGACTCATGAGCAGAAAGTCTTGGGTTAACATCGAGGACCATCCGCCCTGACTGAGGTTTTTCAAGGCTTTCCTCAGTCCTCATAAATGGCAAATGCCGGGAGGGTACCCTAAAATTAGGCCTGGAACGTTTCCTTCCTATAAAAACATCCTTTCCCAATATATCATTTCATCTCATGCATCATCAGTGTCCATCGCCTGTCATGCCTCGGTAGTAAAACGGCGTTAAACACCATTAGTTGAACTGTAATAAAAGAAAAACAATTTCTTTTTTTATGTCTAAATGAAAGTTATTACAAGAAAATCAGAAAAGATTTCGTACATCACTATTAAAGATATAAAATCCATGGTAGACGGAAAATATTTTGTTCGAAAACTCAATCTCTATCAAAAATTTAATTAGTGTTTATATAATTTATATAAAATAAACTTTTTCTTTTTTTAAGGAACAGAAGAATATTTGCAATAAGTTTCATGCATCCTTTCATTTTTTGGGTTTTCTTTACTTTTGCCCAATAAAAATATAACTCGTTTAAAACTAAAAGCAAATTTTTCATGCATTACTTACAGCTTCTATTATCACATGAAGCCTGCATTAAAAATAATCTGAAATAGTTTAATTTTTAGTTTTCATTTGCTTGAAGAAATGCTTTCGGAGGTAAAATGTTTTGTTATGAATTAATTTTATAGAATATGAGACTTGAATGTTTGTTTCTCATAACTAAATAACTTAAAACGCCAATGAATCAAAGAAGCAGCGTTTGCAACTATGATTGTACTTTTATTTTCAAACTCTATGATATTTTTATTGCAGAACTTTTAACAAAGCTAAACATTCTTGTATTATATTTATTTTGCTAATGCATTTTCACGGATAGGCGTTGGTTTTTGCAAATCGGGTTTATTTTATAAGCTGATTATACATATTTTGTTTACATTATATCTTACGTAACATGGGGCCCGACCGATCTTTTTAAGCTCTTTGAGTTAACATTAATATTACAAACATCACGACCTCGAACCATATTACAATAATATTGTAATGAAAGAAAACCAAATTTAAAATATTAATGAATTAACTTTATGTTGCTTATGGGAATTAGCTCGATAAAGCGTGTTTACGTTCGATTGACCGCTGTAAATGTACACGTGTAGTTTGAATCAATAATAGAAGGTAAATGCAGAGAAAACAATGGAAAGAAACATCAGGAATTATTAAGAGTTTACCTTTCAAAGGTTGAAATAAGTTCTTTCCTTCCTTCTTTCATTAATCCAAGGTTTAATTCAATAATATTGAGGTCTGTTATGCCAAGGTACACAAAGTTATCTTAGCATAGAATCGTTACTGTTTATTCATGTTTAGTAAAGAAGAGCTTTTCTGAATACAAAATATTTTGCCTAATGCAGACAATCACAAGATACATTAATGCTCAATCCATATTTATTTCAAGTATCAAATATTTGAAATGTTATTGATGAGATACCGGGCATTTTCAATGTTTTCCAGAGCTCTAAATGATGATGTTTACGCGTACAAATAACATAATATATACGGTGAATATCCAAAATTGGGAGAGAGAGAGAAGCTTGTATTGCGCCTACCAAATTCTTTTCTTCACACATTAGTGGATTGTTATTCAAAGGCATTTATAAACAAAGAGTGGAAGGTGAGCGTTTTAATACCTCAAAGCCATACGGTGAAACGAAAAAAAAAAAAAAAAAACAAACAAACAAATGTAAAGACAAATTACCCAACTGTTCTTTTTAATGCGCTTTTAAAAGTGTTATACGAAATAAAAGAAATCTGATACAAAATAAAAAAATTAACAGAGAATTATTGAAACATTAGGTAATTTAAAACCAGAATTTTAGACTTGCCTTGTATTTTATTCTTAAAGTTTACAATTCATTAATTATACTTTTCTGAAATGCTTTGCATCTATGCATATATAGGGAATTTTAACGATTTAATATATTTTTTTAGAGATGCTATTGTTTTGGATACTACATTGCGAAGATATTTCCATTCGTTTACTGAAAAAAAATCTCCGCAGTTTAAAACCAAGTAGGTACATTTATTATATTAAATTTGGGAACATACATATTGCTTTCCCTTAATTGGAATTATATGCAAAGTAGAATGAGAGTATTATTATGACTCAAACGACAAAATAAAACACCTCATTGACTTCCACAAATTGAACCTAACATTAATTTCTACATTTACGTGTCAAAAATCAAAAGCCGCAATGTATTTCAATGTACTTGCTTGGATTTCGCCTTAAGGAAAAAGTTAATCGACAACAAAGGTTCATATTATGAAAATTATAATTTATTTTGTTCAATAAAATATCTAAGAATGTCGAGATGTTTAAATTTCTCACTGAGCTTTCAGAAGCATAGTAAGTATCGTCAAGTAGAAAAATATAAAATTGCGATGCTTTTGGGCATTCATTCATAGTTATTAATAAAAACATATTAAGAAGTTCATACCGGAATTTTCATGCAATGTAAAGATTTTTATAAAAGCTTCAAAATACGTAACTAGCTGTGTACTCTGATATTAATCACTTCACTCTTTAACTCTCGGTATTTGTACAGAATGAAGAACAGCCTGAAGCATCTCTTCACCAGGTAACTTGAAATGCAAGGAAAGTTAAAGATCGCGTGCTTGTCTAGACATTCTAGTAATCTAATATTCTGTTTGAGACGCATAATTAAGTTTGTACTTTTGACGTAAGCGATTCTTGTTTGTCACCTGCATTTCCACAAAATGCGACAGGATGAATTTAACCATTTTTCTTTTCCTTAAGAAGTTTCGTAAAAGCGGCATTTTTCTTTTTGGTATATCAGTTTACCGGAGTTTAAGCACATGATATACGAATTTGTAGAAAGTATTGCATAAAGTGACAAATGTTCGAAAGTGTTTGCGAGTATATTTCTTGAATAAAATATGTCAGCTTGTATACAAATATTAACAGTTTAGGAGCACAATTTACTATTATATGTGCAATCCGCGCAAGCTTCTGGCAAAGCTATTGCTTTTTCATATTGGTTGCAATTATTTAAAAAAAAAACATTGTTCCATAACTCACTAACAATGCCGTTCTTCAGCAACGTCAGATATCGGCATATGACATTTTTAGAGCAGTAAATCTAATAGGAACATTCAGCAAAGGTCACATAAGATAATTAACCTTTAACTTTGCCTACCTGAACCTTCTGATTGTTTTATTTATGGAGAATGTCAATAATGTACACTCGATTTTAAAGCAATAGAAGAGATGAGGTTTTATGTTAAAATTGTTCATTAGCTTGAAAAGAAAAATTGATGTAATGCGGTAATTTGAAAATAGTTTGCACTTTCTCTATTAAAAAAGCATGTACTCATTCTAGCCCAGGGGTGGGCATGTTGAGTGAAATCCGAGATATAAGTAGCCCGCATAGCACAGCAGCGAAGGATCTCAGTGCGTTTTCGATCGGCAATATTGTGTTATGGCTACACTGAATTGCTGATTGTTGCTAGAAAGTTTCTTTCCCACTCCTGCTCTAGCCACCTAAAGAAGTTGAGATCCCTCTTTGACCTTAAATGAGTATATGTTCTTAATTTACTTACAGTATCTCATTATTAACTTCGTATAGGTTTCATTCTTGCCCCATATTATCGAGTTGGCTTGCTTAAGCGAGCAGAAATTTCCGGATAATATTCTGAAACATTAAGAATAATGTTATACTTTTTCATAAGAAAAAATAAATTCGTGCAATTGCTCAGTCTGGCTTATCGAAGGCCGTGGAAAATAGATATAGTTCTTAGATTTCTACTGATAAAAATTTGAGCGAAAATATCATTGAGTATCCAATTTAAGTATGGCACCTTTCAAAAGTCACTTCAAATCATAAAGCGTTAAAAATATTATAAATCAGATAGGACAAAAATAAAAAGTAACGCTGTTAAGCAAAATGGGACTCGTTTTATTTGTTTTTTTAATTATTTAGTTAATATTTTGTTGATTAAAAATATTAAATAAAATTTTAAGTCACAAACAATGGTCTTCATGTCATTCTAAGAAAAGCAAGTTCCTTGTGGCGTTTACGCAAGTTCGATGTTGTTCACAGTGGCCAGGTCACCTGTTAAGAGGCAGCTGGTCCATTGTCATTATAAAGACAATAGAAATGTTTCTTCATGTCTGAGAAAACTTAGAGCACATAACAATTTAAAAGAAGGTTCATGCTTTATTCCTAATTATGAGGGTTTAATCTTGAAGTTTGAAGAAGCCTAATCTTTGTAAGCATGTAAGACTGTAAGGAGCCTGATATAACCGACTATCAATAATATCTAAATTGTTCAGCCTATTCTGTGTTGATATCTTACATATAACTGCGTTACTGTTTTCAGACACAACTAGTGAATAATATGCAACTTATAAATAATGATTGGCTATGGCATGTCCTTTTTATAGCTGATTTACTCTTTTAAATATAAATTAAAATGGGAAGGCACTATCCAAATATAAATAACTTTTGTAATATATTAATTTATAAACTACGAATAAAAAAGTTGCAATAACCGAGTAGGACTTGAGCATGTATTAGTGCGATATATTTTGAGGTTCCAGAACATACATACTGAAACAGTTGTGTTCTGAGAGGACACGGAGTCCATGACAGAGGGTCATCATGCTTTGCTGGGCCGTAACTATGCAGGTTTCCTAATTCACAGCTCCAGCCCCTTAGCGCACAGGTTAATGGAGAAGAACAGTATTCAATTCTATTAATGTTTCTCAAATGCCCTAGAGGCAACATTTCGCATTATCCTATAGCCCTGTTTAATGCAGAGATATAACAGGGCTCGTGTTTTACCTCCCATACTTTATACAGTTCTGAAACTAAGCTTAGCACTTTGCTCAATCAATACGCATATATCATTGAGCAAAGATATTATCGAAATTAATGCATTTCATTTTAGTACCTGCTCAACAGCAACAATTGCACAGGTAAACATTATTATTATTATTATTATAAAAATGATAACAATTCATGCATCGTAATGTATTTTAATATAATTAGATATTTTCCGTCGTACTAGGTTTGCTTATGACAGGTGCCATTTATATTGAATTTTTTGTTTTTCATGATCAGTTGTCTTTACCTTCGTATTTTGTGCTCTCATCCCAATATTTTTTTTCAAATAATTATGCTAAATGACAAAACGAAGCAATTTTGATGTCGTGTCATATAGAGATATTCACAGAATTTGTATTAATTATTAAGAAAAAATCCGAATTATTAATCTTAAAATTGAAACAGCAATATATGAGAGTTAATATCAATAATAATTGAAATATTCATCAAGTTATATATTTTTATTATTTGGGATCAATTGTAAATGATCAGAAAACATTATAAAAATCTAAAAACAAAAATGCACTTAACAATAAAACCTATTTTGCCAATCACAAAAAAGCTGAATTAAATCTCTACCTTGCATTCATCGTCACACATTTCTTAAGAAGCTTATTTACTTTTGAAAGCAAAAAAAAAAATGCTAAGGAGAATGCTTGAGCTAGTGAAAAATCCACATGGAACCCAGAGATTTAAAACAAATAATTAATAAATAAAAATAAATCGTTTACCAGATCTTTCAGATTTTTTAATGGTGCTTAACGCCCGTTTTTACTACTGAGGCACCACAGGCGATGAACACTGATGATGCATGAGATGAAATGATAAATTGGGAAAGGATTTATTTAATAAAGGAAACGTTCCAGGCCTAAGTTTAGGGCATCTTCCCGGCATTTGCCATTTATGAGGACTGAGGAAAACCTGTAAAATACCTCAGTCAGGGAGGACGGTCCTGGCGTGATTCGAATCCCAGATCTCCCGCTCACGAGTCCGCGCCTTAACGACCTCGGTCACCCGTGGCAGTGTCTTTCAGATTTAATTAAATGGATCATCTCTATAAGCTTTTTTAATATTGTTTAACGCCTGTTTTAATTACTGAAATATCACAGGAGGTGGACACTGATGATACGTGATATGAAATGATATATTGGGAAAGGATTTTTAAGGAAGGAAACATTCCGGTCTAAGTTTAGGGTATCTCCTCCGCATTTGTCACTTATGGGGACTGAGGAAAACCTGAAAAAAAAAATCAGGCAGGGAGAACAGTTCTGGAGGGATTCAAACCCCTGATCTCCCGCTTACGAGTCCGCGTTTTTATACAACGATAGCTGTCGAAATAGTTGCGCACAGACAAGCGCTTTATAAAACAGTTCCGTGCAACGAATGTTCTATACATGAGCAAGTAGTAAAATGACACTTGGCCTGTTACGGGTATAACTTATTTTCTGACAACTGTTTCAATCTACAACAGTTGTGCCCACGAAACGGTTTGTCGCGGCCCTAGTAGAGAGGGCGTCAGAGAAAAGGTGGCCTAGGAGAGTGAGATACTAGTTACCTCAGGGACGGTGGAAGAAGGGAAGACAAAGAAATATATGCAGGGCTGAAGTGGTGTGAAAAATACGGGATCTAGGGTTGGAGGCAGGCCAGTGGCGGAATAAAACAAAGATCTTGGCTTTTAATTGCTGAAAAGTGAAAATATATTATTATTATTATTATTATTATTATTATTATTATTATTATTATTTCTCCATAAGAAGATCACAAGTGTTTGCCAGTCTGCTGTTTACAGCGGATTTAGTATTTCTTCAAACGTTTTATAATTGATTGATTACTATCTCATTTGTCTCTATAAATATCGCTCTTTTAATTTTGAAGCATTAATTAGAGAAAATTTAATTCAAACGCATAAATTAGCGCAATTTATATTCATTCTTTTTACAAGAATCTAAACAAGTTTCCAAAAGCGAAATAGAGGCAAATGTGTTTGTACTCTTTTGCAGGATTTTGGTTACGTAGCGAGATTTCTAGTTTCTCCTTTTCCACTTACAGAATTTACTGCATATCTCAGTTTTAAACCAAGTTTTAAGTATTTATAGATTTTTCCAGTTATTTTCCTTATTGGAGTCTCTCTTATAGTACTACACACACACACACACACACACACATATATATATATCTTTCACACCAAAAGTACTGATGATAAATCATTGTCGATATGATAAGAACAATAACTTTTATTAACATACGTATGGCCAAGATTCATCCATTTTATGTTTACTCCTAAGAACTTCTATAACAGAAGAAAAACTACACCGTAATTATCTTCAGATAAACGGTGTTTAAAATCACTAAATGGCTAAGAACTGCACATTCTTCTGGTTTTGTGGGGCACATTACACACTTTTAGCCTTTAATTAAAAAGTTGTCATATTTTTGTGGTACTTAAATAACCTGCAAGTTCGCAAGTTTCTCCTTGAGTTAATAATATTAATGTTGGCTCATTACTTAGATTGTGTTAGTTCCAACTGGGCCTGATTTGCCATCGCTTAAGGTCTAATCATCTGAATAAGGAACTCTTACTTTGTTGAGGCAATGTCATTATTGATGCAAATTAAAGTATTTCACAATATAATTCATTTTGGATATTAACCCTGTAATATTCCTTAAACAAATATAACAATCATATTAGATCCTCTAAGATGTAGGAATGTCAAATAATATGCAGGGGTGCACTGTCTATCAAGACCATATACTATACCACCTGTTTGTAACACTTTTTGTGAGCGGATTCTTTCGGATTAAAAGTTAAATCACCATAAATAAAGTAGAAAATGTCAGGGGGGTTTAAAAGTTTATTGCTATTACTAAGCCTGTGCTAGCACATTTAGACGAATTGGGGAAAAATGCACACAGGTATGTAATATATATATATATATATATATATATATATATATATACTATTATACAAAATTATTAAAATAAAAATGTTATGGCAATCTTCGGTGTCGGGCAAACTAGAACGTTGCACTATTAAAATAAAATAAACACTTAAAACACTAAAAACATTGATTATAAAGTCAAACACTTATTTTTCGAGCATAAGCTCTAGTTCGTATATATATTACAGTAACCACTATGAGCGTTCGTAAATAAATCAGTAACCATTATAAACCCATACCCAAATTTTCGTGCTACCAGCTCATAGCTACCAACTCTTCAATACCAATGGAACATTTCCATAATCATATCTCGAAACATCATCTTTCTGAGAGGCTATGTCAACCATAAAACTTTTTGACTTTTACAACCAATTCTTTCTACTTATTTCTATCTTTTGTTGCTTTCCATTTCTTACACATATTTTACATTAACCTCTCATCTAATTTTGGGTCTTCTTTACATCCATAAGGATCGATGGATTTTTTCGAGCGTAAAAATCCTAAGTATGGCTTCTTTCGGAAGGGAAGTAAAGCCGTGGGTCCCGTGTCGTACATTTACGGCACGAAAAAGAACCGTTCCACGCCCTGATTTGAATGGGACGCTGATGACTGAGATGTTAAAGAGCGTTCATAAATAAATC
The DNA here is from genome assembly GCA_030762175.1 of Metallyticus violacea. Classification (NCBI taxonomy): domain Eukaryota; kingdom Metazoa; phylum Arthropoda; class Insecta; order Mantodea; family Metallyticidae; genus Metallyticus; species Metallyticus violacea. The sequence continues at coordinate 17,001,139 of CM060838.1, read as the reverse complement.
AATAAAAAAAATTACATCCATAATGAGATTTTTGTTTCCACTGGAAGATATTTTAGTTACTCTGTCATCTCTAACCATATATATACCGCCAAGGGGTGGCCGAAGTCTTTAAGGCGCGGAGATTGTCAGCGGGAGGTCTGGAGTTCGAATCCCTCCAGGACCGTCCTCGCTTACTGAGGTTTTTTCTGATTCTCCTCAGTCCTCATAAATGGCAAATGCCGGGGAGGTACCCTAAACTTAGGTCTGGAGCATTAAAATATTACACACTGCACGTGTATTATCTATTCAAAAGATTTGGTCAATTCTCATTGCGTGATCGAAAGCAGAATATTAATAGTTGTGTTATCAGCACATTCATTTGAATGGCCTTCTCTCCAGCTCCCAGCAGTACGAAAGTAATAGGTTTCAACATTCTGACTATTACTGCACAGTATAGACATCCTACAAGCCAAATATACTAGACAAATCATTATCGACAACTTTTAAATACCTCAGATTTTGTTACGTTCCTATAATTTAGTTTTACTTCGTTAATTCGAATGATAGAGACAAGTGCGAAGAACTTTGCTGAATGTTGTTCATGTTTCAAAATGTTCTGTGCATGGCTTCGTTCGGAAACATAATGCATTGATATCGTATCGATCATAAGTAAAAGAAATGAAAAATATTCAATTGAAAACCCCTAGACAATGTTGAATAGAAACTTCGACTGGGAACTCGAGTTGTGAGTTTACACAACAATTAGTTCTTGCACTGTGCCTCTTGTATATCATCTTGTTATAAGCAAAAGTGCCGAAACCCACAAACAGTTCTTATCAGCATTAAAGGTCCATGAAATTGATAATATTGTTCAGAAAACCTATAACTAGTCCACGAATAATTCCATTTCTCGATATCAGTACTATTCTCAGTGAAGATTTGCTCAGATCTTTAAGATGTTTATGAAATTCTTTTCCTTATATCATTTTTAATTTGGACTGCCTCACAGCTATGATGAGTAATTATCATTTAATGTCAGAATCAAACAGGCTCGCTATAAGAGCAGTTATGCTATATTAAGGAAATATTATGTAATCATTTATTTTCTTTCTCTGTAAAATGTTGGCGAACAGATCACAAGTTATTTCGATTCGTTAGAAGCACTTGCCTCAAATCCACTTTAAAAACATTTTAATCGGGACAAAAGACATTTTTAGTTATAACAATAACATTTTAGTTTATACCTAAAATAAAACAAAAATATTACAAATCATGACTTTGGGTAGACCCACTATATACATTGATTTAGTGAAAGTATATTTTATCGTCTGCGGAGATAGAATACTATAGATTTAAATTAAACGTCTTTGAGGTATTTGACACTACATGAAATTATTAATTAAGGTACCTTCTCCATACAAATATTTTCTTTTAGAAATGATGTGTGTACCAATTATGATTCTGGTTGACTTATTTATAGGTTTTATGGGATTTTCTTTTATTGATCAGTAGAGTTAAAGTACTAAATTTCGTTAAGAATGTCAGTATAATATAAAATCATTAACGGGTCTAATTTTCCAGGACAAAATACAACGTTTCATAGATTTAATGGTTGCAGACATGTTATGCGGAAAGTAGAGTTGTGGAGATACAATCTCGCTAGTCTGTCTTAAAACAGAATGCATTTTTACTAGCTGGGGATACCAAAAACCTTAATTAACCTTAAATAAACTTAATTAAAGGTAAGGTTATCTTTATTCATACTAAGTAAATGAACGGATGATATTAATATTTCCTATTTTTCAATGAAAAATATTTTCGTTAATTACAAGTGACTGATAATCGAATAATCATGTTAATTCCTCTGAATTTTATATGATTATTTCTTAAAATCTATTTTATTCCATGTTTTTACCTCATAAGACATTTAATTGATCATATTGCAAATCATTTGTTCTAATAGGATCTCAATACTAATGACTTAATGATTATTTGATTGATTACCACATAATTAATACAATAGTCATTTGTTTATATGGAGTGTAATTTAGTTTACGCAGTGCACTATGTTACAAGACTACTGTAATACAATATCTACAGATTATACCTTAATATATTACATTTTTACGAGTGTCATTTTCCCTGCATTCTATATTATCAAGCTCAATTTTTTTTTACCAAATTTAACGATGCTATGACAGGACACATTTACCTTTCTCACACCTTGCTCGTGATTTATAGGCTGTTCTTAATCTTACTTCACATGCACCTTGCTGCCCTGTTCGCATGCCTTTGCATTTTAGTATTATGTTAATCAAAACATGGGTCTGGTTCTTCAACACCACTCAGTTCTGATTTGGTCCGCTTATATTCAAAGCATGCGAGTTTAATATACACATATATATCATGAGGAATTCGAAATTAGTGGCTATCTACAAGCAAACTTCTCATTGTTTCATGCTGTTTGTTGTCGGTCCTGGTAGTGTAGTGGTAACCATACTTGCCTCCTACACCCAAGCACGCGGGTTCGAACCCGGCCAGGACCGATGGATTTTTTCAGGCGTAAAAATGCTAAGTATGGCTTCCTTCGGATGGGAAGTAAAGCCATGGGTCCCGTGTCGTACATTTACGGCATGAAAAAGAACCTCAAGCCTGAAAGAGAGGCCTCTGAGCAAAATTTGTCGGCAGTTTCACGCCCTGAGTTGAATGGGACGCTGATGACCTGAGATGTTAAAGAGCGTCCACAAATAAATCAACAAAAAATGCTGTTTGCTATACGATTGTTTTTTTGTTAATTGAAAACACTTTCTCTGCTATTGAAAGTTGTAAAAATAACCAGTTTTCGAAAAGTTATACGCACGTGTTCTTCCTCTTCCCCTTTGCCTTTTAAAACGATGCAAATACTTAAAGCCGTTCTTCAGCTATTTACATGATTTGGGTTCTCAGATTCTAATAAATAAAATGTATACAAGGCAACGGAAGTTTCTAAGACCGCCGTGTTTGTATTTTCCTTCATTTTAAGATTACTTTGTTGCTGGGTTGCATACTGGGTAATCAAATTTAATTCGGTTTTTACAGGGAGTCATTTGAAATGAATGATGTCCCTATTGGGAAGCGGGTTTCTATCACTATAATTAGCAACCTGTTGATCTAGTCCTGAGAATTTACTGTGGAGAGTGGGAGTGCTTAATGAGACATACAGTCTCATCGAAGTTATTACCCGTTTATTTTACATTTGCCTATTTTGGTGGGAACGCTGCGAAATATTTACCACTCGCTCCTATTGGTGCCTTCCCCACTACCCTGACATATGCTAGTGCAGCCGTATAGGAATGCTAACTGAAGGTATAAACACAGAAACATCCAAGAAAGACTGCATTGTTAATGGGCATAAAAAATAAAGTTATCATTAGTTATGGATCAAATTTAGCAGATAGAACGCTCCCTCTCTCCTCGCATAATGTCAACCTAGCTTTATATCGCTCATGCTCGTATGTTGTCGACATCATTCAGCTCTAAACAACAATAATTTCTTCATTGGCCATCGACAAACGTAAAATAAACCAGACAAGCTCTTAATCAATTTTCTTATAAAATGCAGTCGTTTTGTTCTTAAAAGTCTAGCTAGGTAGAGCATCATAAATATAGAGAATTGTTAATTAGAAGTGTGTTCTAAGGTTAGGTTATAACATATACACAATTGTCACTGTTGGAAACAACCTTTCAACGAAACAAATAAATGGCCGGAGCGAGTAGAAACATCACCAAAAAGTTTAAGATATCAGGCATTTTTGAAGAAAATAGATAAGGCATTGGAAAACAATTACGACGCCTATCACACGGACATTTATTATGAATTGATGAAACGCGACCAAAAAGGACATTAAAATCAAATTAATGGTAGAATATTAACGTTAAGAAGTAAAGTTCAGAGGAAGCAAGGAAATGAAAATCAATGTAAAATGTATTAGAATTGCAGAAATGAACAAATCATTCAGAATAAAGCCTGGAGCGCCGAAATACCTGAAACTGTAATCAAAACCAATTTAATTGTGAAATGTGCGGCCATTTGAATGCGTCTTTCTGGTATTACAGCTTTAATGCCCAGAAATGTAAATGCGAAGCATGTGGTAGATTTTTCAATCCAGCACGTCTCAAACAAGCTTACCTGAATATTAATTTATAATTAAAATGCATCAGCAGATAAAACAATGTGCTTTCCAATTTACAAAACGATTCTCAAATATGTCTAGCTGAAGGCAGGTTAGGACATCAGGGTAGACAATGTAATTTGTGTATTTTTTAATATTGGATTATTAGTATGTGCATATCTGGAGGAGGTTGGCTAATATCAAGTGTGCTCATTTGCTGCATACATTTCATTGCGAAGAATAATTATTTTGATTATCACTAACAACATCTGTAATCATTCCCTTTTCTTTCACATCAACCCTCGAGCTTTGTCAGTATCACTTATATGTCTTATACTTGTAATGAGAATATATTACTTGTGTATATCGCGACTACTCTTAACCCCTCCCAGAAAAAAAAAATTAACTTAAGTAGTTAACCTTTAAATCTTTGACGAGAACCAAACCAACATTTTCAGGGATCACAGTTAAGTTTTCATGCAGTTCTGAGCGTTCCATCCCAAACACTTCCCTTGTGGACATTGAGCAAGCAGAATGGGTTTAGGGAGAGGGGACGAAGTATATTGAAACGAGGGCTGTAGAGTAACTTTGATTATTGCGCTTTTGAGCAATACATTTTTCTGAGGCTCTGATGCGCTGTACCATACTGGGTAAAATGGTTTACCTAGTAATATAAATCTCTATAATGTAATCTGAAATTTATGTATGTTTTCATAAATACTGTTGACTAAACGAACAGTGGGCCTCCTTCTACAAAGTGTTTTAGTTTAGAGCTCATGTCCTGTAATTAGGTTTGACATTGTTATAAACATATTTAAAATATGAATCACAAATAAAGCTGTCACAATTTAAAAATTTTTTCAGATAGGTTTTCCACAAATACACAAAATGGCTGCAATTTATGGCCTGTATTTCATTCAATACATCTATATGAATAAACGTTCCTTTGATAAAATAAATAAGAGCTGTAAATGAAACAGCATGATCATTCTTAGCATATATAAATAAGAAACGTTTTAATATTGAATAATAATTTATAACTAGATTGGTGTATTGGATATTGTGTTTCTATTGAAAAAAAAATGTCTTTTATTTTGGAAATATCAAATAAAATTAAATACCTACAACATTTTTAAATCTTCTAACTTTAATTTCATTTATAAGATACTTACATTTGAATAAACTGAATATTATAAGTAATAAAACTGCTGTAAGATTAACACTCTTGCAATGTTTTACGAAGTGCTTCGAAACTCTTACTGCTTTCTTTGCTGTTCTCATCGTCAGTGACATCTTTCGTGGTTGCTGTGATGTACAACCTCACACCATAAGAGTTTGAGAAGAAGAAGAAGAAATAAGTAATTAAACACGTTTAATGGCATACTAATATTTTAACTATATCTGTAGTTTAGTGTTAAATGTATTATAATATCACGTTATACTGTAACTTTTTAAGGCCGTTATCATCAGCTACTTTTTGATAGCCTTCTAGCTGAAATGATCATTTTCTTATCATTAACTCTTGGATAGTATATAAAGTAATAAATGACATATCGCTTACCCGATTCGTTTAATAGTATGATAGTATTTTTTTTACCATATGTAAACTAAGAAACGCTGTAAATTTTTTATCGATCACGAAAATCCGAGTTTGTGATACTTGCCCGGAGATAAAATTTAGTGACATTTGCTCGGAAGGTTCTGGGAAACCACTCTGAAGTAGAGCTGAGGGTTGAGCGTCAAATGGGAGAAGGATTAGGAAGAAATCCTCCCCTTGGTGTTGCCAGTACCTGGTTTTGATAATTAGTAAGTCACTCTTAATATAATCTGAATTTAATTTTTGCGCTAAAATCATGCAGTTTACCCAAACTAACAAAATTGTTGATCTACAATAAACAAACGAGAAACGCCATATAGGAGAATAGCGGAATGTTTGTTTTCCGGATGCTGCAGAAAATTAAATCCTAAAACAAATGGCTAATGCCAGAAAGCAGCAGATGAAACAGTATCAACAATTTATGTGGGGGAATTTGGAAAGCTATTGAATCGTGGTTTACAGTTTTGTGACTGCGATGCCAATGCAGACATACACAGTAAACAGGCACTGGGTCGTGTTTGGAGTAAACACTTGGATTCAATAAAATATCAAGTTCATAAGTTGTCATTTTATCTGAAAAATTATTAATTAAGAACGACGGAGAAAATTAACTTTTGTGCGATGACAATCGCGGACCCCAGGAAACAATATTCGTCTTTGTCAGTGTAAAAGGAACAAAAGTTTTGGTAACTACTACTTCCTTATTTTAGTAATGGAACAATTAAGAGTTACAGTCAACAGGTTCTTATAATCCACGCTGATCTGGGAAATTCTTTGGTAGAAGCCAATGTTATATCTGTACAGTACGCACTTCTGCCAACTAAAAAGCGCGAAGCACACGAAAGATTGTTACATATAATTACTTGACGGGCTGGAATCCAAGGACAATGTTGTTATTGACTTTGAGATGACTAGCATTGACTTAATTAAGTTTTTGTTCCATCAGGAAGATTTTTGGCTATAATTAAAATTTTAATCCATGCTTGTAAAGGAAAGTGTAGGAAATCGACTTAGGAATAGAATATTTGCAAAGTGAACTTGCATTTATTTAAAATAATGTAGTAAATATCAACTCACTGCACTGCGGAAAATAAATATTGTACATGAAAACTGACTCTTAACTGGGTAATTTTTTTATCAAAATGCTAAAATTACTATTTCCACTGATAAGAATAATTAGACTGTAAAATACTTATAAAGCGAAAATGAAAAAAAAAATTAAAATATAAAGGAAGACTTGGGAACGCGAATGATGATGATGATGATAATAATAATAATAATAATAATAATAATAATAGTACATTATTTTTCGATGGAGAAAAATATCACTTACAAATTTTCCCTTGGTCAGGTGGCAAAGTAATTTGTGAGGAACCAGATTAAACTCAGGTATAAGGGTAGTTTGGGCGAGTACCACTCCAGGAAAATGTCTCGTACCCGAAAATCCAAGGTGATGTGCCAAGTAGGAAGAATTTTGGCTAGTATCCATTTTCTCAAGCAAAGTGTGCAATAAATAAACATTTTGAAGGCCTGTGGCAGGCACATTATAATTTACTGAAAAAAGCGTTGCCTAAAAGTGACTCAAAGGAGTGCTGCTTGATTTCCAGACCAAAAACTTACGAATATCTAGAAAATAGTGGCATTTCATTAATATTTACTGAAAAAGTAGCGTTATATCTTATAAAAAGAAATGTCTTGGCTTAATGTTTTACCAAATCATTTATGTCTCAAGCTTCCAACATTGAGGTGTTTTTCATAGACATTTGTTATTTGTGAAAGGAATGCCAGTAGTGTTTGATATATTCAAAGGTCGTTTGCATTATCGTTAATATTTTCATCGCCCGTAATAATTTGAGCTAGAATAAGGTAATATTTGAAAGCTGAACAAAGAGAGAGAGAAACCCAAATAATCATCAGCAAGCTTTTCTTGGATCGTTGATTTAATTTGCATAATTTAGTGTACCAAGAGCTTCATTTACAAATCATTAATCCAAGTATCTAATGGAAGATGCGGCGACGGGAGACTACATCGCCGGCATGCTGCTGTTTGAGGTCAACCAAGCGGAGTGTGTTGAACTACTAGGTTGGTCTTAAGTTTGTTTGAACATTCAAAGAAACAACTTGTGTCTAATTTTAGAATAGCGTGCTTAGAATACTAAATGACAAACATTAGGCCCAATTGTTACACTCCATAACGAGTGCTAATTTATGATTGAATGCTATTCATAAACAGTTAATGCATTTAATTTATCAAAGATAATTAAGGTAATAATGAGTAATTTCATTAGCAGGTGCTATGAAATGTATGGAAAAGGAAGACAGGTAATTATGGATATTTCGTAACACTTCGAGTTCTTTAGAATTTATCAGATAACCACTATAGTGTTTCCATCTTTCAGACTATTCTAGTATAGCTCGGATAGTCGAGAGCAATAGCTTATCGACCGGTGCATATACCGTTGCAGTGCTGATCATCAGATAATTGAATGAATAAATTTCTTCCAATTCCTTGATGGGGAACTAAAGCCTATTTGTTGGAAGTGAAAAAATAGTGTGAAGAAGGTACCTTTCAACCCAGTTTAATACTGCATATTACAGAAAGTATTTACAATGTAGTTGCAGAAATGTACCACTATGAGTTTATATCATTCCCATAAAATAAGTAAATGAGCTCTATAATCTTATTGGAAACAGGTCGTTATTTCATGTATTATTCTGACATATTTAACGTTAAAGACTTTTCAGTGCATAATGTACTCAGCAGTAAAAAAAATAAGTTGTTCCACTTAAAAAGAATACGAGATGTGATTTCATAGTATCTGAGCAGTCTTAAAGTAATTTATAACTCAGAGAAAGTTGAAACTATTGTAAACTTGCTGGTGGAATATTAACTTTGCTGGTGACAAAGGCTGGTGTTACCCAACCAGTGGTCCTTAGGCGTCAAAGTGAGAGTTTTTTTTTCCTCCTCCTTTGTTGCAATTAATGAGACTAAAAGCGATCAATATGTTAATTTAGAGTAGAGAGTGCTTTGAGTGACTTTTATTTTCGAGAGACAGGAAACGATACTTCCAATTTGCTTTTAGCTCAACTGGACGCCCGAGTTACTTGACAACATACGCCGTGAAATGGGTTCAGCTTAGAACACGCTACCGGCACCAATCAAACAACATGCATTATTCAAAATGGCAGACAGCGGTTGTATAGCGGGAATTATCAAAAATCGGTTTAATTGGTGTTTGGCAGAAGGGTATTGAAAACAGATATGGTGTAGCGAAAAATGTCAAAAGATGCTTCTCTGACATAAACCGGCAGGAAATAGAGGCACGATGCATGCAGATGTCATCTCTGGACCTGCAGAGCTACATTAAAACTAGATGGGATAAAGAGACATATGATGAGCTAAGCATAAAACAGATCGGGAATAGCATGGCTTGAACTGGGAGGCTGGAAGGCACGTAAACATTATTGACAAGGAATGCAAAAGGTTTTGCTCTTCCGGAACCGGAAGATTGGGTGCACATTTTGGCTAAGTGCGAACACACAGAAGATAATGGAAAACATTTCTCCCGGATTCTTTTTTGACCTCCAGTAGAGAGAGACTGGCATTTTGGAACTTAATTGTAATTGAACAAAACTGGCTAAACCTGGGCATTTTCTTAAATGAAATACATAGTTTAGGGACAATAAATTTCTATAAACATTATATATAAATAATAAGAAAATAATATGAATATCAGAATTATTGTATGTATATGTGTTTGGTGTGTGTGCGATTGGGGTTTTAAAAAATATTATATAGATTAGGATAAGCAATATTCTGAGATTTCTTGTACATGGGTTATTTTGTGTCTTTAGAATTAAAGAATTGGGCGTTCTTATTAATGTTATTGATGGTTTCTTTTGCTGTCATTAATCTCAAAAATTGAATATTTTACAAGAGCATAAACGGTCTTGCGCTCCACGCTACTGTGATGTGCAATATAACTGGAATAATAAATACTATTACAAGTGCATTTATAATCGGCAAATATTCACATTTGAATTGTAACATTATCAGAATATTTGCCACATGCCGAAATTCTGAAAAGACTTAATGGGTCGTCACAAGGCAGTGAGGTGGTATTCAAGTTGGAGATGAATATTTTAACATGTACTTTAAGATAATGTAAGTGTTGAGCATAGATTGACCTTAAAAACTTGAGCTTAATAAATTTCTATCCCACGTTAATATAAGCCATTTTGTCTTCAAATGGGGAACAAATACTTAAGTATTGTATTTGTTTAAATTGTGATATAGTGAAAAGAAAGAAAAAAAAAAACGAAGCTAACGATGGCCAATGATTCACTTCAATTTCGAGAATAGAAATTTAACAGAACCGACCTGAAAACCGTCCTCTTTTGCAGTTGACGATTGGATAGGTTAAAGAAGTTAACGTTACAAAGCACAAAACTGACCTGGATCCAAGACATTCAACAAACTGTCAGTGTTTCTCCTGAATGCGTTACCTCCTTTTTCTTGCGGACCTACAAGCTGCCAGCTAGTACCGGCCCAGTTTCAAACTGCGCCGTGTAAATTGAGTTTCACAGGAGCTAAAGCGAACACCGTTCGGTTTTCTCTTAACGAGGCTACTTTGGACTTTAGCTGCAAAGTGGCGTTTGAGGCCTAGAGCTCCTGCGGCGCTTTATTCTCTCTCAGAACATTTACCAAACTAAATGACCTTTGTATGACAGGATTGGGTGAATACTAAAATATAATCATAGGCAGGTTAATCTTTCAAGTATAAATACCCCTAATGGCGCGCTTGAAAAGCACATTTACTTTTGTTGTAAGGAAAATCTGTTGGATAAAGCACTAAAAATTCTTTAGTAAAACTATAGAATATCTCCATTCATTTTAATAACCATGCCATGCATTCAGTTGGGCCTTGCTTAATGAAGCAAAATTATCTTGGCAGCCAAATGCGTACCTAGGTCGTGAACTACAACATTTAGTTCTGTATGACAATACGAAACAGCTGCACACATACTTCTAAAGCCGAGTTATTTGTATCATGTATGGAGGTACAAACAACCCAAATGAAAATATTTTTATATTTAAAAATTATGAAAGAATCTAAAAACATTAACTTTTTCAAAAAAGTTCACAAACATTTTATCACTTGCTAATAGACAATACGTTTGAATCATTCCTTTCAAATGGGTTTAATTTGCTAAATTTACGAATTTTATTTAGAGTCTTTAAAATTTCTCACAAAATTTGCAGAGCTTTAAATCTGAGGTTTGAGCCAAAACTTCAAAGATATGTGCAATCACCTTTAAAACTTAAGGTATTTCAAAATTCTTCGCAAATAGATTTGTTAATTTAAGCCTGTTCCCTCACCCATTAATCTTACGGTTTAACTCGCATATTCTTAATTTATAACAATGTTCATTTTGTTCGCAAATTCTAAACAAACGAGTCCGTCTGGACTAAGTAACGTAACACGATCAAATTAGCTAACCGCTCTTCAGTGTCTTTCATATGTTCAGTCCAAACTATTACTGATTTTATAGCGTTAAGCCTTAAAAACGCTGGTGAAAAGTTATTGAAAATTATTAATTTCCTCGCTCGTGAAGCAGGTTTGAATATGTATAAAGCAAATGTTACCGTATTTCCATCTAATACTAACTTACGAGGGTATATCTATAAGTTTCCGGCCTCGCCGATAAGGATTATCGCCTTCACAAAACCCTTATCTTGTGTCATACCTTATCTGTTAAGTAAATAATTGCAGCAGTAACTTCCGCTCCACTAATTCCAGTTGTTCAGATATAGTTACACAAAGAAGGCTATTTTGACATGCCCAAAATGGAGTTGCGAACTGTTATTAAGATGTTCACAAAAGGACTTACACCAAACGAAATTAAACAGCAATTAGACGGTGTATATGGGGAAGCACCCCCCTAATATTCTACCGTAAAAGAATGGACCAAACTTTTTCGAATGGTTGGGGAAAGCTTTGAAGACGAAGAGCGTGCGGGTCGGCCCTTGGAAGTGCTCGCTCCTGAAAACATCGCTCTTGTAGAAGGAGAAATTACGAAAGACCGGCGGCTCAAAGTCACAATATAGCAGCAAGGTTGGGCCGTTCTAAAACAACATCCCTTGGAATTATTCATGAACATTTAAACATGAATAAGGTTAGTGCAAGATGAGTGCCTAGGCTTCTTTCCTCAGTCCAAAAACAGCAACGAGTCATCTGTTGTCAGGCATGTTTGGAGCTCTGCCGTGGCAACGAGAGAGACGTTCTGTAAACTATTGTTACAGCAGATGAAACTGTGGTCCTCTATTATGATCCCTAGTCCAAAAGAGAGTCAATGGAGGGGCGTAAACCTGGCGAACCACCGCCTCTAAGGCAAGGTCACTCAGTCAACCAAGAAGATCATGACAAATCTTTTGGGCCTGTGAAGGAATACTCTTCATTGACTTCAAGGAGAAGAAACCCACGGTAAATGGGGAGCACTATGCGGCCTACTGCACAGACTACGTACTTCCTTCGAAGAAAAAAGGCGAGGAAAGCTGAGTGGTGCTGTGCGCCTTCTTCATGACAACGCGCTTGTGCGCACAGCTATTGTTGCAAAGGAAGCTGTGAAGAAATGTGGTTTCAAAGAGATCGACCATCCACCCTATAGCCCAGATCTAGCTCCCAGTGACTATTTCCTCTTCTCAAAACTCAAGAAGGACCCTGGAGGAAAGAAAGTTCAGTGTGACGAAGAAGTGGTGGATGCTGTTTATGCCCATTTTGCAGACCAGACTTCTGACTATTTTGGGGCGGGGGGGGGGGAATGAAATGTTAATTCAAAGATGTGAGAAGTGTATTGCATAAAGGATAACTGTATTGAACAGTGAAATATATGTCTTTATCATACCTAGAAAATGGTTATAATGGTTATAATTATCTTGGTGGATCATAGATTTTATATCTCAATATACTTGACGTTTCTATCATCTCTGAAGTTATGGCGACGTAGTTCTTTGACATCCGGTATATTAAATTAATACATAAATCGACAGGGAATTGAAAGGACGTCGGGTAAAGGGAAATTTAATTTCTGAATGTCATCTTGCCCCTTGAAATGGGGACAGCTTTTGCTGGCAATAGCCTCATTTGCAATTTAAATCTCTGTCGCCTCTGTACCCAGCATTACATGGTTGTATTGAATACACTGCTGTTAGTAACTACATACTAAGCTTAGAAATCACTGCTTAGTCCTGTTAGCTATAGAGGCCTTTTCTGTACCCCTCCCACGGGATGTTTCTCTTGATAGTATGTAAAGAATTCGGAGCAAATGGATAAGGCGTCTTACATTTGCCTCAATCTTTTCATGTTGCAAGCTTCTTCTTTAATATTTAATATTTTAAATAAAAATGATTGATGTTAAACAAAGATATGTAGACCGAAAGCGTTTGAAATTATTTCATCAGGTTTTAAAAGAGATAGACGCAATATGCTAAAGAGACGCCAAAACAGAACGTTCATAAATGTTGCTATATGCGCACTTAAAGCTGATTCCTGCACGACCCTGCCTTTCATTGCGGCATCAGTAATCCAGTCACTACCGAAGTGAAAAGTAAATTTTTGCATTAATAAATCCTATAATTTGAGATCTCTCCATTAATAAAGTCATTGAATTCTTGACTCTATTTCAAAGTAAATGGCAGAGAGATGAGCTATATTACGTGTATACCTATTGAAAATGCGTGAGGTATCAGTAGCTCAAATTAAATCGAACTAACGAAGATTGTACAAACTTTGAATCAATAATCAGTATATACCATCTAGAAGGAAGGAATTTACAGGAGAGAGAGAAACAGTAAAACACTCAATAAGTATTTTCTGAATTGCTACGCATGTAAGTTACCCATTTATCCCAGATATGTGTAACAAAAAGCAGATCGACAAATATGAACTTTTAGATCATTGTGTGAAACAGTTTATATTTACCTAGAAAAGTTGAAATTATTTATTCTTCAGGAAGATTGTCCCTCTAACCCTATAGTCGTTTTGACTGATTGAGTTTGTTGACGTAATAACTTAATGCATTTGTTTGTACTTGCACTCGGGGAAATATACATTAATAGTACAAAGAAAAATTCTGTTATTCAACATATAATGTTAGAAAACCAGAGAATAGAGGGGTTATCAGTGCCAGAAAGTAAATATATCTGACAATATAAAATATACATATACTCAAGGAATGACAACAAATTGTAAAAATAAAAAATTAAATTAAAGCATTTAATATGCTGCTATTTCCGTTACCGATATTTTGAGGAACTCTACCTATATAAATTATTTATACTACTATTATTTTCCATATATAGAAGCTATCATTGGGTTCTTAAGTAATTTAAAGTATAAAAAAATTGTAAGTATGCATTTTCACTGAAGCAATTTGACGACCTACAATTATAATAAATTTAAGCATAATTATTTAAATTTTTCTTAAATATTTATTTATAAATTACATTTGTATCCTTTCCTGCACTAACCATTATTGTTTATATTTGGTTTAAGATTCAAAATTCTCTCTCCGCTTGTAATAATGGACACAAATTAGGATAAGGAAAATGTTGTTACTCATTTCACTGAATAGCAAAAATTTATCAACGAAATTACAGAAATTGTCCGATGGTGTAAATTAAAGGATACCTAAGGATGATGAAGCAGCACAGGGAAGCAGTGTAATTTGAGGTCAGACTTTCAGTCTAACTGGCACTTAAAATAACCCGAATTCTTTTACTGGTACTGTCGGGGGCAAAAAAAAAAGTCTCTACCAAAGCAAAACGAATACCAGAGATACACAGCGTTCCTTATATTGCCATCGCGCGTATGCGTGCTTCGCCCACTGTCTATTTCACTGGGTGGTAAATGAGGATTCTTTGCGCTCCAATACTTATTGTTCTGTAAGGCAACATGACCATATGAATGAAACTATGCCTCATCTGACAAAATCATTAAATGTTGGTCAATAGTACCGTCAACGATATTTTGTAAAACCCATTTACAAAAATTTCCTCGTTTTTCGTCGTGACCAGGTTTTAATTCATAACCTATGGTCATTCTGTAGAATTTAAATTTTAAAAGTTTAGCATCTCGATGAACAGAGGATTTTGTACCACCCCACTTGCTGTGCAACACGTCTTAGAGATTTCTAGAGAGCGTTCGATGATGCACCAATTTTTCTCGGTTAGAAAATTTCTTTTTCCGTTGTTCTAAACTTATTAACCAAACATCTAACATTTTATCTACCTATAACTGGAATACCAGGAAATTTCTCCTGAAATTGTCTATACTATTCGGTTTTTACGTATGTATTGTATATAAAAATTCTTTGTTCAGCGTAAATTTTTCGGTAAGCATTTCAGTGGACTAATAATAATAATAATCTAATGTAATTCACGCACAACACAGATGTCTAGAATAAGCGTTAGCTTTTGAGATGAACAATGAACAAACTCTAGTCTTTACAGCTCGAACAGAAGGCAGCAACTGACACAGTATAACACAGTTGATAAACGTAGCCTTGAGCAGGTTATTCACCGCTAGTGCCTACTGGAATAATACGAGGTCACTGCAGTGCAAGCGAACTAAGCAT
Organism: Metallyticus violacea; assembly: GCA_030762175.1. Taxonomy (NCBI): domain Eukaryota; kingdom Metazoa; phylum Arthropoda; class Insecta; order Mantodea; family Metallyticidae; genus Metallyticus; species Metallyticus violacea. The sequence goes on along the minus strand of CM060838.1, from coordinate 16,985,776 downwards.
ATATCTATGCCCGGCTATAAATGGAACGCATGGTAAATGGTATCCCTTTAAGAGTTTGCGTCGTAAGTCAAAACGTATATGCACAGATTTCACTAAAGATAGTGTTTTCATCTCTACTTCTTTCTTTAGAATAAATTTACAGGTAGAAACTGTAGAATCAAGTAAGTACAGGCATGTCCATTAACATTTAGAGTTGCATGATAATGGCAGGCGTCTTGATAGATATGCTTAACCCTACGCTTTGAGCACAAATAAAAATATAAATTTATTTAATCACCGTTGTCGATATTGTTATAATTACCAAGCCTAAGACCGAATAACATGACGTAATTTCTTTACCATTTATGTTATTCTAGCAGAGCATATATTTCAGCACAATTCTCCAAATATTTAATATTAATATTGCCCCTTCGATCAAACAATTTAAAATGTGTATGCAGAGCGTATAAACAGATCTAGTCGGATCAATACATATCTAATTCTGACCAAAACCTATAACAACGTTTGAAGACTTTAGACAGTGAATGTTTAATTATATGGTCCCTCAATTTCATTTCAGTAAATCAAAGGTATAAACTTACATCATTAGACTGCAATATTTCTTACCTATATGCGAATTAATTTATTTTAGTAATAACTTCTAATTTGTGAAACATTTAAGTTAATATTTATTTTATTAAAATTCTTTTATGTCTAGAAAATTTGACAGTAGGATGATTATACATTAGAATCTACGTTTTATATGCATTTACCAATCGACTTTTTAATTCTGTATAGTACATTTGAAACATTAGCATTCAGGACTAGTTGTTACTCCTTAAGAATTATATGAATAACCTTAAAATGCCATAATTAGGAGAAAACATTGCGTATAATTTATTTGGGAATCATGGCCATCATTACGGACTTGTGTATATATATCCAAATATCTACTAGAAGGAATTCCAGGCAGTAACATATTGATTATAGGTTCCTGTTTCTACCACAAAAAATGTGCAAGGCATTCTTAGGTTCTATTACAGTGAGGTTTATTTTTGTCAAAGCTTAGTTATGTGTATAGCATGTTAACGAATACACCACCAAATACAGAGATTGTAGAGTGTCTTTGATTAGCTATTTGAGAATAGTTAAAGTATGGTCTACCTATTCAAATTTCAAAGTTATGATATTACATTTCAAAAGGAACAATACGCCACTGACTAATAAAGTTTCTCTTGGGAATCATGGCACACAACAATAGACGGAGATCATATAGCATGTCAGTCGATATGAAACTGGCGTCAAATAGTCTGATCATTATTATCCTCTAGTATCATTGATGAGTATTGATATTTGAAGTTGGATGTCTAAGGGCGAATATGTTTAAACAGAATTTATAATTATTGGAGGAGGTGGAAAAGACATTAAATTATCTCGAGGGACTATTAAATTAGTAAAGCAGCTTAAATATTTGGGTTCCATGAATCTAGAAGATAATATGCAGATGTAAATCACAGAAGTTTAATTTAACTGCAGAAATATTAACATACAAACAAAAAAGGGAACTTACCAGTAATAGAAAATACACCAACTTCTGGCGCTGAAGTGTGGACGTTAGTAGAAAGACAGAAATGTAAAATACAGGCAATGAAGATGGGATCTGGATATATAGGTTTGAAAAGAGGAGGAATGATTAGATGAGACAGTTGATAGAAATGGAAGATCTCGTTACCGAGAGAATTGAAAGACGAATTGTGCAGTGATACGGACACATCAATACAATGGCAGGAGAGCTAGGGAGACGTGGCCTAAAATTTTACTTGAAAGGTTCGTCTTCTGGAAGGAGGAAGCATGAATGACTGAGAGCATCATGGAAAGCTTGCGTAGCCCAAATGATGAAATGACATAATTTGCAATAAGGAGACTGGCAAAACCTTAATGCGGATGTGATTACATGGTAACTGTTTACAAGTGAAAAATTCTCATGGGAAAAAGAAAATGTACCAGAATAATTCTTCACAAATTAAAACAATTTAAAAACAAATACAAACTACTCTTCGCGATCCCAACCTACGATTTTCGAAATCACACCATGCTGCCTTATTCATTAAACCGTTCAGTGGATAGCTCCCTCTATACCAAGCTGCATAACACGATAAATCGTTTAACTATTATAATTATTTAGGCTTTCACGGCCGGCGTTAATCCAATAAAATGTTGTTTCCGGGCTTGTTGGCCGTGGACCAAAGGCTGTAAACACACCTGACGTTTCGCCCGTGACTCCGCCGGGCATCTTCGGAGAAATGACTATCACCACTCGTTGTTGTAGCTCAAGTCAAAAGTAAGAAATATATACTTTTAATAATGTTTAACGCCCATTTTTACTGCTGAGGCATCGCAATCGGTGATAACACACTGGTGATAAATGCAATGAAATGATAAATTGGGAAAGGAGTTTTTAAGGAAGTTAAACGTTCCTCGTATAAGTTTAGGGTACCTCCCCGGCATTTTCCATTTACTAGCATGAGGAAAACCTGGAAAAACCTCAGTCAGGGAGGAAGGTTCTGGCGGGAATCGAACCGCTGACCTTCTACTTATGAGTTCGCGTCTTAACGACCTCGGCCACTCGTGTCGTTATAAGAAATTATATCAACTGGAAATATTTTCCATACTTTGTGCAGGTAATATATAAGAGCATTTTGAAATATTACCAATTTATAAAGTTTCCACAAGATTTAATTATAAGCTCCACCTGAAACTTGCTTTGATAGTTTCAGTGATAATGAAATACTTCCTACTTTATTAGAACCTAAAATTAAATGTTACCACCTTTTTAAACTGTATATGAAACTCAACAGACGACTGACACTATACCTGAATTTAATGTAGTTTTATTTTTCTATACTTCCTAATTGTTCAGTGTTTAGAGAAACAACCCTGACCAGAATGTACATAGAAAGCCCATACTTTCTCCTCTGTGGCTGTATTTGCACATTAATCACTGTTCACATATGTTGAGCCGAATATACTCGTTTTGGTAGCATGTGCATGCGATTGGAGGATCTTTGACAGGAACATTTTAATAAAAATAAACCAAATCATTTTTTAAACTGGTTCTTAATTTTTTGGTCACTGGAAGATCAGAAATTTTCATTTGAAGTTTAGCTGGAAGCACATCAACCGGATTGGCACATGAGATGGCAAATATTTCACATTCAATTTCGAGATCTGCTTAGTCCTCAAACGTGAATTCCAATGCTTCTCGAAGGGTGAAGATAATTTGTGAGTTTTGCTAATGAAGAGTGTTCTCCACCGAAAAGTTATATGTTCAATATTTCTTTGATTTTCTTCTGTAACCGTTGCTCTCAGAGTAGCAGTTTCATTTCGAACGCTGTAACTTCACAATACATTGCTGTTATTATTTCCCCTTCCTCTGAGAAAACAAAGGCACTTTATTAAAATGCTCGTCAAGCTTTAACTTAATGTGTCTCAGTTCAGTAACAGTACTTTTTCGTAGTGAAGATTTAGAAACTTTTCCTCAATTCAGCCAATGGCAACGCTCTATCAGTCTCCTCTGAATTAATGTATTCCAGGGTAAGTCCAACCTTTCTTATTCATATGTATCGTATGCTTCCTTTCATGGCGATAACATCTAGCAAATTATCTATAATCTCGATATTGTTTTCTAATTGCCACTTGAGTAATTCAGAATTCACCCGTGCTCCTATAGCAACGAAAATGTGGGACATTTATGTAAGTACATTTGTTGATTTGGTTTATTTACGGACGCTCTTTAACATCTCAGGTCATCAGCGTCCCATTCAATTCAGGGCTCTTCTTTCAGGCCTGAGGTTCTTCCTCGTGCCGTAAATCTACGACACGGGACCCAAGGCTTTACTTCCCTTCCGCAGGAAGCCACACTTAGGATTTACACTCGAAAAAATCCATCGATCCTGGCCGAGATTGGACTCGAGATCTTGGGTCTACGAGAAGTGTGGTTACCACTACACCTCCAGGACCGACTAAACAAGCTACATTTAAAAGTATTACATCAAGTGCTAGTCTTGCATAACCTCTAACTGAAATACTTCATCTCTCATCTTCTTCTATAAATATATTCATTCTCTTGGGTTTTTCCAGCAAAAACTTAAACACAACTGAAAACAAGAGATCATTCACTGTGTCACCTTGATGTCCTGAATCGGGTAAAATTATTTAATGCCAACCCTAGTATCTTATTAAGTTTGATTTTATTCAGCATTTATTTATAAATAAACGCATATGTAGTATTTAAATTTGTTAGTGTATTAATTAAAATACAGAAGGTGCCAAAATGTATACACTCTTCAAGCAAAGAAAAAACTGTGTTAACATAACAAAAGTGAATTCAAACAAACAGAAAATGATGAACACTAATCATCTTAGACTTTTACAGTTACAACAGTTGCTTAAAATGGCCAACATCGGCGTCGATACACTTCTGAGTACGGTGATTGATTGAGCAACGTTTACGAAAGTGTCCTCAGCGATTGCAGCACATGCCGTTTCAATTTTCTGCCAGTGTAACTGGTTTTCTACGCTATACAACATCCTTAAGAGTTCCCCATAGGTAGAAGTGCAACGGCGGTTCTATTCTGTACACACGTCTCCATTGCCTTTGAACTTCAACAACATTCTCGGTATTCCAATACCACTTCAAAATTGCTTTCCGCAGTTCAAACGATAATCTTGGCTCCATTTTGTTGTAGCAATGCTAGTTATCGTCATGTGAATCACATCTGTTTACAGAACATCATACTACACATTACTTTGGTCCAACTTTGAAATATATTAAATAGATATCTACTGTGAAAGTGTCCCGGTATACACGAGCTTCATTACACTCATTTTTGTTCTACTATACAAAAATAAATAAATAACAATAGGCCTATTTACATTTTTTGCTTTCTACCTTCAGCATAATTATGTGCTCTATAAACTTTTCATCTTGAAATATGACCTTTATTTTCTCTCTGTTGGCAAATTTTATATTGTCTCTTAAGCCTGACTTTTTGACTGATTCAAGTTTTTATGACAATCCATTCATTTTACTTTATCTTGAACATCTGTGAAAAGATATAAATTCTCCCATTCCTCTCAAAATGTTTAAGCGTGAAGATGTTTTTCTGGTTTATCAGGCGGATCAGATATCATTATTAGTTTAACGCGTTAAGGCTGTATGATTTGTAATCCACCACTGAATTTCTATTTAATACTAAAGGGAGTATAGAGAATACTTTTATATCGTTTCTCATTGACGTGGACTAGAGTGTGAATGCCATTGGCAAATAACTTCTTTAGGATAACAGTCCGAAAATAAAGTTTCATGGTCTATAAAAGAAGAATCAAAAGCAGACCAATAAAATGGAGACTATAATAATTCCTCATGACGGTGACCTACTGACTGGTTAACAGTTATGCTTGCCTATAAACGTGAGGAACTCGACGTTTTGTTATACTGTGGCTCCTGCTAAATTTAGTGCGATACATGGGAAATGAGGTGGTGTTTATTGAAAAGTGTTTAAAGGAAAGTAAAAGATATTTCAGTATTAATAAAATCAATAATTCTCGCTTTTATGGTACAGGAGGTAATTTAAAAGCATTTTTTTTTTGTATAAGAACGATAGACTGGAAATTTCCCCATATCTCCATTGGATGTAGAACTTGAGCGACAAATGTAACAATGTAACCCATAAACTGCAGTTGCCTTAGCAAAAAACTGGGATGCCACTTAAAGCTATATGGAAATTTCTTTGCAAGTTGTGAGTAGAACTAGAGTATCCGATTGATGCCTCTTGAAGGCTGATATTTAAGTATGAAACTTCTTCTTTCATGGCCGCGACGTTGCCGAGGCTTTATTCATAATATGGGTCCCTCTGAACGTTGCACCTTTCGTACGATCAGAGTTTGTAAAATGTCTCCAGCAAATGTCAATTTTAATCTATAGAATTTAGGGCTAAAGAATTATTAGGGTGGTTTTTAAAACGGGAACAGATAGGTGATGATTGTCCAAAGTTTCAAAACTCGTTTAGAAAGTTGATTTCTTTGCACAAATTAAAACGTTTTAAAAGTCATTAATATTTATTATGTAGGATATGTTATCCCCTATTTTGTTTATGCATAACATGACAAATATCGCATTTTTAGAACCCTTCGTTTATTTAACTCTAGGATAGACCCGTTATATCAATAGAGTTATACAATATGTGCACAATGTGTCATGATAAAAAAAAAACATACTAATGCGAATTGCATGTGAATATATGAACAAGCTGCAACCCTTGATGTCTAACTTAACCGCTAACTCCTCAAATAAAAGTTAAAAGCTCATAATTAAAAGTATTTGAGAGAGGTATTTTTATTTAATTACATTTCAAATTGATACACATAGATCGGGCGTTTCTCAAAAGATGACAAAGAAAAAGACGAAAAAGAACCACATCTTTTTATTAAACTTGGAAAATATGAACACCTATATATTTCAAGTGTTTTTTTTTCAATTATATTGATTCACAAATGCAGAGAAGTAAAACTGTTATACAAAATGTAATATTTAAAAACTGGCCCTCTATAAGTCTACCGTTTTCATATTTCAAATATAAATAGTAATTTGCTTTCTTTTTCTCAATTGTTCAAGTCGGAGTGCAAACATTTATAATTCTTTATCCATACCTATGAAAATAAGTTGCTTTCGTTTCATATATTCGGCGTTTACAAATATGGGAAAGCCCTACAAATGCAAGTTGATTATCGAAATCTGTAGTAATGTTAATAAAGTATATTTTGATGATAGGAAACTTTTTTTTTCCAAACTCTACAAACTGTAGTAGTGTTGTTTCTCAAAAGTTGATGTTTTTTACACCAGTATCTACTGTAGCCTTTACAGTCAATTTTTTTAACACTTTCATATTGAAAATTTTCTCAAGAGCTTGCCCAGTTAATCTGTTGAAGCTTTTGAATCATTCCCTGATTCATAAAATCAGAAAAATAACTTTGCCTTTGTGATGCTAGCATAATGCGATGTGTCACAGCTACAAGAAAAGTGACTTTTACAAGTCTAATTTTTACTGTTTGGTATAGGGATGGGAATTAGTCTATTCCTGCAGCCAAAATCTCTAAAATCTCATAATTCCTCTCTACCGAAATTGAATCGTGTTGCTCTCTCTGCGCGCCTGTTCGAATCATATTATGCTATAAACGTTGCTCTCTTGAAGCGCGGGCCCCGAACTGTTTTAAAGATATCAATTTCTGTTACTCTGTATGTGGAACTCGCTTTAATAAGCCTTGTCTTCGGAATACAGTGTAGGATATTCCCTAATATTACATTTATGTTAATATTAGGTAACATAACTCCTTATTTGCAAAACGAAGTTAAACAGAACAAAACTCAGTTAAAAACAAAGGAAATATTAATTCCAAAGCTTAACTTCTTTGACCTATTTCATGGCATTGCCTTGAACTTCCTGTCTTTGGACTCCGCCACCTCAGCTCTTCAAATAAAGGATCCAAAATATAAGTGCCATAGTCGTATTCATTGTCATTCCTTCTGGCATACAGTTATCACTAATGGTCCTTCATAGTTAAGAAAACAGTGGACATTCGCTTCCGAGAACGAAAATCTTATCAAAGAACAACTGGTCTTGGATAATTCTCATTTACCCATATGTAGTTCTGAGCTTTATTTGGAAGCTAATAATAATAAAACAACTTTCATCACCAGTGCTTATATCTGTCAAAAGTTTAGAACCATTTGGTGGAAACATTCTCAACCTTGCACGTGTCTTTCTCCTAGACATCTCTTCGTTGGTTCGGGAACCCAATTTGCACAGGTTTTTCATTGCTTTAAATGTTCATGGAGCATACTGCCAATGCTGCCAATACTGATATCTACTTCCATACTGAGCTTTTTAACGGAAATATGACGATTTTCCTTCATCAAGTTCCTCACTGTTTGAATTGTTGAATACACAGCTTCCCCAGGGCAGCCAGAGCGAGGATTGTCTTTCAAAGTATCTCGCCCTTCTTCAAATCATCGAATTCGTCTTATAGTGTATCAAATGAACACACCACGAACAAACTCCTCCTGGATTTTTTTTTTTTTTTTTACGCTCTTTCACCTAACTTATAGCGTGTGAAAATGTAGAATGTAAAGTTTTCTCTAGAAATATTAATGCTTTTTGACACAGGACTGAACGACAGTGAATGTGCAAGTTTAAACTTACACTTAGCGTAGTTTTATAATTTAAAGTCCATTGTTGCCATCTGCGTGTTACATTTTTGTAGACCTTATTGTCCACAAATGGATAGCCTGGTTGCAAAACTTTTTGAATTCCCGTCGTAAACGTCGGAAATACTGTCATTTAAAACATATGAAACATCTCTCCCAGAAATATCCTAATACATATGTAATTATTTCTTTACAATCAGTAAACTCAGGTTCAGTTACTGCATGTGGCCAGTTTTTATTTATTTATTTATTTTTGAAAATATTCCCGGACTTTATATACCGATAATTAAAATTGTTCTGTATTTATTCACTAATTTTTATTTGCTTTATTCTTTCCTATTAAATGACTCATTGATCTTAAAGTCTCTCTTTACCTTGCTTGAAACCACATTTTCATTACTCAGTTTTTCGTCACATACAACACGCTTCGGATGATTTTTAGGTTCAGTGCATGCAAATTCAGACCACCTCCTTGGTCTAATAGTTAGCGTTGCTGATTTCTGGCCTAGAGTTCTGGGTTCGATTCCCAGTACGGCTTAGGAATAATTTTTCTAAGTTAGGGAGGTCTGGAAGGGGTTCCACACAGCCTCGACAATTGGGAAGCTGTTTGATGGGGTTCTTCGATCACGAAAGCCGTGTGATGGGCAAACTGTAGGATGCCGGCATGCTGATCACATTACCTCCTGCAATACTGCCCTCTATCAATGAAGTCGTAAGACGGAGATAGTGGAAGCAAAGGCCGTCGCGGCAGGCCAAGGTTCACCCCGTGGCAAGTGAGAAGATCCATAACTTAAGTTACAATTATGAAATGTACGCACAGCATAAGAAATGAATAATTGGTCTGGAGTGGTGCTCTGACACTAGCATTTGATCCGTTTATAATACTTGCACTCTCTGGGACTTAACGCACCAATATCCAGGTCAGTCACCTCTGGGGAAGCCATTTACTCTGGACGTTCATATGTATATTTATGCACACTGAGGGACTCACTGGATAGATAGATAGTCCTAGTTAGAGCTGCCTCGATGTCTTAAGCACAGAAGACACAAATATACACAATTAGAGGGAATGAAAATGAATGAAAATAAATCAATGGCCCCAGTCATTACCCATTTCTTAAAATGAACTGAGAAAAAACACGGAAAACCTCAGTCTGGTTAATCGGCCTAAGAATTTGAACCTGAGACTTCTCTTATACGATTTCGAAGTGTTACATCTGGGTCACTTAGGTCGCTGGGGGAACCGCTAGTTTATACTTCATCTTGACTGATTCATCTTTCACATTTAAACAATAATAAAATAAATATAAAGTTTAATAAATACAATAAACAAAGTAGTGTTAGTACTCACTGTTTCCAGTTCAGCGTCAACTCAATTGCAGATGCGAGTTGATTATTTTACACTCGTTCGTGCTGTGCTAGGGTTCGGCAGGAACCGAAATCTCATTAAAGCGTTCCTAGCATTTTTCCAGTCTTCCAGAAATTTATCCAACTACTATTTGCCTATCCACCTTCGTAGGGGCAATTAACATGGTATAGAAAAACATGTCTATTTGAGATAATATTATGTTTATGATACAAATGTCAATTGCAGAAATGGCCTTGTAGAAAACATTCTCGATGCAATTGACATTTGTATCATAAACATAATATTATCTCAAATAGACATGTTTTTCTATACCATGTTAATTGCCCCTACGAAGGTGGATAGGCAAATAGTAGTTGGATAAATTTCTGGAAGACTGGAAAAATGCTAGGAACGCTTTAATGAGATTTCGGTTCCTGCCGAACCCTAGCACAGCACGAACGAGTGTAAAATAAATTATTGCCAGTCTTGGCATTACTTTCAATAAAACGCCGAACAATAAATACGAAAACAATGTAGTCTTTACAAAATGTCCACAACAAAAAAATAATAGCAGCTGTAGGAAAAACTAAGCGGCAACAACACCGCAATTATAATACATAGAACATTACGTTTATTATTATTATTATTATTATTATTATTATTATTTCGCTGTAACGATTGGTAGAGAGAGGTTAATATCACGTTTTGCATACTTCTCACTGTCCACAATATATTCGGTTTAGTAAAACAATTGCAAGAACCCCTAAACCAACGCATTAACAACGAATATATGATGAAAGAACTTTACGGTCAAGAATTAGGTAAAAACTCTTATTAAAATAACCAATAGCATTCGGGATAAGGACCTGCTGAGTTGAGATAGATAGAAAATGAGGAATGGTATTAGAATGATTACTGGACATTGGTCATTTCGGAAACACCTGCCATAGAACCCCCACATGCTCTCTATGTGAAAGGTCTGGAGAGATTGCAAAACCTAATATCTTATACACGGCACCAAATCATGACGACCTCCCCTCACCCCTTTCACTGCTTAACTGCGTATACGGCTCAGGCACTTTGCTAAGTTGCCAGTGCTTGAAGCCATTGTCATAGATTGGCATTTTCCAAATCGTGTTACAGATACCTGTTAAAGGTCTAGTAATACAGGGATCTGTTATATTTCTTACAAATGGTTTGAGAGTGAATGTGTTTTATCGGAAAAGAGGACTTCATGTTTTGGAGTCATGTATATTGCCAAACTTGGCATCGCTTTCCCATAAAATGCTATACAAGAAATATTTTCCTAGTTTTAATAGCTTTCTTGGTTTGCTTTCTATCTCAACTCAGGCCCTTATGCTATCGGTTATTTTAGTAAGAACTGTTACCTATTCCTTGACTGGAAAGTCCTTTCATTTTATGTTCTTCCTTGATACATTTGTTTACTAGGTTCATAGCAGTTATTTTACTAATGCCCAGAGATTGGGGACAAAAGCAAGTAGTAAAGCTCTTCTACAAATATGTTATGCAAATCAACAACAATAATAATAATAATAATAATAATAATAATAATAATAACTTAAAATTCTATTCGTTATCATTCCTGTTTTGCTAAAGTACTTTGTCTCTTAATTTTTCCTAATGGCAATTATTATTGTTGTTATTTTGTTGGCGTTTTGTAAAGACTCGTTTGTTTTCGCATTTTTTGTTCAGGAAAACGATGCTAAGACTGGCATTAAATGGTTATTTTATTCGTCTTCCCTCTTAACACGAACTTCACGAAGTTGAAAGTTAAATCTACATGCGAAACTATATGCAAACTCACTATGGTGTAAAAATGCCAAGTTTTATGCCCGGATTATAAAAGATGCGTATGATAAGATTATAAAACGTTATATATATTATATGAAACTGATGAAAATATAATAAAATACCACAAATGTATAGTGGAATGATAGGGTGGCCGTAATACGAGTAGTTCCATTGGGCATATCTCACAAATGCATCCATGTTACATCCGCCCCCCCCCCCTCTGACATTGTCTTAAAGGTATTTGGAACAGACCGCGCTTTCGTACCTCTCTGTTAAAGCATCTTTAAGCATGTTCCTTGGTGCATCAACTGGAACGTACTCCAAAATTGAAATTTGTGGGCAAAAGTCTCAATTGCATGGAGATTCGTCGTGAAATTCCTGTCGTGTAGGGCTAGATCCGATGTTGTAATTGAAATGTTCCCAGTTTGGACAAGGCTGACGTGCCTGATTCTGATCGACAAAGAAGAGGCGGCAATGTTAAGCACAGAAGGCATTGTACTGCAGGCTTGTGCATTGGTCCTCAGAGTAACTGTCGCGGAAATTGCACAGGAGTTGGGTATCTCAATTTCAATGTCCGATATCATTTGTAGGGCAATGAAAAATTAGTGAAACGTTCAGTCAGGTGTTTACAGAGACTGAGTCTATCTGATATATCTGTGTAATATTGTATTGTAATGCCTTTATTAAAGAATGTCTTGCCGCGGAATAATCCAAGTGCAGCTTACTTTCTGATTCACTGTCCTATGGTAAAAGATAATTGGAAATGCGCACTTTATTAGAATTTGCAGAATTGGTTGATTCAACGACTAATCTGTGATATCCGTGATGTACTAACGGTTTTAAAAGTCTGAAGAAGGGAGTTACATTACATAGCATTTTTCCATGGATTTTTTTTTTTTTTGGTGGGCGGGAGCTAGATACGGCAACAACAATCAACAGCTGTTATCTGCGCTACTCCTTCGTATCCAGATTTCAAAATCTGCACGCACCTTTCTTCAACAATAAAAAGCATACCCAGATTCGACTTTCCGTTATCCGAGGTGTCTTTGATGCGTTACATGGTCTTTGTGGGTAAAAAGAAGCTTTTCGTCAAGAAAATGCTATTCATGACGCTAACTGCTTTACCAACAATATCATATATTTGTTGCGTAAATCTTTAGAGGAAGTTTTTCGGTTATTATGAAGAATGTTTTTCTTCCTTTTCACAAAAAACGATCCAGGGACAGTACACACTAAAGCTCTTGATAGGTCCCTTAGTAAAAACTCAAGCAACCTTCACATTTTGTGTAATGTTACAACTGTGCAATACAAATGCATAGTTGACCTATCAAGTTATTTCTTCCGACTGAGGTGCAAAATTATGTCCATCGTGTATATCCATTATAGTGGAACTTAAAATTCAATCAGACTAATTATTGACTAGGAGAAGGATATCTTGGAATCAAAAGACATAGGAAATATGGTTTCTAGGGATAAAATTGGGGAATTCAATTAATTTATGGTTTATTATATTTATAGAACACATTTTAAGCAAAGAGAGAGAAAAACTGGAACTAAAAACCTGTTTTCTTGAGCTACTGTAGTCCCATTGTCGCTTTAGTACGTCTTCAAACGATAAATGAAATGGATTTCATCGACATCCGCCACTTTGGGGGGAAACGCTAGAAAATATCCAAGTACAAATCGAACTTGGGCCCTCTAGTTAGCTTACGAGCAAACCTCGGATGACTGCATGAACTTCGCAGTTGGCGGGAGGCAATATCAGAGTACCCATTTTCTCCTAGCACAGCGCGGTAACCACGGCCGTCACAAGGCTGAAATTTTACTGCATTATTACCACATACTTCCTCTCTATTCCTGCGCATGCGCATTCCTATCCGACTAGCGGTGCCATCTCTAGGCGCGATTGGGACTTACTTTCTGGATGCCGTAATACATAATCTATACGAACCATGTCAATGGATTTAAATATGAAATTCAATATAAATATATCTTCAAGATTCAAATTTGCGATATCTTATACCTTCAAATCTAAAATATTCTTAAGAACTTTGTATTTTCCATGAGGAATAAAATGTTCTAAAATCGTCAGAAGTATATATTTGCAGCTGGAACAGAAAAAAATACCTGATTATTTTAAGAGCTATCTTATTAATAACGAAAGGACAAAAGTAAAAATAATACTTAGGTTTAAAAAAATCAAAGAAAAACTCGCTATGAAAATTTGTAATAATATTTTCTATACTGGTGATAATATGTTTTTAAGAAAATATTTTCAGAAGTATTTAATAAACTAAAAATACATTTTTCGAAGCTGTATAAGAACTGGTAAATAACGCAGCTGTCAAATTAGGAAATGTGAGGTAGGAAAGCACAGTCGTTGTTTGCAAATTAACTAAGAGAGGGGAGCAGAAAATATTGTTCATAACTGTTAAAGTGTGATGCTCCATATGACTAAAAAATCTGTGTTTTTAAGAAATAATTGTTAACATTTTAGTAAAAGCTTACCAATCTTCCGATCTTGGTTCATTCAGCAATAGAGAACGATAAATTAATGTACATATATATCTTACTGATCTCCAGGCTCAATTTTTATAAACTAGAGACATCAATAAGCATAAACACTTATCAGAAATACTACTGAAAATCGTTTCCATTAAAGTATATACTGTTTTACACATGGTTTTAAAATAAGCACTTTCATTATAAAACATTTAACTCCTGTTACTTAAACTCTGCTTTTAAAGTGCAGATATTAAATATTGTGAAATGACTTATGCAACTAAATTGAAACAATTAAAGTACAGGATAAACTTCATGCTGAATAAAAGGCATTTGACCACCTAAAAAAGGTCCAAATCGAAAATTCAGAACGTTAAGTTATGTAGCAGCCCTGTAAGATAGGTATCAAGTAATTTGCAAGCACCCAGCACTCTGAGGGCGCTCACTTTGGATAATAAAACAAAAAACAGCTTTCTTTGTCGTAGTGTACACAAACTCGCTATTGTACAGCAAGCTTTTAGTATAAGTAAAGCTTCGTTTTTTGTGTCTCTCACACACACACGTACACACCAACACCATACTCACCAGCAACACTATTCCGAGTAGCATGATCTTATGTCTCAAGAATGCTGAGTAGCGCAGATTATCAGGTACTGTGCACCTTGTCGGCTCATGGTTATACATGCCCTTTGCAGTTTTTATATTATAAACTTCTACTTTAACTAAAAATAAACTACAAGTACAAGCTGCATGTCTCTTTTTGTATCTTTTTTTCTATTTATCTTTCTTTATTTCTTTCTTTTTCTCTACTTGTCTATTTTTCTCTGAATTAACGGTTCTTCGCTGTTTGATCTGTCCCCTCCCTGGCTCTAAATAATAATAACAAGCTACTTTTAATATCAGCACACATTTTAGCGCTCTCATTTTACTATACACTTCCCTCAGCCCCAGATTTTCGCTGCTATCTACCAGTCAAGTTGTATGTTATATTTTTGTATGTAGTTTCAAATTATCGACTGCAATCTGAATGCACTTTATTCCCCGTTTTTTGCCTGTTGTAATGAGTAGAAATTTGACTTATAATGTAATTATATTTAATACGCTAGTGTAAGGAAAAATATATCCCATATTGTGACTGAGTTATTAATTTACATTATTGTTTTATATCACACTAGAGAAAGTGATGGAAGTCGGGGGAATTGTATCATTTTTAGTTAACTTGTCATTAGCATAAGTTATGAGCTATATAGGGTATCCGTAAAGTACTGGTATCATGTAATGTATTAAAGATATCGGAACTTTATGGTCTAAATTTCTAGAATATCCGGTTTAGGTTTAGAATATACTTTACTTTATTCACTAGACTGCTTCAAATAGTTATACGTTTGTAGAAAAAAGACATTAGAAGAGAGAATCTAAATCTTCATCTCTGCACAGGATAATATTTATGTAAACATAGCAGATGTAGCCAAAATGGCATACCCTCTAATAAATCAACACTTATTTCGTATATAGTACATGTATGTACAACTGAGAAGCTCACACTGTTGGAAAGCTTTATGTATCTATATCTTAACGAAATAATCGCAAAATTTAGAGTTTTACTGTGTAACTATGGTAAATAGTAAACTACATTTTGAGTTATAACTTCCTCTTACACATTCAACTTTGGGTTAATGTTCTGGTGTTAGAATAAATAGAGAGCCCAGAAATGTATACGTATTTATTTTTATGTATCATAATCTATAGACCCCTTACATAAATGTAAAAGTATTAAGGAGCCTTAAAGTACATTTTGCAAAGAAATAAAAACAAGAAAATTGGCCTTGTGTATTCGTGGATTTCTTAAAATACAGAACTTCTGAGATAAATAATTGAGTTCTACTAAACTTTAATATTATTTATAATATAATATATAAATAATACAACTCACATAAACCTAGTCCTTTTGCAGGTAAACATTGTTATGTAAATTGATCATTGAAGTGGGAGAACATTTCTAACAGTATCATTCCAACCCAATTACTCAAAATATAATATTAATGATCACTATTGATTCTGAATATCTATAAGGATTTCCGTAATATTCATTATCTAAGTTCTTTTCAAACAAATTCTAAATAGTAGCAGGACTTAAAGATTTTAAGCACTTAATTAAGATTAGACTATGCTTGTTATATTCCTTGATGTCATATTCCTAACTGAAGTATTCTTAGCTAATCTTTTTTTAACAATCATAAGATTTTTAAATTGTGCACCGTATATTCTTCGAAATATTTGTTTTGTTGTCATTCCTTTCACATGCTCACTAATACAGAACATGTGATAATTCTTTTCGTAAAAAATATGGCTATAAGAATGAACTCATTCCTCGTAATATAACATTTTAAGACTGCAACATTTGGAAAGTTATTCTCCAACTAGAAAAAAGTAGCTAACTTAATTTTTAAAATTAGATTCTGATGTTCAGTTCATTTTTAATTTCTGGTCCTCAGTTGCAACTCTTAAAGTATTTCTCACTTGTTGAAAGGCATTAGCTGTAAGATGTACCGCCTTAAATATAAGGTAAACTGACTTAAAAATGTAAATTATTATTTTGTAAGTCACTTCAAATACAGCTATAACCAGAAGTAGAAAACATTCAATAATATCATCTTTGAGTTCTTAGTATACGGTTATCCCCACATACAGAGATTCATGTCAGTAAATCACATATTTAAAAGTTATTTAGGTAGCGCTGGACTTTTAAACTGCCCTGTATAAATAGAGAGAAATGGAGAGCAAGTAAACCAAAATGAATAAGATGAAACAAGAATGTTGATATTCAAACCTCATTGCTTACTGACGATCAAGAAGTACTAGCAAAGTCTGAAAATCACTTAAAGAAGTCTGCTGCTGATTTTAACAATGTTGTAAAAAGTACAACATGAACATTTCCTTTCAGAAGACTAAAGTCATACCAATGACGGGTATAGCATATCAACGAGTTGATGTGGTTATAATTGGCGAAATAATTTAGCAAATGTCGTATTCAGTTACTTTGGTTCTAAGATATCAGTTATAGAAACAACTGTAGATGTGGAACAGAATATAATAAAAACTAATGAGTGCACGGATATTGATATTAATATTAATATATTGGAACAGAACAATGATAGCAGAATAGCAGACAAAAAGAAATTAGAAGTCGCGCAAATTAGTTTCTTAAGAAGTGACAAGAAGGGACAAAATCATAAAATTCAGACATAAGAGAACTAGGCGAAGAGATTATAACTGAATAAATTGGAAGAACATGTTCTACAAACACTCAAGATATCCTCGACAAGCAAGCCAACAACCACTGTAGATATTGGATAGCCCCTACATAGATGGAGGGACCATTTTTAGCCTAGCAACAGATTACCAAAAGAATTAAAATTACTACATATATGAGGTAGATTACTGTCACTTGTTCTTGAATTGATTCCTCCAAGAATATGTGCCACAAGTACGTCCGATCTGCTTGCAAGCCTGTCTCGAACTGTCTTCTTTTGCCTTTTAATTGCTACATATGTGGCAGAATTTGTTTCCAAATGTCACCCTAGCAAAGGACCCCTCGCCGCCCAGTAGTGCTACAATGTTCCATCTACTGCACTGCGCTATAAGTGATAATAGCATAGCTATTTCTATGGATGGTAGCAGTAATATCTGTTATTTTTCCTTAATCATATCAAAGCCTATTGAACTACCGATATATAATTGAGGAGTCCAGACGCATTTTCCATTCTAAAAAAAAGTACAGAAAATAACTTTTCAAGTACAGATAATGAAATTTAAGTCAAAACTTTTTGCATATATAAAGTGATATCAATAAAACATTTTAAGTTATATATTTGCGTTACAGATATTGTAAATAAAATGCAAAACTTGAGTTGGTTATTTTCCAAAATGTGGATTTCTCCATCCTTTTTTACGTAAGGTGCGGAAAGTTATTAACTTTGCAGCTAGCTTCTGAAGTCATTTGTAAACATGAAATTTAAATATAAATTATAAAGGTGATTTCTTTAGAAATGAAGCCTATATTCAGAATAATGTTTCAAATATATAGGTAGATCCAGATATTAAATACCTGTAATCATTCATTCATTTAAAAGGTATATAAAGTTAATATATATACATATATAATATAAAAATAAAAATAAAGTAACACTATTAACAATGTAACAAATTAACAGTAATTATAAAAGTAAAAATGAATAATACATTGATATCAAGTGTGACTTGATCGTGGTGTAATATATACATAAGTTCAAAGTGTAATAACTTTCTTTTTAATTGTTTTAAAACATAACTTCCTCCAGTAGTTAATATGCAGTCTTAAACATCAGCCTCATTAGACACATTAAAAGTATGTGGTTTAGTGGCTTAAAAGCCACTTATTTTGGTATTCTGATTCCATTTCAAACAGTCGTTTGACACCAGAACTTTTCTTGGGAGTCACAGCGTTTGATAGCAACAATTTAATATTTTTGAAGGCATTTAGCGAACATATTTTTTTTCTGATATGTATTTGAAGCAATTGTTCCCAAACATGTAAAAGGTCTGGCCTCTTACTAATATATTGCCTTTATTATTATTATTCTCCTTCGGTTTCTTATAATGCATATTGCTGCAGGAAACAAATTGAAATACCAATTATCTATTGCGCTGAAATAATTTTGTACTTCAGTTTTACGTTCCAATCTGTACAAACCTTGAATATTTTGAGATTGTTTGCAAATCCTCCTCGAGATTTTCAATTGCTTACCTTTCTGAACTATCATTTGAATACAACCGAGAGAGTTTATTGGTGGATAAAGTATTTTCCTCAAAATGAGAACATCTCAACCTCCTGGACACCAAGCAGCTTGAATAGCTATAGCACAGTCATGGAGAACAGATTTCTGTGTTATTCTGTTCGTGAGCTAATAAACACAATCATCACACATAACCTGTAAAGGCTGAATTTTTCAAGGGAGGAGTCAACAGCAATCATTTTTAGAGATAGATCTATCGAGCGTAGTAGGTTTCTTGGTCAAGTATTTCGGACGGTCAAACCAGATAAATGCAGTTCTCTCTTTTAAGACAGAAAGAGAGAAATAAAAACACTTGAATTCTTTTATGCCTTTCTCTGCTTCAAATTTAAAGTTTCTGTCACGAGATTTTCTCAAGCTGAACCTTTTCTTTGAGTTGAATGCATCCAGAGGAACTTTGAGATTGGCCTAATAAATGTTAAATTGAGTATTAAATATGTATCGAAAGTAGCTCTTTCACCTCTTGGGAACGACAGTAGCGAAGTTCGCTACGAGTAGGAGGGAAAGAAATGGATTTTATCCAACTTCTTTTTCTTCTTTCTTCTGAAATTCCTAAGACAATTCTTTCATTTTAAGTTCCTAAACAAAAAAACGGCTACAAAAGCAGTTAATTCTTGTTAGTTTATGAATAATATGCAGAAGTTTTCTGACATACAGAGACGAGATCTTTTCTCTCACTTTGGCGCAAGCTCTGTCAGTACCTGTTGCTATCTACGAGTTATGGGGGACATTTACAATACTGCAATAAAAGGCATTTTGACTGTATAGCTCCTTATTATCACAAAACTTCTTATGAAAGTGTGGGCACTCTTCATAAATAAGGTAAAAATAGCAAACTTACATGTAGGGAAATTCTTACATCAACTAGATGCATCTTTTCATATTACAAACTGTCAAAATAATGCAAATTAATGACAGTATTGAAATCAAAGTATAAAATGTCTCAAAGATATCCACACTTCAAATTAATTTATTTATAAGTAGCTATCAAACTAATTTTGATTTACAGAGCAGAGAAAGAATAAAATATGCAAAAAATTATTGGACTGGCCTAAGCTATTAATCTTTTGATTTCTCAGGTTGATATTTCTTTTACTTTAGCTTAGAAAATGATACTAACATTGTTTCTGAAGTTCTTTTATTTTATAAAAGTGCAAAGAAACTCACAAAGATGGTGGTCACATAACTAAATCGGTGTCTCTGGTTGGCCAATATAAGTATTTTTGGCTTTTTATCTCAGATTATAAAATATTATAATAAAGGTTGCCCTCTTTACTTTTAGTCTCAGATTTATAGTTTTTTTTTCTTTATATAATACCAACAGAAGATATGCCGAAATGTTTTAAACTGTAAGAATAAATGGATATGTTCAATTTGCTTCTAGGCACCTTAACTATCTCATCAGTACTTACTCCGCTGTTATGAGCGGAAGTTAGGGGTAGGGTGAAGCAACACTCTTTTCGCTGTTATACCAAGTGGGAGTTATATAAATATCCCTAGCTTGTGTAATGATTCTTCACGCTAAGCTGAGTGAAATATTATAAGTTTGCCTTTGAACACTAGTTTCATTTGTATAAGATCTTTTTATTTCTATTACAACCAGGAATTTGCTAGTCATTTGAAAATATGGGCAATTAGTAACCCAAAAGATATTGAATAAAAACATTCCTGCACAATTTTCTCTATAATTAAGCATTTAATAAATGTTTCGGATTGAAATTTCGACATAATCACGTTTTTCGTTGCCATCAAGTCGGTCCTGGTGGTCTAGTGATAGATATACTTGTCTCATAGGTCCAAGATCACGAGTTTAAGCCCGTCGGTGGCTTTTTTGGGCGTAAAAATCCTAAGTATGGCTTCCTTCCGAAAGGGGGTAAAGTCGTGGGTCCCGTGCTGTTTATTTACAGACTCTGTCAGGTCATCAGTATCCCATTCCAATGAGGACTTGAAATGGTTGATAAGTTTTTCTCAGACGCCGGGTCTTTCAGGCTTGAGGTTCTTTTATGTGCATTAGTTACAAACAAGACCCTCCAATTATGAAATGAAAGCACAATCCATTACGCGATAACTAAGACTTCAGACAAAAGTGGCTAGAATAAGCGTGGGAGGCAGGAAGTGGTTAGTAAATAACTGGTGAAATGGAGCATTAAGGTTAAAGACTTTGACTGGAGCACCCAATTATTCATACATATTAAAATATTCCTATGCATTTGCTTTTTGTGACTACTTAGCAATCATTTTATTTATGCGGAAATGGGCGTAAAGTTTGATCTCGGTGAGAAGACATTAAACTCGATTTCCTTACAGAAGAACTCCAGATAGAAAACAAACCGTCGGTACTGTGTAGCGTATTGCGTAATGGGACATGTCTTTATACTGAGATGACCTTAAAGGATGTCTTGAGACAGAACAGATTTTAGAGTTCATATAAAAACTGGAAAGCAGCCTTAGAAAAACTGAATGGAAGGAGTTTCTCATTGGATTGTGTTAAGAAACTTTAAAGGAACACAATAAACATGGACACTGCCGACTGGTGGCCACTTTGAACATTCACTTAAAAGCTGCAAAGAATTAGTGCACCATCTTTAGTTGTATTTTTCTTTTCTTTTCATGTAAATTTATTAATAGCACGTCAAGCTTGTAACTTGATGCAATAAAATTCGAGGGGAAAAGTATATTTCTTTAATCCGCTAGGTACACATTTGTAAACACAGCCCTTTAAAATAAAATTTAAGTTTGAGCAGAATTTGTTTACAGGCATGCTAGCAGCGGTGTAGGTTTAGGCAAGTGTCATAGTCAAATACTCGTATATGAAACATGCCACAACAGAATTTATGAAGGATTTTTGTTCCTTTTAATTTTTTCTGTTAGCAGTTTAAGATGGACATCTATACCTCTTATAGCCTGTATTTGTAACCAAAATATAGTAGAAAGTATTGCCCATAATGAAATGAAGTAATTTTTTTATTCTATAGTAACTAAATTTGTGCACAAAAATAATTGAATGACTCAAATAGAATATGTAATCAAATACAAGTAGTACCAGTGAATTCTGTCGGCGTGAATGAAGAATAACCAACATTAAATCAATGCAGTTGGTTGAGCTATGCCCGATATCGCATTATATGATTATTCGTTACCAGACCACTGAAACAAGAACGACAAGCCAAGCTGCGTAATCATGCAGTGCACAAGTCTTGCAGGTTGACGGTGTTCAGAGAGCAGCAAACCTGTAGAACCCGGTATGAGTTTTGTTGTAGTCTTGAAAACGAGCATGCAGAGTCTTGCAGCAGTTGTCTGATTTATCCTTAACGCGTGCAGATATCTGGAGCAGGTTCCGAGCGGCAGCGGAGAAAGCCAAAGGTAGTATTACTTCCACAGATATAGGTATTTTTTTTTGTTTTGTTTTGCTTCAGACAGAGATTTGTCACAATTACAATAATTTACCCACCTACTTATTAGCACATAATCTCCTATCAATTTATATTTACAATTATAGTTCGTGTAACATTATATTCGTGCTGTTAGTCAGTTGTTTAACAAAGTATGAGGAAATATGACATAGCCAATTGGCTACTGAGTTTGCCACCTATAAAGCATAATAGATTTCTTAATTCTACTTTTCTGTGATTTTACATTTCTGATTTGTTTTAAAATTATCAACAATACATGGACAAATTTATACTTAATCATAAGTCAATCAAAGCCCTACTGACTGCGATTTAACAGGTGAGTATTCCATATATATACTGTACCTAAGGCAGGTGTAATGTTTGGAGAAAAATCTATTACAGTGCAGACGTTGTTGGTGTTCTTTATCTTCAAAGAAAATCAAAATATATACAATAAACAAACCAGTACACAGTTTCGATTAAGGAAGTAATTTAGCTTTAGAGGTTTTTAAGTCTAGGATTTGAAGTTAATTGTATGAATATAACGTGTGCCACATATCGATCGTTTGAGCTATACCGTCTTTGATGAGCCCAGGTCCTCACAGTACATTCAAGTCCGGGCATGTTTTCTGTTTTCAATCTGCGCAATAGATTACAATTGTATTTGCGTATATATTTTAATTATTAATCAATTTTCCAGATAAAAAGGCTGTACTTTCTGCGAACCTCAATGCAAACTATACGCACACGCTGTAATAGCTGTGATTGGTTTGAAGCATGTCTCTGCTGATCAACTCTTTCAGTGCAAGAGTGTCTCATAGGACGTCTTATCCACCTATGTGTTCACGAGACAAAATAGTTATAACCAGTAGAACTATCACGAGATTTACTTCAATAATTTATTTTATTTGTTTAGTTTATTTACGAAACTCCTTAACATCTCATTCAATTAAGTGCGTGGAACGACACGGGAACCGCAGCTTTACTTCCCTTCCAAGGAAGCCATACTTAAGTGTTTTACGCCCGGAAATAAAAAGAACCATCGACCTTGGCCGGGATTGAAGCCGCAATCCTGTGTCTACAAGGCTTGTCTACGTAAGTACGGTAGTTTACTTACTTTGAGAAGATTAATGGTAAATCCCTTAATTTAATGATCGACAAAATGGGAAACTGGAATAATAGCATCGTTAATAACCGTTAAGTTATAACTATAATAGTATAAAGTTGAAACGTAAATTCTCATTCTTTATAAAGCGTCATATTGTAAGTATAAAGTAAAATAATACATTGCGTATTGAAGGTTAAATAACAATATTAGATCTGTGTGGCGGTAACATAAAAGAACATCATTAACAAATCTGTTTGTTTATTTATTATCCTTCAAAAACATTTCCTAATCAGATTATCTTATTTTTGAATAGGCTTTCAAGTGTAATTACATGAAATGTTTTATTTTCGTTTCTGCAGTTTAATTTAATATTAAATAATTTTAAATATAGGTTAAACTTTTGGTCAGTGTGAAATACGCCAGTATTAGCTTGCGCCGTTTCATTATATCGTTGCTACATAGCCTACATTTCAGCACTGCTTGAAAAATACGTTCATGTTTTCCTCTTGCAGAAGTCAAGGGCGGCCTGCAATATTCTATCGCTGCGAATAACGTGTTCGTTGAGATTTCCCAGGAGTCTCTAATATTTTTTCTTTTCTCCTTTTATTTCTGAATTTCCATGATGAAATTTTTCGAAATTATGTATCTCTGGTCTGGTTACAGAAAAGTGTGATAGCGTAAAGCGAAACAGATGAATGTTTGCTGCATATTATTGATAATTCAAAGAACTTTAAGGTTATGTACTCGTAAACGATTTTTCTCTGGCGAGTAAATGATGTGTGGTTTTTCAATGAAGCAGTGCACACAAACAACAGTTGCTCGAATTTTCCCATCTCATTTTTGTACCGCTTCGATTAACAGTCGTGTTGCTTTTCAACACTACAATTCGCAGGAATTGCTTCCTGTTTTAAAGAAATCTTATAGAGTCTACCATACATGCTGCGGAAACCGATTATGTATGACATACTTTAGAATTTTTTATACAAGACATAAAGCAACAAAAATATAACTTCAAAATTTTGCCACATTTTGTTCCATAATCAATCTATATCCCCAATATACAAAATCAGTGGAGTGCATTGCTTGTTTTAGTATATTAATTTCACAGACATAGAACTAAATCCTTGATACTACTTCTATGAATTACAGTATCGCGTGTCTATTTTATTATAATGACACAAAGGAAAGATTAAAAAGTTTCTGAAAAAAAATGAACATTTTATCTTCGTGATATTGTTGTTTAGAAATTTTACATTTTTAGCGAATACCGAAGGAATTGCGTTTGTACCAATGAAAATATTTTTGAAAACTGTCTGCATATCTCCTTTGATCCTATTTTATAGGCACCAAATTGTGTGTGTTTGCGCGTGCGTGCGTTTTTTTAAACGCTCTAGCGGCCATAGTTTTTGTTTTTTCTCAACGAAAATCATCATATACAATCAATTAACAAACGATTCGTAGAGTTCGTTAACCCGTAAAACTGGACCATTAAGGTGTGTGGTGAACTAAAACAAAAATTTAAAAACCGCTCTAGCTGCTGAGATTTTTTATTTTTCTCAACGAAACTCAGTATATGAAATTGAAATTAAAATAAAAAAATAGTATTGGAAAATCAGCGAAATCAGACTATTATTGGTAGGAGGTTTACCAGAAACCCAGAACTTATTTTTATTTATTTTTTTTTGTTGCCACGAAACTTGGAATAAGGCATTTAAATAAAATTAGAAAATATTTTCTCAAAATCAAGATCTGACAATTAGAATGGGGACATACCTGAAAACAAAAACGTGAACATCGATTAAGGTGGCTAGGGGGAAGATATGAAATACGGGGGGAGAGTTGTTATTGTTAGCAGTAACAATTGGGTATTCGTGCAAAGGATAAAATCGGTGTGATGTAAAAAATAATGGGGGGAATAGTCTGCGCATGCGCATGGACGAATAATCGGGAGCATCCTAACAGACAGCGGTTGTCCTGCTTCAGCACACAACGACAGCGGAAAAAGCAGAATTTCAGGGAATGCTGCAGGATACGGAGCGATGTATAAATCTTAAGCGGTAGTGTATATAATTTTATCATTCTCGGTAGTGTAAGGTGTATAATTAATGCAGACGGAGAGCACACAAAAAAACCAAACATGCGCCTAAAATTAACTATGTAGTTTAAATGTGGATCTCATTCCATTTAGTTGTTATACAGCTATATGCAATTGGAAACGTTAAGCTAACAATAGAATACATAATATAATAATAACAACGTTACAGGCAAACCATATACTTTTAGGCCTGAAAGTTATATTTTCATTAAATACATATTTATATCTTAAGTTGGCGTTTAATTGCTTTTTTACTATATTCTCTACTCTTGCGCTCTATAATAACCTTCACAAATTTAACTTGCTGAGGAATTCATTTAGTTTTACACAGCTCCTGCTTGACGGATATTTTCATTATTAACACCCTGTATCCCGGAACCTACAACGGTGTTATTTTTTAAGAAAGTGATATTTTAAAAAGTATATAACAAAATAATGATTTGACTTGACGTAATACTCTAAGGATATCTGTACTTTTGAAAGTTTTTCAGTGGCATTACGATTCGTTTAAATGTTTTGGAACGTTGGGGTATTTTTACTAAGTTTTCATGAAATAAAATACATTTTCAATTTGTTAAATTCGTTATCAAAGGAATTGTAAATAATACAGGAATGTTTTCAGCACTCTAGGCAACTAAATTCAACTATCAAAGAAATATGTGCCATTATGTCATCTAATTTTCGGAATAGAACACAGCTCTAACTTTCAAATTATCTCATTCGTATTAAAACCAAGTCACTAATGACTCCTGAGTAGAAACAAAAGAAATAGTGTCTACATTGTACCAAAACATGGAATTACCTGTCGATTCTGGTGGCATAGTGGAAGCAATACCTACCTCATAGACCCAAGATCACGGACTCAATCCTGACCAGGGTCAATGGGCTTTTTGGACGTAAAAATTCTAAATATGGTTTCCTTCGGAAGGGGAGTAAACCCATTGTGCCCTGTCGTAGATTTATGACACGTAAAAGAACTTCATTTGGGTGGGATGCTGATATCCTGAGACGTTAAATAGCCTCCGTAAATAAACCAAATAAACAAATTAAAAAATAGCAGTATTAAATTAACTAAAGAGCTACTAAATTTGCGGTCTCTGTGAAGCAAACTGCTCAATACTTCTGCAATATTAATAATGTTATACTTTCATACCCTTTGTTCTTATAATTTGCTGCACTCTTTAACGTCTGTAGATCTTTTTGTTTTACAAGGAACAGAATTCACCCATTTTAACAAGAAATCTGTCCAAAAGGCCGTTAAGGATATCTAATTACATTCTTTAATCTCGCAGCAGACTCGAGGGCCAAATTTCTCTACATTCAGATATTTCAAAAGTTTCGGAATTCTTGGAACGCTTGCTACAAAACAAAATTGGAAACTTTTTGAGTTGTACATTCCTCAGCTAAATTTAGGATTATATATGCTTTATCATTTTAAATTATTTTTGAAATCAGAATTATTTCGCAAGTTGATAAATATAGGACAAACTCGGCAACTTTCGTGGTATTAAGGTTTTGGTAGTAAATAAGCATGTTAAAGTGTTATAAATAAATTGTTTTATCCTAAGCCTTTTAATTAGCGTTTAAACACACATTTCTTAACATACAGGATGTCGAGAAAGCCCCAGTTACCGTGTAATGGATTATTAAATTGTAAAAGTATCGGGACTTTATAGACTCCTTCATGTGAGTGCTACAAAGATTACAAATAGAACACAACATGTAGGGATCTAAAATATTAGACACAATTTCGTGTCATTATGGTGACAGTTTCGTTATAGTAGTTAAACTGACAACATTCAGAAAAATTTTGGTAACATTTGTTTTTCTTAATCAGATTCATAATTCCAACCCAAATACTTGCAGTTCTTTCGGTATTTTCAGATTCTCCGGCACTTTTCATGACGCCACTGATACAGCTGATGCATTGGATTCATCTTTTACCATAGGTGACATGTTCAAAACTCCTAGAGAATGAATGGCTCGCACAGGTGCTGCGATTTTCGTCAGATCTTGTTTGCTTGGTCCCTAAGGATTATGACATTCCAACGTCCCACATTTAATTTTGTTGACAGTTCCTCTTAATTTTATTCTTTATTGGTGTCTTACATACTGTAAATACATTCCAGTGTATTTAGAGTATCAAATGTTTCACGCTTTTCCACCGGGAACGTTGTTATAACAATGCCAAAGCTCAACATGAAAACTAATGGTAACATGAAGGTCTAAGAAACCCAAGAATAGCCTTTCCCAAGATAATTTCCTGCTTCTCATTCTATTCTTTCATAACTGTTGTAATTCTGACAGTTATGAAAACATCTCTACATACCATTATCACTCTTTGAATGAAAGAACACAATAAAATGGACTTTCTTTGATATTTTTCTAAAAAATTAGAACGATATCTTAACAAGTGAACTGGTGACTTACAACGCAATTCAATAAGAAATAAAATGGTCGCTTTTATCGCCAATTGGATGCTTCAAAGACAATTGTATTGGACATATTGATATATTTTATTTCAAAACTGAAAATTGCACAATGTAATTTTATTATACAAGATGAAGAAAATGTCACGAAATTGGTCGAGTTTGCTCTAAAATATTTTGGATAATTGTTAATGAAATTTTTGGAAGCTAGTTTTGTAGGTATATCTGTAAATATTTCTGGTAAAAATTCGTTGTATAGTTAATATGCAAAACGTAGGCTCCTATACCAAATAAATTAGGTTTTCTATAAGTCAGTAATTATAAATTTCATACTGTTAGCTACAAAACAGGAATGCTTAAAACTGCCTTCTATATTTTATTTAAAATGAGTCAAATCTATGGACAGAAACCAGCTGTTTCAGGTATACATGCATGGTTCATTGCAGACATACACTTAGCACTCGTTTTTCTATCAACAATTCGTCTAAAATGGTTCATTCTGGTTTTATTAAATATTTGAGCTATTTTGAGATGCACATTACTAAGGCCTTTATCCACATTTTTAACGTTTGTCACATATGTAGACGTAATATTGACTGAATTTGTAAGTGAACGTGTTTTATAATTTCTACTAAGCACAAAACTACACCCATTCAATAATGTTCTCTTTTATTTAACGCGAAACTCTGTTGCATTTCTACAGAGGAAAACGTTGCAGGAAATTATAAATATTAAATTTAAAACGTTAACAGAAAGCTTCGTATGACTTAATTTTCGTCTTATCTATAGTTGTAAGTTAATTCTCGTCTCAGGAATATCCTTCGTTAATCTACCTAAGTTATTAGAGATAGAAAAAGAAGAACATTTCTCTCAGATTATTCACCGCACTATAATCGACATACATGCACTGATAGTTCAGAGTTAACTTCATTTTTCTCCCCACTAGAAAGTTAATTTCATTCTTTTTCGATTCAGAGGGTGAAGTGTTTTGTTAGGTGTGCTGTTCATCAATTCGCTTTGGTGCACACAGCCTGGGGCAAATTTAACTTTTCTGATGCAACGGTGTGTGTAACTAAATGAAATCCACAGATAGCTTAGTACAATTAGCTTTGGGGGGGGGGGGGATAAAAGCAAAACTAACATTAAAATGAGTGTTGAATATATACATTTCCTTTATCTTCGGGTTTTCTGAGATACTAGTGTTCCACTCACATGGACCAAAGTTTAGTAGCATTCAAATTGTGGGAGGTGCATCGTTTTGCTTCTTTCTCTTGCTGAATTACATAAAATTTAACACTGGATCATTCTTATCAGTTAATGCTGTTTTCTAGCTGCACCTCTGGTTTTAACAGGAACTAAAGCTTCATTTAACCGAATAAATTCTCCTAGCATACTGTGTTATGTAATATTCAGAGCAGACATAAATATGTCAAATTGTTGCTACACACTCTGTAATGTACAATAATTGTTGTGCTTCTTGGGGATCTTATCCTCAGCTCCTTTTAGGATCTGCATGAGAGAATCTCAGAAAAGCATCTTAATTAAATGTTTCTGGTACAGGATATTGTATAGCATGACATTATTTGATAGTGTTCATTCTCAACATCTATGCCATAGATAACTTCTATGATAACATTGTGGATATTGTAGTAAACCTCTTACCGAGTCTATAATCTAATGTAATCAAACAAACCTATAAAAATTAATTTCGATTAAAACTATAACTAAAGTCACCCGGTTTAGGTTCTTGCACTGCAGTAATTTTATAAGTGTTTAACTTAAAAGCTACAAGTTAGCCCTAATTGACCTCCCCTCCTCTCCCCAGCCAATTTTCTTCAGAGGTTGGTTAACTGGGGCCAACTGTACACGGGGCGGTCAAAGAAAAATCACTCATTATAAGAGAACATAATTATGCATAAACTTAAAATTCTTTAAAATTATAAAGCAATTGAAAATAAAAATGAAACATACAGCTACTTAAATATACATTTCTACCTTTCCTGAGCTATTTTCTGAAACTTTTAAAATTTTTGCTTCTTTGCTAGATGTATGTCACAAGATTGGAAGGTTTCATAAATGGTTTGACCATACAAACAAGGCAAATGTGAAAAAATACATTAAAACAACTATAATATTAAATATATGTAAACCAATAACAGGTATAATAGTAAAGCATTAAATCTTTATTGTGATAGGTTAACAAGTATACAAACACTTGTACGGCCGTACATGCCAATACCGCCCGCTTAAGAAACAGAGTATATCATAACCAAGAACGCTGATATTTGCAATGAATACCTTTGTATCTATACATACAAACAAATATATATATATATATATATATACTTACATATATACAAACATACCAGTATACTTACATTACACTTGCAATGAATAGTTTTTTATACATAAACACAAAAATGCATAAAACGCTTATCTTGAGCCCCCTTTCTTTTATTCATGCTATCTCCCCAACTCTCCTCTGTTCTCTATAGCCTTCGTCAGAAATTTGTGAAATTACTCGTTTATCTTATGCACTAGCACTTACAGGTCAGAGAGCGTAGTTTTTCTAAGGGTAAGTCCTGTATGGGCCACCTTTTCCTTATTAGTAAAGTAACATAATTTCATCAAAATGCAACTTAGTACATAACCTTTATTGTTTGTACTTTGATGTTAATAGAGATTAATGTGAGGTATTATATTTGAAGAGAGAGAGATGCAACCATCTAGCTGCAGTAAGTCAAACGCTACCTGCAAACACCACTACAGCAATTAATACTAATAGAAGTAATATAAAGTAAGGGTTAGAGCAAGGGTGTCATTCTGTAAACCATTTGTTTCACATTTATATCGCCTAGACAATAAAGGAATTCTTAAATGTTTCAAATGATACATGATTAAGAAAATCCATTTTTACTGCATATACATTCATTGAGGACCCAAGAGTGCTCACACAGAAAAGAAAAAAAAAAATAAATAATATTAAGTTTAAAACCTCAACATAATAGAGGATAAATATAAATTCGTTGTTTGTACTTGAAATACAAGAGACATTTGGTTCCTGAAAATTTGAGATTAAAAATTATTTGTACTATTTAGGTTACAGTAATATTTATTAATAAATAAGTTAAAAGTACACAAAGAAGGATTTACATTTTTATAATTGCAGGCTGCTCCAGTATCTTATAGTTGAGAAAATGTATTAATTACAAAAGTATAAACAAAAATTAAAATGTTACGCTCTCTTTGTATATTAATCGGGATGAACAAAGCAAAGAAGATATTCGCGTACAGTTACAAATGCTAGGTATGGCAGAAGTTCTGTAGAAAAACAGAGATAAGTGATGTGAATACATCCTTAGAAACGACCCATGTTACTCTCGTTATCAATATTTAACCACTCAACCAGGAGAAGGAAAATACAGAAAGAACTTTAGAAACCTTTGTGAATCTGGAAAAAGCAAAGAAAGGAAGGAAAAACATAAAACAATGCCATTTATATATTTTATTTCTTATTAAATACAGTATATTTTTTAAAAAAAGCATGTAGATAAATAGGTCGTTTATATTCATATATGTCTAAGATTAATATTGGTTTCCGAGTTTTTCAGGTCTTTATCTTAACTTTTTAAATCTCCTGGACGAATACAGGCCTCACTTTGACGTCCCAATTTCCCCACAAAGCCGATCCATAAAGACGTCTTAAATATATTATTCTTGACCGATGTGCAACTGTTATTCATCGAGAAGCCTACTTCATATATGACAGCATTGGCTTCCGTACTTTATCTTACGTAACATGCAATAAATCCTGCTTGTTTGGTAGTCTCTTTCAAATTTAACTCTATTATAACGTTCCTCACGACTTACTACTAGCCACCAATCCGGTTAAAACACACAAGACTTGCTTCTGGAAATTTCTGACAACCAACTGCCTCAATGGACATTTTTATTAAAGGACTTTTCTTCTCAATAATTAACGAGTACATATTGCGCGTCTAGACAGTACAGGTTAAATGGGGCGCACTCTTGCCACCTATTCTCTACTCTGCAACTAAAGTGCGTAGCTGCAATGTGTCTACTATTTTATCGTCTTGTGAATAATACATCATCACATAGTGAAATATCTGCTCTTCTATTTATATTGTAATTTTCACATGTATTTTATCTATTTTTAACATTTTAAAGTTCTTGGAAATAGGATTTTACAAGTACAGAAAAAGATATTATCAACTAAATATAATATAAGATGCTAAAAGCTTTAATATATCATGTTGGTTACCATTAAGCCTCGCCACTGACCTCTGATAATAGTGAAATTCTTTGCATTTCGTCTTCCATTAGCCTTGATGAACTGGGTTCTGGCGAATTAAAAGCAGGTGGTGGTGATTCTGAAGGGGCAGTTCTTATTGACGACGACAACAATGATGATGAAACAATAAAAGATCTTGGATTTTGTCGACAATCCGCTTTCACTTTTAACCTTCTTTATTTTATCCACATAATTCGCCCAATTTTGAGACGTAATATGTTCTTAGCATCTGAAATTAATTGCCTCATTTCTGGTGGTTTGAATAACACATTGTAAATTTTATAGTAGTTTTTACTTGTTACCATACATTTCGATGGAATTTAGTTCAAAATGATATGGCAGTAAGCGAAGAACTTGTCACCGTACTGTCTTCGCCATTTCATCAACAATGCATTTGTCGTATCTCTCTTTATGTTGAGACACAATAAACAGAAGTTCCCCTTTAGGATTCCTTTCTGAGTAAGCCAACAAATGATGTCATTTTGCCTCCAAGATTTTACAGGTAAAAGTTTACATTTTATTATTTATTACAATAACATCTCCCTCAGGGCTACTGGGGAGTAAGTATCCAGCGAATCACTTTCCATATATTTCACCTGTTTCGTCATGTGTCGGCCGTATTTATTTAGCACAGAAATATTATTTCAGCATTTCTGATGAACCCTTGCTCATTTCCGGTATGGACTAAAGCATATACGTGACCACGGGATGGCCTGAGTCCTGTGCTTAAACCCTCAAATGCTGCTTGACGAACACTTTTAACTTTGGTAACTCCCCATGCTTTAGTCACTAATGACCTACATTTATCCAGGTCTGTATAAACAACTGATTTCGCCTGGGCCCTAAACTTTTTGACATTTATGTCGATATTTGATAATATTGTCTTTTTCTATTGTTATGTACTTGTTGCCCCTTCTTTCACATTCGAACCCCAAATCATGTAAAAATTGACTCAAAGCGGCCCTTGAGAAATTTGGTAGGATGTCATTACTGTTCATCTTCGCCAGAATAATTACAGTCAAGGTAGGTGGAATATTTTCAAACAACAAACAATGAACAATGCGCCGCACTCCGCTTTGCACCATTCCGTCATATTGAGTTAACCTGTTGCTTTGCTTTCTCTTTACGTTCCTATCATTCTTCGTCCGGTTTTTATTCCATACACCGCTGTTTCTGATAACACGCTGTTTCTTTCTTTGCCTTACTAACGCTAATTTTGCTTGAAAAATAATCGAGCACATTCAGTAACAATGTATGTTCCTTTACTTCTTAATTTACCAACACTTTGCCTCTTCCTACCTTCTCTCTCCACAGCTAAATATTTACAAAAATGTTAAATAAATAAGCCAAACGTCGCTTTACTACTAAACGTACCCGAGCTCCTT
Organism: Metallyticus violacea; assembly: GCA_030762175.1. Classification (NCBI taxonomy): domain Eukaryota; kingdom Metazoa; phylum Arthropoda; class Insecta; order Mantodea; family Metallyticidae; genus Metallyticus; species Metallyticus violacea. The sequence goes on along the minus strand of CM060838.1, from coordinate 16,952,316 downwards.
ACAAACTGACAGTGTTAACACCTCGAGCTGACACTGCCTGTCTGTCAGGTAGGCATCTACTAGCTGAAGAGATTAGCGACCTTTGTTGAATTAACAATGAATGCAATAAGCTACAGGATTCCGGCCGGCTTCTGTTAAAAACTGCCTTAACATTTTTTTCTCGTGTTGTCCCCATTGTAAATGCAATTAAGAAAAATCTCCCTATCAAGCATTTCCGCATGGAATTTACGGAAAATATTTCATTTAAAAAATTATAACGTCTTATTAAAGATAGGGAATTAAATTTAGACAGGTATCAGCACCCAAGTTTAACATAGCTCAGAAAATATCCTTGGTGCATTTTAATCGTTAGTTTTTAGATAAGCATACAACCAGTAAATATTGGACTTTTACTGAAAAACACATTTTCTTTCGAAATTTTTGCCCATAGGAATCTATAAAGTCTGTAATAATGATACAACATGATAGAGAAAAATATTCCGCATAGGATAATATGCTCAGAACTGAAAAATGACTCGAAATTTACACCTTATATTAGCAACTTGAAGACAGCACGAGAGAAGGAAAGGATGGAGCTATTGACAGATGTATGCTTTAGAGATAGGCAGAGATAGTCCGTTTACTTCCATACTCTATTTTAAGCTTGAGACTATTCTTACAAAAATGCGCAAACCATAATACAATTTATTGTATTGCATTAGTCAAACTGAATAAGAAATGAACACTTTTGTTCTGCATACTTATGGAGGAATCTTGAGATTTTTCAGCCTTAATCGATAATAAAATTAAGTGTGAATTTTGTGGCACTAGGAAGGCCATCCATGTGTATATGAAAGGCACGTACGGATAATGTTAATTTGAATAAATATTCATTCATCCATCCATCCAATTTAACCGCAAAGTAGAGTAGTGAGCGTTATATAAGAAACCTACTGTTGATCAACAAGAATGACTGCTACAAATCTTCAGGCAATACAAATGCGGTTCTTGTCGATTTTGTCCGGTTTATTTCAGGTAATTCATCAATGATGATAATGTTCCCTGATCACGTTAAGAGCGTTGTGCAGGGTCAGGTTTGTGGTGGGGCACCAGCATATATTAAGGATGAAAGAAACACGGATACCAAAAATCTTACAAAATTATAAACCTAGAAGATATCGCCAAGTTGGAAGATCAACAACAGATGGAGTGATATGTTTTAATTTAGGACGAACAATTCGTATACCTCACTTCTCACATCTTTGAATTAACGTTTCAATCCTCCCCCAAAATAGTCAGAAGTCTTGTCTGCAAAATTGATATAAATAGTATCCATAATTTCTTCGTCACACATAAATTTCCTTCCTAAAGGTCCTTCTTGAGTTCTGAGAAGAGGAAATAGTTACTGCGAGCTATATCTGGACTGTAGGGTGGATGGTCGATCTCGTTGAAGTCACATTTCTTCACAGCTTCCTTTGCACAATAGCTGTGTGCATAGACGCGTTGTGCGAAGAAGACGCACAACACCACTCAGTTTTCCTCGCCTTTTCTCTCTGATGGAAGCACGTAGTCTGTGCAGTAGGCCAACATAGTACTCCCCATTCTATGTGGTGTTCCTCTCCTTGAAGTTAATGAAGAATATTCCTTCACAGTCCCAAAAAATTGTGTCCATCGTCCTTTTGGTTGACTGAGAGACCTTGACCTTTAGAAGACGGTGCTTCGCCAGGTTAACGCCACTCACTCTATTCATTCTCTTTTGGATAAGGGATCATAGTACAGGACCGTAGTTTCATCTCCTGTAACAATGGTTTGCAGAATTTCTCTCTCGTTGCCAGAGCAGAGCTGCAAAAATGCCTGACAACAGATGACTCGTTGCTTCTCTTGGACTGAGGAAAGAAGTCTAGACACCCATCTTGCACTAACCTTATTCATGTTTAAATGTTCATGAATATTCTAAGGACTGTTGTTTTAGAAAGAACCAACCTCGCTGCTATTTCTGTAACATAGAGCTGCCAGTCTTCCATAATTTATTCTTTCACAAGGGCGACGTTTTCAGAAGTGAGCACCTCCAAGGGCCCACGTGCACGCTCTTGGTCTTCAATGCTCTCTCGACCCATTCGAAAAAGTTTGGCCCATTCTTTTATGGTAGAATATGATAGGGGATGCTTGTCCATATACACCTTCCAATCTCTGTTTCATTTTATTTGGAGTAAGTCCTTCTTTTGTAAAGAATTTGATAACAGCCCGGTACTCTATTTATAGCTGTGATTATTTATTTAACAGATAAAGTATGACACCAGATAAGGATTTTGTGAAGGCGATAGTTCTTATCGGTGAGGCCGGAAACTTATGGACCTACCCTTGTACAAAGGTATAAATTTTCAGGTAATTAAGTAAATTTATTGCAGTTAAGGACAGAACATCCATGACAATGGAAGTTCACTGTCTGTTCTTTAAAATTTCTTACTCTCACTATTATTCACGAGTTATTCTCTGCACAATAAAATACATTCACTTCTGAGAAATGAGTACGATAGCTACTCTACTCATCAATTAAATTTTTTTAATAATGTTTAACACGTATTTTATTGAGGTATTATAGACGGTGAACACTGATGTTATAAGAGAAGAAATTATAAACTGGGGAAGGACTTGTTAATAAATAGTTCCAAGTTTGAAATTTCCATCTATTAGAACCGAAGAAAACGTAGAACAAACCTCAGTCAGAGAGAATGGTTCTCGTCGGATTGCGTAATGTTTTGATTGACCAACTCTGTACATTGAGCACCGTTCAAAGTCTGCTCTATGTGGTTAACTTAGACTTCTTATATTGAGCCTACTTAAACTAAACTGAAAAAACTTCTAGGGAAAAATGCAAGCTCACATTTAGACTGGGAAATTGGAATGTTCAAAAAATAACGGATAATTCTGGTAGAATCTGACTATTTTGTGGACGGAATGAGGAATATATACATATTCTGGTCGAATGTACCCATTGGGAACACCTGAGAAAAATGCTGTTTCCTGAAAACTCTTTAAGGCAATAAGAGATCGATTGGCATGCTGGGACTTATTTATGAATTACACTAATTGGTGTAATATGCACATTTTCCTAGCCAAAGTGCGCGAAACTAAAAGGAATTTATTTTCTGATTAGAACGCAATAACTAGTATAATTATAAATGATGTAAAATGTTTCCATTCATTCATTTAATCATTCTTCCCATTTTAAATATTTATTTATTTATTGTTTTATTTGTATTGATATTTGTTCCTCTATCTAATTGTGTGTCATACTTAAGCATGTACGGTCTACGGCCCATGCATAAAATATATTTGTGATGTACAAATAAAGAAAGAATCTCTTCTTCGTTTGATATTGAAGGGAAATAACTTACGTACTACATAAATGTGTTCAACTCTACCAATTATTGAAATTGTTCTTCAAACACTATAAAGGCAGATTTTACTATTGGTTATTTCTCCTGATAGAAAAATGTCTGCTATTTTTTATACAGCTGCTCCAAGTTACTGCACTGCAGATTTGTTTTTTGTTTTTTTTTAAGAAAAGTTTCGTTTATCATTGTATGACTGACTAATCTTGATATAGTTTTTTTTCAGAAAAATAAAAACGCTTATTTTTGAAAAAGAATTAAACTACACCTCTTGGTTGAATTTTCTTATCTACCTTTCTTTCTCTTTCATAAAAATTATGAAGGGTAATAATTTTAGAGGCAGCTAGTGGTTTAGCTTTCCATATAAGGGTAGGAAAACAGGCAGAACTCGATAAATCATGTCAGAAGCCCCATAGCACCTTGAGGTGATTAAAGTTAGAGTGGTTTGCATATTAATGATATTACTAAAATTCACTTACCGCAGGAACTGTTTGATAAGAAACGGAGTTGTATAAACAGCGTAAAGATAATTTATTGCGAAATGTTACACACCAGTTTTTTACCTTATCGTCTTCTTTCCATTTGACATTTTATATAAAGCTTCGAAGTAAAAATAATTAACAGGAAAAGTTTAACTTGCATTTGACAACAAAGAGCTAAGTTTTTTATCTTGGAAGTATATTTTTATTATAATTTAGTTTTCATTGATTGTTTAACCTGATAATGAGTAGATATTTCCTCATTTTTCATTGAAATATAATATTTATATATTATAAAATTCAAAAGTTTTGTAATAACTTAATAAAGTGGATTGAAATTAGCTTTAAGAATATTTATGTCTAGAGCAGATATAGCCGAAACTAAAACAGGTACAATATTGTAAACGGGCGAAATCCATTGAGTAAATGTAATTGATCCACGCTTAATATTATTTACTTTTCTTTTTTCTCTCCCCCCCCCCCCGTTGGTATTAAAAAATTGAACGGTAGCGATTGTAATAGTCGACTTGTGTCCATATCATTCTCACAGTTTCTGAATAAAATAGATATTCATAACTATAACATATGTTAATATTCTGTGCGTGAATTTCAAGTATATATCACTTTTATTCTTATTCTAATAATGAAATAGTCCTAAACCCGTATTTTACTCTTCTCTTCTGCCATTACTGACAATGGGCATTCTTCTGTCGCAAGATTGCTTGAAAATGTTAAGTACAAATATACAATTATTACAATTTTGTAAGCCATGTTTGCGGGAATAAAATTTAAATTCTTATTTTATTCATGAAATACTCCTGCTCACTACGTTCGTGAATTCACTCGGTAATGTCAGACCCTCACCTGATATTACTTGTGATAAAATTTGCTCTCATTATTGAAATAGAATACACAAGTGTTTCCGTAAATTACTCTCTAATGATAATCTTTCTAAACTTAGCAATCATAATGAACGAATCTATAGTCGCATTGGCCTCTTAAGTGTTATAACTGAATTGTTTTCAATATTTATTAACGCCCACTTTTACTATTGAAGCATCATATGCAGTGGATAGTGGTAACATTAGATGAAATGATAAATTAGTAAAAAGGGTCTTTTTTTGGAAAATAAGCTTTACAGGCACAAGTTCAAAATATTTTTTTCGGCTAAGGATGAGAAAAACCTAAAAAAAGTTCAGTCAAGAAGGATGGTCCTAGCGGAAATCGAATCGCAGACTTTCCGTTCACTACTAACCTAGGCCACTGCCTGTAGCTGAATTGTAAAATATAAAAATTATAGCGGAACTTTAAAGATTTCGAGTAATGAGTAATTTTGTAAAGGAAGGAAGCAATTAAAACTACAGTGAGAGCAGTTTAAAAACCCCGATAGGTAGTTCAGCCAATCGGCGGTTACACCCCGCGTTGCCGCCGTACTTTCTTGTGTAAACTCGGGGCGCTCAAGTACTTCGCCATTTTAAAACATGGGTACAGCATATTAAATAACAGAAATTGTTACTCACCGGACATCCGTGAGGCTATTACTAACGCTTATTGATTTTAATAGAGCGTTTGACTGGTTTAATAATAACTTGGCGTTTCAAGCAGGGCTGAAAGCACTACTGCTAGTGGAATCATGGAATCTCTTGCTGCGCTGCCTCCTTTTCGTGAATATAAATTTATAGTGGCGGGTAAATCACTGTAATGAGGGTATTATTAGACGGCAGAAATACTGTAACGGTGGGAAGTGTGTTCTTATTCCAATTCCCACTAATTCATATATACACACAGTAACCTAATCTGTCGGCTAACCTCGGGCAAATCCTAGAAACCGGTGTGCCCAGTGGTTTAGCGAGTAAAACATTGTAATTGTGGCAAACCATTGTTAAGCGGATGAAATATTGCAACGTTGGGAAATGTGTTCTTATTCCATTTCGTAACAAATTCATATATACATACACTGTCGGCTAACCTGGGTAAATCCTAGAAATAGATGGACCAGTGGTTTAGCGAGTAAATCATTGTAATTGTGGCAAACTGCTCTTATTCCAATTCGCAACTAATTCAGTGAGTAAATCATTGTAATTGTAGCAAATCTACTCTCCGGCAGGGGAAAAAAATAAGGATCGCGATGGTAGATTTCGAAACCGCTACAACTATAGCATGACGCTCTAACCGCCTAAGCTATCGCGCCACAGTTTGAGAAGCTGTATTATCGAGCTATAATTGTGCAAGTCAACTGCCTTCGGTTCTCTAGACTCTCTCTACAGTCGCTCGGAGATTCCACGATTCCACTAGCAGTTCTAGTGCTTTCAGCCCTGCTTGTAACGACAAATTTAATAATATTTCCATAACTTAAGTCTCTGAATCTCCTTTAGGAGAAAGGGATGAAGTGAAACTTACGAAGGACTGCAGAAAGGGTGTCTAAGTTTCCATATTCCTTTTCTTTTATTAATCTGTTACAATGCCAAGAAGCTCGATCCCCTCTTATCACAACAAACATTAGAGAGTTTTTCCATTGAGCAAATTCCACTGCACGCTATTCATCACTCACCCCCAACGTATGATACCTGACCTTACAACCCTGAAACTATGAACAAGAAAAGGAAGTAAGATGGGACGATGGAAAGGAAATCCATTTTCCAAAGGAACATTGAAAAACCGCTAAAAAGCGAAGATCAGGGTGTCGGCCCGAAGAGAGTCTTTCAAATGCGAATCCGAAACGTTAACGCCTAATCTACCCCGATCAATAATCAGTTATAACTAATGGCATTTCACTAGCCTTAAATCGTAGGAGATGACCTTTGGAAAACAGTCAGTATATAACACAGTCTTTTATGATAATAATTTTGTCTTTAAAACGTGATGTGGCAGTTAAAAACTGATTTATCACCTCCATAAAACCTTCAGGGGAACTATTTTCTTATTTCGGATCTCTTGGAGAAGTAGTTCACTATCCTTTTATCCATACCCTCCAGGTACAGCTATCAATACTTCTGAAAGTTAAGATTTCACGTGTCGTCAATATTTTTCTCTAAATTTCTCATTCCCTTCTCATCAGAATACTTTATTTTTCAGGAAGAAGAATTTTATTGGTTTGTGGGGAAAGCTAATATAAATGTTTTATTATTTTGCGATTCTAAATTACTGCCTTCTCTTATCCTAAAATATTGACTGAAAGATGAATTTAGCGCTCAAATTAATAAATAATAATATATCAAGGAAATCAAAGCCTATTGTTTCTTTTATTCAGACTTAGACTTCTTCTTTCTTTCTTTCTTTCTTTCTTTTCTTTTTTATCTTTTCAGCATCAGAGATTTCAATGCTGCAAGGAAAAAAAAAAATAATTGTATATATCCAACATAAATGTGTGTGTGGGGGGCTTGTTGATCCTGATGTTCTAATTGTAACCATACTTGCCTAGTAGACCCAAGTTCGCCGGTTCAATCTCGGCCAGGTTCGATGCATTTTTAACTTGAAAAGTATAGATAGCTTCCTTTGGAAGGGAAGTAAAGTCGTGATTCCGTGTCGTACATTTACGGCATGTCAATGAACCTCAAGCCTGAAAGAAGAGGCCCATGAGCAAAATTTATCGATGGTTTCATGTCCTGAACTTAATGGAACGCTAATGACCTGAGATGTTAAAGAGTGTGCGTAAATAAACCAAATGAACACACTGGCAAATCTGTTGCTTAATCTTCTATCATAAGTAAGATAGCTCGGTCTGATCGAAGAAACAGACAGATACTTTGCAAGCATTTATATGTCTACTGTCTCGTTTCCATATAAAATAGGTCAGGTTTATTGATTTTTTTTTATTTTTTATTTACGAACGCTCTTTAACATCTCAGGTCATCAGAGTCCCATTCAATTCAGGGCGTGAAACGGCCGACAAATTTTGCTCAGAGGCCTCTTCTTTCAGGCTTGAGGTTCTTTTTCGTGCCTTTTTCGGGATCCACGGCTTTACTTCGCTTCCGAAGGAAGCCATACTTAGGATTTTTTACCCCAAAAAAGTCCATTGACCGGGTTTGAACCCGCGACCTTGGGTTTAGCAGGCAAATGTGGTTACCATTAACACCACCAGGGCTGACAAAGGTTAGTTTTAACTGACATACCTAAAGTTACAGGTTTTGGTTGGAAAATGTATGCATCATACTTTCAATAAAATAAAATACAGTTTTTTTTTTTTTTTTGAGTAGTGTTTAACGCCCGTTTTTACTACTGAGGCACCACAGGCGGTGGACACTGATGATACATGAGATGAAATGATACATTGGGAAAGGATATTTTTTTTTTAAGGAAGGAAGCGTTCCAGGCCTAAGTTTAGGTACCTCCCCGGCATTTGCCAGTTATGAAGACTGAGGAAAACCTGGAAAAAACCCCAGTCAGGGAGGACGGTCCTGGAGGGATTCGAACCGCAGACCTCCCGCTCACGAGTCCGTGCCTTAACGACCTCGGCCACCCGTGGCGGTAAAATACAGTTTAACGGTTATATTTTCGGAATATCTAAAGTGAACAACGAAGGACAATAAGATGTTAACATTGCAAATACGAAAACTGTATGGTAATATCTGATGGTGTGTATAAAATTGCATAGTTTTTGGTATGTGTGCGAAACTCTCTTGAGTATGCATAGTGTTCAAAATATCTTTAATAATTACGAAACACCTTAGTTATAGTATTTTCTACAGGTAACTGAATAAACGCATCCTTTTCAATGTAGAAAAATTATTAGTCCACAATTTAGTGGAACTCTTCATTAAATTTAATTTAGCCCTTTAACCTCTATTAAAATAGCATCATACCAGCTTCAAGTTGTATTTAAAGTAGCCTTTCTAAACTTAAACTAATTAAACTTATCAATTATTTGTCTGGTTGATTTAATTATTAATCATTACCGAAATTGTCGAAAACATAAACCCAATGCATGAGCATCACGTATACAGAAACACTACCCTTAAAATGTGTCTGAAAGAAATAGTTAATAAAAATGTATACGCATTTCTTTAATTTGTGTTTCTTAAAATATAATTTCTGAAAGCAAAGATCCTCAATTAAATATTTAATGCTAAAACTGCAATCACTAAAATATAATTCTTAACATACTATTTAAATAAAATTAAACTTTTGGAATATCTGGTACAAATTGTATACGTGTTGGTTGTTAAAAATCTTCATGTAACTATAATTTAGGCTTGGGCAATTTTTTTTTCATTTTCTTTATGGGGAAATCTTTAAATGTGCATGAAACATGTTTTCTCCTAACCATGTAAATTAATGACTATGTTCTAATTATGTTTTGTCTTTAAAATAAGATGTTGTTCAGCATTTCTATTTCAAGAAGTTCAAGAGCTATGTCTCTACCAAAATAATAATAATAATAATAATAATAATAATACTGTAACTTTGGCAATTTTTTCATGAAAACTTAAAAACTAAGGGATGTCATTTTTTACAAAATTACTCTTTATTCGTTGTTGGAACACAAAAAGTATAAAACTAGAGGCAAACTTTTTTAATTTTCCGTCCAACTTGACATGTAATCGCCCATACAATATATTACATATTTTTCTGTGCCCATAGTTTTCTTAATCTAACTCCTGATATAGATTAACTTTCAATTTCTTCTAGAATCAATTAAGTCTATTACTGTTCATTCTATCTAAAAAGGCTATCTATGTTTCTTCGCTTTCCTCCATTTGTCTCATTGTTTGCCTTAGCACTAAGATAAATAATAATCAAATATATTCTATCTTCTGATACAGTTTCAAAATTTGTAATAAATAACTCAATATCCATTTGACGTAAACATATGAAACTAACAACAATACCTCCCACCATTCTAATCAGAAAGATCACGAAAATCTTGAGTAAAAACGAGTTGTTAAAAAAATTATGATAGTTCTTTTCGAACAGACCACATTCATTTATATCTAAATCCAAAATATTTATAGCACACTTTAGTTCTGAATTACAGCCAAAATTGAGAATTAATTGCAAGGATTAGACTGAAGACCTGTTCCTGGACCATATGAACATTCCGAATGTAGCTACAAATCGGCATATTCCATCAAGTACTTGGGAATTACTTGGATATGAAAGAACCAGTAATTTTGTCCAGATACCTCTTTTTTAGGTATGGAGTTCTTTAACGTGCCGTAAGTTTACGACATGGGACCCAAAGCTTTTATATCCCTCCCCGAGACTTGCAATTGAGAGTTTTACATCCGGGTTTGAGCCTGGGAACCTTGAATTCTTCTAGACAAACTATGTTAAAATTCATCGAAATATATTTTGAATATGATGTTACAATAGTTCCATGAGCTTAATATGGTCATAAATACAATACACAAACGTTTGGTACGTTTCTAAGCGCTAAATAAAGTTTGGTTAGTTATTTTTGATTTTAAGGTTTACACCCTTATTCCCAATATGTTTAGTAACCTCAGGCATGCTTTGTGTTAAGGAATGAAGTATGCTGTTTCTGAACTACCTCGATTATATGTTAAAAACTAATGGTACACTATTGGATTTTCCAGTTTTTCATGTTATGACCTTAAGATGTGCCCATAAAAGCGCAAGAAAGAAATGTATTTTGCAGTGGGAAATGCTGAAACAGGGAAAATGTGTTAACAACTCCATGCTCGACTTTAAGACATTCACTTCTGAAAAATCGTTTTACTATATGGCATGCATTAATGGCGAGGCGAATTACACTGGAATTTGTCAGCCTTTACAGGTACAAGGAGTTTACTTTTTCAGGGCAATAGAAAAATGTAGAAACACCTTTACAGGGAATTTATTTAGGCAGGGAATGGAATCTAAGCTTTCAAACTTACAAGCGGATATCCAGTGTCTGATAGTAAATAATAATAGTGTCTATATGTAAAGCTCATTAGCTCAATAGATGTTATGTACAAATTGAGTTATATATTTTCGCACTTTATTTTTTTAAATATCTGTATTAAGTGTATTCCGAGTTTCTATAAATAGGACTCATCAGAAAATAAATTGAAAACAAATGCATCCCAGGGTCCTTCTCTCAAAGTTACCTAGCTCCGGGTACAGCCTCTGCAGTGAATTTCAGCTTTTGCGTTGAAATCTAAGTGATTAAATCGGAATTAGCAGGAGTTTCTCTGTTACCTCAAGGCGGTGCAAGTTATTCATAAGAATATGCGTTTTAAGTTTGAAGACAAATTTAATTAATCGCCGAGGTCTATTACTTTTTGTGTTAAATATCTTGAACAGCATTAAAGTCCACTGAACATCTGAGAATTTTATTTTGTTTTAGTTTGAGTGTATTTTGAGTTTAAAAATGTAGTTATTTAATTTAAAGGTTATTTAGTTTATTTTATCTTGAGTATCAGAGTGAATTAATAAAAATAATTCATGTTTTGTCTCGAATTTTAATTAGATAACAGTGTTCATTGTTATCAGGATTCATTCACTGATATCCTTTATTCTCAGGGCTTACAATAAAATAGTTTCTAAAGATTTAGTTTAATGTTTATGAATTAACATTGCTTTAAGTTAAATAGGCATAGCTGCAAAGTTATTGTTTGATGCTATAAAGTCAACCAAGACGGGATTTTAAAGATTGACTCGACGCAGGCCTGCTTTCTTGAGCAGATATCAATTACTCTCACTAGCCAGGCTTCTGGGTCCTACTAGACTTTGCAAGGGAACGGTTTATATTGCGGGAGAGTAGTGGTTAGCAACAACTATCTAAGCCCATTGCTTAGATGATAAAAAATATTATTTGGTATTGGAATTCATGCAGAAAGAATTACAATGGAGTAAGTCGTGCACTCATATACCAACTTCACGACCACCACTACAACGAAAAAGTTAAAATGTCTAAAATTTTAAAAATATAACTATATTTACCTACCTTTACTGTTTACAATCTTGCATAATTAGTGTGAAACTTGACACTGCAAGTTAAGGAAACTGGTGTGCAGCCAGAACAGGCTGCTCTAACATCATTAGGTGTAAGTATGTGAGGCAGTCTGTATTTGTTTATTTTTGATGATGCTCATGAATGAAAATGTAACCAGCAGATAGAAATCGAAACAAAACACTGTTGAAGTTTTTTGATTACTATAAATTCCGTTCAATGTTACTTTTCTTGGGGAACAGACTGCCATTACTCAATAAATAAACCGGCTTTCCGTTATATTCAATAAAAATGCTGCTACTCCCATTTACTGCTTAAACTGTAAGTACTTTTGGGTTTTAGCCATATCCTATTTAGAATAACTTAGAGAAAAATACTGCTTAAAACTGAATAATTTGAATAATAATAATAATAATAATAATAATAATAATAATAATAATAATAATAATAATAATAATAATAATAATAATTGCATTACTGATAACGTGATACTCAACTGTTTCCTTAACCTCACAATTCACAAGTTTCACCGAATGTTTGCTGAAGAGTGCCAACTACTCCAGTTCCGTTTGAGGCTATCACAAATCCTTATTGTATGCGGCATAGCTTTGTTGGGATTAAAGTAGCTCGGACTTGGTTGCCCACAAATTGAGGTCTGAAAAAAAGCGCAAATTACTTAAAGTGTAGGAAGAAAGCCTGTCGGTAGATTTGTTTATCCTGTTCATTAAAGAACTTTTTATGACACCACATCTGTTTGAAGGGATTAAAACACTGTTAGGACAAATAACCTAATCTAGAGAGAAGTGTTTTCTCCAGTGAAGAAAGAAAGACTTTGAGCTGGTTAGTGAGAGCAGTATAATGGATACAATTAAAACAATTTACAAAAGAACAGCCCTTCATGGGAATACTGATAATATTTTCAACTGTCACTCAGTTGCTTGAAAATAGTTTTGTCTTGAAAGTTGAATTAATATTAACATTTTTCTTATAAAAACACGAGGGTAGATCCATAAGTTTCCGGTCTAACCGTTTTCTAGGTATGATAAAGACAAAAACTATATTTCACTTTTCAATATAGTTACCCTTTATAGTACACTTCTCACATCTTTGAAATAACATTTCAATCCCCTCCTTCAGAAGTCTTGTCTACAAAATGGACATAGATAGCATCCATCACTTCTTGTCACACATAAATTTCCTTCCTCAAAGGTCATTCTTGAGTTCTGAAAAGAGGAAATAGTCACTGGGAGCTAGTTCTGGACTAGAGTGGATGGTCGATCTCCCTGAAGCGTGTGCACAGATGCGTTGTTGTGAACAAGGCGCACACCACCACTCAGCTTTCTTCGTCTTTTCTCTTTGATGGAAGCACGCTGTCTGTGCAGTAGGCCAGTATAGTACTCCCCATTTACTGCGGTGTTCCTCTTCTTGAAGTCAATGGAGAGTATTCCTTCACATTTCCAAAAGATTGTGGCCATGATCTTCTTGGTTGACTGAGTTACCTTGGCCTTTAGAGGCGGTGCTTCGCCAGGTTTACGCTTGCTACTGTATTGATTCTCTTTTGTACAAGGGATCATAGTAGAAGACCATAGTTTCATCTGCTGTAACAATGGTTTGCAGAAATTCTCTCTCGTTGCCACGGCAGAGCTCCAAAAATACCTGACAACAGATGATTCGTTGTTGCTTTTGGACTGAGGAAAGAAATTTGGGCACCCATCTTGCACTAACCTTGTTCATGTTTAAATGTTAATGAATAATTCGAAGGCTGTTTTAGAAAGTTCCAACCTTGCTGCTATTCCTGTAACTTTGAGCCGCTGGTCTTCCATAATTTCTCCTTTTACAAGAGCGATGTTTTCAGGAGTGAGCACCTCCAAGGGCCGACCTGCACTCTCTTCGTCTTCAATGCTTTCTCGGCCCATTCGACAAATTTAAGCCCATTCTTTTACGGTAGAATATGAGGAGATGCTTCACCATATACACCGTCCAATCGCTGTTTAATTTCATTTGGAGCAAGTCCTTCTTGTGTGAAGAACTTAAAAAGGCTCGATTGATACTGTATTTTGATTGTCACAATCTTCTACACATCTTCTTTATGCAACTATATCTGAAGAACTGAAAGGAGCGGAGCGGAGCGGAATTTACAGCCGCAATTATTCACTTAATAGATAAGGTATGATACCAGATAAGGTTTTTGTGAAGGCGATAGTCCTTATCGGTGAGTCCGGAAACTCGTATATCACGGCTAGTGCCGTTTTGGGACGAAACGCTCTGGTGTCAAACCCTATGATAAACTGATCCTCGGATATGCCTTATTTTACTCTTTATCAACTATAGAATACAGACGTCCCAACCTGGTTCGGTGAAGAATTTTCCTTTTATGATCCGACAAGTAAATATTTTAGCTTTAGGCACGTTCCCTTGTCCTTAATTACTAACCCCATAAATCGTTGTAACTATTATGCGTTACCCCTCTCTTTAAGTGGTTTGTTGCAAACCGTATGCAATAAGAGATGACGATATGACAGCTTTTCATCATTTACAAAATAAACTTGCTTTCACTAATTTATCGCAGTGATTAACCGCACACTTATTAAATCGCAAAAATTTAATTGCATAAGATAAAAAAAATAAACTGAACACGTGCATAAACATTCGAAAGTCTTCATTTCTGATTGGATTTGAAAGAGGGGCTTGTAATATTCCAAGTTTGCATTGACATGTTCACACTGTGCTGTGATGGGCTCGAAGGGACTTTGATAGAGCTTAAAATATGGAGCAGCTGTTCCGGAATGAGATGCAAAGTGTCTATCAGGGAACAGCATAGTTTGGGGCACATCAAAGTTTTCTCTTGAAACCACCGCTAGAACATTGGATAACTTGCCGACAACGGAGAGCCAAGTTTGCAAGCTACGATACTCAAGAGGAAACTGGAGTTTGACGTCCCAACAAAGTTAGTGCGTTTAGAAAATGTTATCTTTAAGTTGAAGAAATATCACGACTTGGAGAATATTTATGGAAAGCACGATATGGAATAATATTATGTGAAACCAGCCGTCACACACAGTAACGAATAACAGAGACTAGAACATTCTTGAATAGACTAGTGGTGCATCTTAAACTGACCTTCATTAACTGTTTTTTTTACAGTAATGTTAAACGCCAGTTTGAATTACTGAACCAATATAGGCGGTGAAAAATCATAAAATATGAAATGAAATTATAAATGATGAATTTTTTTCGGTGGAAGGAAGCGTTACAGGTCCAATTTTAAGGTACTCTCCGGCATTTGCCATTGAGGACAAGTAAATCCTGGTAAAATCTAATAATAGTTGCACACCACTGATTCGGCTTTCACTTAATATTATGCTAAATGTGGATAAGCGCAGGGTAAAATTTGCTGTTACTTAGCAATGCTGTGATTTAGTCTAGATGCAGTTTCACTCAGATAAGGGGAACGAGATTTCGAAAATAATTGCGCTGAAAATTTCTTGTCCTTGTGTTGAACATGGATTTTTTTCATAGATTCTACTTCTTCTAATGCAATATAATAAGTTTTAACATAATAAGACTAAGTATTTGTGCTGCATAAATGAATACAGTTTAAGGTAATGAAATAACAAGGTAATTCTATAAAATATACTAGAACACACCCCAAGGGTTGAATTGCATAGTGTGAATGCAAATGTTTAAGATGGGAAATTAAATAAATGGAGAAGAGTATTTCTATCCCTTAAAAACTTCGTACTTGGTACTTGTGTGTATAAAAATATTAAACGATATGAACAAAATAGGATACTGTAGAAAACCTGTTCGTTTTTGTGAAGAGTAATGCTTTTGTATGTAGGCACTTTTCAACTGTCTTTGTCATATATCTCTTGGAAACCATTTACAGAAACTGTTAACATTGTCGACCTCCAACACAAGTTACATTTGTCTCCCTTTGCCTTATTTTCTCAGAAGTAACACCGGAGGAGAGTTAACAGTCTTGCGTTTGTAGGCGTTGAACATGTGCATTTTATTATACGTAGTCTTAACCCTTATTATGCATAATTCACGTTTACATCTTTATGCATGGAATATGTGGTGAAATAGACAAAGTTTATCAGCGGGCGCAAAGAATCTAAAATGAATTTACGCAAACTGCACGGGTGTGTATTTATGCAACTTACAGCCGTTGGCAGTGGTGGAATAGTGAAAATAATATTTACAGCTTGTGCTCCCATATTATACATGTCAACATAATTTAATGAATGTAACCATAATTACATCACATCAACCAAATTAAACATGTAAAACACCTGTCAAACTAAATAAATAAATTATAGCCTTTTTAAATACATGTCAATATAATTAATAACGCGTCAACCTAATTGAATTTGCATTAGGTTAATAAATGCACTTCATTATAATTTAAAAATTACAAATAAATAAATAAATACATATTAATCTAATTAAATACTTTTCAACAGGATTAAAAATATATAAACCTAATTAAATGCATGGAAACATAATTACGTACATGGAAATGTACGTAATTATGTCAGCCTAATTAAATATATATGTCAGTCTAATTAAATAAATGCCAAATGGCACACAAACTGCATCCTCGATTTGAAATAGCTACAATCAGTGTGTTCTTTTTCTTCTTCCTCTTCGCTAGAATTCTTTCATTATCTGATTCACCGTGGTCTTGGCTATATACACGCTTAAGGTTGATTCGCAGTGGCCGGGCTTGTGTTTCGTGGGCCACCTGATATTTTTTCAGATAAACTAAAGTAAAGTTTACATATATGCTTATAATCCTTGAACACTGAATGCTAATCCCTCTTACCTTGACTAGTCCCACACAAAGTTACATTTGAAAGCGCCGACCCAAGTAATGTCTCTTTTGGGCTCTCCGTTTATAAATGTTCATAAGAAGCAGTGCTGGAAAAGTTCAATGTAAGCGAGAGTACGGATATTGAAATGCAGACTCGATACCATGATCTGGAAACTAAGCAGCAATCTAATGCGTTGAGGTTGAAGATCATGAACAAAAGGATTAGGTTCCGAAATGCTCTCTCGCCATTACCTAACGATCCTTTCACTTTAAAATCAATACGGAATAGTGTAGTAACATCTGCCCTTCGGAGATATTTTAAGAGTGGAAGGGACAGAATCCAAGTTCAAAAATGACACGTCTCATGTGGCACCCTGACAATACTTCTGCCCACACTGCTGCAAGAATAACAGACCTTTGGAGAGAAAAAGTGTCACCTTATTCTCCGGAATAGGTCCTGTGAATTTTTCATTTCCCGGAAGAGGAAAAAAAAAAGTTGGCGTGAGTGCTGACGTTTTTCCGATGGTGAAGCCATCCCTGCATGTTTGGGAGATGGAGGACAACAAGGAGGGAGGGATGTGACGTTAACGATTTCACGGAAACCGTGTACGTATTTTTGGTCAATTTAAATAGCTCAGTGCTTTCGCTCATAACTATGTAACGACTCGTTTAAAATATTTACTGTTCAAATTAACCGTTGACCGAAAATGACCTGAGCAGCACAGTGTAGTTTTTATAAATCTGAGGCTTATTCTGCAAACACTTGCATTAACTAACTTTAAAGTATTTTAATTTTATAATAATGCATTCTTAAATAAAAAATATTGAAAGCACATAGGATCTAAGAAAGTAATTGTATTTCTTTTTTGTTGTCTCGATAAATGGACAACTTTTTCACTCGAATACTAAATGTACTCATTTTCTGTGTATCTCTCCTGCTATATTGTTATTGATGTTTTGAATTCTTCTGTGAATCTCTTTTTAACTAAACAAAGATGATGATTTAAAGCCATATATTCACTTTTAATACAAATGTTACTTATTTGTCAACGTACAGAGATTAGTTTTTGGATTATTCTCTCTTCCTCCCTTTTTAAACATTTTTATATTATAAGAAAATCCTATAAATATTTTCCTTATATATTTTCACTAAAATTTGCAAATTTTCATAATTATAGCTTTCATATTTAATTTTAGAATTCTGCTACAGCTATAAAAGTTTCACTGTGTAAGTTACTTATGAAATTAACGAGCATTATTGCTGAATTATTAAATTCGGTTTCTATGGATAACTTTTGTGGGAGGTTTGTTCTCAACTTAACCATTAAACATTCTAGAGCCTATTGAACATGTCTGAAGGCAATATTTTGAGACTTGTTCAAACATTTCTTAGTATATTTACACGAAATTATTTTGATATTATATGTCTATGTTAAACTTAATATCTGAAATATTGGATTGGTAGCGATGAAGGATATTTTGGTACTTCCTTACCAGAGTCGAGACAAAAACTTTCCAAAGCACAAATTATTGCAACGCCGCACATAGCATCAACCCATCTCGCCTATTTGACCCGTAATAAAGGCAACGGAATGAAATTAAAAGAAATAGGAAAACGTAAAATTCATGAAAAGGGAATATTCATCTCAGCATTAGCCTGATGTGTGCCACTTAGAGGAAATCACGAAAAACCAAAAATTAGGATGGTGATCCCAAGGGATTTGAACTCGGTACCTCCCAAATGCCAGTCTCAAGCGTTACCGCCTTCCATCCCGCTGGGTGTTTGAAATATTACTAATTTTTTTCTTCATGTATATATTTATAGATTAATCAAATGAATTATTTTATCTTTATTTTTCTCTTAAACACTTTTGAACAGGATAATTATAAAATGGCGAATATAGCACGTTTTACATTTTCTTTTATTGGATCATATTTATTAACCCTCTCTAAAAACCTAAGGCTCTCAGAAAAACGTCACTTACGCATACGATATCTCATTTTGTTCAATTTTCAGGTTGCGAATACATGTCATTCCCCAGTTCTAAATGCATCTGTTGGGAAATACCTTTTTGCAATTAGGTTTATACATTTTTTTATTTACAACACAATTTGTAATGTTTTTCTCCGTTTTAATAATTACTTTGCTTGTTAATGTTATAGTCCATTTCATATAAGGCATAATATTGTATCCCTTTTCCTCATGAAAGTAAGAAATGTGCATATCAGGAACATGCATTTGAAACAAATCTGAACACATAATTCTTTTGACACTTGCCGGAACAGAACAAAACGTTTATAACTGAAGTTTGCTGACGAAAACGCACGATCGAAATAAGATAAATCTGTTAGGTAACCAACATACGCAGGCATTGGCGTTAATATTTCGATTCTTCATCGAAAAATACACCAAATAACAATGTAGACAGAAATAAAAACTGCTTATAAACAAATAAACTGTATATAACCTCATATAGACAAAAGTGTTATTGCAAAATGATAACATTAGACTAAATACTGCATGACCTTCATATGTTCTACAACTGTGGAGTGAGAGATTTATGTCTGTTGTGCTTGTGAAGAGTGCACGTTAGGTAAGTATGGATTATCTAGTTTCGAACAAGAGCAGGTAAAGCCTGCAAATAAGAAGGATTTTCGTTTCTTGAGATAGCAAGAAGACTTGGGAGGTCACCATGCAAGATAAATATCTTCCGAAAATGGGAAATAAAATGTTATTTAAAAGTTGCCTGAAAAACTTCAAAAACTCGACAAAAGAATCAAGCGATCAGAAAGTTAAGTACTGATGGATCATCATCAGCTCGTGATCTCACTGTCAATGTTCACAAGTCGGCGTTGTCAGACAAATAAACATATTGAAATACTAAAGAAAGAAGAAGCAACATCGTCTGATGGTTCGCATAAACAGAGGCGGTTTGACTGGGCTGAGGAACATAATACATGGAAGGCAGAATGGAAGCGTATGCTATTCAGCGTTGAAAAGGAATTAAACATGGACGGTCCTGGTGATTGGACATACTTCTTGGCATCACCTCAGAAACGGAGAAGTATTTTGCAAAAGGGCAGCAAGAAGGAACTTCTCTGGTGATCTGGGATGAATTCGTGCATAGAAGGAAAGCACACCTTGTCTTCCCTGAGGTCGTATGAAAGTCATACACTATCAGAAACTGATTGAAAAGACCTTTTACCTCAGAGTTTTTGGATATTTCAGCAGGACATCCACACTGCCTGATCCACAAGGCAGTGGTTTTGCTAAAACGTGTTAGTGTCATGATATGGCCGCCGACCCCCCGAAAAAAATGAGGAATGTTATACAGGTCAGTTTATCGCGATGGGGAGTAATATGCCAGGGGACAGATATTAAAGACTTCTATTATATCTGCATGGAATGAACTTGATTGCCTGATTGGAGAGGGTATGACGGATCCTGTGATTCAGGTTGTTCTGAAACAGGGTTCATTTATGGGGAATTAATGTCACGTGGTCTTATCGTTTTACAACATACTATTTTTTGATTCAGCAGTTATTGAAATCAATGCATTTTTGTTACTGATCATATAATAAATATTATATAACTTGATTTACTTAAGTTAAAATATATTTGACTTCAGTTTTTTCTTTAATGACAAATTTCATCAATTGGTCATATCATTTTCAATTCACCTTATAAGACAAATAGCTTACTTGTTTGAATATATATACTACATTGTGAGTAATCCTGTTGGGAATATTTGCCTAATTACGAACATTTTAAAATGCTATCTCAAATTCCATCGATGAAGGGGCGTATAGCGTCACAAATGCTGTAGTAGTCACTTTCATCAAAACCGCCTGCAGAACAGCTCTTATGCGTACTTGCATAGCACGTTTGTCAAAGTAGTTGCCTAGTGCAGCTATTGCTAGGCGAACTCTAGATTATGATACACATTAAATGTGTCATTCTGGATACATTCATTTTTGAAGAAATATCCCATAGAGAACTTCAGTGTGTTATCAGTATCTTTTGAATCAAGTTTCCCCTCTCGTTGTATTAGATTCAGGATAAATTGTTTTTGTGCTTATTTCATTTAGATAAAGATAATATTATTTCGTTTTCACGGTTATACTATTGAGAAAAATATACCTTTTTACCTTAAATTTCCACAGTGTTTACCATAATGAGAATCCGAATTTGATCATTGTGACGCGAGTATTAAGTGACTCTTCTGAAGCTATGCAATATATTAATTACGGAAACTTAATCATTAAACTTGAGAGTAAATTATTTAAACTGTATTTTCTTGCACCTTTATTTTGGAAGTTTCAAAATAGCAGTTGCTGATCATACTCCACCTCTCTCTCTCTCTCTGTCTCTCTCTCACTCACTCACTCACTCACTCACTCTTTACGTGAAGGGTATATTATGATGTTCCCCTCAACTAACAAATGCATGTTTAAGATTGACTAGAGAATAACTCAATGCTTTGGTATTCTGGTATGCCAGATACATATAAAATTTAAGTTATAAACATCGACATTAAAATAATTTGATGACTCCAATTGTCCTCATAGAATAAAGTATTATTACTTTTTTTAGAACCATGGCAACATATGCAAATCTTAATTTTCAAGATAGAGCATCCCCAATTATAGAACAACTAATATATTTTCATGTTCATTCCATATTTGTTATCACTATTATTTTAATAACTGTTGGATACATAATTTTATCTTTAATAATAAACAAAAATGTCGTTACATTGTTCTTTAGGGTATTATTTCTTTATGCTTTCAGTTTGTACGCAGATGTAGTGATTCGTTCTTTCGTTTTAAGTCTTTAATATGCCATGTCGATATTACATATCTAAAAAATTATTAATCAAATAAATCGATGATATCCCATGGAATGAGTGAATAATGCTTTCATGTTACGTTAATAATCATTACATTCCGTTGTTTCTTTGTAATTGTAATTTTAAGCATAGTGTGGAAAATTATACTCTAGGCGTTTTCCTTAACTGTTACATTAATGCTAGTGGTCTCTTTGATAGCATGTTATTGAGATTGTTAGGGTGAAAGGAAAATATGAGTTTGCTATTCCAGTATACTTCGTGAACACCACTGGAAACTGCTGAAGTTGGAGCAGTGCACAGCGATATATGGGAATTTTCTGCAACATTGAAACAGGGACAAATAATATTAGGGTAAATCGTATTGGGTTCTATATGCCTTTGGATAAAACGGAACATTGTATACTTCTTTACAAAGCATATTTCAAATACTGTCTAATTCTTAAGGTGAGTTTTATTGTAAGATATTCTACAGTTAGGCGTGTCTTAATATGTGAAATTTAATTTTGTATAATTTTTAAAGCAACAGAACTGCCTTTAGTTACAAAACTACACATACATACATAATATTAGCAGAAAGTAAGTTAAGCCAAACAGGTGAAAATGTAGAAAGTCCTTCTATGAAAGCACTCGCGAAATTGACACAAGCTGATATTACCGTAACACAGAAATGCAAGTTTTACAACCAAGAAATTTAAGATAACCACATTTCTCTTACTTACAGTTAATTTTTATTTCTCAAGCTCTCACATAAACAAATAGGCATTTCAATTTCATTTATTCCTAGATAATAAAAGCATTCACGCGCTTATGTAAACGTACAAATGCTACATAATTGTTCCTATGTAGATACTAATAGATGTTCATACTATGTACTACTTTTATAATGTTTTGCATATTTCTGAATTCATAGTTAAACACTTGTATTCAATGAGTGTATGCTTATGTGAGGATGTAATTATTTATTTAAATTCCAAATGTTGCCTATATCGTTAGCAAGTGTTGTAGAACCTGAGATAAGCGGTATAACGCAATATAACTGTACGAATTTACAGCAAAAATTTAAGGACAAGAGCTGAAGTAATGGGTACCTGGACTTTAGTATTACTGTAAATTGCAGGTGTATTAGCTACCAAAATCCAGTCAAGTTAATCACCCATATTTTTTATCTGTCTGAAATAGCATATCTCATTAGTGATATGAAAAGTTTAAAACACTAGCCCCTTGATATTAATATTATTAATTGCTTTCCAAATCAGAGAACATTATTAAAATAGAAAAATAGTATTAACAATCAACATTACTGAATTTCATTAATTTCTATGAATTTTTTTCGTTTAGCCTGTAGTTAAAAAGGAACCTATTACAGTACTCTAATAATGCGCTATAGAAAAGCTTGCTGCGTTTCACTGTACAGCTCTGTACAGTAAAGATGCCTTGCAATTAGTAAGAGAAACAAATAGATGCATTTACAGTCTTGACAAGCTGTCTAAAGGGAACAAATAGAACATTTGGCATATTAAAGCAAATCGCATATTAGACTAAGCTTCCAAATACCACTTTGTGCAAACTCAGAGAATATCTGCATTAACTACAGTAGACAGTTCTTTAGCTTATTGAAAATGAAACAGTCTAGTGAACAAATCGTTGCGTATTTTCGATCCCTACGATATCCCTTACACCTTCGACTTCCACGCTTTCTTGGCACTCTGGAAATAGACAAGTAGGGACAACTGGCGGTCTATGTTCGCAGCCTGAACTAATGATGTATCAAACTTCGGCGGCTCGCCCGGTCAAGTTTCCCGTTTCGGTGGGACCAGATGGTGTTGGATATGAGCAGTTGAATGAACTGGCGGTAGCAGAGGACTATCGCACCCCCAGCGAGGACTCAGGAGTGGGTCTAGGTGAACTAGCCCCTTGCCGCCCTCTCAGTAGGTGAGGATCTCTTAAAGTTCCCACACTTACGTTTTCTGCTGTCCAATAGTATAAATATCTGAGATAACATAGAGTATTAGTATTATTTTATTGTTATATATTATTATATGAATAATCAGTTATTTAAGCCATAGTTTCACTGCAGTACAATCAATTTTGTGGCATTTTAATGTATAACCTAAACATATTATTGTTAAGTATTACACATTTATTTAATTAAACTTTTGTTACAAGTATACAGGGTGTTAATGAACAACAGCGAAACATTATCTTAGACAATAATTTGAAATAGGGGACCCAGAATCAAAGGATTCAAACCTTCATGCTAGGGCTTAAAGTTACCAAAAGGTATGGCCTCCCCCCGACTTTGTTTTCTTTAAATATCCCAGTCATGCAAACGCCTATCAACAGATTGAAATGTAGTATGATGTGTTGTGTTTCTATTAGACAGTCATTTTCGTTAGATGTTAATAGCTCTTACAGCACAGCCTCCTATTCATAGTCCATTTCTTCAATTTGTAATTTATATGTCATATTGTCTTTAGGTTACAAAACAAACAATGTTGCCTAAAACAATTGACAGATATCTCGCAACATTTGGAATATTTCTAACAACTGAATAATCCTATTAGTGCAGAATGCAGTGACGTACAATCATGCTGTGTTTGCCTCAAGTTATTTACATTGTTTTAACGATAAATGTGAAAAAAATAGTTGTACTTTACGCCTAATTTTACCATCACAGGCGGCAGACATTGATGATACATGAAATGAAATTATAAATTAGGACTTTGGGGTACCTCCCGGCATTCCGTTTATGACCGTGGATTATTTATTTAAACCGACAGCTAAGACCTTCTTTTGCACTACTTAATATTCCTCAAAACGTAACAAAAAAAATCGGTAATTGAACCCTAGATATCTCACTCACGAGTTCGCGCCATAACGACTTCGTCCATCCTTATCTGTCATAACGCTATTTAGCTATAGTATGGATTTCTGAGTACAAAATTGCAATTATTCCAACAGACCATAACTCCAACTTTTTGTGTCTGTGACCTTGGATTCCCTATCTCAAATTACTTGTCTAAAACCTTCTATTTACAGTAAAAATATTTTATTTTGTTCATTAACATCCTGTACTAAATTTAAGAATTAGAGGGGCATAGCTTAAAAAGTATAATATTCTATGCTTTTTAGTTTTAAATTTAAAAACATGATAATTTTAACTCTCCCCAAAGAATCAGATTAGAAATCTAAGATAGGTGTTAGAAAATTGGTTACTATTAGTACATTTTGAGCACATTCTATGTCAAAAATACAAATTTAATTTTAGGGACCTTATTTTTTAAATTTAATTTCACTAAAACTCCTGAAATTGATCGAATGCTTTTAGTTTAAATTGTTTTTTAATGATGATTTTGAATATTCTTTATAAAAAATGTGCAACAACACAACGTAATGTTACTGAAAGTTATAGCTATTATATACGCTGAAATGTTGGCATTTGTCATAGTAACGTGTTATCAACAATGGCACCAGAAAACAATAGTTCTGTATTGCAACGTACATGGTGTTTGGTACTTAAATTCATTTATTGACAAGCCATATTTTATTTAGCTGGTGAACTTAAATTATTTAAAGCTAATGGCACATTTAAGATGAATCTTCTAAAGCAAGAACTCCTTTAAAGCTTTCTGTTTTATTTGTACTGCTTATAGGGTTAAAAATGTATATGTAAAAATACTTTTAATAGGTGGGTATACAATACGTTTAAAATACTAATTTATGCAATAATTTCGATAAATTAAAAGTATAATGAATAACTGGCTCATAAACTGGAAGTGTAGATTTTTTTTCAGAATTAAAGTGGAGGAATATAAAAATAATAAAAACTAGTCACCTTGATATATTAGAAAAATACCCTAGTAATAGTTGGACATTTGCTTTATTTGTAATATTATTACTACTATTAATAGTTGTAGTAGCAGTAGTATTAGTCGCAGTATCATTATGGTTTTATTATTTTATTGATTTATTTTGTTTGCGATAAAAGGTTAGATTGTTTAGGAATAGCGATTATAGCCATTTTGCATTGTCGAGTGTTGGCAGACGCGGCGCGATTTTTGATTATAGTGAAAATTAATTCATTGAATACTTACACCATCATCACTAATAATTCATATGTATTTACTTATTTACTTGCTAATAAAAATACAAATAGATTAAATAAGGCCTTATAAGTTGTGGCCCTGGTCAGTTGTCTTATACAACAAAAGAAAATTGCTCCAATGACAAAATAATTAATGAATTACAATTGTTACTGTATATTTTCCAGAATCTTCTCCCTTCCTTATTCTTGCAATCAGCACTTCCGTCTTTGGCTACCAGAAAACAGAAAAACTGGTCATCTTCATATTAATATTAATTAGGGGTGCTGTTCCTTTGACATACCCCTCAGCCATCCTTCCTACAGCTCATAGGCAAATCAATTAATATTGTTATTGTTTGTCGCTGAGATCTTACAGAAATACTGAATTGCAGCACATATTTATAGTAGTTAGTCAACAGCGCTGTCTTAGGTTTCTAAGAAACGACTCAGCTGAACCTCTTTCATAATCATAATGTTTTTGATGGGAATTATAGAACAATAAAATAATCAAACTTAATTCCTCAACACATTTTAGAACATAGAAGGTATCTTATAACTATGTTTATAATGAGTCAGTATTTTTAAAAATATTAATATTTTAAATCAAATACAAAGGAATTTTTTCATCTCCAAAGATAACACAACTGTATAAAATGCATATTCTGTGATCCACCGATTAAAAGTGCATCGCCAGATATATTGCAAGTACACGTAATAAATTTGTTAACTATAAACGCCATCTCTTCAATATGAGTTCAAGATGATGATTCGAACATTTAGTTGACGCTGGAGATATTCAGATCAATAAAATACAGAGTATCTACATCCAGGTACCCTAGTTTTATCTTCCTTCCAATTCCAAAAGGATGATAAGAGAACATTGTTCACATAAGTAAGCCATATAAGTTCTTGTTTGTAATTAAAAAGCAATAAACGCCCACGTAAGTCCTTGCGGTGACACGAAGGATGTCTGGTCTACAGTTGATATCCATCCAGGTCTGCTCTAACATACCCAGAGACAGAAGAGTTTCTACAATTGGGGGACGAAAGTCTCGAAGGACCCCGCACTTGAGTGACAAAACCTCTGTTCTTCACGTAACCACGCAGAAAGAAATGCAATTCAATTTTAAGGACAATTAATGAATTGTGGGGCTACTGATCGCACTATTGTTTATTTAGATGAAACATGGATTAACAACAGTCGTTCAAAAACAAAAATTTGGAAAGATAACGAGATTGATTATCCCCTTAAAACTCCAAAAGGGAAAGTTGGGCGTTTTATTATTTTTACATACCGGATGTTATTCTGGTGTTATTCCCAATGCCCTATAACATTCAAATCATAATTGACAAAGGATTATCACTAGGAAGTGGACAGCACTGTTTGTAGAAACTGGTTCGTAGTTAATCTATACACCTCTGCCAACAATGTTGTTATAGACAATGCCAGCCACCATTGTAAGGAGATTATTAAAACGCCGGTTTCATCAAATGATAAATCTGAAATAATGACTTTGCTTCGTAATAAAAACATTGATTTCGATCCATTGTGATTTAAATGCGATAGAACGAATAAATATTCACATTTAAAAACAAAGATGTGCATTTGCTATTTGAAAAAGTTCTTTCGAAAGTGACTGAAGAGAATTGGAAATAGCCTGTGAACACGTACAAAACATTGAAAAGAGATACTGGGAAACCTACGGTTTAACGGACATAATTAGTGATCGGCTACAGGTTGATTGGTTGATTCGGGTACTACTAGGCCCTGGGTCCAGGGGTACAACACAGAGGTCTGTGCTACCCGTGGGTTTTTGCATTAGGACGGCACTTTGTTTCCTAAACCGACCCGCCATTCGGCTGCAGACGATTGCGTCGCCCAGGCGCGCTAAGTTCCCTTAGCTTCCAGATTCTCACTGGTGGATAGGTCATAGTAGCTTAGACCTACTCGTATTTAAGAGGTGAGTCACCCCAGCATTAAGGTAGCCACTACCTTCCCTACCAACAACGGCGATTCCGGCGCACCGGCCCCCAGGGTACACGCTTTAGGGACTTCCCTGGGACACGCCGCCATCGTAGGTCCTCAATTCCCCGTGAGTGACGGGTCCACTGCCAAGCCGAGTTCAACCCAATCCGGACAACTCTCTTCCGGGAGGGGCTCGAATCAAGTCCGGCCCGGCTCCCTCTAGTACGTCAGAGGTACCACGGGCACTCAGGGTCCGCAGAGCCCGCACCTGGAGCATCTGAAGAGCAACGACCGAAGCCGCCCCCCCCTTACGGAAGTTAATATAGAGGACACGGATGATGAAAATAAGGACCAGTTTGCAATATCTAAAGGAGAGGAGCCAGAATAAGTAGAGAATCCTGCCACTGACGACACAGGCTAATGGAGGGGCTGTCCTTCTTACCTCCGTCACCGCAGTATTGCCTAAGGAAAGAACGAACGAATGAGAGAAGTATTTCTGTCTCTTTCTAACAACCACCCGATAACTTAAATCTCATCGACTTTAAATATTTGGTATGAACTCTTTGCAGATTATTGCACTAGGGAGCTGGTCTTTTAAATCTGCTCTCAGTTCTCTGATATTTTCGATAAATTGAGTTCAAATAATGAAGAAAAAAAGTCTTCTTATGTGCACCATTCCATGTGCACAACCATTTCCAGCGTAGAACATGGGTCGGATTTTACTTCAGGGAAATGTTTTTCTTTTCTTATTATTTGTTATGTTGCTTAAATGTTTTTCAGGTTAGGAGCGGTATTTAATTTCAGTTATCGTGGTTTATGGTAGTACTGAGGAATTCAAATTGCGGTACACATTTGCCTCATCTAGCAACGCGAATGTGCAAATCAGCTGAATAAATTCCATTACATTGTGTGGATGGTTTACACCAAAAGCACAAAGGAAACATGTGTCGCATCACATAGAAACAGCATACACCGTATTTTGTTGTCCCTTAGGCGACCAGAATAAACTCTGCATGCTCCATTTATGTTGCGTTTTGTGTGTAGTGACATTAACTGAGTGGGTGTAAGAGAAAGCATAGGCCCTTGGGGTAATAAAGTTCGGAGTCTCTATGTTTTGGACCATATAATTGACTATTAACTTTGTCTGAGCAAGTTCAAGACCATTTACCTAAAAACAAATACTTCGTAGTATATGCCTATGTGCCGTCCACAATGAAACTTCTACCCCGCAATGACCACTCCCCTAGGCACTATTCATTATACCTGACAGCGAAAGTGAATGTGATGTGTCAGAAGAGTGGGATATATACCGCATTTGATTCGGAAGGCTGCACTTAATGACTCTGTGGGGGACCTCAGTTTGACAACGTAATTAGGCCCTGCTCCATTGTTTCAGAGTACAACAGGCAAATCTTTGAATTAGAGGTATAGGGAATGGAGGAAGAAATTTGCAAGCTTCTTTACAATGGAAAGGTCAGTGTATGGGTGTAACTGAACTGTTCCGTACACTGAGTGTAAACACAATCACAAGAAATGACATCTCTTCCTAGATGCTTCAAGGCATCTTAAAGCAGTTCTGTTGTACAAGAGTAGATCCAAAAGTTTCCGGCCTCGCCCATAAGGATTATTGCCTTCAGAAAACCCTTATCTCGTGTCATGCCTTATCTACTAAGTAAATAATTGCTGCTAAAACTTCCGCTCCGCTGTGTTCAGGTGTTCAGATATAGTTGCATAAAGAAGGCTATGTGTAGAAGATTGTGACATGTTCAAAATGGAGTATCCAGCTATTATTAAGTTCTTCACAAAAAAGGACTTACTCCGAATGAAACTAAACAGGTTGGACGGTGTATATGGGGAAGCATCCCCCTCATATTCCACCGTAAAAGAATGGGCCAAACTTTTTCGAATGGATCGAGATAGCATTGAAGACGAAGAGCGTGCAGGTCGGCCCTTGGAGGTGCTCACGCCTGAAAACATCGCTCTTGTGGAAGGAGAAATTATGGAAGACCGGCAGCTCAAAGTTACACAAATAGCAGCAAGGTTGCGTCTTTCTAAAACAACAGTCCTTCATGAACATTTAAACACGAATAAGTAGTGCAAGGTGGGTACCTAGACATCTTTCCTCAGTCCAAAAGCAGCAACGAGTCATCCGTTGTCAGGCATTTTGGAGTTCTGCCGTGGCAACGAGAGAGAAGTTCTGCATTGTTACAGAAGATGAAACTATAGTCCTGTACTATGATCCCTTGTCCAAAAGTGAATCAATGGAGTGACAGACGTAAACCTGGCGAAGCATCACCTCTAAAGGCCAAGGTCACTCAGTCGACCAAGAAGATCATGGCCACAATCTTTTGGGACTGTGAAGGAATTCTCTTCATTGACTTCATAGGAGAGTAACACCACAGTAAATGGGGAGTACTATGCTGGCCTACTGCACAGACTACGTGCTTCCATCAAAGAGAAAAGGAGAGGAAAGCTGAATGTAGTGTGGGTCTTCTTAAGGACAACGTGCCTGTGCACACAGCTCTTGTTGCAAAGGAAGCTGTGAAGAAACGTGGCTTCAAGGAAATAGACTATCCACCCTACAGTCTAGATCTAGCTCCCAGTGACTATTTCCTCTTCTCATAACTTCGAGGAAGGAAATTTAAGTTGACGAAGAAGCGATGGGTGCTGGAATCTAAATGACGTATGAAACAATAAATAAGGTTTTCATTATGATTTACAAAGTATTATTGTTTAATATGTGTCTATGGAGACAGCAAACTACTGTGAAAATAGAAAATGGTAGAAGTGCAGAGTGTGAATAGTGCAGAGGTGGAAGAAAGATGTGTAGTGTGATATTACTATCCCTCCACGTTAAACCTTGTGAAATAAGCTTCAGTATGAAATTCTTTACGCTAAACTTGCGGCAGAGATTTTTTATGATTAACATCATAATGGTAACTAAAAAAAAAATAATGAAAAACAAAATTTGCATCTACAAGCAATAACATGTAATGAATATCGCTGAAGCTATATTATGTGCCTTTTTCCTATAATTTGAGTGATATGAGAATAGAAAGAGATTCCGCCAGGAAATTTTACAAATGGAATGACGATAGAACAAGCCAGTGGTAAGCTCCTTCGATGATAAATGACAACAAGGCTTTCAAAAGTAATGAATATGCATTCCTTTCTATTAGGTTTAAATGCTTGCTGTTATACAGTTATAATCAATGTAATGAGTTTAAAATTTTTCAAGGCCATAATAACTCGACCTGCGTTGTCCGAATATTCAACAGTGATTGAATCATTCTTAACATTTTAAAAAACTATCGTATAAATATTATATTATATTATATATACGGACTGAAGATAAAACTTTAATTAGTAAAAGTGGTGGGGAAAAACACAACATTGAGTTGTGTAATTTTTTGTTTGACTACAGTGGCACAAATGATATGGAGATAATATTTTAAAATAAAACAAAAATATAAACAACAATATTACTCCATTAAACAGTTGTTGATAATGTTATGGAACAAAAAAGTGCATTTTCAAATTATAAATTACTTAATCTGTCATCGGGGAAAAATAAATTAGCATTTTAATTTTTATTGTCACGTTTTACTCTTTCCTTTCAGCATAAAATTGATGTAACTGTTATAGTGAGTAGGAAAAGATAAATTCTAATATAAGTACAAGAGAAACTTCGCTCCTTTACTTTGATTAAAATAATTGGCAATAAAATGTTAAGAGTGCTATCGCTTAGAAAGACAGTCATTAACAATAATAATGATCAGTAAATAAAAAGAAGAATTATACCTATAATGCAAAATTTTGTGTATCTAGGTTTGACATTTTATCACTCAAATTAATTCCATTTCTCTTGTTACAAATTACAATTTACAGAGGTATTTATTCAGTTATTTACAGAAACTTGTATAAAAATTATGCGACGTAAAATTATATAGTACACGTAGTTTGAGTAAAATATGTTTGATTTATGCTGCCAACCGCTGCATGGTATTAACAACAGCGGCGCGAATGACAGCCAGTGTATCCGGCACTTAATACTTAATGTTGCGTAAAACGATGCACAGTTGTGATTCAAATGTATTCGCTCATTCTGTCAGACAATTGCAAATAAAATTTTATGATAAATTTGAGCTAACATTTCCTATTAACTGCACAGTAGATATCTGAAACGGAACTGTGCTAAACAAAAATACTAGAACAGAACCGTGAATTCCACTCCACTTACAGATTGATCATTCACGTAGATAAGCTCTGTGTACAGTGTATTTTGTGAAACTACACCCTGAAATGGCAGAAGGTGGCAAAAAATTTTAAGTAAATGGATAGAGAAATGTTTATGTACAATGCAAAATGGAAAGACCTTGATTTACAGTATATTTTACTGAATTTAGTTATATTTTTCATTATAATTGAAGAATATATTTCAACGGAATTCATTCAGAAGAAAATGAGAAAATAACTTTTATGTAATAATGGGTAATACAAAGCATAAAGATTTATAGGAGAAAACGAAAGTTAAGCGTGATTCCTTTCGTAGATCTTTAAAACAAAATGTAGTTGGCGCTGTGGAACAACGGCGGTTTTAAGTTCGTTCAGTGAGAGTGACTTTATAAAGAAATGAAGAAATATGTTCAGACTTAGCAGAGTCAATCACTAAAGCTTCTCTTGGGATGCAGTGCTTAATGTGATAACAAAATGTGAAGGAAAGTTTAGAATTAATTAAAAAGTTAGGATAAATAAACTAACAGAAAGATACTGTGCAATTGGTAAAAGTGATAGATTTTGAATTACATGTTTCCGAACAACTTTAGATTAATTTCTTTTGAGAGGTTGAACGTGTGAAAAAAGTAAGTGTTAGGCTGTTCTTATGTCACAAATTCCAGTTACAATTGGGTAATTTGATATTTATTGAAATTTCCATGACAGAAGGAGAGCATTCTTTCATGGAGAAGGCATTTACCGCCACGCAGTTGGCGTAATACAAGAGTCTGTCTTAAATAATGCAATGGACACTACTGTGAAAACAGCTAATGTAATTAAATATTATTCTTCGCCAAAGGAAATTTCAAGCATTCTGTTCGAAATGTTTATATATTGAGTTTCAATTTCGACAAGATATGTATTCTTTTTTTAAGAAATAAAAAATAGAGATCTAGCATTTCGCTAATGAAAAATGTACAAGGGAGCTACTGAATAAATACTAGAATAAACAATATCAATTTTGAATAACATGATTTTTTATGTTTAAAGTTCAGATAGTAATTCTGCCCATATTTTCTCCATTTCAATTTTGTTTTTCCGAAATATGAAAATCATTTTTGAGAAAATGCAGGATGGATTAGCCACGTGTTTCAGGACAGGTATGGAAAGCGCACTAGCGGTCAATGCTCCGGTTTTATCTCAAACATTTCATTCTCTCTCGGGGAAATAATGGAGTGGGAATAAATAATTGTGAGTGTTGCATGCTTTTCGCACGTAAGATTCTCTTTATATAAAATATTTTTGTTTAAGATGGAATCCGTTTTTTATTTTTGCTACTTTTAAAATAAACACGGACGCATTACTTTGGCGGTACTGTAGAGTGCGGAAAAGTCTGCAAAATGTTTGTACACACCCGCCATAGTACTTCTTTATGAAGTAGATCTCATCGATGAATATTCTTTGCTTAGTGAAAATTTATCCATTAAAATTGCTACCGAAGGTGTTGGCCAATTTCCAACTAGCATAAGCTCACATGTTTTGTTAACATGTCATATTTGTAAAGGTCAGGCGCGCGTCAACCACTAGACCGAGAGGGATGGAAAGGGAATGAGAGAGAGAGAATAATCGGCACATTCACCGCTAGCGCTCTTCTCATTCTGCTCCTGAAACATGCAAAAGCGCTTCACTGATCCGTATAGTAAACTCCGTGCTGAAAGTCGTACAAAAGCAGTTTGAAGAAACGTTTCCAAAAATGAAGTACATGAATAAGAAATTGAAAATATTAACTATTAATTTTCTTTCGTTCTTACAGATCCTCTGTAACGTGTTTACAAAATAAACAAAACAAAAACAAGTCGTAAAGATAATTTTCTGTTACATTCTTTCCCAAATGTATTGTCCTTTGCATCGACTTAACATTTGGGCACAATTTTTTTTCCATAATGAACATAAATAAACCATTGATTCGCAGAAATACAAAGACACCCATTTCATTTTAGAGCTACAATTGCGTGTTTTACGTGGCAATTCGAAATTGACAAACTTATTAATGGTAAGCAATATCAGTTAATTTCTAAACATCATCAATAAATCTAATAAAGTAATTAATGTTTGTTAATCTTCTTTCTGCATTAAAACGTTAATAAACATAAAAATCATGGAATTGTACATTCCTGAAGTGTATGTACCGAAGAAGGAAAGATATATTAGTAAAACTTAACATTTAAATAATAAAATCGTATATGTAAATGAATTAGTTTCTAACAAATTAAATTACCTCTTTCAAAGTTGGAGTATCGTTTCAGATCTTTGTCATCATGTGCACCTAGTGCGGGGAAAAAATCTAACACTATGATGATTAACTAGAAGTAGGGACAAAAATTGCTTGAATATTTCAGTCACTCGTAAGATCTCGTCCATTAGAGGAAACAACCTTAGAATCTCCAAAGTGCGTCCGATGAGGAAGGCTGTTGGTTGCAGCTGAGAAGTAAATATTAGTTCAGTAAACGGAGCACAAATACAGCTGAAGATCCAGGTTTTTGAGACCCTGCCAAGATTTCAAATTTTTCCTATCCAACTCCCGTTTAAAATTGTTGTTATCACACACCCTTAGTGTGAAATTAGGTATCTGCTCATTAAATTAGATTTAATCTCTGCCATGACAATTCCCCGGGGTCATTGCCTACCTTGTTGCTTGTTTCTCCAAAATGTACACACTTTGGTTATATCGTCAACGCAAGATTACAGAAAAGTGAGATTTGAATTTTCATATATTATATATAGAATTTGTACAGAAGAAGAAAATTAAATAATTAAGCAAGATAGTTTATATAATGTATAGTTCTTCAATTATATTGAGTCCCAAACCTATATCTGCGAAAAAAATTCTTTGGGAGTGCCCATATCTTGCGGGCCAGCAACGGACCTTTAGACTGATGGCATGTTCTGCCTGCAGATAACCGAACTAGTAATTTTTCGTATAAAATGAAAAATCTCTCTATGATCTAATGGTAGTTTGGACAGTATATAGCATAAATTAATAAGAAGTGTTGCAGTTATTTAAATAATAATAATAAACCACATTTGCATAGTTTTCAATGTCTCGTACGTACAGTATCTTTCCTTGAGATAAAAGATAAGAGAAATATAGCTGACTTCGGAAATCAAACGAACAGATACTCACTAGGTCCTTCTGAACACAGTCAAAAACCAAACTGAAAGGGTGTAACAGGTTTTGTAGAAGAAGAATAAATGTGATTATTTCACAAAAGTTTTTCCCTTCAGGTTGTTATTGTTCATTCATAAAACAGAAAAATACGGCGCCAACATTTACGAAATAATGAAGATATAATGAAAAGTGTACGTATCCGGGGTATATACGTTTACAAAACCAAAAACATTTATCTCCCTTAGCTAACGGTTCATTTTGCCTTACGTAAGTAGAAATTAATTTGTACTCTAATAACTTCACTTATGTTTTGTAAACGCCATATATATTAAACATTTTAACAGAACTAGTCTTCTGTTTCAAAACTAAACTTCTCATAAAGGTAAATATTATTTATAATGTATTCTCTCTCCTTTATTCTGCGTTCTATTCATCAAAATTATGAATAACTGCTCCAAGCATTCTTAGTACCGGGTGATATACCGGGTGTTAGATCGTTAGATCGTATTTGTTTTCCGGAACCTCATCTGAAGTGGTGACGTCATTGTGGAGAGTTTCAACCCCACGTAATGTAGACGTTTAGCTGTGGTGATAAAGGAGGGTAAGCCGTATTGCGGACGGAGGCGACAAAATTAATTTCACCAAAAAGCGTATCGTATTTATGATAGGTTGTTACTTTCAAAATGGGAGAATAGTTGGATAGAGGTACCAATACATTATATCAATGATTTTGTGGAAACATTTCCTGATTTTCAAAAGATTCCTGGGGGCTAGCATGTTCATTGAGTCAAGTATGTGAAAAATTCCTCAAATTGATTTGAATATTTGATTTTTGGTTATTTTTCTATCGTTCATTCTTTACTTCTCACTTTCTTTATTTCTTCCTTCTTTTTCCCTTTCTTTATACATGTATTTTCTTTATTACTATGATTTACTTGTAATATATTATGTTCTCTCTTCTTAATTACGTGTTAAATATTTTTTGATAAATTAGCTCTTTCTAGCTTTTTCTCCCCCTCTTTTTTTTCTTTCTTTTTCATAATTTGTACTTATTTATGATCTTGTAATGTCATCTTAAAATACTTTTAATTTCATATTTATTACATTAAGATGCAATCTGCTGATAATTAGTTCGTTATTGTGTAGAATAAACTATAACAAATCTATCGTCAATTTAGAGGTTTCGCTTAGTAGTGTTGTTTGCAAATGTTTATCTACAAGCTGTTTAATTTTAATTCCTGTACACCAACAGTCGCTGCATGTTCTCCGTAAAATATTCCTTTCCCCGCTAATTTATATCAAAGCATACCCAAAGAAGAGATATGTTAGGCTCGCCCGCTAGTTATGACCTAAGGAACGTTACTTATGATTGAACACCCCGTATAGTAGGTGGGATGCAAATGCATATTAAAAAGATTTTCTGTAAAATGAAATGAAAAATGCAACATAGAGTTAGAACTTTAGGAAAACGTTTTATCTGCCATTGTGATCAATAAATGTTATATAAATCATATGACACCTCTATCCAATAATTACAATGGATTACTGGTCGAGCAACTGCTACCTTTAGTCGTCCTCCAAAAAAGAAAAGGAAGAGAAATTTTAATTTATTATCTAAGGTTAAGGAGTACCGTTGCTGATAGCATTTAATCTCCAATATTTTCACACAAAATGTTTGATAACCTACTTGTTTTATTGGTATCCAAAATAAATTAAATACAATTATAAAGTTGAGATAACTATCGGAAAAGAAAACTTTTTAAAAAGTACCTCACTAGTGTATTGCAATTTCATTAGTTTATTCATAAAATAAGTTCTCTAAATTTATATGTTAAGTTCAAAAATAAGAATTTACAAATATAAGTACATATATACTCTACTGCACTGCTGGCCATAAAAATTGCAACGTCCATAAGAGAAGCGTTATACCCACATTTTTTCAGAAGAAACGAATAATACAGTAGTACCAGCAGGTGTCTGAGTTTGATCAAGTGAGAATTGTGGTATACGGGATGTCATTCAGAGAAAAAGCGAAACAAATATGAGATCAGAGAGTCGAGATACGACGAACACACAGACGTAAAGGATCTAAACGGCACAGTAATAAGAAGACAGACCTCATTTTCGTATACCTATTATGAACATATACAAAGTGTTGACATTTTAATGGCCAGCGGTGTATTTGCTTTGTTTAAGTGGCTTTCTTCATCATAGGACGCTATAGTCTCTGGATTAAGGTGTTTTAAACAAATACTTTACTCTCATCACTGAAAGTCATTTCTTAAACTTTACCCTTACGACTTAAATAATGACATTTAATGCATTTTACGGTTTTATAAGTGAAATTTGATAATGTTTTCGATTTTCTGCCATATATGTAGTAAAAGCAGTAAATTTGGTGTTAAACTTTTTCTTATATTCTTTAGGATTTTGCCCAGAGCTATTTCCCTCTTTTGAATTTCCTCCCATTTCTTATTGTTAGCGACTCTTGATTTCTTAGGCCAGCGATCACTAAGTTTATATCGGTTATTGGCTGTTAATGAGCTACAGCGCAATAATTTCAGAGAATGTAAAGGGGTCTTAAAAGACGAAATAAGATACGGTCAAATTTCAAAAGTTATAACATTAAATTTCTAAAATTTACTTCCTATTCTAGCTTCTACTGTACATGATACGAAGTTGCGTATCATGTTTCTGGCGCAGAAGGTATAATACTGGCGTGAAGTAAAAGCGGATCATTGTTATCCAATTTCAGTCTTATTATTTACTTTACTTGTACATATTATGTACAAGTATACTTCATCATAAAATAAAAGTAAGTAAATAAACCTATTAAATCTATGATATTCAAAATCATGGTCTGACGCTTTACCATTAAGTCACTTAGATAACTCTGAACTAAGCTAAATGATATGATAATTCAGTTAGCCGACGTTTAACATTCGAAATTTGAGCGATTTTATATGAGTAGAACTAAATCTTGAAACCCTGTTGTATTTCGGGATGTTTTTTCTTGCGAAGTAGGTTTTAAGACATCTTCAAGCAAGTATTTACCTCCATTTTGTTTCAATTTATTTATCAACGTAGGTACAGTTCCGTTATTTTACTTCGTGGACAAAATATTCCCTATCTGAAATTGCTTTAAGACTCCTCTCTGAATATACCTCGGAGGTACGTCTTCTAAAAATAAAACATTATAGTTCTATTAAACAATCACCGTTGGTAACTGTGAAATATTTTATTCCCATCTTGTTTTGGAAATATAGTGAAAGGAATTGTTCTATATACCGTATTAGGGTTTGAAACAAACAATGACGTCCTAGTAAGTTTGTTATTATTTGTAAAACAATTACTTTATGGAAATGAAAGAAGTATGATATTCTATCTGTGGTTACCTCCCTAGTAATAAATATCTTACCCTTTCACTTGGCACCAAGCCTCGAACCATTCACGCCTCCTTTCACCAATGGCAGCGGAGAAAGAAATGTCTCAAAAGGGGAAACCTTTTCCACGAAGAAGACACTTTGGTTTTAAAAAAATCGCATTCCCCTTGCAAATTCCGATACAATGCAAGCCAACATCATCTCGCTTTGTTTGCTGCAAGATTGAAAAGAAGCAATATCAACATCTCATCACATTCCTCTTGCAAAACCTAATACAACGACCATTGTCCCCACCTCAAATTAAGAAATATCTCATTCGTATAGTTTGGAATACATGCAAAACTCATTCTGTTTAAAGCGCATGCCTTCTCCCATATAATTGTCATTTTCTTTACATATTGCATTCCTACATTACAGTTTACCATGTGCCTTTCGTGTGATTAACTTCTAACATGCTCCCTATAAAGTTATTTCACGTCAATTTCTCCGCATTGATGCAGTCATTCCATGGAATTGTGCTCGGTTTTCTCCGCTGCCCTCTGCTGTCGTTCGTGAAGGAGGCGTGATTGGTGCCAGGCTCGGTGCTAAATGTAAAGGTAAGTGATAAATACACAACTGAAAATGGAGACTTAATAGCAATGCACATTGTCGAGCATTATTTTGAACAGGCATATTCTTCACGTCATATTTTAATGAACTTTTGAAGTGATACATATAAATTGAGAACAGATCGCGGAGACGTGGTGTTGATTGGTTACAGAGTTGTCGTGCCTCCGGCCTCAGGTTCGTCTCCCGCGTCATCTTCACATCTCGACAAGCGAACATCTGATCTGGCTCTCTCCAACGACGAGGACTATGATTCGGCAGCCAACAACCAGGTATACCGATATCCACCCCCTGTATGAGAGTGTGTGGTGTGTGCTGACTTAACAAATATACTTGTCATCTGCTCAACCTTCACAATGAAAGTTACTTACTTCGCGAACTTACCTTGCTCTTGTTATTGCTGGAGCTGAAGTAAAAAAGTAAAGCATATATTTTACTAAGCAATTAAGGAGTTTAAACTATTTTATTGAACAAAAAAGTCATTTTAAATAAAAATATAAAAACAAAATTATATTTGAAACACGAAATTTCTGATATCTCTGTTCTCTTATGCCATCACTTTTTATACCTAAGTCTTCGCATTCAAGAAAAGCATCGTAATTATTCAAAATTTTCTTTGAAATACTGCGAATTTTATAATTTGGATCTGTTAATATTTGCCGAAAATATTATCTTAAACACTGGTATGCTCACAGATAATTAAATCTTTTATTCAAGAATTGCAAGTCAATATACAAACGTTCTTTATTTTAGCAAAGTATCCATTAATATCTCCCAAAAATATAATACGATTGAGTTATGAACTTCCCATTCGTATAAAGATACTTACAATGATTAAAAACATTAATATTGGTTCATTCAATTATATGATGACCAACGCGGCAGCCTGCATTCACCAATAAGCTATCGCTCAAGGCTATATAGGCTACCTGATTTGAGGCAGGCGGAATTTACCGAACTGCTACGTTGGCCTTATTTCATGCCATCCAGTCTATATGTCTGCTAAGAATACTAAGTGGCAAATACTATTCTAATTATTCCATTTCGCAATGAGTTTTACCCCTTTGTATTCGTGTGTTTGTTCCGAGTCAGGAGGGCATTTGAAGATTAATTCTCCGTTGAATGAGTTCTATGTCGTAATGCGATTTATAAAGAACTAAACTATGGGTATCTGATGCCTAACTGTATGGAAATTGAGAGCAGGTATTTCCAGCATCTCTTTGCATGAGATTTGCGCGTACATATGAACGTAAGTGCATTCAAATGTATTAAATTGTCACTCTACTGTTTCTGCCATCGACTCTCGTATTGCACTATCTGCTTCCAACTCTAGTGCAGTCCAACTGGCTGTGAGTGATGCCCAATCGGCCGATACAGTTCTGAAGCCGCGTAGGTCATGAGGTAATTGGATGACTGGATATAATAATATCAAAGCGTTGAATCGAAATAACTCAATAAATATGGCTTTCAACGATTACCTCTACTTTCTTTAATTTGTAATAAAATGTGTCTGCTGGAGAAAGCAATATTTCATAGTATATTTAATTATCAGATTATTTTAATAAGCTCATTTCACTGAAACTTTAAGCGTTTTGGGAATATAATGTATATTTTTTACTTGTGGTTTGTGTACCAAAGCACATCTATAAATAATGACACGTCGCAATTGAAACATTTTCTTATAATAGTAAAATAAAAATAAGTTTATTAAAATATATTGTGTATATCATAACCAAATATTACTGTGAGCTCAGTAACATGAAGCAGATAATAAGATCTCAGGTTTATTGCAATGTATTATCGTAAAAATTATAAACCTTTAGGCATTAGGCTTCCATTTTGCCGTCTATCTGGGGATTTAACAAAATTTGGATCAGCATTTTAGGAACAGTAATGAAAGAGGGACAGTACGTTACATAATTAATCTGTGTTCGATGAAGATTGTGATAAGGAACGGCAGGTATGACATTTACGAAGTATGTGGCAAGGCACATACCGATAAATGTAGCGTAAAGTATGTGGGAAAACAGGACTACGAAGGAACGGGTCGTTCCCGACGACACTCCAGTCCTGGAGACAGCCGGAGAGGAAGCCACGACCAATCATACGTTGAAGATGCCAACATGGTGAGTGTCATTCTCAATACTTATTGGTTAAGGGATTTCATTACTTTCGTACGATATCTATAGCGTTAGAAATATTAATGTAGTATTTAATAACCCCATTTTACTTCATTAATTGAGGTCAACACAATGAATCTACGTCTCGAATATCAAACAGACTGATTCTGTTTTATTTCTTTAGGACATACTCGTAAAATAAAAATTGCATTATTGTTCAGATTTATAACAGTAACAAATCTATTATTAAGATTACTGCTTCAGGTGACGGATATATTGGAATAGGTCGATAATATCATTACTTCTTTAAAGGGATGTAAATTAGAAACCATTATACTCCTCAATCTTGCCCGCTGATCAAGGTTCACCCTTGTTGTATATTATTGGTTGAATGGCTGCACCCTATTTCCTGCAATGTGTCAGTCATATAAATAACTATATTTTTACTATATCCTGATTAATACAGTGCTCTTGATAAATTCGCATCTAAAAGCCCAGTTTCTAATTCCAATACTAATGGCATTTGTCAGATGCATGATGTCTTAACACAAAATTACATTTTTTATCCCATATCCCTTTTGCTTCCGTTAGTCATATTTTATCCTCGTTAGTTTGAATAAGCATACGTAATTACCTCTTGTGGTCACCACAGGGCGAGAACTGCAATGACAAAAGAAAACCCAACAACAGAAAGAAGCTATCCCAACCCCACTGGAACATCTGGAACATCTAAAGGCACACTCCATGGACTTTTGGATCTAGAACGGTGGCATAAGCGCACGCGCACATATAACATAATTGACACTCAGAACTTCGTTTATATTTATTTATTTTGTTGAACATGTTAATTGTCTTAAGGCTTGAATTCTTAAAGAAGGCCTAATTACGTGACGACCCTGTCCTATAATTCCTTCTTCATTAGTTTGCGTGATCAACAGACTATAATTACCACCTCCGACAATAATAACGAATTTTGTTGCTTTTCAAGAATATTGTCGTCTGTCACTTTTTTATTGTTTCGAATCTTTAGAGCTACATAACATGTTAATAAGTAAGGGTAAGCAATATATATTATAGCATATGCTGTGTCACTTATATATTTATACAGAATATAGTAAACTACTTTTTTTTTTTTCAAAATAACGAATAAGTTAAACCGACACATCCGCTGCTAGAAGTAATTCATATCATCAACTTAGGATTATCCACATACTATAGGAACAGTTTGGTGAGATACCGTCCTTTTAAATCTCACGGTCTACGAACAGCATCCAGAAGCCCTATCATAGAGTTCCTTAAACTAATACATAGGGTATAACAAATTCCTAAGTGTTTATGGTTTCCTTGTTATTTACTTGATTTGTTTAAGGACGTTCTTTAATATCTTTTATCAATATCGTCCCAATCAATTCAGGGCATGAAACTGCCGATAAATTTTGCTCAGAATCCTCTTCTTTCAGATTTGAGTTTCTTTTAAGTATCGTAAATCTACCACATGGGACCCACGGCTTTACTTTCCTTCCGAAGGAAGCCATGCCCTAAAAAGTCCATTGATCCTGGATGGTTTGAAACCTCGACTTGGGTCTACAAGATAGTTATGGTTATCACCAAAACTGACAGATTTGAGGGTGAGTTATACGTAGCTAAAGGAAGGATGACAGAAGGATCACATAAAATAAACAGAGAGATATTTTAAATATTTTCTTTAATGCTTAGGTATCTTAGGACAAATATCATTTTGTTGCTCATAAATTGCACATTGAAGCTGGCAACTTGTCAAGAAAATAGTTCTTTTACATCTAAGCTAAATTGTTTCATTGTCAAATAAATTTATTTGGACAGGTGATGAATTAACACCTACATAAAATGAATAATGCAATTAATTGGGTCACTAGGTTGTGGGGGTTGCACTTTGAAACCCAATTGTTGAATGCATTATTTTTATTGTAACTGATAAATACAAAAATTTCGGGCATATTATTGCATGTACGTATACTATAGGCCTTGTACATACAAGGTCAAACTTATACGCATAGTGAATAACATGTACAAACAGTGTCACAATGGTAAAACAGAACGGGAAAGACCAAAATTTCGATTGAAAAGAGGAGTGCGGCAGGGAGATCCAATCTCTCCGGAACTGTGTAAGTGTGTTGTGGAAGACATTCCGAAAAATGCAATGAAACAGACATTATTACGGAATAAACATAATTGGCAGTAGATTAACGAACTAGGATTTGCCGACGACGTGATTCTATGACATAAACACCATGAGAATTACAAACCCGCTGTAATTCGACACACAAAGCAAAGGGGCAGGTCTATCGATGAATAAGACAAAAACACAGCTAATGACAAATAGAATGAAAACTTCAGTCACAGTAGATGAAGTAACTATAACATAGGTAAAGAATATGCACACTTACGGTAGTTAATTTCCTCCAAGGATAAGACGAATAAAGAGATAAGCAGTAGAATATATTAAGAATGTATGACAGGTCCACACACCCACGCATATGCATTTAGATAATTAAATAGTAACTATTAAATATTATATAGCAACAAACAGGAACATTTCATTTGTCACGAATATGTATTCATGGCTACCTGGACGTATAACTCTTTGACGACAGGGAAAAAGGTTATCTTTTGTAATCTTTTGTGCCCTATTTTACTGATAAAGGCTAGAGTAATGCGTCTCTTTATTGTGACAAAGCTAAGTGTACGCAGGTGTCCGAACAATAGGTCATTTGTATCTTAGTCGCTGGAGATGCTTAGAGATTCGTTAAAATGAAAGGGGGAACAAGCGCTAGCGATGACGTCATTACATCATGAGATCCCAATGAGGAGTCAAAGATTTGATGGATTTAAAGTGAGCCCGTTTGGGAAACGAAAGCTCACCAATAATATTTAAATATTTTGAAGACTCCGACTCTATGGGCGCTATGTTGGGACCCCCGTGAGCTCTTGTCCCACGTGGGGACACGTTTGAATTTAGTATATAAGGGGAAATAACTTTGTAAAAACAAGTTTTTGATTACCAACATCGTATTACCAGAGACAGTAGACACTTCACCAGATCGCAGTTTCAGACAGTAGAGAGCAGTCTCCAGAAGATATCTCCGGTCAGTACAGTAAGGTGATTGCCAGGACGCAGATCTAGATGCAGTAGGAAAGTGAAAGTCGAGAGACACAATGTAGTTTAGGGCGGTAGATGCAAATTCCAAGCAACATATGTAGCTGGCGGCGTTAATGTCAAAGAGGCAACGGACTAGATGGCCGACAAAGTGTCGTGTGAGTAAACAACACTAGGTATCCAATAAAGCAAATTGTGTGATGTAAATATCCTCCATTCATCTCTCTCCTCCCGTGGCCACTAAAGCACAAAAGGCGAATTCGGGCCCCTGAACGACCAGGGGTATGAAGTGGGACCCTCGGGTACGTCCATCAACATGATCAGCACTATATTAAAAACATGGAAGGCTTTCTGGTCCCTTCAATTTATACTCTCCGACAAGAAAATAAGCAAAGGGCTTA
The DNA here is from genome assembly GCA_030762175.1 of Metallyticus violacea. Lineage (NCBI taxonomy): Eukaryota > Metazoa > Arthropoda > Insecta > Mantodea > Metallyticidae > Metallyticus > Metallyticus violacea. The sequence goes on along the minus strand of CM060838.1, from coordinate 16,907,823 downwards.
ATTCGAAGCACTAGAAAATTGCATGTACCCAGCATTGCTATACGGGTGCCAGACATGGTAGGATACAGAACGGTTGAATGCACTAAAAGCAAGTCAAAGAAAATGGAACGTAGGATATTAGAAATAACAATAAGGTACAAAATCTCCAACGAAGCGTTAGCCCAAATAACATCAACAACATCGCAGAAAGAGCCGCCAGACTGAAGTGGAATTGACCACATAGCGAGGATGCAGGACGACAAATGGACGTATAAGACCACCATGTGGGACATACCCTTAGACAAACGACACAAAGGCAGGCCAAAACGGAGATGGAATACAGGCTAGTCCAGAATAGCAAGAAGCAGGAATACATTTAAAACTATGGAACGTCAACATTATAAACGAGTGAACTATGATAACAAAAGTGTACCAATGTAAAACATACAGGGTAATACTACTGTACACAACGCTAATGCGTATTAGCTCATCGCGTTAGCAAGAGACTTTTATTTATTTATTTATTTATTTATTTATTACACAAGGAAGGTGTTAGACTAAGATTTTGAAACATTAGTCAGAATAAATTTGAGATTGGGACTTGAATCTCAGATCTTGGCTTGCCGTACCATGCTCTGCCCAGCCATAGCGGGGAATATCAAGATACAATAGAGTTAAATGAGGGAGATTCGCGATTGTTGTCGAGTATACTATGGTATCTCAAATGGTAAGAGCGTCGGTACGGCAAGAAGAAGATCCGTGGTTCAACATGGTTATATAACTATATTATATCTCATCGTCTTTTTCTAAAATAACTAATATCATAATAACCCCTAATTCATTTTTATTTTAGATACACTCCAAATAATATATATATTAACTGCCAACATTTAATATTCAAGCAATAAGTATAAGAATAGCAACATCTCCTTCCACACATCGCCGTTATTCCCAGCTTTACAATCTAAAATAATTTTTTCTGAGAGCCCAATGGCGGTATTCCAAATTGTACTTACATCCCTTGCAGTGTATTCAAACCAAGGTTACTAAGGAGGGAGAATTGCAGAGTTGTCCAAGGAGAAATCGTCTGTAGCATTTGGTTTTTTCCATCAATCGAAATAATGCTTCATTACGTCCACTAAAATTTGCTGTACCTCTTAACATTGGTGGAGGATATCTTTATGTGAAAACCTATGCACACCTATCCCAGGAACCACTGGAAGTCTCAACTTAAGCACAGTCTCACAGATTTTAGTTGTCTCACCATCCCTAAAAAGTCTTCACTCTTCCACACAGCAACCCAAATTGTGACAGCTACAGTCCCAAAGCATAAAAAAAAAAAAAAAAAAAAAAAACCTTTCCAATGGGTACGAGTTTAAAGTACAATGATGTGGCACGAGACTCCCAGAATGAAAAGAACGACTTTCAGCTCTAAAAACTCTGTTATGCATATTTTGTATTCTTAGACTATTGTTTAAACTCGGTGACTTGACAACACCATTAATTAGCATTCAACGCTGCCTTCACGAGAATTTGGGAGTGGCAACCGCCCGTTATTAGATTGCTTCTAAAGAGAAATGACCTCATTGTAGTAGGAGTAATTATCATTACACAGGCCACCGGTGCTGTTGAAAGCGAAGTGAAACCCACTGCACAATAAAAGTAAAAACAAAGTAGTAATCATACTCTATCCAGTGTAACGAAAGTTGGGAGACATTAGCTCAAGGCTGGGAGCAGTCGAGAGGTTGTAAAGTTGTGTTTGTAAACCCGACCCATCTAAACATTTTTATGCTACTGGCATTTCACACGGAACTCGACATATACGTATATGATATTAATAACCGTATCGATCTTATTTTGACTTTATCAAAGACTACTTTAATGATCCTTTCAGAAAAAATAATTGAATGAATTTATTCAGAAAGAAACATTACAATTATATTTACATAAACAAAAATCTAAGAAATTAGCAGTACCAAAACTAAGGTTCTCCAATACCTTACTTAACCACCAGGTTATATGTACGATAAAGAATCCCTAAAATAAAGTAACATTTTCACAACTGGCTGTGCTCTCAAGCCCTTTCCTTAAACTACTCCTCGACTTGTTCCTTACTTTTCCTAATATTTCCCCAATCTTGTTATTTGCTCTATTTTCGTGTATGATAATATTTTAATTGCCACTATATCTTACTATAGTTTGTCCCATTTTTCATCCATTCCTACCCATTTTACCATTTCACATTCTATTAGACATACTATCCACTTTCCCACACATAACGCATCGTTCTTTAAAAGTTCTTAATTCTTTTAGAAATAATACCCCTGTACACATCTAAACTTATTCTTCCAAAGTGTTCACAAATGTCTATATATTTCTCCCGTCCCCAATTTCTTGTAACTACTTTATATAAAATTTAAGGAACCTTTATCCTATAAGCAAGCCCAGATTTCTTGCTTCTCTATGTCTTCTACCCTCTGCCCCACTTCTTTCCAAAATTCACTGACACTACTTTCACCCAGTCGCCACACGTCCCCGATTTCAATTTCTGCTAATAGTTTCTTCACCTCTCCAAACCAACTCTCTCATCCCATTAAATCTCTTTAGTACTTAAGACATTCTTTTAGTACATTTTTATTATCTAATTTCAAACATCTGTGCCAATATTTCAACATTTTCTTTATTATTTCCTTCTTACTCCTCGTAATTCTGCGAAACTCACCCCCCTCGGCGAACTTTTTGGTAACTCTAGAATTTCTCTACAAAATATTGTATGGACCACATCAACCTTTGTTCATAGTCTTGACAAGCCCAAAATTTCCACTTCATACATCATCTTTGACACAACCACAGCCTCATATAGTCTTTCAAACCATCTCGAGGGCAAGGTGGGAAGTTTTTACAAGCGTATTCTTACAACTTTCATAGCAAATTTACCCTTTCCTTGTGCACATTTAGATTAAACCTCCCATTTTTCGTTACTCGTAACCTCACCGCCAAATATTAAATTATTTCACTACCTCTATTAGGTATCTATTTATAAACAATCTCTTTATCTTTTCTTAATTGTGTTCTTTTTTTAAACACTATTACCTTTGATTTTTTAGTATTTATCATTAGACCCCATTCTGTACCAAATCTATTTATTTCATCAATGGCATATTGTAATCCTATCGCCATTACTGCTCTGTTATGAGATCATCAGCGAAAAACAATCCTGAGCTTCTTTCCAATCATTGATCAGTAGCTATTGCTTCTTTGAAAAATAATAACAATCATGCAATACAATGTTGATGATAATGTGCGATATGGTCCAGACTGTTTCAAAATATGTTATTACCCTACTAAAGTTGCGGATTTTTACATATCAAAAACGAAAATATAAGTTTGATTTTATAAAATGATAACAAAGAAGACAAAGAAACCGAAAAATTACCACTGACTTGAGAAGATAACTTGAAAAAAACCAAACAGATGCCACATTGTTCATTACCGTAAATAAAAAGAAGACAAAAATTCTATTAATGTACATCGAAAAGAAATGAAATTTCGAGAAAGTATTAATGCAACAATTTTATAGTTCTTCATTTAATTACAAATGTAGTAAAGAATTCGTTTATAAAGTCATGAAATAGTTTTAAGAAGGGCAAAAATCAACATCTTTTTAAAATACAGAAAAAATTGCTAGACATTTATCAGTGCGCAATAACAAGGTTCATTTGTTCACGACATCGCCTAAAATAGAGGTGCTGCTGTCTATCATTTGTGCCTAACAAGAATTTGTTATATTATTTTAGAAGTTGCACATATAATTTTACTGAAAATTAACGAAAATTTTGTGACGAGAAGTAAAAAAAAAAAAAAAATTAACCAGAACGCATTGGCAAAATAAATACTATAATATAATCAGTAAAGTGCCTTATACAGTTCTTCGTACTATACTTACAATGTGGACCAACAGAATACTTTCTACCAAATTTAAAAATATGTAGTAAAATTTTCTACTTAATAGCGTTCACAGACTCAAAGACTATTCAAACTCAAGTATCCTCTAAAGGTGTTTCGGTTCATGCCTGTTCACATGTTTCCACAATCCAAAAATGCAATCGGCCTTAGTGCTTAACATAAGTATCTGTGATAAGTTATCTTGAGTTCATGAAATGGGCAGATGGACAACATTATTTTGGCGACTAGAGAGTTTCTTTAATTATTGAATAGAAATAAAATTGGCAAAGAAACTGTTACAATGTAAACTCATTCAATAAAATGAATTTTCCGGGCTTGTCGGCCGTGCTCCTGCAGGTGTCGAAACACCTGACGTTTCGCCGGCCTTTCCGTCGAGCATCTTCAGAACATGACTAAAGACTTGATTGATTGATTTATGGACGCTCTTTAACATCTCAGGTCATCAGCGTTCCATTCAACTCAGGGCGTGAAACGGCCGATAAATTTTGCTCAGAGGCCTCTCTTTCAGGCTTGAGGTTCTTTATCGTGCCGTAAATGTACGACACGGGAGCCACGGCTTTACTTCCCTTCCGAAGGAAGCCATACTTAGGATTTTTACGTCCGAAAAAAATCCATCGCTCCTGGCCGGGTTCGAACCCACGATCTTGGGTATAGGAGGCAAGTATGGTAACCACTATACCACCAGGACCGACAACTAAAGACTGCTAAAGTGAGGTTTGGGGTGTCACGCAACTCATATATATATATAAATAGTTTATAGCTCGCACAGTATTTATCCAATTTAAATTAAATTTAGTATACATATTAATTTAACATTTTCAGAAATGTGCAACTTTGAAAAATCATTTCCAGTGTTCTTAATCGAATTGCTTTCTTTTTCATGCAGTTAGAAATAGAATTTTTTTTTTTTGATTGGTTTATTTACGGACGCTCTTAAACATCTCAGGTCATCAGCGTCCCATTCAAATCAGAGCGTGAAACGGCCCACAAATTTTGCTCAGAGGCCTCTCTTTCAGGCTTGAGGTTCTTTTTCGTGCCGTAAATGTACGACACGGGACCCACGACTTTACTTCCCTTCCGAAGGAAACCATACTTAGGATTTTTACGCCCGAAAAAATCCATCGGTCCTGGCCGGGTTCGAACCCGCAATCTTGGGTTTAGAAGGCCATTATGGTAACCACTACACCACCAGGACCGACTAGAAATAGAATGAATAAATAGAAACATTAAGGACAGACTCGCTTGTTCTCAAATAGAAAGGCTACCATTGTCACTTGCACACAAACTAGGAAGCGAACAAGAATAAATTTTGGTTTCTTATCCGGACACCACAACGTCAAGTCCTCGCTCTTAGCAAAAAAGTACATTTTTACTTTCCTATTAGTGTCTCAGTCCTTTATCCTCTTTCTGTGCTGTTTCCAAGCCTTCCAATTTGCATTTCTGAGCGTTGCTTCCTTTCATTCACAAACATTACAAACGAAGTGAGCGGCTTAATGCTATTCAGAAGCGCTCGTTTATTAAGAGGATCCATCCTTTCAAAGCGGAACAATTAAAGTAACGTGGGAATTGTGGCCAACGTGTTCATCAGCGAGATTGCTCCAGTGCAGAGTGACGTCAGTAGCGAAGAAACTGCACTTTCTGTAATACTGGGGCTTCTTTTGTTCCTAGACAACATGAACGATAATTGACAATACCGAGGGTGCCAAAAAACCATATACACACTGTCACAATGGATACCTATTTAATATATTTCAAAGTTAGACCGAAAAACAACAGTAATGTGTAGTATGATGTTCTGTAAACACATGTGACTCACATACATTGGAATAGCGTTGCTACGTGACAGGTAAATCAACAATGAACAAATGAAGCCATGATTATCGTATGATGTTCTGTAAATAGAGTGACTCACATTACGTTATCTAGCTTTGCTACAACAAAATAGAGTCTAGATAATCGTTTGAACAGCGGAAAGCAATTTGAAGTGGTATTAGATGTTGTTGAAGTTCAAAGGCAATGGAGACGTGTGTACAGAACAGAACAATTTGAGACTCATGGTACCGTATGCGATGTTAATAAGGGCAGATCTGGGACACGCACACCAACAAGCCCCGCCTCCTCGGCTTGATGACAATTATTTCCAAGGCACTGGATAGGACTAAGAGGTCCGTTTGAGTTTCCACCACGCTCTCCGGAAATAACTCCATTGACCTTCTACCTAAGGGGAACTCTTAAGGATGTTGTGTACCGTAGAAAACCAGCTACACTGGCAGCATTTGGGAAGAAATTAAAATGGCATGCGCTGCAACGGCTGAGGACACTTTCGCTAACGTTGCTCAGTAGTTCAACGTACTCAGAAGTGTATCGACGCCGATAGTGGGTATTTTGAGCAACTGTTGTAACTGTAAAAGTGTAAGATGATTAGTGCTCATAATTTTCTGTTTGTGTGAATTCAGTTTTGTTATGTTAACACAGTTTTTTCTTTGCTTGAAGTGTGTATACATTTTGGCACTCTGTCTATGTATCCTTTCACTTCCATTCCAGTAAATAAAGCATGCATTTGTGAAACCCCTATATGTTGCAAAAAAGCTGCGTGGGTTTTCTGCTAGCCAGAGCCGCCGGAAGAAAAGAATTAAATGCTGAGTAAAATTAATGCACAGACGAATAGATGGCAGCTAAAGAGGTAAAAATGATTACAAGGTGAAAGAGAGAGATTCAGAGGTAGAGGTTACGGGCAGATACAAGGAGAACGAGCGGATGGGCAGGACAGAAAAACAAAGGACATGGATGAATGAATGCATAGAAGAACACAGAGACGAGGGCGTGATGGGTAGAGAGGACACAAATAGATCGAGGCTGTGAGTGGAGAACAAACGAATGGCCTGACGAACTGACCTCGTACGATTTCCATAACTCGGATACAAAGAGAAGATGGGCTTCGATGAAGGACAAATATCTATATGGATTAACTGATGGACGGGACATACAGAGGGGACATATTTGAATGAAAAAAATGAACAGAAAAAAATGCGTGAACGAAAGCATGGATCGGTAGAGATATACACGGAATTTTTGACAGAATAGTAGTGGTTATCATATTCTGATAGCAGTTAGGCAGATGTTAAGTAAAAGTATATCGAAATTCATTGCCAAAATACAACTTTTGCTCTTTACTTATTTGCTCATACCCAAATAAAACTTTTTTGCGTACCTCCCCTTTCCGCAGAAGGATTAATTATTTTGCTTTCGAATTGCCACACAACAGTGATTTATTGGTACTCGAAAGAAATACAAAACCAAAATTGCAATACGCGTTTGAGATTGCTACGAATATATCAGAGGACAATGTATATGAATTCTGAATTCGACCAATGTATTACATTGTTTGAAAATTGATGGCGCATTTCTTTTTATTTTAATTTCCTTAAAGCACAAATTAACTTTATTAATGGAAATAATTGCTATCGGCAGATGTTTGAATAAAAGCGTGCAAAAAATTAAACATAAAATAGGGGAAGCCATGTTGAAAAATTTATAGGGAGCCTAAGATCGAAAGCCAGTTTAAAAAAATATGGACCTAAATATGTACATCACTATTATTTTTTTCCGGATTATTTACAGCTATATGTTACCTGCATTAATTTACATTTAGTATTTATATTATTTACAGTTACTTTTATATATAATTTATTACATTCAATTTTTAATTATTTACAGTTATTACTGTACGGAAACTTCTGAAAAATCCATCAGGTAACAAATAATATGAAGATCTTGTTTTATGGCGGAAATAAATAATCCCGCCCTTAAAAAGACAAACAAGTGTCATATTACAAATTTAATATACCTCTGGCCTTCATCGAGTACGATCAGTTTACGGCGAATGCAGGCATCTACCGCGCTAGGTCAGCATTGCATGGGGCGTGACACAGATACTTACCTTATGCTATACTCATCGGATATAACGAGAGGATGCAATTTGGGAATGTACGAAAGTGGTCATTCTATTCCTCATTTCGCCATTGAAGTCGATGATTCTGTCCGTCTTTGGTTTCTTTATTTCTTATAAAGGTCGTTCTATTCTCCTTCAAACGTCTCTAATTTTATATATTTATCGATTGCTTTATCTCTCTCCTCTCCAGCATTCACAAGCGAAACAGACTATACCAGCTGACTTTGAAGAGTTATACAAAGCAACATTTATTTTCTAGCCGCTATTATTTTTTCTGTTAACTTACAATAATTATTTTCTTCTACTTCTAAACATGGAAGGAAACAGGTGGATTTAAATTTTTGAGACCAATATATTTTTATATCTAATAACAACGTGCATTCTTATTTTTTTAAATGTTTAAGTTCTTAAATGTTTGTTATGTTTTTGTTTATATTATGAACTCTTGTACTCGTGACATGTATTACACATTTCTGTTTTCTACTTGCTATAAAATTTTCTTAAACTAGCATTTGTAACATTAACAAAATTTCCCCATTGATGTTTCAAGTGACTTAACAATAAGGAAGAAGGGAATAACCTGATAAAATTTAAATATACTTTTTAAACTCATTTTATTACACAACTATGAAAACAAAACGCAACTTTTTTATAATTAGTTTGACAAGAACTTAACGTGTATCACAGCAATAATAGTAGTAAAAGTATTATTAAAAATTAATATTAAATATTTTATATAAAGACCCTGACAGACACCTAAACAAATGTGACCCATTTGCCTACCAGAGAGTATACATTGTCAGGCTTAACAATAATCATTAATTAGGTTACAATGGCTTGCCTTCATACCTCAAATGTGGAAAGGTATGACTATAAAACACATTTCTTAAGGAAGAATACTCTGAAACATTACCGAATTCATTATGAATCAGCTAGGAGAACAATAATAAAATAGCAAAAAGAAACCTCTTACTTTACCCATCACAAGCCTAATGCTTTTACAACTTAAAAATACCTGGGTCACTGGGTACCCAAGAGACTCCTAATTATTACACCAAAAGACTAGCACCATCCCGGAGGGTTTGTTCAGGAAGAATGCTAGAAGGTATTTCTCCACAGTTGACCTGCAGGATAGTCCGCTTTTTGCATATTCGTTGACAAAGAGACCTTTTATCTAATCAGCAAAAGTTTCTGGCATGAAGTCGCTTCTACGTTACGATTTGAGAAGGTACTGGATGTAAGGACGAAAGTGAAAGTATTGATTTAGTCATAATATTACAGAAAAATTTAAACTCTCATAACCATATCTACCGTATTTTATAGGGAGGTAAATCAAATTTCAAAACTGTGACATTTCTAAATAGAGAATTTGCTTGGGCAGTATCTGGAGTTTATAAAATGTTTAACCTAAGTTGAGCCTAGAAATTTTAAATTAATTGCACAATATAAAATGACATGTAATAAACGCTTCTGAATTATAAATCAGTTCTGAGAAAATATTAAATAAAGTGGCATGCCCGAGAAAGATAATTGTCAGTTCATGCTATTAAAAAACTGGAAACAGCTATTTGGGGCAAAGGAAGGTAATTGACAAAGCGCTGGATTCCGTCCATGTATGACGACGTTCTTGTGCAACAGGTAGGAATGCCTTTACTCTAGTAAAGGAATCTGCTGTAGCGAATTATGGGGTCTTGACCCGGAATCATGTGGAAGTGACCTTAGTTCATTGATTTAGTACATTATCCTGTCTTCTGTTAGTGCTTATTTATACAGAATATAATTGAAATTCCAACATAATTAGTGCAATTCTGCAAAGTAGTTAAAGGTGTGCAGTTTGGCAACATTTAATGTGAAAATATGACTGAGCAAATGGTAATTTATATGAAGAGATTATTATTATTATTAATAATAATAATATTATTATAGTTGGTGGTGGTGGTATGATAAATTAGTGTTACAAACTTAACATACACGTACAAAAACAAACACAAGCTTATGTGTCTAAAGTAGATAGTTTAGGCTAGTGTCCCAAAGATTCACAGCTGTTTTGCATACTAACTGTTGGAAAAAGCATAGAAGGTGACGAGGGTAAACTCACGTCATGTATTTTGTTGCATGATAGCCCAAAACCTCACCTGACGCATACAACGGTAGGAATTCTGCAACGTTTTCATCCAAGAGTTCTTAATCGCTCATTGATTATGATCCGATTCTCAGGCACCCGAGATTTCCACATATTTTTAAAGGGGTGTATTTTTTTCTGCGATGAACAATGCATCGTGTGAAAAAGTTCTTAGTATGGTCTATTTTTCCATTTTAACTAATGAGGTTTTAGTTTTGTTTCCCATCGCAAATATATGGTTTCAACATAGACATTATTGACTTCTTCTGGGTGTTAAAATGTCTTTTGCTCCTTAAGTTTCAAGCAATAGTGACTCTTTAAATGAGGTTATTTTGCATATATTTATATTCATGAAATGATTTTGTTTAAAGGCGGGTGTATCTGCGAGGGGACGCGCGCGCGCGTGTATGTGTACTTTGTTTTTATAAATGAAAACGCACCATTATCTCTTTCTTATATTAGCATACAAAATAAATACCTGATTACCTATATTATAATGTTAATATAGTTGACAGCTGTATAAAGCTACAGCCCACTACACTTATGGATTCCTTGGTTCATGAATATTTAATTTTTCCTCCCCCCCCTTTCATATTTTGATTTATCTATTTTCTTTTGGTCATCTTTCAAAATTGATATATACTCGCAAATTTTATGCAATTTATGAAAGAGCATTTCAGAGTTTATGTCTATACGCTATGGCTTATAATTTCCATTTTCAAATTGTATATCGCATGTGCTTTTAGCAGTTTAAATTCTGTATGGTTGATTTTCATGTTTTACATAGTGTTTAACAGTCATTTTTATTACGAATCTCACAAGCGTGAACCTGATGACACATGAGATGAAGTAAAAAACTGAGAAAGGACATTTTTAAGCCTAAGTTTACAATACTTATTGGGCATATGCCAATGGTTCTGGAAGAAAACTTCAGGGAGGATCCTGCAAGATTCGAACCACAGACCTGTAGCTCATCGGTCAGTGCCTTAGTGACCTGTGCTGCAAATGCTTGAGTTTTATTATCAAAGCTTGCATTTGTCTGTTATTGGTTGATTTATTTATGGACGCTCTTTAACATCTCAGGTCATCAGCGTCCCATTCAACTCAGGCGTGAAACGGCCGACAAATTTTGCTGAGAGGCCTCTTCTTTCAGGCTTGAGGTTCTTTATCGTGCTAAATGTACGACAAGGGACCCACGGCTTTACTTCCCTTCCAAAGGAAGCCATACTTAGAATTTTTACGCCCGAAACATTTATCTGTGGGAGGCTGTATTTTACTCCTAATATTTTAAAGAGCATTATGTAATTTTGCATATTTTTCAGTTTTGTTGTGTGCATATATCACCCTAATCAACTTTATTATCGCTTTACTCGCCCTTTCCCCCTCTCTCTCACACACATACACAATGATATTAGTCCTTAACACGGAAAAGGGGTATATATGACCACAATAGCGTCTTAGAACTGACCTGTTAAAGGAAAATGTAAAATGGTACTGTTTATCAATTTTCTTGGATTTCTAATGACATTTCTTTGTACGTTTAACAGTAATAGTTTTAATAATTTAGAAATAAAATATGTTGTTTCTTATTACTTTCTGAAAGTATTAGTATTTGCTATTCAGTAGTATGTTTAAATTAGTTTTCAAGGTCAATATATTATTTAGTCAAAAAGCGCACATATACGATAACTGTTTGCACCTCCTGATTATGAGAATTGGGTTTATTTTTTTAGATTCTGAAGCTGAACCCCGTATATGAAGAAACTGTCTCAAAATTGTGTGTTTTCAGTAATTCAGGAACAATTACTCTTAAAATTCTATTATCACTCGCATTTAAATATAACTCATTCATTTTAAAAATGTCGGTGTCTTGTCTAATTAAAGAACCCTATGCTTTCTCACGTAAATCCTGCCTCTTAACTACATATAGATTTTTTCTAGCATTTGAATTCTCAATATATCTTCTTATTTTATTTACTATGAGGTGATATAAGAATATAAAATCACTTAATCAATTTTGATATGCTTCAAGATAGACTATATAAAATTTGGCAAGTGCTAATAAGTAAAGATGATTTTTATGCACTTAAAATTGGCCAAATATAAATTTGTATGCATTAAATTTTTCCATAACACATATAAATTCGTAAATTATTTTAAACCAGATCACGTTAATTTACTAGCCATTGCTTAGAAATACAGGTAGCACGATTTATTCATTTCAAAACTGTGTAGAACACTGCAATATGTAGATGATGTTCTCTTAAGCTTTCTTTTATGTAGTCCCCCTGGAATTTTTTGACGAACATCATTCGATACAGATATCAGCGGTGTGGTTTAAGAATACATTGAATGGTTTAATTGAACTCCGCAGCCGTATTTGAAGGGCCTTTTGTACGTAAGCCCCAAAGCAGGATATCTGCGGATGAAAGGAATGAGAGGAGGGGATTCACCGGTCGGGGAAGTAGGGGGAGTCCCAACTTTTCCTTAGATGGTAGGTGGCAGGTCTGCGAAGCCACAACAGCGGCCCAAGCAGAACCCGCCAAATGCAAAGATACGAACCTGTTCCACACCGCTTTACTTTCACTTTTGACTCTACAAATGGTCAATGATTATTTTATTCGCTCAAGTGCAGCCTTCTATTACCTTAAAAACAAAATAATTAAAATATGGACATTATTGGCAAATGTGATAATATAAAGATGTGAAGGTATCTATATTACAAATCTGACAACTAGGGGAGAAAAAATGCACAATCAATACAGCTATAAAGAAAATTAATAGCACATCAGCTCAAATAATCTAACAGAGCAACTAGTTAAGTTTAAAGGCCTTTGAACTTTAATATAAAAACAATGATCATAATAATAACATTCTAAATATATGCAAATAGCAATTAAAGGTTAAAGTCACCAGCTAACGAAAGCAAGGCATGTATCTCATCGAATAAACAAGGAGCATTATGGCGACATTGGAAAAAGAAATATTGAGCACTGGAAATTAACTGGGTTAAAGCACGTAAAAACCGGGGCAATGAGGTAGAGGGCATCTTGCAAAAGAGGCGCTGGCAAGAAAGGATCTCAAAGAGAGCTACAAGAGGATGTCCAAACGGGTCATAAAAGGGATAATGTGTGATCAAATGGAAAAGTGATTGCAATAAAACAAAGATGTAATTCCTAAACCATTTTTTCTTGTAGTTGCAGATAGACTCAAGTTCAAATGAGGAACATCCCCTAATTTAACAGTCATATTAACAGGACACAGCAATCTGAATAGATTTAGAATTATAAGTAACCCAATATGTTCAGTTGAAATAGGTAATTAATGATTGATCACTTAAGTTGTTAGATAAGGAGAGAGACTTTTTAATAGGGGAAGTGTTAAGAACTACAATTTGATCTCAAAAGGGAAAAATAATTGTGACAATGCACTATACAAAGAACTTCATACGATTCATAAAATAATTAACAAAAATAATGAAAATGTAGGTGTAATATTATTCCATATGGAACTTGACTTGGAAATTGTAAGATCATTGACAAAATATTGGGTCTAATGTCTGTTCCGAGCTCTAATGGACGGTGAATCATTCGAATTTAGTTATACTTAGCACATACAGATGTCAACCCAACGATAACACGTTTCAAGTGTCATCTAGTGTGATGCTAAGGAACTACTTGGACATGAAAATGGTTGAAATTTTGACCATAGTCATATACAGAGTATAAATTTCATTGAGTGCATTTATTATTATACTATGAAATGGATAAAGCAATAAATAAACTAATTAAATACATATATACGGCATGTTTTATATTCATTTCTCCGTAAGGGCCCGTAAACCATTTTGAACAGACTATCAAACGGAACTTTGTAGTGGTTCAAAGTTAGTAGTTTTTAAACAAATGTCTTTTTGGGTGTTTCCGTGAGATTGAAGATTGATAGTTCGGTATCTACGTAACACACTGTACATGTTTCTACTTAAATGTTTGTGATTATGGCAATGAAAATTCAAGCTTATGCAAAGTACTTTATCAGGAATATGCTCCCAGGGATGTAAATTAGTTTGCTACTAAGCATGTGGCACACGGATAACTGAAACAGAACTAATGCTTTAATTCGCTTTCCGTACAGTTTCCCGCTCTCTACGGTTAATTTGGTTAGCTCGTATATCTTAATGCAAATGGACTTGCTTGAATCAATCTCTTTCTCTCGTCTCAGATCACAAACTCAGCTTTAACTGTTCTGGTTTTCGTTTTCATTTACCGCAGCATTCTTACTTGTAATAAGTTCTTTAATTACAAACATAATTAGCATTTTAGAGTCACATTCGGTACTTCAAAGAAGTGAATTTCTGCTCTGTTGTTAATTTTCCCATATATGAACTATTATTTCAGACACTTTAACTGGTCGTGTGAAACACGACATTCTGCAAGCCTATTGATTACTATAATGTTTATAGTGTTTGGTGTGATGGTGTTTTCTAACGGTGCTTAAACAGCACAGATGGAATAAAAGATCAACAATGGAATCCGTGGCATAGCAGTCAGATTGGCCGGTTGCTGTTCAAGAAAATCTGTTTCTTAAACAACGTATGAAATATAAACAGTTGTTACATTCATTTAAAAAAAAAAGTGGTGCCGAAACTTCCACTTTCGTTTTGCGCACATTAATGTACCTCTTTAAAAATTCTCAAGCACTTATCTACAGTACCGACTGCGGGATTGAAACAGTATGTATTATTTTGAATACATTTTCTTTAAATTATCTCATATTAAAAGCCAAGGGGGCCTTTCGTACTAATAATATCTTCCCCACCTTGAAGACATTCCTAACTTTATGTATGGAAATATAGGGAGCATAAACTACGAAAGCACACTATTGGAAAAAGGACGAATTTCGCTTTCTTTAAATTAATTATTTGCAAAAATGGGAATATAAAATCACCGGTGGGCATTAGCAATATAACAAACTGAATCTATGACTTTTCCAAGCTCATGCCATACCATTCACCAACAAG
The DNA here is from genome assembly GCA_030762175.1 of Metallyticus violacea. Taxonomy (NCBI): domain Eukaryota; kingdom Metazoa; phylum Arthropoda; class Insecta; order Mantodea; family Metallyticidae; genus Metallyticus; species Metallyticus violacea. Next base: position 16,892,784 of record CM060838.1, on the reverse strand, counting down.
GTAAGGGGGAGGGACCGCCACGGGTGGCCGAGGTCGTTAAGGCGCGGACTCTGAGCTGGAGGTCTGGGGTTCGAATACCGGCAGGACCGCGCTTCCTCACTGAGACTTTTTCCAGGTTTTCCTCAGTCCTCATAAATGGCAAATGCCGGGGAGGTACCCTAAACTTAGGCGTTTCCTTCCTTAAAAAAAATGCTTTCCCAATATTTCATTTCATCTCATGTATCATCAGCGTCCACCGTCTGTGGTGCCTCGATAGTAAAAACGGGCGTTAAACACTATTAAAAAAACTCAAATTTGAAAGTGAAGCAAAACAAATACAAATCCTTTCAAAATCTACTGAAAATAATCCAGGCCTAAATTAAAGATACCCAGCTGTAGTTATTGCTTAACAGTAATGCCATATAGATTTATCTTAGTTTTGTAATTCTGCACAAAGCTGGTTTATGCAAAAGACTCTATAATGTCCGAGACATTTAAAGTTTTCACAATTTGAGGTCTGCGCTGGCTGTCTAGGTCTCCATATGTTCTAAATGTTATTATAAGATCGTGGATCTCTGTATTACTTCCAGTTTTAAACATTGGGAATTTCTTCCATGAACTGGACTAGTCATCTTTATTAGCATGTATTGAATTACAGATAGGGAAATGCTGATATTTAAAGTAAAGTCATATTCAACCGTAGCCCTTTGCAATTACACTCAGCTGAAAAACTAGGAAGACATTGTGTGAATTGTATCTTATATCCTGCTACATGGTATGAGAGAAAATCACAGGGATATAATTCCTTGAATTCTTCCCTAAAAACCACCATATTTCAATCCGTGAAGAACTTGTAAAATATAAAACATAAAATTCAATTAAAAACAAAGGTTAGTGTGATATAATTTGATACACACAACAAAATTATTTTGTTCTAAACTATCCATACTTCCTTCTAGCACTCGCTACACCACATTCCATTGTTAGGGATAGGTACAAGGAAAATAAATTCATAAATTTTATACACAAGTAAACAACTTTATTATTTAAAATTATAGATAAAACTTAATAATAGCACATGCACTTTCATGTTGTGATGAAAATGAATTTAATGAAACAAAAGTTAAAGTACATCGGGTTAAACACAGTAAAGCCATTTATATTTATTTTTAACTCCCACCAGACTGTACCTCTTGAATGCATCTGGATATACCTAGGTAGTGCATCCAACGTGCCAAAACCTCTGTTCTTTTTAGGACCCTTTAAAATTTAGTTCTCAATATCATAGAGACAAAGGCAGTTTGCTGCTGGAGTGGAAGAAGAACCCGCTACCTATTCGTGCGGGACTCCGGGTTGAAGTGTTCTTTGATTGGCTGTTTAAACAATTATAATGCAGACAAATCATCTTTGACTGCGCTTCTGTCATGTAGAATCGCATAATTCTGATTTTTCAGATATACGTCATAATAAGGGGGTCTGGACCTGTTGAGCATGTTTCTTTACTTTTTTGTTTCTTTCTTTTTTCCATAATTGTGTACTTTTGTTAATTTTAAAAAGTGAATATTGCGAAAAATCGGCAAGTATTCTAATAACACTTAGCTCTAAGCTTCCAGTTTTTGATTATATTAAATTATTTTCACGCATTGAGGTACTATATCGATTTCATTTAAAACTCTATCCTAAGAACTAAGCATAAAGTTCCATCTTTGGCATGGATGGTTTTCTAACGCTCTGTTGCTATATATTAGTTAAATAAATAACGGGACTGCTATTATTGCTGTAAGGCTATTGATTCTTTTTTTTATTAAGTTACAGACTCAAACCAGTTTCCTTTTAGAGATGATACACTGATTTCAACGTTCAAGTTTCTTCCAGAACACTTATTGAATATAATTAAATGTCTGTTTAGCGGCATTTTTAAGGTCAATCTGTGTCAGACACAAGTCGTTGGCTGCAAAATTCGGCCAACAGAGTGATTAGCCATCATATAAATATTTAATTGACAGAGAAGTCCTAACACATAAGTCGCCCAGTGCAGCAAGTTGTTTGTTCAGTGATGCTGCAATGCTGCTCAGAGATTATAAGCTGTTTGCAGACGACATTATCATAAAAACGCTAATTTTATTAAAAAAATATGATTTTTCCCTCGTTTGCTTTAACTTTTGCTTTTTTGATCCAGCAGGTTGACAATTTACAATTCCTTTATCATTTCCAGGGTTTCAGTCATAGTTTAAGTTGCAGTGTTGCTTAAAAGAATGCAAAATAACTTCGAAACCATACTGTGAATTAGGAACATAACTACATCTTATGAATAACGAAACAAATGAGTGTTATTGAAGTTTTAGGGCTTTCTATGAAAACTGACGGTCTGTACAGAGCGCGCATATGAGCAAATAAAACAATTCATTTGTTTTTACCTCTAATATTGCAGTAAGATAGAATGCATGTAGTTCTGACCACATAATGGAGTACTGATACCAAGGTACTATGCAACATCTTTCAGTCTCCAGAAAACATGTTATAATTCACGAGGTAATGTGTTAGTACTTCTTTAAATATTTCAAAATGTAGTTTTATTTGTTGGTAATAGCGATTAAATTTGTGTAATAGATATAAGCGTATGGCCTATTTCTTTTATAAATTGATCTAAATTGGAATTAACAAACTTAGAATTTTTTACGAATCCAATAATTATTATGTTGACGTTAAAGTCCAGCTCCCCTTGGGAAAGAACAGGGCTCAAGGTACAATAATGTTTTGCGTCCTAGTGCTGAACACTGGATTTCTTATTTGTACTGAAACTACAGCTTTTCTTGAACGGCTCTCCTCAACTCTTCCGTTGCTTTGGCGAGGTCTGTCGCTGATGCGTAGTCTCTGGAACCGCCCCCGGTCGCGCCGCCCCCTCGCAAAAGCTTGTTGCCGCTATCATCCTCCCCGCCGCTGTAGTAGTCCTTGGGTGGCTCCATGGGGTAGCCATGCCGCGCAGAGCCTGTTCCAAACTTAGGCCGAGGAATTCTCACCCTTTTCACATCCAACAGCCAGGATTCCATTTCTGTAAAAATATAACAGAACATACTTAGTAATTTTATCTGCTCACCAAATATTTTAGTTACAGTTAATGTATGTTGTTATCATTTGTCAACGCTCGTTTGAACGTTATTGTCTGTGCTGAGAGTTTTCTCCCTTATATTCAACTTAAAATTTGTTGTTACAGTTCAAATGTGTACATCATTGAACACCTATAACTTTACTATGATTCGTTTGCTCGTTGCACATTAAGTATCTCGTATCTAAATCATTAATGCTCTCCCAAAATAGGAAAATTGTGACCCATATATCCCTAAAGCTCTTGATAAAAATAATAAACAGTATCACTGAATACTGCACACGACAGCTGAAGTTCTAAGAAACATCCATTTGTAAAGAAGCTTGGTTCCTGAGTGTTAAATATTGTAACATATGGGGATTAACAATATGTGGAGAAATGTATTGTAGCGTTAAGTCAGTTAAGAATTGGAAAGAACGGTTGGAAAAGATTAAATAAGCAAAATGAGCGTCTGCACACCGCAATAAAAAGTAGAAGTGTTTTTTTTTTTTTTTAAACCTTTATTGAGAGTCGAGATGGAAGCTTAAGGAGAGAGGATGTGCCGCCTTCTGTTCCCGTGGTAGACATCTAGGTTGCCGTTCATCATGCATGTAAGAGATAGTTATGGTTTATAAACATATCTTGCATCTAACTTGAATAGTGGTAATTTTTTCAGTGTACATCTAGGCCCGATATTGCCTCAATTTAATCCTGTTTTAATTCATTATTGGTATTAGCTTAGTGTTGTGAGTTAAATAAATTTCAGAATGATATTTTAGGAGAGCGATAGCAGAGAATCGCAACAGTGTAAAACTAAAAAGCATATACATTTGACTTCCAAATAAAACGTTCACGTATTCATGTGCTGAGGTTGCACAATGTACGCCAGCCAAGAGTTGACGCATTTTATACGGGATAAGTGAGAAGCGCACTAGTGATGAATACGCCGACAGTCTCCTGTTCACATTCTCATTTCTGCTTCCTCTCTCTCCCTGTTGGAAACAGTCTAAAAGTATTGGACGAGTGCTGCCTTCAATGCCATGCCATGAGTTTCAGGTTGCAGTACAATGAGGTACTAATTACAGAGTGGAATTTATAAGGTATTACATGCCAAATTGTTCAGCATCAAAACTTTGTTGAATTGAGTTCAAAACACTGTGTGGTAAATAACCTTAAAATTCATTGAACGACTAAAGTGATTTGTAATCAGTTTCAATAGAAAGGGTTACATGGCATTTAAATACTAAATTGATTTTTTTTTCATTTAGGAAAAAAAGTACAAAGTTGTTAAGAAGAAAAGTTCAACGGTAATCAGTAAATATGTTTGTTGCGGGGTTTGTTTGCGACATTACCAAAAATGCTGTTTGGTTCAACAAGAGAAGGACAATTCCTCCTGCATTAACAGCAAGAAAACAATTATATGTGTTATGTTTTATAATTAATATTTTATTTTTTCAGAGCGGATGTAAATGCAGTTTACATTGTGAAATCTAAACTACGAAGAAAAACTACACCTCTCTCAGAAGTTCAGCAAAATGGATACTAGAGCTTGTAAAAATTAACTAATGGAACAAATTATTCTTGCGAAGGTCCAGAAATGTCGAAAGTTGTTGCTGAAATTGTTAGTCACATAACACTATGTTTGTGAGAATGTTTCAAAAGGTATCGATAATTTACTAATGGTAAGAAAACAAATAATAATAATAATAATAATAATAATAATAATAATAATAATAAATTCTATGAATCTTTATGTAGCTATAGATGAACAGATGGAAGTTCTTATTTCTACGAAGCTAACAATATATATCAAATGGGTAGCAGAACGCGCTAGTTTTCAATTTGTATAACAAAGTTATTTCCCTAACCTACAAAAATATTAAATATTATTGAATCAGCATTATAGCCATATTTATAGATTTCAATACAGCTCAATTCTATTATAAATATAACAATTATTATTCTTCCCCTGGCACTAGAGCCAGGAGTAAGCCTTGGCCTGTCGCGGCGACCTCTGCTTTGTCTACCAACATCTTACGACTACATTGGTAGAGGGCAGTATGCAGGGGGTCATATGATCAGCATGTCGGCACTCCTGAGGTCGCCTATCACGCAGAACCCTTTCCAGACCTCCCTAACTTATAAAAATGATTATACAGGTACCGGGACCGCCTGTGGTGCCTCAGTAATAAAAACGGGCGTTAAACACTATTAAAAATAAAAGGTACCGGGAATTGAATACGGGCCTCCTGGCTAGCAACCTGCGAAAGCTAACCACTAAACGAAGGAGACGGTTAGTGATAATTAATTAATATATATTTAAATGTACGGGTTTTCTTTTCCTCCATTTAAACCAGGCCAAAGATACGTCTATGACCGAAATATGATCATGTGCTCATTAAAAAATACTAGCAGGAAGCTATTCTTTAGCTTGTCACAGTTGTCGCTTCATTCATACTGGAACATTCTATTTAAAACTTTTTAAATACTCAAATATAACATTTTGGTGCTTAATACCTTTCAAAATTTGACTCTGCAATTATTGTTGAATACATTATTAAGCAGAGTATATATTGTTGAGATCTACTTCTTATTAAAGAAATGCTTTATGGCAAGTAAGTGTATAAACACCACAGACGTTTTCTGGAATTCACACTACTATTAAATGTTGAGATAACGTTCAAAAAGTGATGAGCAGCAGATTCCATCAAGAATTACTTTAAGGTGTGCGAGCGGATTGAAGAGAATGGGGTTTTGGCCAGTTTGATCTCCGTTCTCAACACACCAATTTTAATTTTTTAAAACTCTAGAGCAGAAAGTCTACAGTAGGAATCCACGAACTATTAAAGTGTTGAAAAATTAAACTGGAAAAGTGATTATAAATATCAAAAACCGAACAGCAACGAATATTATAAAGTCATTTTCAAAAAGTTCGACTGTGCCTAAACAAAAGTAACATAGTTTCAACTATTACTATGAAACTCAAGTGATGCAAATATATAAAAAAAAATGGAAAGGAAAAATATTTCATTAATTATTCCCATGAGTGTTACCCCCCTGATAGGAAACGAAATGAGTGTGCGAGACAGTAGGCGCTTTCACGATAAATGCTATCTCTGCCCATGAAATTTGCGTAAACTCTTGAGTGGCCCGCTGTGTATCAAACAAAACTGCAAGATAATATGGTGCTTATTCTACTATTTTATGGCGAGCGGCGACAGCTGAGGGTTGATTCTTTTCTTTTTTAATTATTTATTTCCTTTTTTATCATATGAGATAAACTTATGGGTATTATTCAAATTGTAAAATGAAATGTAAAGATATATTTAAATACATATAGGTACAATTGTTCATAAAGTCAAAAAAAAAAATCTTCTTGAAGCAGTATATTAAAATGTTGCCCTTGAATAGTTGTATCGCCGAACTATATACCCAAAAACATTATTTCTAAGAATATTAACAATATCCAACGACTTGATAAATATGCATTGATATGAAGTTGTCAAAATAGAAATTAATATGCTCCACAAAAATTAATAAAAAACTGCGCTAAAGATAATGGCAGTAATGAGGTTATGGTATATATAGCAAATGTTTGTGAATAAGGTATTTCTATGTGCCGTAGTTATACAAAATAGATAAATACATAGCATACATAGATAAAATAGCTAAAAGAATGCAAAATATGACGAAAGAGGCAAGTTCTTTGCACAAGACATGTGTGTACAAAAAATGTGAAACTTAAATATTTATGATTAATAGACATGCCAGATATTTAAATTTTAAGTGCTGCCTGTCGATAACCAAATATCTTTGCAATGATTAGTTAAATATATTGAAATCTATGGCTCTAAACTCCTTCAAACCATTTTGTCCTTTTGTTTTATTAAGGAAAATCAATCTGCGTTATTAAACACACATTATATACTCTCAAAAATATTTCATTCCTGTCTGCAAGTGGAAACGAGTGTAATAATAAGACCACGTAGTAATGTGTGGATTTTTAGTTTTTCTTGAATAGTCAAAATGTTAATTATGACTTTAGAATTTCTCTACTCAATTATTAATAACTGCATATGAATCCGGAGTTTGTTGGTACCTATGATTAATCAGTATCATCTCTCTAATAACAAAAGACTTTAAGTTAATTATAAGCTAGTATCCTTCAAAGTTAAAAATACATCTATTTTTATTATTGTTTCGCTTGTTTTGCTTTACATTTCCTTCAATTCTCAAGTATGTGCTCATTTTTAGCCATTGCTTTGGGGATTCTAATTTTGAAAGGCTAAAAAACATTTACACACAAATGCCTCAAAATTTGAGTTGAAAGCTTAAAGTGTTTTGCTTACAATGGTATCCAGAAAGCTGATGAAATATGTGTGTTCACCTCTGGCCTTCCTTTGGTTTTTGCTCCCCGTTGATAGGCTGCTGAACTTAACATAAAATCTACGAAGTGTGTATTATGCCAAAATGCTTTCTTGCTGAAGGTTTCATGACTTCTATAAAGCTAATGGTCGGTTCTTATTTGTTAGGTTTTCGTTTATACTGAAAGGATACATGTATTGTTCTCTTGGACTTCTTAAATCAAAGCAGATCTTTCGCCACCTTCAAACAATATCACGAGAAAAACGAGAAGCTTCTTGATAAACGTAGTGTCAAAGTCAGTCTGACAAGACGAGCTTAAAGGTCACCTGTGGTGCTATTGTTCTGCCTTCTTGGCCTTAACCAGTAAGACAGGACCAACTTTACAATAAAATTTGCTATTAATTCTCGCATTATGATTATTATAGTTGCGTGTATACCATCATGTTATACAGATTTTGTTGAGGTAAAAGAAAAGACATCAGCAATTTTTAATTTCGATTTTGGTATCATTTTCTTGTGAATGCCTGGAAGGTGTTTTTGTTAACAAAAGCGAATGAAATTAAATTGTTCTATGAGCCTGGATACCAGAAGCGTAAGAGTTCAAGGGCTTAGTAAGCTCTTTAAAAACCTTAGCCGAGCAGAATTTCAACCGGTTCATTTCGACTTACGATCGATGCCCTAACAAAAAAAGTTATAGGGATGCCTTGCTTTACTTAGAATCAACCCGAGGTGACACTGGGCTTCTGGGCTTATATAATTTATAACGAAACGGCATTGAAATCTGGTTAATATGCTCAAGTTAATAACAGCACCAAAACCAAACAGTTTATATATTATCAAAAGAATATGCGTTTTATTTGACTTATAATTAGTAGTTTATAAAATCCCACAGTATTTAATTCATTTTAAATCTTTATTATCTGTTAATTCCCTTCGCATTTTACAGGTTTTTATACTTCATTTGTCTTAAGTTCGACATATTTTGTAATTTACTTGAGAGCAAGTCTCCTTACTACAAAATATTCCATATCCCTTAAGTTATTACCTAGACAGCATGATTATTACTAGACATCGAAATGCTTAAGCACTTAATACCAAATGCAGGCTATGTGTCATCATCCGGCAGGTAAACAAGAACTGTTGAGTGAGAGACATAAGGAGAGAGAATGGTGATCTGTTGTATCCCTTCTCACATGTTGACTAAATTCCAATACCAGCATAACCTCACTGCGCTTCATTCTAGTTTTAGTGCTTAGAAATTCCGATTCCTAGTACAGATCTGTTCATATAAAATATATGTTAAATAAACTTTTAAAATAATATTTGACATTTTGGAGTGTTACTATTTCTAACGCATTGATTTGCACTTCCTCTTTGTGCACAGGTAATTGCATTGAAAGAAAGCGTGCATTAATATCAGTAAAATATTTTTTCAAAGAAAGGTGTCATTTAAAAACCGTTCTATTGTGCTCTTCTTTTTCTAGTTTATTTTTTTTTATGATAAAATGTGTTGCACATGAACTGAACTGTGTTCTATAATACAAGACGATCAGGTTTTTTTTTCCCCCCCACTACCTGCTTAAACGTTTTTTAGCTTGTTCTTCTTAGGCAGTGTTTTAACACAATGAATGTTGTGCGGTGCCTAATTAAGAGATTGACACAATTCTCTTGGAGCACATGCGAGAGGTGTAAATCCTGGTGCGTCAAGTGCAGGTTTGCTGCTTGGATGTGAATGCGTGTGTGCGGCTCCAACACGGCCGTTTGTCCCCGTCGACCTCTCCGTTCCTAAAGGTCATAACGGCGCTCACCGACCGTGGAACTTGTCGCGTTTCCTCTGACCTGATTGACCTTTACCCCTGCCTCGGTAATAAATAGCATGTAACAGGCAGCTCCCAGACAAGCTTGCTAAACTGCAAACTTCTTCATAATATTATCACTGGTAACAAAGTTTTGCTTCAAAGTCTTGAAAATTCAAAATAAAGATCCGAGATAATATGATAGATGAATAGCATTTTCACATGAATGTAGAGAAAAACATGAAATAAAAAAAAATTAATAGTATTTAACCCCGTTTTTACTACTAAGGCACCACAGGCGGTGGACACTGATGATACATGAAATGAAATGATAAATTGGGAAAGGATATGTTTTACGGAATTAAGCCTTCCAGGCCTAAGTATAGGGTACCTCCCCGGCATTTGCCAGCTATGAGGACTGAGGAAAACCGGGAAAAACCCCCAGTCAGGGAAATAAAAAGATGTTAATCCATTACACGCACCCTGAAAATAAACATTGTGCAGTTCAACGAAATAATTATAATTGAAAGGAAAGAATGATAGTCTAAAAGACTGGAAAGTGCAGAGATGTCGTTTATCTAACCTCTTATAACACGTTAGGGGATATCACGTTTTTTAGAACGAAAATGTCCAGTCATATATAATTTAGTCCTTCGGGGTATCGTTTTTTTGCAACAGAATGAAAACAAGTACCTTAATTTTTCGAAACCAAGGGAACTCGAGACCTCCCGAACGTGAGCCACTCTGCTCGGTTGTTAAGTTATAGAATATTATAACTTTTATAACAGATTATGTACGCTCTACTTTTACTAACACTAATTTCTTTCAAAGCAAAAATCCAAATGCTTTCAATATGAATGTTCCAACTTATAGGTACCGATCTTACATACATATTAACTCTAAAACAATTTTTGGGGCTTGATTTTGTTTCCATGTAAATGTCAGTATTAACTACGGTTGCTCTATCACCAGTTCCATCGTGAGTGTAGCTCGCTGTCCACATATAATTTAGTAAGTTACGATTCTTACAACAAAATTGGGCTTTTTGAAAAATCCTCTTTGCAAGTATGAATATAACTGTTAATTTACACAGAATCAGATTATAAACCGGCTAGTTGTTTAAGGTGGGATGCACATTGTTTGCGGCACATATTGTAGTGATCACATCTCTCACCGACAGTGACATTCTTGAGCCTTCGTTCGTTAATAAACCTGCTGACGTCCAACTAAAGTCACACCTTCATGCTGTCTACGACTGTGAAGGCTGTCATGTCCATGTTAAAGAGTTAACTTTCTCTCATTTGAATAAGATCCGAGAAGTTGCAACAAACAAAGTTGCCCTGCGCTTTCATGATGTCCATCACGGCAACTTTCTGAAACAATGCAAATCCAAATTTGCATGGGTAGCACAGGCTTCAGGTAACCAAACATTGTAGTTTAAATTTTTAAGGATATTAACTGAGAATAGTTCATAGTGTTAATAAATTATTCAAGGAACGTAGGTTTTTAAGACCGGTGTTGATGAAAATATGATTAATTTTCCGGGCAGAAGTGCCATGGTCGAACGGAATCCCGCTTTCTGTCTGCATCTGCGGTATCAGTGGCGCGGCCTTTTTTTTCTGCATTTTTGGCTGCTACTGACCTCATCAATAATGAAGATGAGGATGAGCTGTGTTGCCTTGAAAGTAACCGCTGCATAGGATGCAAGATTTTTGTGTGCTTGTTCATTTTTATTTATTTGGTTTCTTTAACATCTCAGATCATCAGCGCTCCATTCAATTCAGGCATGAAACGGCCTATAAATTCTGCTCAAAGGCTTCGGTCCTTTTACGTGCCGTAAATCTACGTTACGGAATCCACGGCCTTTCTTCTCTTCCAAGGATTTTATGTCCGAAAAAATTCCATCGACCCTGGCATGGATTGAACCCGCGATATTGGGTGTAGGAGATATATACGGATACTACTTGACCACCAGAACCGTTGTGTCCTTGAGGATGATGGATGGTAAGGAAGTGACCCCCTTTTGGGGCACCTCTCCGTTGGTAAGAACTTCATCCAATGGGGATGAAATATTGTTCTAGATGTTTGACTGCTGCTACATTGAGGTCACCTAACATAAACACATTTTATTAGCAAAATATTATAAATTCCCGGGGTATATTTGCACTCTCTCCAGTTCCATCAATTCTGCAACTCAATTTTCTGACTTCAATAGAATCAGCAGATAATGCTAATATGTGGGTAAGCACTGCCAAACGTCCTATATCTACATCATCTACATCGGGAACTCAGTTTGACAGATTTATATCTGTGTAGTGAGTACATTCAGGCTTTTTTTTTTACACCGCCCGTGGGGCCTCAGTAGTAAAAACCGGCGTTAAACACTAAAAAGGCCTATTTTTAACATTGTTTTGACGTTTCTGTATTTCTATGGCCTTTATTCAATTGAGTATTAAAAGACAGACATCTGTATATTCATAATGAATGTTGTGGTTACCTTGATGTGGATATTCTGTAATTGTAGATTTATACAGTTGCTCCAAACGACAATATGTCCTATGCTCGCCGAACATGGTGTTAATGCCGTTTTGGGGGTTACAAACTTACGCTGCTCTGTGGGAGCAGGGGGTTCCTATGTCCTGGAAGAAAAGAATGGATCTCTGGGGTCTTTGGTGGAACTTGTAGTGGGCTGCTGTGTGGGATTTAACATGCAATTTCTATTATGGCTCTTGAGATGTCTTTCAGTGACATAGATAAATTTCTCTTACAGTCTTTTCATGTATTAGCACTTTAAGACCAGGTTAAATACACGTTTGTGTATTATTGATATTAAAATTTCTTTATATAATGCTATTATGGTGTGGCATTATAGATGGACTAACTTCATGTTTTAAGATAATGTGGAAATATGTCTAAATTTGTTTCTTTTAGATGACCAAAATATTCTATAAAATACAGAAAAGATAACTTGTAGAATAGGCATCTTAAAAACAGCTGTAGAAGCTATCTAGTACTGGACAAAAGGCGCAGAAAATTACTAAAAAAAATGAAAAAGTGATCTCTTTTACCAAATGTGGAAATACTAGAGACGCTTCAGAGACAACAATGAATTCCAAAGCTAAAAATTTCAATTACAATTTACATACAATCAAGGAAAACATAACCTCAATTTCTGCTTGAATGCTATAACTCACGTTTTTCTGCCCTTGACCCCTCATTAATTTCACAGGTTAGCACGCCTATGACCTTTCATGTAAAATTCTATCATCCACACAACCCAGCGTCTTCAATGTACTTATATTTGTTATTATATCATTATATTTACATCACTGGACTGTAGTTTAAAGTATTTAAATCTATTTCTGAAAATTAATCTAATAAAGCATGTAAACCTTAGGTAATACTAGCAGTTTTTGCTATTAAGATTTACAGTAAATGGAATCTAACCGTAGTGGTGATCAGTTGACATATATTCACAGAACGCTTTAAGCTCATATTAGCAGTCTTGATGAATTTTTAATGCCAAATTTCTTCTGTCTATGATATAGAGCACTAAGCTTAATTACAAACGCACCTAAGCGACCAAGAATCTTTGACAAACGTCCCTAGTGGGTCGAAGAACGTCAGAATACAATCCGCGAACTCAATGGTGCTTTCAGGGATTTTGCCGCCAATATGCCTCTTTATAAACAACCACGCGTTGAATGTCGCCAAGAAATTAAGAAGGCGCTTTGGATTAAATGCGATTGTTATATACCTTGGTCATTAGTTTAGGGCAAACTGTGGCTCAGGCAATACGCCCACTCCCGCCCTCATTGTTCAGAATCGTGTTGTTCCTCCTGCTGGTGTTACCGCTAGCTTGGATCGAATGTTTGTAAAGTTTTCACCTACGTTATGCACCAGCCTGCGTGTAGTAAACTCAAGGTGTATGTGGAAGCAAGTGGCTTGCTCGACCAAACTGAAGTACTTGTTGCATTGCTTTTTTCACTCTCGCCTCTCGTGCCTCTGCCTTCCGGGGTCGGAGGGCTCTAAGTATATCTTTCCGTATACTTAGAGCAAGATTACCTTCGACGATTAATAACCTAGCCCTGTAAGCATCTAATCCGTTGCATTTGAAAGATGATAAAACGACGATAATGAGCAGCCGATATGGGACTGCATCTCATGTTCCCAAAAGATTTTTTACTTAATTTAATTAAATCATTTTGGTCTCAATAAATCAGTTTTTTTTTCAACACTGCTCACTTGTCTGTTCTGCAAAGTGCCAAACTAAGGTGATTTCTTTTACCTAAAGCCTAACATTAGGTGTCGCTTCTTTACTATTACCATCAACCCTAGCACAAACAGGAATTTTCTTTGTCAACAACTTAAGATATTCAACTTTTAATGAAGGTGTATTAGAAGTGCCACCTTCGATGCTGTCATGTTTCTTTTAATTATGGCGTTTAGAAAATCTTACGTTTTTCTATTGACAATTCAAGGCCTTCTAACGTTCTTAAGCTTTGTCTTCGACAGGGAACTTTTTGGTAATGAAATAAATTAGAGTTATCAGAGATGTTCGTATTTTAATCAGGCATTCTTTAAAACCAGCTTTATGTTTTTGCGCCTACTTGATCCGGTCGAAATGTGATCATATTGCATCATCAACAGGGTGCTCTACTTGCTGTAAGTATATTTTTTGTGGAGCCTGTTGCGAGTGTATGCGCGGAATTCGCAGAAACTCCCTTCTCGCTCTGTAATCCATAAATGCAAGTTCTGTTCCGTCTTCAACGATCTCCTTGACGGCCACTATAACGCTGGCTTCCTTGCTTTATTGCCTCCCGGTTATCAATTTGGGGGTTCTGCTTCAGAAGCTAAAATTGGCTTAACTACTTGTTTTAATGGAACGGACTCCCTTGGTTATCAGCAGAGATTCAGTTCTGTTTTCAGCTGATAACTTCTCCAAAACGATTGACTTTTCTCTGTCTAGTGAACTTCCTGCGGAGACCGGAAGAATGCTGTTGGTTTTGAACGTGTCTTCTTTCTTTGCTAACACTTTTGGCTTTGACACTGAAACCGTTGCTTATACAACGGAACTTTGTGCCATTTTTCAGCAAACTTAATTTTTCCGATTCTCCAGAGTATTGGTATTCTATAGAGCCTATTTGTACAGGAAATCCAGTACCGGCTCCATATACTTGAAGTCATTCCCTCGGTGCTGCCAGAGAACGAGGTTGCTGCTGCTGCTGCTGCTGCTGCTGCCAAAGTCGCCTTACTAACTCTAATTTAATTCATTCTGCTTATTTCCATGGATAATTTTAATCTTATGGTGTGCCAAACCCTTCTCTCGTACTGGTCAGCATTGTAATTTAACCATCATTATCATTATCGGCAATGTTTTAACCGTATATCTCTCATTTAAGTCTTTAAGAGTTTTCTTACTACAAAAAACCTAAATTAAAAACAAATATACCTCTTAGATAAGGTATTAATAACCATAAAATTAAAGATAAAGACAAGGAAAATACTGGACAAATATAGTACAATAAATAATATACTAATACAAACCAAAAAAAACAAAAAATCTAAATTAAAAACAAATATACCTCTTAGATAAGGTATTACCTGTACCGTTATAGGCATTGGCAGGAGATGGTTTTATTACAGAGCGCAAACTGATATTTATTTCTTCTTTAAATTAAGCACCGGTATTTGACTTTTAATGATCGTATTGAATCTTATTTCTAGTTTGTAGTTGTGATACAACTTTTTGGTCCTACATTTTTATTTGCTTTCCTTTCTCAGAAAAGTACATCACATCTCACTTTTGCTTTTAAATGTTTTAGTGCGAATTCAAAGTGAAATGTTATCGCATTCTTTGGCGGGCGAGCTGCACGTTCTTTCTTGTGCTTTCATCGTTGAATCTTTTTGTAATATTTCTGGTTCAGTTTTTCATTCTGTTGCTTTTGAACAGAAAACGATTTCTTAGTTTTTATTAGGGTACTTATGGCTGTTGCAGTTTAACCAGTGACCTCTTAGTCGACAGTGGCAATCTTTACTTGGCTTCTGCTACATCGTGGCATGCATTGAGAGAGCGGAGAGCCCTTAGGCAACTTGTCACTGCACCCTTTCTTTTGTTGAGCGAGCCATGGTTGGCTGCAAAACTTCTTAAATGCTTGTGGTGTCCACATTCCATTGCACTAACCGTGTAATTCGTGTTTTATTCCTGATTGATTAATAAGGAACCCTCCCTATGAACCTTTATTGTCTTAATATAATTTTAATGTTCTAATTTGTTATATGTATTATAGATTTCGTCTATAGCTATTTTATATAGGGATTTGTTGAGGTTCTGGCATTTAAAGTTAAGATTGCTTGTAATTTATGTAGACGAAAATCTAATTTCTAAAAAATCATACTTATTTTATATGTATTGGCTCTTCCTTAATAGATTTAGGTATATGATTGATATCAATTGTTTAAAGGAACACAAAAAAAATGAAAATTTTGGTCAAAAATCTTTAAATAACCATCGAAAATTTCAAACGCATTTCTCGGTTTTAACTTTTAGTATGTTTGTCTGCCTCTTATCTTCTCTCTTAGTTGTTATGTACTTATCTTAAACTTTTTAATACATTGTGTAGATCTTGATTCATATAAATTAGAATGCATTTTTCTGTAAAAGCAAAAATAGACAAACAAAACAAACTTTTAGTATAGTTATTAAATTTCCATGATTTGCATTTCAATTACATGTTTTATTTTTTAATAAAATTTACCACTATTCATAATTAAAATTTTATACAAACTTTTATATAAGATATTTAGAATATATTTACAGATGTTTGCAGAAATGTTTAAACATTTACGACAGAAAGTACATTTTTAAAAATAGCTTTGAATCTCCAAAAAATAATTGAATAAATGTTTGAACAACAGTAAAAATTTTACCAGTTGCAACAAACGTGTATATATATTACTAAAACCTGAAAATATATGTGCAGAAACTAAAATCTCTAGATTTAATAATTCAACATTTCCTAATTTCACTTCGGTGTCCCCTTAATTAACCACTCACTACTGCCTAACCACGATCCATCTTCCATTTTTCCTAGAGGTTTTTGTGTTGTAAAGCGCCTTGTTATCTCGCCAGTGCACTCCAGTTATTATTGCCAGTTTGACGAGATGAAGCTTAAGTTTATGAGAGGGTGTAAAAGACCGCACGTCGGGAGTGATTTTTGAGTTTAAATACATTTTAGTCTTTATTGAGGTGCTTATAACCGTTGCAATTGACGACCGTAGAACCATACTATCTACTACAACCACAATAATTATTTTACAAAATCGTATGTTTTTCCTTCAGTTTGCTTCAATATATTTAGAGGAACATGAATTTCAATGTTGAGTTCTTTATATCTTTATTTTTTCACGCAACAGCCGCAAAAAACTTCTGTTAGGAAAAAGGGTTGTTTCGGATGTAAGATTTTTCTGCAAATTTCTTATTTTAACATGAAATGAAATTGTGCCTTACTTGTGAAAATCCTTGAGCAAAATAAACAAAATTTAAGAAAGGGGAAGGCATTTGAAAATGTAGTTCCAGAACAATTAAACATATTTAAAGAGACACATTTTTATCTGCATCTACATTGGTCCAACCTTCGCACTAGAAATCTACTCTCTTTAAGTGTATTTTCTCAGTTTCTTGTACTCTTTCTTTCATTATAATAGTGATTCCTTTAATTTTCTATTTATTTAATAGTCTATATTACTAATAAAGTCAACTTTTTATTCATTATAACTTGTAAATACCTATTTTCCTACCTTATACTTTATATAGTAGTTTTAAACATGGTATATTTTGTGCATTTACTATTGAAACTTATTTTTTAATATCATGGCTTCGTAGCTGTTAACGCCAAGGAGAAGCAATGATATGTCGCGGTCCAAAATATGAAAAACTACAGAGGGCAATGACCTATAGTGTTATAGCGGTGGTGACCGAAAACTGATTGTGAATGAAGCAACACAGTTCAAGGCGAACTATTAACATACTACGTGCAAGTCTGGGAACCAGACGGTTGTAGATTTACCGCTCATCGATTGCCCACGGCCATCACGACTTGGGCGCGCTCGTTCAACTAAGGTAACAACCGAAATGCTGAGTTATACTTAAGTTACTTAGGGCCCTAGTAGCAAAATTCGGTTCTCAAAAGTGAACAAAGAAATAATGCTTTTTCAGAAATCTGACATTCGCAAATGTCCAGCATTCTCTAAGGCTGTTTTGAAAATTGGAGTCGATACAATGGATGTATGGAATAAAAACAAACTTGTTGAAAATTAAACAAAAGTAATTTCGCAACTTATATGTGATAAAAATAATTTGCATGTATGATTACAAGGATGATTCATTTGAAGTTCGTCGTGTGATTTTGGTACAGTAATGTATTAATAATATTTTCCGATATAAAGTTTGCTTAACAATTAATAAACACACTGTGTGATGCTATAATAACTATAGCAACAAGATACAGCTTTGATATATCTAAATAGGAAACCATTTTCCTAAACTAACATATTAAAAATAAATAATTTAGATATCCTACTTGAGAGAATAGCTTAAAAACTCTGCAAGACTTTTCAGGATTGTTACAGCAGTGCCCTAAATGGAACCGTAAGAGGTTTTAACTGAGGAAAAAATCTCTAAACATGTTTCCAAGTTTCTAAAGTTAAAACAGTATTTACGATAATTATTAAAGTTCTGCAAAATGTACCAAAAGAAGTCAGGCACAAGTTCCAGAGTTTTCCAAACAGCCTGAACAAAATTCCATTATTGATTGTTAGGTGCCATTAGGTTATATAGGCCCACTGCTTTACGGAATTGTGATTGTTCGCTTACATGTATTTTGATACAAAATTGATTTAAACACGACAATGAAATTGTACAAAAATAGTGTAGTTGTATTCAGCTATTCTGAAAAAAAAAATAAGCCTTGATGTAAAATGGTAACCAATCAGGGAGGACCTTTCTGATCATCGCAAGCTGTCACTTTTCCAGAAAGACTATTCAGTCAGTTGTGATCGAACGTCTTTATCACATTCTGGTAAATCTTCCATAAGTAAAGAAACCAAACATTGTGAATAATTGACAGTACGAGACTTAAAGAAAAATTAGAATTCTGCAAAATATTTCAACAGAAAATTGGTGGAGGATGTAGAAATAAAACGTGGGACAAAATTCATACTGAAGATGCACCGAAATTTCTTGAAATGATTTATTTTCTCGTTTTATTTATTGAAAATTGTGTTGAAAATATATTGTAAATATGACAAGGAATAAAACATAAGGTAGGAACAGAGGAGGGTTTCAATTACGCTAATGGGCATTTTGTATATGAATACCTCCTCCGGGAATAAGGGATATCCCCGGAGGCGATGCACGGATGCAGACAGGATCCCTAACATTTCCACAGATAGTTCCAGATGCCAGCAGGACCACGAAAACCGAAGTATCGCTCGAGGCGTTTCGCCACAAGCTGGGTCAGGGACTTTTTTTTTTTTCCGAGTGCAAGCCACAAGACGCCAGCCCGTCTCTCCTGACAATGCCGACAAGAGGTAGTGGGAGAGCAAAAAATCTTAGAAAGGTAATATCATCGCAAATGGTCAGGGTCTACCATGGAAAAGGGTTAGGATGGCTGGTCCCAAAAATTTGAGCCCAGCACCTCAAGTGTTACCGCCTAATTCATGCCATTTCGTTCGCAAATATATTAAGTGCTGGTATAATTTGATAGAGGCTTAAAGTAACTAACGGCAGAACCAGAAGAAGATGAACATGCCTCTCAAAGGAACATGCAGAGGAAGAGAAAAATGGAAATATCTCGAGAAGCAACTGGTGCACTGAGAAATGGAGAAACCAAAGAACAAATCAGTCAGAGTGTCTTAAACAGCATACGAAAAACTAGCGCGGAATAGCTCACCACGTTAGGAAAAAACGAGCTTTCCAATACTTGAGGTATTTGCCCTTAAGGGACACAATAGGCTACCCTTTATCTTTATAAAATAACTAAATGAAATGGTTAGAATTTGCAGACAAACACGAATATACGTTTGTAAGTATTGCTGGAAATGACCAGATTTCAAAACATGAACCATAAGCATTACTTTGACCCTGAAACAATTTCGCAATGTAGTCGTGTCTGCAACTTCTATGAAAGCGCAGCAAAATCGGAGCAAGGTCAAGATCATGTTCACAGTTTCATTTACATCACGACATGCTACGCTAAGTTAGTAAGAAACAAACAGTAGCAGCTGTAGCTGTATCTGACAACACGCCAGTTCACTCTTCAAGCCTCTTGTTCTCTTTTCTGCAACAATTACACCGCAATCTCTTTGTACTAACTTCTGCATTTTTCTAAATAAAACTGTGGTGGAAAAAGAGAACGACGTTTTAGAAAAACGCGACGGAGCATATGATGCTTTCGAAAAGACTGTTTTGAAATGTGGTAGGGATACTGTGTGAGGTTTCAAGGAGAATGGTTTGAGAACTAAGGGATCATTAGTTAAATTAGCTCTTTTTTTCCAGATATAATGGTGAAAATATATAACAATCGCCTCCATAGTACGCTTGAAATACTAATGTCTTCTTTTTGTATGGACACATGTTCAAAGCATGTATGTCTTTTGTCACTCTGAGATGTCAACTTGATGTGCAGGTAACAATGCTTCTTACATACCACTTTAGATCCGGAATATGCAGCTGTATAAGGGGAACAAAAGCCTCATCCTTCACTTCGCTCCTCTATGTTTATTTTTTTAATTTTTTTCTTAAATAATTTTCTTAAAAAATAAATTTAATTTATAAGATTCGCAGATTTTTTTCGAGCATGTTTCATTCTTAAATTGTAATTTTCGTAACACAATATTCCTAATACATGTACATAACTAATTACAGCACAAAACATTGGCCTTTTTGACAGAAGTCCATTATCAGCCGTGTTAGTAAGCATGGATGTTATGAACCAGTATTCTAAGATACTCCAAATGTCTATTATCTTGATAATTGATGGCAAAGGTTTCTGACTGTATTCTCATATATTCCCTAAAGCAAATTCAGCAAGGACTATTGAGGTGTCTGATTGCTCTTCCTGGAGCTCTGCAAACGTTAAGTGTAACCTGAATTCGGTTATGTCATCTCTCTTTGCCCTATGCTCATGTATATTTCACAAGGATATAAGATAACGAAATGATATCACTCTTCTTTCCCTTGCTGCTTTATGTCATTTCAAAACGGTTAAAATACGAGGGATATTTTTTTTTTTTCAACATCCGATGGGGCATAACCAAAAGGCAAATGTGAATCACAAATCTTTATTACCAGGAATCAAGTGCAGTCACAGTCACTTTTCACATAGTCACCGTAAAGATTAAGGCATTTATGATATCAATAGACGTTTCATAGAAGGTTGCCGTCAGCGTATGGAGATTGGTATTTTGGGAACCCAGCGTGCACACAGTTTTCGATAGCGTAGGTGTTCTGTAACAATCGTGTACAGAGGTGACTTTGAAATGTCCGGAAATTCCACAGACAACTCGCTAATGGTAAACCCCCGTCTCTCTCAAACCATTCGATCAACTCTGAACAAGGTCTTCACTAGCGACAGACCTGCATCCTTGTTCACCTTCATCATCAACATCAATTCGGCCTTCTTTAAATTTCCTACACCATTCACACACCCTCTCTCATACAGTTTGTACCATAAATATGACTTATTTTGCGATGGATTTATGCTGCACTATTTCCTATAGAAAACGAATGACGCTTCGCAACTCGCACTTGGCGGGAGAACCAATCATGCTGGCCTTGTTGAAGTGCCTGTAACTCGGCTCCAGTTGATGTTATGAACTTGACGTTGGCGGACGTCATGGTGGGGGTAGTAACGCAGTAGCACAGTGCGCTGATCCGCCTCCTTGTGCTTGTCTGGTCACGTAGCAGAGCGATCGGAGGTTGCAAAAAAATAGCCCTCGTATCTATAAAATTATTTTCAGGCGTGACTTTTAGTATTTTCGTACACATCGTGTTCGGGAACAAAAGTATTGGTTAATAAATTTTCTGTTTGGATCGTTATATATTTGTTGCAGGCCTTCCCTTTGTAGCCTTCTATAAATAAATTATACTAAGTAAAAAAACATCATTTTACCAGAACATTAATAATTGCAATGCTCACAGTGTTAATTGTTGCTTTTTGAAAATCTGTTACTATTTTTGGATATCAAATATTTCACATTTGTCTAGCACTGCATGGATTACCTCAGCATAGGTAAGGTAGTTGCACCTATATTTCTTCACTTAGCCCATCATAAGAAAATGTAACTAATGTTGAAGAATGAGACGAGTAACACCTGAACACAGTCGTGATTCGTTGACATTTACTACTGTGAGTGCTTGTTCCTTTTAAATACCTGTCGAGTTCAAAGTGCCACCAATATGTTTATGCAGCTGAGGTAACAATCATTCAGAATCCAAATAAGGCATCCCTATGATTGTCTTAGGTGAATCTATATCTTGATATATTTTGGAAACTGTACAAAACAAATTCACTTTTGGAGAATCGTGTTAACTTTCAAAAATTCCATCTTTCAATAAATGTGAATTTTCATAATAATAATAATAGTAACAACAATAATAATAACAATAATAATAATCTCAACATTTATAGTACATCGCAGAAAACCTCTTTGGAAGGAATCGTCAATAAGTTAAATGATTTTTTTTGACAATGTGGCTTTATTCTTATTAGTCACTTCGTAAATGCAGCTCTGTGTATATTCTCGTATTGATTTAGTTTTCTCTGATCAGACCTACTTGCGTTTCATGTAAACAGTATTTGATTTCCTAAAACTCTACAATACAAACTTTGTACCTACCTTTAGCGGCCAAATTGCAAAAATTCTAACATGACAGCCAAAAGCACCAGTTACTGTTAGGAACGCGGAGAAGTGCAGCTTAAAAGAGAATGTTCTCTCCACCAATGTGGCTATTATAGTAGACAGTTCATGCAATTCCATAACATTGTTTAGTTGGATATTATATGGCTAAAACCCTTTAGTAATCTTTGGTTTCAACATAGTTCGTTTTATTAATTCCTCCTGGCAAAATGTTTGATCAGATGAAACATTTAAAACTATATTATGAATATTTCTGTTGAGAAAAATAAAAGACTGTGACTTTTCAAGGTAAAAATCCAATTCGATCTAAACCAACTGTTTTTTACTCGAAAATACAACACGTTAAATTATCTCTTTTCCTTAATAAACTTTAAACGATTTCTCAAAAGAATAGGCGTTATGTCTTCTCTTGCCATTTTAATATACAGCAAGGTTGTAGGCAAATAAGGTTGTATTTGTTTGTATATATGGTGAAAATTGCAAGAAATGCTTTATTAATGATGCAATATTAATAGCCTTCCATATTACAAGCTTAACAAGACACACGTTCTTCATCTTCGTCTCACCATAAAACATACTTATAAATTTTACTGTATAGTTTACAAAACTTGGAATTGCAGTGTACTGAAATAACAAAAGCTAGAATGTAAGCGCCGTACTTTACGTCCAATAGTTTCTTTCATGTATACAGAATCAACAGATATTATGAAGTTTACTAACCGCTTGCTTTTTGCACTTGAAATGCAGTCAGAAAAACTTTCAGCAGGTCTTAAATATCTCCTTGTCTCAACTTGTCATATTGCTATTGTTATATTTTGTACAACTTTTTCCGCATGAACTGCGTTCTTCAGTTTTCCAGGTAGTATGCTTGCTGGAGTTACTTGTAACTCTTGTTTCAGGAGTAAGAACAGGGCTTTAATCGGCGTTCTCGATGTTTCTGATTATGTTTTATGTCATTTAAGGAGTTTCACACCGAGATTCAATGACCTCATAGCCTGTTTATTGGTTCAGACTAAGAACAAGAACAGCATAGTGACCTACCGACCCAGCTCAAGCGAATTGTTCACTGCCCGTTTACGCTCAGCTATGTGTACCTCTTGCCGACAAGTAGAAGAACTTCTCAATAGCCCGAACGTCGTGCTGCATTTCATGTACACGTAATATGTGTATAAGTTCTTTCTTTCTTTTTGTCATTCCTTTTCCTTTTCTTCTTTTCTTCTTTCCGTCTTTTTTTTTTCAAAAAATAAAATAGAGTAATTATCCTGGACACCTCAATAGAAAAAAACAGTTGGAACGTGTATAACTAAATCTGTTTCGGCTAAAAAAATTGCAATTTATGCACCTCCATCAGCAAAATTGCATTCGTGTAGTAATGTAGTGGAAGATAATGATTGCTACGTTTCCTAGAAGCTCATAAAATATTTATTAAAGTTAAGTTATTAAGGGCTAAAAATACAAGAGATTGCTGAAGGGTGAATGATCAAGAACTGTTATCGGAAACGTTGCATGATCACGATGGCCAAAACGGTGAGATATGCTTTGTTACTTTTGTGTTATCTTTGCTGCAAATATAAAAAAAATTATACTCAGCAGCTAAATGGCCTATGGATAAATTAATTAAATATATCCTCACTTTGTAAATCAATGTGTTTCATTTGAACAGCTATTAAATATACTTTCAGATATGTATGTACATTAATAGTGCTTTAATTTTTACGTTTTCCTCAACCACCTCGTGTTTTTAATCTGCGTCTTGCGTATTATATATAGTTATTGTCTTTATTAATTACGGAAAATATATTATTGGAAGAATAAACAGGTTTCAGAACTGGAGCAGTTGTACTGACAACATATATTGCAACAAATTATAGAAGAACATAAAGAATTCAACCAAAAATATTACATATTAATTATAAAGCGTTTGATAAACTAAATAGAATACTCTTGTGCAACATTCTAAAGAAGAAAAGTATATGAATCCACCACATTAAAGTAATAAATGCACGTACAAAAATCTACCTGGCACTAATTAAAAACCAATGACAATGGTATTTATAGTTGATTGAATAAATTATTTAAAATAATGAGGAAAATATAAATGAAAGGCTGATGAGCTGTATAAAATGTCCACTAATAAAGTATAATTTGAAAATATTTTTCGAGGTAACTAAATCTATAGCTTTTCAAGACAAAAATGCAATTCAACAAGTTAATAAATTTAAATTTCTCGTAAAAGCAATGACACCTTTGGAAAATAATGAGAAGAAAGACTCGATTATATGAATGATACAATTATTAATTTGTGACTGTGTTTATTATATTTTGCAACAACAACATAGCCCTTAATAATGACCTATCAAGAATAACATTTTCTTTGTATATGTGGTCGGATATATTCAGAAAATTCGTTAATAACTATGCTAAAAAATTGAATAGCAGGCATGTCCTCATTGCGGTAAGAACTCTTGTTATATTTGTTGAAAAATAAAATAGTGCAACAAAAACTGGAAGAGATACTCGAACAGCGTTGCGCAACGATACAGTCACTGACTCGAGAAATCTGTTCGCATAACGGTGCACATTTTCACGCTCAATTAGTGCTGATGTTATGTAAACCCATATCATGCTGTCGATCTCTGTGCATGATAAGTGATAAGTTTTGCTAAATAGCTTACTCATTTCCATAGTGTAAGAAATAAAATCCTGAATTTTAATCCTTAAGTTCAATGAGTACAGAGTGTTGATATTTCTGGTTCAGTGAATGGCAGTGTTATGAGGGGAGCGAGTAGGGTAAAGCAGTAGGCATCAAAACACATCTTCATTAATTTAACACATAAAAATGACGGTAAGCAATGGATTGTGTATTACAAATAATGCATTTTACTAAACATTTATGTAAATATTTGCACTATTGAAATCCTCTCCCAGACCTGATGAGTACGATTCAACAAAATAGGAACATTCACCCTGAGAAACTGTTATCATTGAAGTGTGGGCAACAACCGAAGCGACCAGTAATCAATCTACAAAAACAGTTCAAAAACTGGCATCAAAACATGAGGCCATCGCTCCAAAATTGGTGCCCAACCTGGGACCTACTAAACAGCTCATATTCTAAACGCCAACGTGGTACAACCCATCGAACCATCACATAAGTTGGTGCCTAACGGGGGTTTAACAACAATACCACCGACAAATCCGTTTCAAAGTACAAAGTGCATACTTACAGTAGAGCAAAATATGTAAACATGTTCAAAGAACGAGAAAACATCAAAAGAGCAACAGAGTTTCCACATCTCTTTTTCTTGACAGGTTTTTATAGATGCTGTGCATGATAATGGTCGTGTTTTTCTTCTTGTCTGTAAAGGACATCATTTGACAGTGGAATAGGGTTTTATGTTGAACAATAAAAACTAGAATCGTGGATTTTATAATATTGTTAAAAAGTATATTATTTACATTATAATATACTAAAATAAATAACCAAACCATAAGCGAAGTGATTTAATGCATGAATTAATTAATTAATTTTCAGAGGCTCCAATAGTATTCTCATTGCGAAAGAACGCTTAACATTCTGTGAAAAATTAGATTTTGTTTTTCATTTATATGTCCCCATGTGTGAAAGATAGCATTTTCAGATAAACCATATTTGATACTTTGTGAGGAGAGTATCTGTGCCTCTGTTAATGACTCCTCTTGAAACAGGGACTTTAAAAGGAGGCCGAGAAATAGTGAGAGAGACAAATACCACAAAAAAGAGAATGTGATAATCGTTATTTGCTTCAGCATGATTGGCAATTTTCTAAGGAGTTAGCTTCAAGGAAATTTACAAACCATTTATAAGTTTTTGATTTAAGTTCTAAAAATGGAATGAGGGTGTGTTTCTTTAGCGGTTGTGCCATTTGCGGAAGTATCGTCTCCAAGAAACGTGTCTACCAATTCTGGATGAGAAAATTGAATTAAATGTTTGTTTGTCCCAAAAAAAGAATGCTCCTCAATCATAACAAAAAGAGTGTGTCACAACAAGGCACCATCTTTATTCCACAACTCACACTCTTCTGCCGAGAAATTCACGTTGCAAAGTTATGCTCTGCAGCGAGGAGCAACAGTTGGAAATGCCGTTAAATATGTCGAATGTAAAAGTAATCAATTCAATTCTGTTAGCAAATCTTGCAATCGGAATATTTCCACCACTCCGGTGAAGAAGCTTTCCTCCGATCTTATTGGCTGCTTCGACCTCTGAGAAAAGTCTGGAAGGAATAATTAAGGCTATTATTTCCAAATTCCATTATATGGAACTTTAGTAGCTTTCCTTTCCGTGTTATTATCCAAATCCCATAAAGAAAAATGGGAAGGGAGAGGCAAGGTACTTCACGCGTCACTTCTGTTGAAAACTATGAAGTAACTGTGACAAAGGGCGAGCTTAAAATGGAGAGAACTAAGATGAAATGATAACGATTAAAGCAAAAGTTGTTACTGAAAGACGGAGAGGAGAAAACGTTCATTGAGAATTAATTAATGTTATGTGATACGCTTTTCCTCAACCCCTAGACAAAGACATTTGGATTAAGTGCCAGAAATGTGAAACATAACTTGCTTAGGTGCTGAAAGAAAAAGAGAAAAATGACGATATTGGTAAATATAATGCAAAACAGACTGAACAGAATTTTCCGAATAGCTCCTTCTTCAACAAGTGTTTAAATCAATTTGTACATTCATATGATTATAGAAATTATATCTACGAGTGTAAGTCCATAAGTTTCCGGCCTAACCAATTTCTAGTTATGATAAAAACAACAACTATATTTTACTTTTCAATATAGTTACCCTTTATTGCAATATATTTCTTACATCTTTGAATTAGTATTTCAATCCCCCCCCCCCCAGAAATAGTCAGAAGTCTTGTCTGCAAAATGGACATAAACAGCATCTATCACTTCTTCCACACACTTACATTTCCTTCCTAGAAGGCCTTTCTTGACTTTTGAGAAGAGGAATTAGCATCTGTGAGCTAGATCTGCGCTGTAGGGTGCATGGTCGATCTCCTTGAAGCCACATTTCTTCATAGTTTCATTTACAACAAGAGCTGTGTGCACGGGCGCGTTGTGGTGAACAAGCTGCACACCACCACTCAACTTTCCTCGCCTTTCCTCTTTCATGGAAGCACGTAGTCTGTGCAGTAGGCCAGCATAGTACTTCCCATTTACTGTGGTGTTCCTCTCCTTGAAGTCAATGAAGAGTATTCCTTCACAGTTCCAAAAGATTGTGGCCATACTTGGTTGACTGAGTTACCTTGGCCTTTAGAGGCGGTGCTTCGCCAGGTTTACGCTTGCTACTCTATTGATTCTCTTTTGGACAAGGGACCATAGTAGAGGATCACAGTTTCATCTCCTGTAAAATGGTTTGCAGAACTTCTCTCTCTTTGCCACGGCAGAGCTCCAAAAATACCTGACAACAGATGATTCGTTGCTACTTTTGGACTGAGAAAAGAAGTCTAGGCACCCATCTTGCACTAACCTTATTCATGTTTAAATGTTTATGAATAATTCGATGGACAGTTGTTTTAGAAAGGCCCAACCTTGCTGCTATTTCTGTAACTTTGAACCGCTGGTTTTCCATAATTTCTTCTTCTTCCACAAGAGCAATGTTTTCAGGAGTGAGCACCTACAAGGGCCAACCTGCACGCTGTTCATTTTCAATGCTTTCTCGACCCATTCTAAAAAGTTTGGCCGATTATTTTACGGTAGAATGTGAGGGTATGCTTCCCCATATACACCCTGCAATCGTTGTTTAATTCTATTTGGAGAAAGTGTTCCTTTGCGAAGAACTTTATGACAGCTTGATACTCCATTTTGAACATGTCACAATCTTCTACACATAGCCTTCTTTATGCAACTATATCTGAAGAACTGAACACAGAAGAGCGGAAGTTACAGTTGCAATTATTTACTTAACAGATAAGGTATGACACCAGATAAGGCTTTTGTGAAGTCGATAATCCTTATCGGCCAGGCCGGAAACTTATGGACTTTCCCTCATATACTTCCCCGGTATTATGCAATAATTCAGCTGTTATTCTTTTGCTAAGAAGATTTTCAACTTTTTCCCATTACAAATTCAAAGCAAATCTCTTGGTTCTTCATATCACATGTTTGCTATACTTAAGTTTATGGTAGGTATTAAAATAAATGTATTTTATTATATTTTATGTTTCGTTCTCCTTTCATCTCATACTTTATTTTTATTACGAGTGGGAACATCTCATATCATTTTCATAACTTTTGTTTCATAATCAATCCTTCGAGACTGTTCACAGTTTCATCTGGACATTTTCTGTATTGTTTGTAGTAATGTCCATGCTACCGATTTTTATCTTTAGCCAAGTGCATATTTTTACAGGCTCCTCAAAGAACTTCTATATAAAAAGTATGTGAGATTCGTAAGGAATAAAAACTAATAGCTTTTATATATTGCTGAAAGGATAATAATGTTCATAATCGTAAGTGATGTTGGGAGAATTAACTCACGTAAAAGGGAAGAAAACCAAGCACGTTGTACTGAAAGCTTTGCCTCTAAATATAGAAGTATAAGTGGCGCACTTGAACGAAGTCATTCTCCGGAAACCACTCGCTTTCAGTGAGACACAGCACTCTCGGCTAGAAACACAGCTAGCACCTGTTTTTCTCTTAATTATTCGTGTGTGGGAAGAGAAAGTTATACACACAACATTCGCCACTATGAAAGGTGAGCCACAAACGAAAAGCCACTACTTTTCATTGATTAACGTACTTTTTACTTCACACGTTGTCGTTTACCCATACTTAAGTTTTTATGTACTTTCACTTTCACTTTTTTTATTATTCCTTTATTTCCTTCCTTTTATTTTTATTCTTTATATTTTTCTTCCTTGTTATAGGGCTTGTTTTAAGTCATATTTGTTTATATAATTTTCTTCTTTATCTTTTAATTATTTTTGTCCTAAATGTACCTGTATACCTAACTCAGTATTTCACTCAATTCCTCTCCTGATATCCTTCTGTTTATGCTCTTAGTTCTTTCCCATGTATTGCTTGAAGTCTCCACTCCTTTTGTGCAGATTATCTCACTACTTTGTTGGATTGGATTGGAATGTTAGGGGCGGGCCCTTTGTGCTTACATTCCCAATGGGGGCACCTTCAACAGCAAGGGATAGGATGAAAGAGACACCGGGCGACCAGTTTAGACGTAGACCGGGTCTCTATCATGTTTCCAGATAGAACACCCCGATGCCAATATAGCACGCAAATAATCAACAGCGCAAATCACCGTCACACCGCACCAGTTCACTTCACCTGATACTTTCTATCCTGTAATAGAACCAATGGAATGAAATGATATGAAAATGGAAAAGCGAAAAATTCATGACCTAAGCAACTAGGGAAATACCGAAAAAATCCAAGATAACGATGGCGGGCCCAAGGGATTTAAACCCGGAACCCCCCAAATACGAGTGCCAAAAGTTACCACCTGAGCTACCTAATAGTTTATTGAATTTTTATTGATTTTATTGATGTGAATAAATTTATTGTTTGTTATTTTCTCCAATACAATATGTGTCAATATTTTTCCCCATTGTCTTTCCTGCGGGACTTTTGTCGATATTTTCTTTATAAAATCATTTAACTGTATTATTTGTTATCATGTTATTAAATATCAACTCGACTGTATTAATTCATAATGATATAATTTTTATTCTGCATCACTTTTGAAATAATTTGAAAATACTAATTGTGCATTAAAATTCAGTTTATACTACCTTTTATTAATTTACAAGAAGGCCCTTTGGGTTAAAGTTACATGCTTTCTTTGAGCTGTGCAGATGTCCTGTAATAACGTTCATTTGCGTCTTGTCATTATATATTACAATGCGCAGCGTTTCTCGACAATCAAAAGTGCGGGTGAAGAGAGCGGCCGGTTGCGTAATAGCGGGCAACGGTTTCCCAGACAATGCTAATCAAGTGTATCCGTCCAGCTGACAGACTGACCTACCTCGGTCCGTTATGCGCATGGCTCCAAGACAGAAAAGAAAGCCATAACGGGGAGACAAAAGCATCATCAAGGCAGGCCAGGTCATAGGCGTGACATCGCTTGTTTACTTGTGGCACAAAACTTCTTCATAGCGAAAAAACGGGAACGTGATTGCAGATATTTCTACTTAAATGAGAAATGACCTAGGAAGCGAATAGTAACTGTCATTGTTAAATCAGCTTAAATGGATTTGGAGCAATTGGCAATGTGTTTTCACTCATGGACCTATGCAAATCCTAAGAAAAGCAATGCCTTTATCTGTACTTAAACATTTATTTCCTCTCTTTGGAATTATTTATTTTGTGCAGGGTTTAGTGTATTTTAAATTGTGTCACTGTCTATACCCCTTTTTATTCTCTCTAAATTTCGTTAACGATACATTTCAAGTATACCTCAAGCATTATGCAGAATGTTATTCACCTTTAAACCATGTGGTAATGGAACAGGTCTGTAAGGTAATGCTTACTAGGAAGGTTTAGCCCCTCTCACTTGTTTACAATAAAGACACGTACGTAACTGATATAGTTGTGTTCCAGTCTCGAGAGCTCTGGAAGAAATGCGTGCATATATACACACACCACAATGGAAATGCCTTTTTCCCATCTCCGTCTATTATGAGCCCAGACTATAAACAAGTGAGAGGGGATAAATGCTCGGGGTGTATTTATTATTTCTATAGCATCTAAATAGTTTCGCCGTATCTTTATTGTTATTCTGATTTATGTATATATGTAAAATAATTTATTTTAAGAATGGCGGAGCGTCAAAATCTTTTATGTTTGTATTCTTTTTATAAGTATTTGTTATGAAAAATCGGCTGCCTGGTGCATCTATAAAATATTTTGATTTTTCATTAATGAGCAAATTTGACAAGCACAGACAGCTAGAGGAGAATGTTTATGTCTTGTATCGTTTCATGAATTTTTATTAATACTTTGATTACGCTTCCCTTAAGTATTAATATTTATTAGAAGTTACGAGAACTGCTGTGCAATTGTGTTTATTTTAAGAAATAGCCTGTTATACCAACTCTGGTATTTCCTTTAATATGCTTAGCGTTCACTAACACTATATTAGCGTCTTTACACATTCTATAGATATAACGAAAGTATTTATTAATGTAAGACAACCTTTTATCGTAACTTGAAATGGTAACATAGTCTAATTATAATTCTGCTTTATATATATAATGTTTAACGCCCGTTTTTACTACTGAGGCATCACAGACTGATGATACATGAGATGAAATAAATTGGGAAAGGAATTTTAAAGAATGAAACGTTCAAGGACCAAGTATAGGGTAATTCCCCGGCATTTGCCATTCATGAGGACTGAGGAAAACCTGGAAAACCCCTCAGTCAGTGATATTCGAGCCCCAGACCTCCCGCTCACGAGTCCGCGCCTCAACGACCAGTATTCTGCTCCGTATTAGCAGGGAACTGCGGAAAGTGCTAAAGGCTTATTGTAGCTGAAGGTGAATAGCGCACATAAATTGTCGTTACTAAGCCTTTGCTGAAGAGTCAGTTCAACAGAGGTCTAAAAATATGAACATTTACGAGGATATAATGAGTAATTGCCAGCAAAGCATACACACTTAGGTTGAATAAGCCTGACACTAAAAATGTATTTTCTGCGGCTCAAATTTTAAATGCTAATTCGACTCTTACGCTCTCTACAAAGTAAATAAAGTCCTCTATTAGGTACCGTTGTAAATTGTGTTAAATTACGGCAGTCTGCTGCTCCCTTTTACCTCTGCGGCGCGTCACTTGGATTCAATTTGCGACACAGATTTAGAGATTTTTTTTTTTTTTTTTTCAGAAATTCCATCACTGAAAGGGCGAATGCCAGTTACACATAGACATCATTGCCTCAAATGAACAAAATCCGTTGTTTATCGATAAATAATTTACTTGTGTTCAAAAAATTCACATCAGTTGTTAGTGATTGCAATGCAAAACTGACAATAGTAGTTTACTAAAAGCAGATGTCATTGCTTGTTAACATAGCGGCTGCCTATAATGAATGAACTTTATAGGCTTTTCTTTTTATGACCCTTATTGATTTCTCACCAGCTCTGTAGGAACACACCTCCATCGTAAAAAACCGATATTTTAGCTTACAGTTTCAGAAATCATTTTTCAATTTTTATATCATATCCTATAAATATGCAAAAACCTAAACAAAAACTCGCACTGTGTGGACCAGTCAAGAGTTTATGCATGTCCAAGAGAAGAGTTAGAAGCTCGCTAACAGTGAATGAGCTATTTCCCACCCCTTCCCTCATCTATTCGGGAATGGTCGAAAGGTATTTGGCGCACAGTGTCAACAATGGCACGCCAAAAGAAATGAACTAATGCTAGTTGAAAGACAGTTATTGAGGATTAAAACTAAGGGTATATATTATCGAAACCTATTTCATAAAATTAAGTCTTATTATAAGAGATTGTGCGTTTTCGTAAACCCTTTTTGCAGTATACCCTACCATCAAAGACCTTTGTCTGAGGTTTATTTGAAGTGACAAGAAACAAATTCTGACTAAAATAAACAAAATTGCAATCTGTAAAGTGAACTTTGACACTTTTAAGATAACTTAAATGGTGTTGAACATTATTTTAATTGCTGAGGCATCACAGGCGGTAGACACTGGTGATACATGAGATGAAATGATAACTTGAGAAAGGATATTTTTGGAAGGAGGAAGGAAGCGTTCCAAGTTTAGGCACCTCCCTGGCTGACAGGAAAATCTGGAAAAAATTGGTCAAGGAGGGCGGTCCTGGCCGAAATTAAACCACATAAGTCCGCTTTACCGATTTCCGCCAGCCATTTCGAAAATTGAAGATATGCCAGAACGATTAGTAAAATGTCAAAGCCGAATTGCAACGAATGTCACAAAACTTTTTCCGAGATGAATTCTTGAATGAAAGTGGACACCATTGACTATAAATTTAAGCTTATTAATTCATTATTGAATAATTAATTATTGTTTTAAGTATTTAATTTATTTAATTTCATTCCTGTTAGTACCATTTCCCTAAAAGAGAATGAAATGAGTGTGGCAGATAATCCATACGCAGCTCGCGAAACATTGTAACGTCTTCGTTGGTCCACAGTGTATTAGTTGTCTGTCATTCAATATCAGAAGTTTAAAATCAAAAAAATAACGGATATTTGAAAAATGTCCTCCAACAAACGCCATACACAGACATACACATCATGTATTATATTTTATAAATAAATATAATTACGTTTGCTATTTAAATTTTTCTTTAACACCTACATTGCATTTGCATAATGTATGTGGTGTACTTTTCTTAGCAGTCATTTTTTAACAATGTTCTTTCTAACGAATAGTCTAAATAAATAATAAAAATAAATTCGAAATAAATTGCTTATGTTTTAATTTTTTATGACTGCAAAAACTACAAAATAATGATGAACTAAAGTTAGCATTTCGCACACAGGTCATCAGTGGCTGAATGCTAATTGCAGCTTTTTACGAATTTTGCATCGCAAATTACATTCATTTTCATTTACTCGTGCATGTATCAAATAAATGTGAGCCAGTTATTGACACATGATTTAAAAGCTAAATATCACTTCCACTTCAGTAAACACTTCAATATATAATCAATACGTTGCTCAATTATTTCCAAAGGCCAGCACACAAAGAACGAGTTGGCAGATTTTATTTCATGAACGTACGAACGGATGCATGGGGTCAACAGGCTCGCAGTAACGGAATCAAAGCATGACGGCTACAACCGGGCACAGTCATAAGCTTCTGCACAGAGTAGGTCACGCTTGGCCTTAGATTACGTGCAATGCACGCAGAAAAATAACAGTTCAGCAATAGAATTATAGAGAATACTTAAGTACATGTTTTACACTTGTCGATTTCACAGCCGTACAGGAAAGATATCGCGCGTTGCTTTCTAGGTTATTTATTAATTTAAAGACAGATACAATAGAAACGAGAAGTTATTAATGCTTATTTAATATACAATGTTACATAATTGTGATAAAAGATATACTTGAATTTAAAGCTAAACTTGAGGGTAAATGTGTACATAAATGAAAGAATACTTACTTCTTTACTAAGGCCATTGTTGTTTAACGGTGCTAATAGACAAAAAAGTACAACTAAATAAAAAAAAATTATGTTCGTATTCTGTTCATAAAAATGTAAGCAACAGCGCTTATTTTAGTATGTGCCAAATAAATATGACACAATTTTTACTTTAAATAACTAATATCATAAAAAATCTTTTGAGTGAACAATTTAACATAAATATAAACATAACTTTTGATGAAAAATATTTATTGAACAGAAAACAAAGATATTTCGTGAACTTAAAATACAATGGTTGTTTCAAATTATAACTTTATGTACCATGTGACTTGCTTCGCACAAACCTCCTGTTTAATGTTATGGAATTCTCATTCAAAGCGTGTGTGACCTCAATGTTGAACAGCACGGCGACTGCGAACGCATTTGTTTACGTACATATATCATAACAGTGGTTCAAAAGAACTGAGTTGGGATTGCGTGTGGTCTAATTTGACACTCTTATAGAACTTCATGACTTGGCATTATCTTCATCAGAACATGACCTGGTGTCACACCATATGCTGCAGGTATAATTTGTTCAAGCAGTGAGACGCTCTGTTCGACAATAGACAAATCACAGCCGTTCAATAATGTTCACCACACGTGTACCGTCATTACTAGACGAAATCTTGGTTCCTCTGTAAAGGGAATCCATTGTTGAAACTGCCAACTGACATGGTTACCAAATGTTTGTGTTGATGTGTTGGAATAAGTGACTGGATCTCAAGCGTGCTTCTTTTTCGTATATTTCTTAAGTTTATTTGCTTGTAGATCATTCAGTAAATCTTTGTCTGTAGAGGTCAGTGGCGTAACCAGAATTTTCTCAAAGGGAGGCTTCAGTTTTTTATTTGGAATAACTAAGGGATAAAATGTATGAATAAACATTTTAACGAATAAAATCTATTTGTTTATTGATGTTATAAAATGGGTAGTTACGAGGGTAGGTCCATAAGTTTCCGGCTTAACCATTTTCTAGATATGATAAAGACAAAAACCATATTTAACTTTTCAGTATAGTTACCCTTTATCGCAATACACTTCTCACATCTTTGAATTAACATTTCAGTCCCCCCCCCCTCAAAAATAGTCAGAAGTCTTGTTTGCAAAATGGACATAACAGCAGTCATCCCACTTAAATTTCCTTCCTCGAAGGACCTTCTTGATTTTTGATAAGAGAAAATAAATTCCCTTGAAGCCAGCTTTCTTCACAGCTTCCTTTGCAACAAGAGCTATGTGCACAGACGCGTTGTTGTGTTGGTCGATCTCCTTGAAAGAAGTCCAGACACCCATCTTGTGCTAACCTTATTCATGTTCAAATGATCATGAATAAATTGAAGGACTGTTGTTTTAGAAAGATCCAACCTTGCTGCTATTTTTTGTAACTTTGAGCCGCCAGTCTTCGACAATTTCTCCTTCCACGAGAGCGATGTTTTCAGGAGTGAGCACCTCCAAGGATCGACCTGCACGCTCTTCGTCTTCATGCTTTCTCGACCCATTCGAAAAAGTTTGGCCCCTTCCTTTACGGTAGAATATGAGGGGGTTGCTTCCCTATATACACCGCTCAATCGCTGTTTATACTTTCATTTGCAATGAGCCCCTCTTTTGTGAAGAACTTAATAATAGCTCGATACACCATTTTGAACATGTCATAATCTTCCACTCATAGCCTTTTTTATTCAACTATACCTGAACAATTGAACACAGAGTGGCGGAAGTTACAGTTTCAATTATTTACTTAACAGATAAGGTATGACACCAG
Organism: Metallyticus violacea; assembly: GCA_030762175.1. Lineage (NCBI taxonomy): Eukaryota > Metazoa > Arthropoda > Insecta > Mantodea > Metallyticidae > Metallyticus > Metallyticus violacea. The sequence goes on along the minus strand of CM060838.1, from coordinate 16,856,701 downwards.
ATAAGAATTTTGTGAAGGCGATAATCCTTATCGGCGAGGCCAGAAACTTATGGACCTACCCTCGTAAATATTGAAATCTCAGAATCCAGGATTAACGTTTATGTTTTAAATATTATATTCAAGTGTTTAATTTTCATTAGAACAAAGTTGAACCTGGACCCCACAATTGACGGAATGGCTTGATGGTAGTGAGCTGAAAAATTGAAGAAAATGTGTTAAGTATTTCTTACAAACTCATCGCTAAAACCACATGATTGGTACGGCCCTGGATTTGGAAGGTGGTTGACAACCAATCAGCATCCAATGGTTGTTGTAGGTTTCTAAAACTGGGATCAACACATAGGTAGCAGAATTTAGATAGTAGTCATAAATTTCAGGACCCTTGGAATGAAATTTTGCAATCCGTTCTCTTAAATTAAGATTAAATCAACATTTAAATCGTAAAAATAAACATATCATGGATAAACATACAGACTAAAGTCATTATTGCAGAAGAGTAATCTTTTAAAAAATTAGGACTGAATAATTGACCGCCAATATCGGTATAAAGCAACCATGGGGCAATATAAAGGTGGATTAATAATATAAAAATATCAGTTTGTGTAAATAAGTTTCCTCGAATAATATCATCTGGAGTCGTAAGTAGGAATATGTTACACGCTTCATAGTTATAGTTGAACGAGTCGATCATGTTCTCTGTTTACTTCAAGACGTTAATTTACCCGCTACAATAGACTTCACTTTCTTAACAAAATAGGAAGAGAAGAAAATTTCCCATGCTTTCTTTTCCTATTCTGGCATAATGATCGTGACTCATGCTAACCTTGAGGACAATGAAAGTGCTTCTGCTTACTGACAGTATGAGATTTAACGTTTTATATTCCAGCCGTTTTCATTATTCATCACGGGGAAAAAATGGAATGGAATGGAATAGAAACATAACACTAGCGATAACTGAGACATTTACCAGTAAACGGATATTGTTTGAAACAATTGAAAGTCTTGCACATTTTAGATCTGGCTTTCAGTATCTTAAAACAAGGATACAGGACTGTTTAAGTGCATTGCAATGCATTCTAGTTGATGATGAATAAGGTTACCTGTAATACCGGAAGGTCCAGAAATGATACTTGTTTCTTCTATAAAATGTCACAAATTGACCTCCTTCGGCATCGCGGTATTCCAAGCGCAAAATTGACAAACATTAACTTATGTTTCTTTATAAAAAAAACAACAGCATTAAAAAACAATTCAGTTTTAAATAGGGAGGACTGCTATCGCAAGATATGTGTCGTCTAATGAAGTCCACTTTATTTTGTGATCTAGTCTAGCCCTCCTTTTGTATCTACTTGTGTCTGTAGGTTATGGACGATATAGAAATTCCAGCGAGAAACAGCGCATAGAACTATAACAATCGTAATTCAACATCACTGCTCATAAAGCTTGAGTTTCGTTCACACATTTCATTGAGTCTAGTCTTCAAGGATACAGAATAAAAATTATCAGAAAGTATTGCCATGTCACCTTTTTAAAAAGATTCATTAAGTAGATACTTGCTTTTATTTTATTTTCTATTAAAACTTTTCTAGTGCTTTCTGCGTAAGTGTTAAAATATTCATGAGGATTTTAATCAATAATGTATGAAAGATTTATTTTAAAAGATTAAACTATTCATAAGAACAAACCGTTTATTCTAGAATAACTAAACTTTTACATTTCTCCAATGTAATACCCTATCATACACTAGGAAGGCGCTGTACATTCGTTGCAAGGTTTTGTGTGTGTGTGTGTCTAAGAAGAAGCGCCCTTCTACAACACAGTACTTTGACTTATTCCGAAGCGGCTAACTCCCTCGCTGTCCATCGTTCATCCATGTTCCTCAAGGACAGAAAATCTGCACGGGCGCATCTTCCACACATGCTCTTGTTAAAAATGATACCCAATTAGACACCGTTCGATATGGCAAGATTCCATTGTCATAGGGTCTTCGAAGATCGGCATAACATTTACTCACATGTTCCTTTATTTTAATCCATGCACGCTGCCTGGAAAAACTTTGCTCTAAAGCAGCTCAAATTTACAACACTACTTGACAGCTTCATGCTTGTCCGTTTACATGAGTGCACTAGTGATGCTGAGTGCGTTGGAATAGCTATGCCGTTCTTCTTATATACATATAACAACCCCTATACAAATGGTGTTTAACTACCACCCTGGGTCATAACAATTTTAGAGAAGTTTGTGATTTCGTGCTTGCAGGAGACAGTAGCTCGGGAGAGCGTCAGCCCTGAAGGCTATAGATCCTTGATTCGAATCCCAGCGGTAATCCGAATTTTCAAGTCTGATTCTTCATTCCCAACTTATGTTCTACACAAAGCTAGAGTGTGAAAAAAAGTATTTCCGTATTAGAAACATTGATATTCTGGTAAAACATTAATCTAGCAACATTTTTACAGACAACAAAGCTGCTTCCATTCGCTCCTTCTCACAATCAAATCTATTTCTTATCTAAGCAGTTTATGAATTTCGTAAACAATTTCTAAATACGTACTTCTTTTCTTAAAAGTCTGTAAATATTTTCTCAACACTTACTCGAATTGTATTGTACCAAAGTTCCATGTAGGAAGTACTGCAAGGTACTATAACATGCATAACTGCTGTAAAGATGTAAAAGAGCTAAACATTATATAAATCCATACATACAGAAAGCTGCCTAAAGCTGTGGAGTGTTTCAAATCTACTGTGTATAGTCTAACATATTTGGAGAAAGCATTTCAGGAACTCGTATCTCCAGATGCTTCATCAGGGCTCATGTAACTTAATTTTTAGCATGATGGGAATACGCCCCATTGCATTGAAACGTCAAATTTCTTCCATTATCACCCATTGAGCATCAGGAAAGCTGTGACCTAGATCTTAAAATATTACACAATGCAATTGTGAGAAGCGCCAAGGACTTGCTGGTGCATGAAACCTTGAGAAAATGAAGGACATGTCATGAAACAAGATCAGGATTTAAATGAACTACGTATAAAATATAACTAAAGTGTACTCTCATTTAGGAGCACCCATCAAGCCCCGTAAACAGAAAAGAGAGGGAGGGAAGAGCTTTAGGAAATGAAACCAGTGCTTTGTCCATTTAAAACAATTTATATGGTAGCGGTTTTGCCAGAAACCTCTATAAAGCCATTTTTGCACTTCATTAGCTAATTTTCATATTAAGTAATAGTTTTATAAAATAGAATTCGGGCTATTTATGAGCATAGTTTTAAAATTATTAATTTAGAGTGATGACATAAAATGGTGGTAAATGAAATAAATACAGATTTTGTTTGATATGATTGATTGTTTTTTCATATAACTCTGGACAAAATACAAAGTCTAAAGTATATCTATATTTAATTTTTGCTCGAAATTATACCTATAAAAATTATTATGATAATTCTCTATTAAACAGACCGTATAAGCAGATCTTCAAAAAGAAGATACGAGAATCTGCGAGGTACATAATGCTAATTTGACCACATCTACATGCTGAATAGCCAGATAAGCAGTTTCAGCAATGAAGTAATAAAAATGCTTTTCTTCTCTTATGTGTATAATGCAACTAGTGAAAGTACGATGAATTGCAAAAAAAATGGAATGCTGAAAAGAATATATGGAAATGACAAGAGAAAAGTAATATTACATTGACATTTGAAATGTACTTACTATCCATTGCACAGCTCAATACTGCTAAGTTCTCCGAGAATTAGTAATTTTAAGGACATCAACAATTTTTCTCAGTAGTCAATGTATAAAGACATTTTTATCTTTGGTAATTAAGTTTATTAATAAAATAATAGATATAATACAAACTAGCAGTATTTTACTCTACTTTTCATGCATTAAAATGTTGATCCCCTGTTAGCAAATATAATTTCGTATAGTTGTTATTACAAGAACATTGAAATGTCTAAGCCTTAGACGTGCTATAAATCATTTCATTGATCCAAATAAAAAAATCAAAATTTGAAGAAGAAAAATACAAATTGTTCACTGCTTAGTAAAGTAATGTTTGTTCCTTGTTGGTGATTTGACTGCTTTTCATTCCGCCAAATACTACAGCATCACCCATTCCCATCTTCATATTCATCATCTAGCGCAATGTGATCGGCAGAATTTCGGTGCGCGGATTGAAAATAGATCACCGCCCAAATATAGAACTTCAGTGCCTGAGTGGTAAGTTTATAGACATTAAAAAGTATCACAATAATCATAATTACTTTAAAACTTACTTTGAATGCGAGTTCCTTACGCCAAGATATTTCCTGTATTTTTTAAATGTCGTGTGCCCAAAATATTTCAATAGGAAAAGCCTCCATTTCTGAAATAAATTTAGCCGCAGTACATTACTGACGCATGATGGGAGAAGAACTGTTCTGTGTATATTTAATGGCTTTCTACACATTTAACAAGTTATACAGTGTTTTAAATTAAGGTTACGTCCAGAACTGCTAATTTAGCTCACGAAATATAAAAAATAACCTTAAAAGCAGTGAAGTTTACTGAAGTGGAAGCAGTTCTTGACATTCAGAAGATGTGGAATGTGAGATTAGAAGTAGTACATATATTCTGCATAGGCTTATCTGTGCTGGAAGATAAAAGTGGGATGCAGGAAGCTGGGTCGCTTGTTTGGCCGGTTGTGTGTGAGGTGTTGGGCTGAAAATGAAAGTGGCACGTACGTTTGAGGCTTCTCCATATTGCAGTTCTATGTGGAACACAGCGTGCTTTCTCTTTACAGCAAAACTGAATGCATCGTCAGCAGTCCAAAATTAAATAACGTAATGACGATGATAATGAAACATTAAAACCGTTTTCCCCCAAACAATCAACACTGTTTTTAAATACTCCAGAAGTTATTCAAAATCTTGGAAACATAATAATTAGTAACTTAAATTTAAATTCGGTTTATAGCCACCATTCTGTGCGTCTTTATTGCAGCATCTTTCTAAAATGGGTAATTTTTTAAATGCTCTTTGTCGTTTTCTATTTTTTATTTATCATTTTACCGCAACGAGTGGCCGAGGTCGTTAAGGCACGCACTCATGAGTGGGAGGATCAGGACCGTCCCAGGTTTTCCTGGAGGTACCCTAAACTTAGGCCTGGAGCTCCTCCTTCCTTAAAAATATCCTTTCCCACTGTATAATTTCATCTCATGTATTATCACTGTCCATCGCCTGTGGTGGCCCAAGTGTAAAAACGGTCGTTAAACACTACTAAAAAAATTATTTCCGACCTAAACTTATTTATATATTTGATTATTTATGGAATATATTCCATTTCAGTCAAGAAGATTGAGGATTAAAATTTGGCATAATTTTACTCTTGAAGATGAAATTTCTCAAAAAATGTATTGCGAAAAATATTACAAAAACTAAATAATCTCATTTTCGCAATTATTGAGAGAATCCAGTGCTATTTCTATCCCTTCAGTTTTAAATAGTTAAATGTTTCTTTGCTTGATGAAATACTTTCTATATAATGAGCCCAACATTAGTTGTTTTAAATTACCTGCATGAACCTTCAGAGTTTTAAAAAAGTCAGGCTTCTATTGCCAATAATAAGTAAGAAATATATTTCTGTAAGGAATGGCTTCGCAGCAGCAGAAGGAAACTTTAAGGTAATCGTGTATACGTTGGTTTTAAATATTTCAATGTGTTCCCATTTTTAGTAAAATAATAACATATGTCAGACAACTTCAAAAATTAATAAGTTACAACTCAGTTTGGTTAGAAAGCATATAAGGAGGAGCAGAAAATAGTACAAGAAATTTAGAGTGAAATATTTCAATAAAAAATAAGAACATTTGCATTAGGCGAATTATATTTATTATTAACAATACATGTACTCAATGAGTAAAACTTTCAGGAGGTTCTTTCCCTTTACATATTTACTTCCGAGTAAAAAGTGAAAGGCAAGCCCCATGCATCAACTTAAACTAGATCATACTGCAGCCAGTGCCCCTGATACTGCAGAAGCTTAAGGCATTTTACAGTATGCTTATAGTATGTGGCAATTAAAATTTGTTTTCAACCACAAAATGGCCGGAAGTAATGCATACAGAACTTTGATAACACTGTACGCTGCAGTGTAGGCTTGATGCTGGAAGAGACTGTACATATTATTGTTCAGTTTTACAACGAGGCTCTAAATATTCGCGAGAAGGCATTTGTTGTAGAGCATTATTTTTGTGGACCTTTGTTTGAACGTTTCAAAGAAGAGTTTCATAAATATCTAATCACAATTTTGAACAATGTTATTATTAATACAGACATTTAGGTGCTCTGGAAGGGAAGTAAAGCCGTGGTCCTGTGTCGTAAATTTACGGCACGACAAAGAACCTCAAGCCTGAAAAAAGAGTCTCTGAGCAAAATTTACCGGCCGTTTCGCGCCCTCAATTGAATGGGACGCTGATGACCTGAGAGTTAAAGAGCGTCAGTAAACAAATCTACAACAACAAAACCTTGCTGCAGCTTCAACAATGATATTAGTGTTTCTTTAAACTGGAAATTTATGCCAAATATTGCCATTAAGTTACACAGTATTGCAGGAGTTCAGAATAAAGATAAAATACATATCTTCCACCTACTTCCCCAAATCATCGATCGAGAGTGTTGTTTCAATAATTTGTTGTAGAAAAAGTTGAATGCAGGATGTTTCAGTCGCCAAATTAACTCTCAGAGATTATAGAGAAGGTCAAAAGCACCAATACGAAACCCTGGTCCGTTTCGGTTGAAAATTTGAACCAACCTGCTTCGGCCTTAGCAAATGATTTTTGCGGAGCCCAGTAGTTCATCTTCAGTTTCCTGCTTGTGTGCTTTTAGTGAAGCCTGTTTCTCTAGAGATGGATTAATCAAAAGTGCATATAGTTTCACATGTGCTGAAGAAAATGTCATGTTGGACTTGTCAGTGGCCACATAAGCATGTGAGCGGGCATAGGCATCGATAATTGCTAAGCCCGCATCTTCTTCCGCCGGTTTAACTGCACCATTGTGCGTGGTGTTTTGAGAGATATCCCCACACCCCAGAACTGTTAAATGTTCCGTTTGTTGTTCGTCTTTACATGTGGGTTCAGCATATTCTTCCAGCCAAATTGCCAACCTCTATCTACTTAATCCAAAGGTGGATTGGTTGACAAGTCCTGCTGCTTGGGTAGTTTTCTTCAATTTTTTTTTCCTGTGAGATCATTTGGCGATACAGAGGAATTTCTACAGTAATTCTATTTACCTGTGACATAAACAATGACTCCATGACTGCGAGTGGCGTTATTTCGACCCTATAACGCCTCTAATGTGCCTTGAGTATTTTATATAAGGAAATAAGAAACCAAAAGGTTTAAAACTTATAATAACAAAATCATCGCATTATTTGATAATAGAATCTACTTACAAATTTAAGAGCGACTTTTATGTCACATATTTGAATGTGTATGCACATATTTTAAATCTGTCTACAGTAAAACTGCAAAGTATTGAACACTTATTATTTCACAAATGTTTTAAAATTCTTGTATTTCCTAACCTAATTGGAGATTTTGATTGAAACTGTGTATTTTATAATTTTCATTACATTATATTTAAAAAAAACTGGCAGTTATTTAGTATAATTTCCGCACTCTCCAGTATGTAAGGCACAAATTTATATAGAACCTCCAACCTTAGATTTATTTATCATTTGCTACGTTATTTTCAGCGGAAAGCTCCAAATATGTCATTTCAATAAACAATATAATGAATGTGACAAATGTTTATCTTAAAAAGCCAAATAACTAATTATGTATTCCATACACTGTTGAAAATGGCTCTGTTCCCCACTATCGATGGACCCAGGTTTGTCTTTATGCTCCGTTTGTCTAACCGCTACTGTAAAGCTTTGAGAGATATTATTAAGTTGAAAGGGTTAATTTTAAAACAAAATAAAGAAAGAGACTTCTAAAACATAGCTTGCTAGCTTTTGGATTCCGATTTTTACTTGGCTCTAACAGATCTAATATGCACCTTCATTCGCTGGTTAAGTTTGTCTAAAAAGCGTCTTCTATTTTACATCATTGATGTAATGCAATATTTGTATTTCTTGTAATCACATCAATCTTCCTCTTATCTTACGTGACTCAGTTTTTTTCACAAAGGCTGATAAGATACGGCTATTTCACTCTTTGTGCCATTTTTGATGGCTAAATATTAGGTCTCAGCTACTGGTCAGATCAATTTCTTATATAATATTGCTGAATACTTTATATTGGTTAAAATTACTAACAATAAATGTGCTTTATCTCATATAATATGCACAACCCTGCTACATTTTCAGGAGTAAAGAGTGAAATATTAGCCTCTCTTGTTATATAAGCATTCTTTCATATAACAGCTTCAATGGAGCTATGTAAAATGTGTTTCTGATGTGATGAAACCGCCACGGGTGGCCGAGGTCATTAAAGCGCGGACTCGTGAGGTCTGGGGTTCGAATCCCGGACGTCTTACCTGACTGAGGTTTTTTGGCAGGTTTTTTGCAGGTTTTCCTCAATTATAAATAACAAATGCAGAGGAGGTACCCTAAAACTTAGGCCTGGAACGTTTCCTTCTTTAAAAATAAATCCTTTCCCAATTTATCATTTCATTTCATGTATCACCAGTGTCCATCGCCTGTGGTGTCTCAGTAGTAAAAACGGGCGTTAAACACATTCATTCATTCATTTCTGGTGTGCTGGAACATACTACATGTTTTAATTTGTGGATATTTGGACAGGGACTTGGGAAAAAAATTCTACATAATTTGAAAATGTTTAACAGTTGCCCTAAAAAGGTAGTAACCAAAAATGTTATAAATAAGTAAATGGTTTTTAATGGTGTTTAACGCCCGTTTTAGTACTGAGGTACCACAGGCGGTGAACGCTGATGATGCATAAGATATAATGATATATTGGGAAATGATTTTTTTTTAAGGAAGGAAATTTTCCAGGCCTAAGTATAGGGTACCTGCCCGGCATTTGCCATTTATGAGGACTGAGGAAAACCTGGAAAAAATATCCTTCAGGGAGGTCCTCGCGGGATTCGAACTCCCGTTCACGAGCCCGCGCCTTAACGACATCGGTTATCCGTGGTGATACCTTTAACGCATTGCCAGAAATGAAAAGTATTATTTAGTTTCTTTTACCTATGACACTCCAGGAAGAGTTTATCTAATTAAAATGTGTTTTCTATTTATAATATTTAGTTTTGAACCTACTCATACATTTACAGTTTTGTAACAGAGTAACATTGCTTTATTGATTGTCAATTTTTCTGGATTACTTTCTTTCTTTGGATACAGTATGCGTATTTGACTCCACCGCCACAGGTGGCCGAGGTCGTTAAGGGGCGGACTCGTGAGCGAGAAGTCTGGAGTTCGAATCCCCCCCAGGACCGTCCTTCCTGACTGAGGTTTTGGTTTTCGGCAGGTTTTTCTCAGTCCTTATAAATGGAAATTCGGGGAGGTACCATAAACTTATGCCTGGAACGTTTCCTTCCTTAAAAACAAATCCTTTCCCAATATATCATTTCATCTCATGTGTATCAGTGTTCACCGCCTGTGGTGCCTCAGTAGTAAAAACGGGCGTTAAACACAATTTAAAAAAACACACAGGCGTTTTCCCTGCGGCTATAATGAAGGATACTGTAGCGAAAGATCCTTGACAATTTATTTACCTTAGATATTTTTCAATTTTATGTTCCAGCATCTTTAAGACAATATCTGAATTTTCTACAAGTTATGGTAATCTTATGAGCTTTTTTATGTTTTTAAATAATGCTATTTCATTTAGAAATTTTTATATTTACAGATTTTGAAACGTAACGCACTGTGTAACTTGAAAGAAGAGGCCTCTGAGCAAAATTTGTCGGCCGTTTCACGCCCTGAATTGAATGAGACGCTGATGACCTGAGATGTTAAAGAGCCTCTGTAAATAAAACAATTTAACTGTGTAACTACAAGATTGCCAATGCCATTTCTAAGGTTTTTGTTTGTTTGCTTTGGGTGGAGGGGAGTAGCATGAAAATTGATGCTCAGCATAAAAAACGTCAATGTTTATTTCAAACACAGGAAAAATAAGCGCTCGAACCTCATGCAATCGAATCAACAGTTACGTAAATTGCATGCAATACATTTCATGGAGTGTTTGATGACTCTAGTTAAAGCTTAAAGTATGACATCAATCGAAAGCTCACATAGTTTTATGTAATATCTTTTTGTTTTTTAAGCTTTAGGCTTACATTGCTCCGATTCGATGATTGTGGTTAGATGCGTGCTGATGTGTACAAGTTTCTGAACTTAGCTACAAACTTTTGAAACCAGGAAAAGTTAAGAATTCATTGTTAGCATAGGATTAGAAATCTGTAGATCTTTTTCGATGTAAAAGAGAGAATGAAGATTCTAAGAAATTTTAGTAAAATACCGTTATCAAAAATAGGACTGGTTTCACTCTGTTCACGTGCGCGCGCTCTAGCGATCGTCATTTGTTATAGAGTGCCTTAACCTTGACTTGCGAAATGAAAACAGTTTTCTTGAACTCCATAGTTGATAAGATATTCTTTTAGAACGCATTTCTAGTACCCAAAAAGTGCGCGACAGTCAGTTTTTACTTTCTTTGGAACAAATCCGCAGCTGAAATACTGGAAATGATGCAAGAAGCCTATTTTTAACCAAGCACGTGTTTGTGAGTGGCATGAACCTTTAAAGAAAAGTATAAAAAGTCTGTCAGTTATCTACACTGAAAATTAAAATGAATATAATGATATAATATTGGAATAAAGAGGTAATTTACCGATTATAAAGACTGTCAACATAATTAATATTCCTTAGGATATGCTAATGATAATTGAAGCTACAGAAAATTTGCAGTAAAAAGGGGTGCTCTTTGAGGTAGTGAATCTGACACATCCGTTCTTCGTCAGATTTGTTGGTCTTGGGTCTTGTAGATTTGCGGCACATAAAATAAGCTCAAGCCTGAAAGAAGAGACCTCCGAGCAAATTTTATCGGCCGTTTCTATTGCTGAATTGAATAAGACCCATGACCTATGTGTTAAAGAGCATCCGTAAATAAAATAAATTAATTAATAAAACTCGTCAATTCTTTAGCTTTTAGTTTTCACTTGTTTCCATTTGTGAAAAAGTGCTTTGTGTATGTTTACAGTTAAACAATGAGCTTGGAGACGTTATTTTAGGTGTAACTGAGCAGTTAGGATATTTGATAAGTTCTGAAAAGTGGATTTATTGTTAGAATAAATATATCAGAAGGAGACTTATCTCTCATTTTAGAAAATTTATGATAGCCAAAACCTCCTAAGTAAAATCTCAGCTTCTTATAAATCATATACTTTAGCAGAACAATACGCGGGAATCAACGATTCATATTTTCATAGCAGATGATTCCCTGACTCATGAATGGTCCTACTTCAGTTTATCTCTAATTAAATAAAAGTACATAAAATATATATTTTTTGAGTGCAGAGAAAATAATCTAAAAAGTGCTAACAATTCAGAGGAGGCTGTTGATATAATATAATTAAACTTCTAGGCATGACTAGTGAAGAATCCAAATTATAGCTCTTTCTATTTCAACCAATTATAGTAAACTGCTACTGCAATATTGTCGAACTGGAATGGTAGCAACTGATTAGCAATTGTCTGCACAGTTTCGCAATTGATTCGCAGTTGTTCCTGGTTCTAGGCAATGATAATCGCAAGGAACAAATTTTCCCTTATGCATTAACAGGGCCTGCGCGATTTAGAGGCAATGAACACTAGATGGCAGGGTGATACTTCTAAACAAAAATAAAAGAATATTATCAAGTAAATTAAGTAATATTACACAATAAGATTTTATTTTGTTCATTATGATTATTAAATATTTTATTAGTCAAATAGTATTAACAAATACCATTTAGATTTCAATTTATCGGATAATTTTATGAGCATCGCTTCGCGGTGAAATTATGGACCGGATGAAACTCACTCGTGTTATTAGCTATGAGCATATCTTCTTATTTAAACATAGAATTAAAGTGCCATGTTTTCAACACAATTCTGATATTTCATTAATTAAATAATATGACCAAATTAATCATTGGTATGAGCACAATATACACAGCAAACAAGGCTGGAACATTTTGCCAGATCGAATTGAATGCTCATGTCACGAAAGTTACTGTACTATACTGTACTTTCCTACAGATGACTATGCATGAATAAGGGATGGCATATTAAATACAAACCGACTACAGATGACTCTGCACGAATAAAGGGATGGCATACTGAATACAAACCGAGAACATACACCATCGAATTCCTAATAATAATTATTAGCGAATAAAGGCATTCCGAACTATTTACTATTGACAGTAGAGTTTAAGTCGCCGGGTTTATGGCAGTTGCGAATTAGTTTGCATTACCTCATTTGTGAATTAAAGCCTGCGATATTTTCTGGTTGCACAAGTTACGACAATAACACAACTTTGATGGTGAATCGTGTTCTTCGAAATAATTCTGACCAAATGACTCTAGAAGTTCCAAGTTCATACTATTTCACTACTGGAAACTATTATTATTGTTATTATTATTTTACTATTATTATGTTATAGGTTGTGTTAGGCTGCTCATATGTGATAAAATACTGCGAAGAAAATGAATGCAGAAAAAATAACAATTCCAAGGTGGTATTTGTGTAGAGAAATTTGTTCGTGGATAATTGCTTATTTTATATAGAAATTTTGCAGAATATCACTCACAATTGTCTAGGATATTTATCTCTCCTTCCACCTCTTGATTATCGATTAATGCGTATCATATAATGCTGCACGGAAATCACAATATACGATTTTCAGAGATCTATCAGTTATGATAATTATGAAACTAAGCTACGATTGTCAACTGTTGAACTTACTGTTATCCTTTCTGAGCTAACTTCAATTTGAGATTTAGGGAAATAAAGTAATACTATTTCTAATAATGATGATCATAATATTTAAATGCTTAACCTCATTTAAAAATCACAGATCAACAAGTAAAACCGAAAACCAGAGTGAAAAAACATGATTTACTCACAATAATTGATGATCTAGTTACTTTCTTTTGTTTCTGTGAAAAATATCGAAATGCCGTTATCTATTTTGAAAAGAATAAGCGCATTTTCACTGTAGTTAACGTTTTAATTTATGAATCTGCAACTTTACATTTAACAACTGTTCGATAAATAATTATGCTAGCTCGGCGGATAGATTCATTGAGCCGGATTTAGGAATAACATTACCATACTAGTCTCACCACTGTGTGTATGAGTGTAACTTTTAATTTAAACATAGAAACAAAGACCATGTTTTCGACATAGTTTTGATATTTAATTAATGTAACAATGCGGTGAAATGAATCTTTAGCATGAGTATAACAACTGTTAAAAATAAAGTAAAAAAAATAAAAGGGCACCATAAAACTTCTTGCCTTGTATTTAGACTTAGAAAGGACATTTAAGGGCAGAAACAGCTTAAAGTGGAGTAAAATCACTGTTGTCACAACAAAGCGTTCCATAAGACTTTAAAATAAAAATATAGGCAATGTAGACAGTGGTGGAAATGGAGTTCAAAGAAATGTTGCCCTGGAATGATTAGAGGTTCTTGATAGACCTTCAGAAGCAAGTGTAGGAGTAAAGATTTTATCTACTTATTAACTTCTGTTTTTTTCCCGTTTATACTTTCTCCTTTGCTGGGATTTTTAAAATAAATCTGAGTGAATTCGACGCATTTTATAAATATTATATCTTATGTGCACTGAAATTCCCTTCTGAGATTTAACCGACATAAAATAATATCCAATTGCTTCATGGGCGCGTCTCTATCCAAAAATACTCCAAGCAGAAAGTGGTTTAATCATAAAACACCTTGTAAAAACTCTGCGACCCAGAAAAGGACAGGGTGATATAAGAACTCCTTAATCCGGGTTCTGGATGCTGCATAGCACGCCCCAACACACTGCCAAGGTCTAATTTTCACTTTGCTTATCCATAAAACTAAGGCAACCTTGGTTAAAACTGGTAACTGGGCTGTATCCATTCTCGCGGCCTGAATCTGCCTTCGCCGCTGCAGACCAGATCTTAGTGTCGGCACCTCCTCCCACATTCTCCTAACCGACTTTTCCGCTATTGGTAATACCGAAATATACCAATTATTACCGCAGTGACCCACAAATTGCACGCTGATAGACAAATACTCCGTAGAATCTATGTCATCCGCTTGATTCATGTTGAACGCTATGGTTCATCGAGCAGTTTTTTTTTTCTTTTATGTTTACCAACTAGAAGAAGCTATCGCGAAAAACAATACATGAAGATCGTCAGCTTTCAGATTTATGTTGGATAAATTATGTATTTCCTTTTATTGCTAGATAGTATTACTATACTATATTTTAGGCATATGTTTCAGCAGCAGAAGGGGGAAAAAAAAGATAAGCTTTTGCAGAAATTCGACGAAGAGGAAAAACTATACAGTTACCAAAAGAAGTTGAAGCGTGTTTAATGCGACGCTGTTGTTGGATTTACCCGAGGGTCCCACTTCATACGGGTCATTCAGAAACCCAAAGTCGCCTTTTGTGCTCTCGTAGTCACAGGAGGAGGAGATGAAAGGGAAGGGTTCAAAACACAGACAATTTGTTTCATTAAACACCTAGAAGTGTTTATTCACACGACGCTGGTTCGTTACCTCTATGACTTTAATACCAAGAGCTATATAAGCTGCTTGGTATTGCATCTGTGTGCCTCATGTCTACGCTTTCCTACTGTATCTGGGACTGCGTCCTGGTAACTACTGTACTGTACTGTACTGACCGGATATGCCTTCTGGAAATGCCTTTACTGTCCTGTTCTCTACTGTGCGGTACTGACGAAGAAAATGAAGAAGAAGAAGATGTCTGGGACTGCGATGACCCCTAATGTTCTTGTCTGTTCTCCACTGTCTGTCTAAACTACGATGCGTTTGCAAAAATTTTTTCCCTTATATGCTAAATTCAAAGTGTTCCCAAGTGGTCATGAAAGCTCGCGGGGGTCACAGAATGGCGCCCATGGATTCCCGAGTCTTTAAAATATTCAAATATTATTGATCAGCTCTTGTGCTCCCAAACGCACTCACTTTAAATTCATCAACTCTTTGACTCCTTATTGGGGAACTCACCATCATTAGTGTGATGATGTCAACGTCAATACCTATTCCCTTTCTAACTTTAACGAATCTCCAGCAACTAAATATCCAAAAGATCTATTGTTTCCACACCTGCATGCACTTATCTTTGTCACAACAAAGAAATCTATTACTCGAAGCATTATCAGTTAAGTGAGAGCACGGAAGATTAAAATATGCAATCTTTTCCCTCTCGTCAAGGAGTTACACTCCAGTTAGCCATGAGTATATTTTTTTGATACATGAAATGTTCCTGCTTACTACTATAGGCTATGTGGCATTTAAAAATATTACTATTTAAATTATATAAATCTGTTCACTCTCGGGCATGCGTGGGTGTGAGGACCTGTTACAAAGGAGAATATAAAATCATTTTCTATCTACCGCTTAGCTGTCCTTAATACACAATACGTCTTGTTAATAGACAGTAAGTATATCCTACTGTTAAATACTTCCATTTCAAAAAAAAATGTAATAACCGATAAGTGCTGCGTTCCATTATTATCTAAATGAATAAATAAGAATTTAAATATGTGTAAAACTATTGAAAAACTGGTGTGGAAGTGTTGTACCGAATGTTTCATTGTTTTGTCGCCCGTTTTCCAGCAGCTGCCGATTTAACCGACGGAGCAGTAACTCTCGGTGAAGCTGATAATTCAAGTTCTCATAATTACAACTACAATTACAGTGAAAATAAGCATGTATCTTATGAAAGGAGAAGTTGGAAATGTTGTGCCCTTACATCAACACATTTCTGGCATCTTAGGCAATTGATACACTTCAAACATGAATACAAAGACACTTGTTCACGCATTTGCAGGCCGGTGCGAAAATTGGTGTATTGTGCGTAGTAAAGGCATACAGAGTAATATGCTTATCTTTTTTGAAATTTTCTTAAATGCAGATATGTTAGGAAATTACACAGTCGCATCATTTTTTGATAAATTGACTAATATTAAATGCCAATCTGGGCATTTCCAGCAAGACTGCCACCAATTCATTCAGAAAAAAAAAACTTGAAGTAGGGAATTATGTCCATCGCGGTCCTCTAATTTAGCAATACGTAAATTTTATTTATGGAGGAAGTTGAAAAATAAAGTTAAAAAAAAAAACACCCGCAAACTATAGGAACTGAAAGAAAATATCAGGGGAAAATTTTATCCAATTTTGGAAGATGTATGTATGTATGTATGTATGTATGTATGTATGTATGTATGTATGTATGTATGTATGTATGTATGTATCAGAACAATATTTCCAGCATCTCTGGTCATAAAAGTACGTGGTAATTTTCATTGTAATTGTAAGAACCTCAATCTATTGCTCGGATATAACAGCCGCTTCGCCGGGAGTTTCCGTTTTGGTTGCCCACACTCCAGCTGTCGTGAATCGGACGACAAAATCGTGAAAGACCCAGTATAAAGATAAAACTGTGCATCCGATTTGTGGCCCTCAGAATTGCATATACTGCTGATTTTGCCATTTATTTCTAAAGGACCGAGAAATATTTTTACTATCCGTAAGTAATTTTCCCTTTTATTGTATTTAGTACTAACGAAGGACATTGGATGCACATTTCAAATATTTAAAAATAGCAACAAATGTTGCAAATATTAATCCAGTTCTCAGGAAATACTTTTTATTTTACATTTCCAAATCTAACTTGGCAAATTAAAACACTTGTCTCATTAAATATTAAACCAATCAATCAGTAAAGCTCTAGACGAAACTTCCTTAACTAAATGTGTTAGCTAAATGTCAAACTGTGAGTGAGAGATACACCCCACTAAGCATAGAGTATATTTTATAATCCATATGCTAACGTAAACACTATTGTTTCCGAAGTCCATCTAAGTTTTCTTCAATGTTTTTACGAGTGAAGAGAAATTTTAAAAGAACATGGGCCATAGCATATTTATATCCTATGTTGTTAAACCGTCATCTTCTGTAACTATGCAGGACGCAAATATGAGCAATACAAAAGACTGGCATTGGCCTCGTGCGCAAATTCAAGTTCATACATTGTTGTATTACGTCATAACAGCTGACTCAGGAAAACAGCATGTCGAGCAAAGAGCCAGGATAATTAAATACCTGCAAAATGAATTACGACACCCTGTTTTATTTCATAAAGCAGAAAGTCGTCAGTAAACAAGATTATGTTGCAATTTTTAATGTACAGTGTGTTAATTGTAGAATTTTGCAAAATGCAATCAAGGAGAAACGTTGCGCAAAATTGAGACGCTCTTTTTTCAGGATAATGCTTCAAGTCACAGCCAATTAATAAAATAGGATTTGAACTGCTTGAACATTCCGCATACTTTCCAGATAGACAGAGTTCGCCAACTTCAGGCTGTACTATATATGTCTTGAGAGAAGAAATTTTCATCAGTTAATGAAGTCATGGATGCTGTAAACCAGTGGTTTGTAGAAGTTGGATAAACCTTCTTCCAGAAAGCTGTAGAAATATTCCAGTATCAGGAAGAAGAGTTGTATTGTAAATATAAAGTGTAGTTGTGGATAAAACATTGAAACATACAATTTTAGTATGAAGGGAAGTAAAACCGTTGGTCCCGTGTCGTAGATTTACGGCACGTAAAAGAATCTTAAACATGAAAAAAGAGGCCTCTGAGCAAAATTTATCGGCCGTTTCAAGCTGTGAATTGCGTGGGATGCTAATGACCTAAGGTGTTAAAGAGCGTCAATCTAAATTTATTTATTGAGGGGTAATTTAAAACCAATAATGATTACATTTTTGGTTACATCCCTTCGTGCCAGCCATCGCCACTCAGAAGTTTAAAATATCATTCCTACCTTATGATATATCGAGGGTGATAAACAGGGTATACACACTTTCACAGTAGATATATATTTAATACATTTCAAAGTTGAACCGAAAAACAACAGTAATGTATACTGTGTTGTTCTGTAAACAGATTGACTCACATACATTATGATAGCATTGCTATGTGACAGGTAAATCAACAATGAACAAATGAAGCCAAGATTATCGTATGATGTTCTGTAAATAAATGTGACTCACATTACATTATGCTAGCGTTGTTACAATAAAATGCAGCCAAGATTATCGTTTGAATAGCGGAAAGCAATTTCGAAGTATTGGAAAACCAAGAATGTTGTTGAAGTTCAAAGGCAATGGAGACGTGTGTGCAGAACAAAACCGCCAACGCGAGTAACAATTGCACGCATTCGAGACAAATTTCAGACTCGTGGTACGGTATGCGATGTCCACAAGGGCCTATCTGGCAGACCATCGCATTATCACCGAGATGTACGTGTGTACCTTGATGACAATCTTCGAAGGCACTGGATAGAGGTCCGATTGAGTTTCCACCGCGTTCTCCGGATCTAACTCCGTTGGACTTCTACTTATGGGGAACTCTTAAGGATGTTGTATACCGTAGAAAACCAGCTACACTGACAGCACTTCGGGAAGAAATTGAAACGGCATGTGCTGCAATCACTGAAGACACTTTCGTAAACGTTGCTCAATCAGTAGTTCAACGTACTCAGAAGTATATCGATGCCGATGATGGGCATTTTGAGCAACTGTTGTAACTGTAAAATTCTAAGATGGTCAGTGCTCATTATTTTATTTTTGTGTGAATCCAGTTTTGTTATTTAGTACAGTTTTCCTGTGCTTGAATTTAGACAAATTAAAACTGTAAAATCTATTGAACCTTAAATTATTAAAAACTATAAATTAATCCATAATCTTCCCCCTATTCTATAATTGACATTTTTTCTAAGAAAATTTAAGCAAAAACAAGAGTAACCCAGGTATCCAGGCAGTGAGGTGTTATCTGAAATTTCAAAGGTGGAGGTAACTATGAGTGAGGAGGTGAAATCTAAAGTGTAAGTGATTTTAAATTTCCTTCTCGATACCTAAATGCACGTGTTTTATTTAATTCAAATTCACTTTAAATGGGTAGTAATTCAAACTGGTACCTATTGAAATTAAAGTTCTGTATAATGGTCCATGCTACGGCAGTTCCTGAAGTTTGATTGATTGATTGATTTATTTATGGACGCTCTTTAACATCTCAGGTCATCAGCGTCCCATTCAACTCGGGGCGTGAAACGGCCGACAAATTTTGCTCAGAGGCCTCTCTTTCAGGCTTGAGGTTCTTTTTCGTGCCGCAAATGTACGACACGGGACCCACGGCTTTACTTCCCTTCCGAAGGAAGCCATACTTAGGATTTTTACGCCCGAAAAAATCCATCGGTCCTGGCCGGGTTCGAACCCGCGATTTGGGTTTAGGAGGCAAGTATGGTAACCACTACACCACCAGGACCGACGCAGTTCCTGAAGTGAAGATTGCCACCTACTTCGGTGCGAAGTCATAAAAAGGTGTAACGGATCTGGTATGAGGCTTTCACTCTGAGTCAACGCAGTGATGCGAATGTTTCTGGGTCAGAACTGCACTTTGTTACCGAAAGAAAGCTGGGGAGTCAGGGGTCAGAGACCACTGTTGTCTCTGCTTTCGCCCAGCTTTGTGTTCCAAGTTTTTACTCTTCTATTGCATCCCATATCTTAAAGATGTGTATTTGGTGAACCGCTATACTCTCTTCTTATTCTTAAATCCTTGCACTTTTAACAGTCAAAGTATAATAATTATAGACTTATTATAGTGCAGCTTCAGGGAAAAATAATCTTTCCATGTCTCTCGAATTCTTTCCCTCCTGAATAAATATGTTACACTTTGAAATATGCACTTGTGTGATATTTTTCATATACTCCTTGGGAATCAACTTTTAAAGAAAATGCATTGAAAAGTATTGCGTATATGACGTTTTTAATGTATCTGTTTAATTAATCGCAGCAAATGATGACAAATATATTTATATTTACTCTGGCGCGATGTCGCTGAACAAAAGAGTCATCACTCAGAAACAAATTCATAGTTCCCTGGTTTCCCAATTTTTCATTGTTTGACGAGATCTGCAACGCTGAGCGCATGTCATATAAATTTCAAAATAGAATTGGCGTCGTTCCAAAATAACCAAAGTATTTTCTTGGGTTGTCGTGAATTGTTAAATGAATTTTCCTCTCTGATAGACAACGCTATTACATGCACCATTTCTGAGTAATAACGAACATTAAATGTCCCTCATTAAACCCATTAATCACTTTCGTCTCCCTTGTTATTAAATTTTAATTCCCTGAAACCGAGCGTTTAGTTCCTTCGTGAGCTTCTGTTTTCAAAATTTGAGGCCAACTAACCTGTCTGAGATTTTCCGTGATTTTCCTCTGTTCATTTTCAGAAAGGGCGAATGCCTGGTTAAGATTTATATGCCATGAATTCACCTTCCATTTATCATTCATCTTCATTTCATTTCTCTGTGCGTACCTTAGGTCATTCTGTGTTTGTGGTTTCTTCGAAGTTCTCTGACGTGCTACCATCAAATGGTTCCGTAAGCTTGTGTTCAGAAGTAATTAGCTTCTCTAAGAGGCGAATGACCGGCATATTATTAGAGAAAAGCTAACAGTTAAAAAGAAAGTACTAAAGAAATTGAGAAGCAAACAATTTCTTCTGTGCGTACCCTTTAAGAATTTGCCTGTTTTTCTCATGTAAGGCAGTATGCAGAAAATATGCTAAATTATTGAACCCTACAACAGATTTATTTGTTTCGTTTTCTTGGGAGCTGTTTTATCAAATTTAAGATTTATGTGGACATGCTGTATAAAGTTGTTGATTTCTTTGACTGCAGTGAACAACTTTAAACTCTGCCTTTAGGATTCATTTTTATAGAGATTTTTCTTTGCATTTTTCAGCACACAAAGAGCTCCGCGTAATGGAAATCACTCATATTATCAACAAAAATGAAAAAAGTATATCAATATCTCTAACTTGTGTGTGTGTTTTTAATAGTATATAGAATATTTGTTTGCAAAGGCTTTTAATTTATTTTGGCATATTGTAATCGCAATGAAAATATATTTTCATACTATAAAGAATAAAACATGTGTATTTAACAAAAGATATCAGCTTAAATGTTTCTAATAATTGTCATAACAAATAAAGTAACATTTTCAATATTGATATTAAAACATATGAAGTTTTGCATGTATAAAATACACATGTTTAACCTGTTGAAAGCTTTCCAGCATTTTCCTCTCAGGAATAAATAATTTTGATTTCAGAGTAGGGTTTTCTTAACTTCATATTATAACAACAAAGGCAAAGGGGTCAGCGAAGTATGCTATATGCAGTTGATGTTATAACTCGTTCAACTATTAGAAGACAAACGCAATGTGTTAAATTTAATAATGTACCAAGGAATGTATCGTGTGGTGGAAATGTTAGTACGGTCCAAAAATGACATCATTTACTTTTCAAGTGAATATGGATCCAAACACAAACACAAAAACTTTTTTGGCAAAGTGTGTTGTCGACTTTTTAGTGTTAAATTTGTTGCTAACTATTTACACGAAAACAGAAAACACTTTCTCATATGCTATATACATGCAGAGAGAGAGAGAGAGAGAGAGATAAGGAGAGAGCATTTTGCGTGCAAAGCGATTCTTGAGTTTTATAACAGTCGGCGATTTTCCTGTTTCAACTGTGGATTTTCGTTTCAAGTTCACTGCCTATAACTAAGTGGGGTGCGCAAATTTTGACTTCTGCTTAGGTAAACCTTGATGAAGTTAATTTCAACAGTATAGGCTGAGTTATGGTTGTAGATTTATTGTTTACGTTCCTGCCGTCCACAATAATATTACATTTCGAGCGTGAAACATAAGATGCATTATGTCACACAAGCAATTGAGTCATACTCTAAATGCTGACACAGTGGCACACATCATGGCAATGTGGTAAGCAGTCTGCAACGCAAGGACAGGGCAAGGATATCGATTATTGCAGTTTCGTTTGTTCAAGAAAAGACTTGGCACAACTGTTCCGTCATAATTGCTAGTATTGATACTGTTTTCTCTCTTGGCATTTGTAAGATCCAATGACGTTACCTGATAACAGGAATCATTTCGTTTTAGAATGCATTCAAATAAATACAACTGTCGCATG
This sequence comes from Metallyticus violacea, assembly GCA_030762175.1. Classification (NCBI taxonomy): domain Eukaryota; kingdom Metazoa; phylum Arthropoda; class Insecta; order Mantodea; family Metallyticidae; genus Metallyticus; species Metallyticus violacea. The sequence goes on along the minus strand of CM060838.1, from coordinate 16,834,419 downwards.
GGCCTTACGACCGTACGTGCTGATATCGTCTTTATAACAATTAAAAGGGTCACACACACACACACACACATGCACATACCTACATACAAATCTACATGCACATATACATAAATACAAATACTTCGATATTTACGTTTTCTGTTAATACTTATATATACAAATACATAAACATGAATGGAATCCTTATTCTAGAGCCCCCCCCCTTCCATTTGCTCACACCCCTCTACAACTTCCCCCTCTTTATTATAGCCATTAACCTTCTTTTTCGGGTCTTCTCTAGAAACATTTCCAAACTTCTTATGGAATTCAAAAATTGCAGTGATAAATGCTCATTTCTTAAAAATTTCTGTTTCCCTGCATTCTGCCAAAATATGCCTCCAGGTATCGCTTTCTCCGCACAATGGGCAAATTCTTTCCCCGAGTTTCCTTTTGTTTCCTTTCCAAGTCCGTAATCTGAACCATGCAAGACCACTTCTTTCTTCTCTGCCACAGATATCAAAATAATCCCCCCCATTCCCCATACCGGATGTATTTGAGTCTGCAGGTTAAGCGACACTTTTTCTGCGCATTGAGACTCAATATTTTGCCTATCTATATCTCACAAAGGTCTGTTAACTATTTTCCAACTATTTCGTGTAATGTCCTCTTCTCTTAACCAAATATACCACAATTCAACTTTGTCTAAGCCTTTCCTTATTTTTGATGCTCGTCCTGTATCCCACTCTTCCCTTATTTGCTCCCTTAGACAAACTGCTCGAAGAAGAGCTTGATTTCCCCGTATTATCTTTAACCAGTATTTAATTGTTCTCATTTTTAAATTCACACTTTCAAGAAATACCAAACTCTTTAAGAACCTCACAGTTTGCTGTACCCCTCCCTACTTGTAGCAACCGTTTTAGAAACTGTGTTTGTACCTGATTAAGTTTCTCGGTGTTTTCTCACCCCCAAATTTCGGCCCCTTACCTCAGAACCGCCCTGTACACTAAATCAATTGTTTTCAGCGCAGTTTCTGGTATTTTTACTAAGATTTTTAATGCCTCTATATTTTTAATTAAGCACTTGTGCTTTATGTTGCCTACGTGTCTTGCCCGTTTCCGGTTCATAGCTAAGATGTCTCCCAAGTGTGTGAATTTCTTAACATTTTCCAGTGCCTGACCTGCATACTCCCACCTCTCTTTCCTGCTGTACACCGCACCGTTCTTGAATGTCATTGTTTTGATCTCAATACTTCAGCTTCATTTTTCAGAATAAGAGGGTAGTACTTTATCATTCTACAAAATTCGGCAATACTGTTAAATTTGCAGTGTTCAATGGCATTATTTCTTAGCATGCAACTGTTAATTAAGACGTTGTTTGTTGTTTCTTCCTTAATCATTTACTAAAACCAAATATGATTATTTTCTAAGGAATTATAAAGAAATTATTTGTATATACAGCTGCCTTTGTCAACTCACCAGTCATCAAACTTGTGTAGGTAAAACTTTTTTTTTTTTCGCGTGCTAGTAAACCGTTCTAATCCATATCTTTTCTAACAGGAGATGACTTGTTTCTAAACCTTTCCATTCTTGTTTACCTGTTCTGGAAGACGATCAAGTTGCCGTACCGGAAGTGCATGCCTGGAGCTATATTAACTCCGTTTATACTACATGCTGATGAACCGGTTTGGCTTGCTAACCCCTGTCCATTCATTCCTTGGGAACTGGTGTTGCAGATACAACAAATCTCTTTGTTATAACATGTACAAGGTTTTTCAGCGTTATAAGTAATATAATAAACCAGATAGAAAAAAAATATCACTGTGTTTAGCAAATAAATGGGATTTTGTTTTTCAATTGTTTATTTTTTAATTCCATGGTTACTATTTTGTTGATTAAAACTATTTCTCTTATTGGAATTTTAACTCTTCAAGCCATGATTCTACCGTAACATTTTAGAACATGCCTGGTCCAAAGCTATTTTAAAAGCAACAGAAGTCTCTCGAAGTCCGAGAAAATTCAGAGCACATAATAATTTAAGAGACACCCTTGTTATAATTGTAGTTATAAGAAAGTTGTTTTGTTGTTGATAATAAATATAGAAGACCTAATGTCAACGAGTTCTATTGGCACTTCCAACAACTTGCAGCTACTGAAAGGTGCTCTCTCCCAGGAAATACGGAATATTTCAAGTCTGTCTGCAAAATGCTGCGCGTGGTATAGCAGAAAGAATCGTGCATGTTGAACAGCATTACGGCGGGCATATTCCCAAGTTTTGTGAAAACCAAACCCCATTATTTACCCAACACAGAGATGTTATTGTTTCTATCTAAATTACTGTAATATTTATAAGGCTTTAAAGTTTGAAATTGCTTTTGAAAGACTCTCCACAATATGTTTCGTATCCAGAATCTGGGTACTCTTCATATTATAATAGTAAATACTTATAGTTTGGCTTCAGTATTTTAAGAATATTTTAGTATAAATTGTTTTGTAAAGTCAGCGAAAATGTGTAATTACGGGGAGCAGCATCAAAATGCTATTAGCGCAGATACCCACAACATTTTGTTGAATATCACCACGCTGTGCTTTTAAGCACTTGGCAGTATGAACAAAAGCACATACATTTGATAGTGTAGTGAAAAGTAATGAGTATTAGCCTCCAAGAAAATCAACACACAGCAGACTATTACACGGGTGGCCCAGGTCGTTAAGGCGCGGAATCGTGAGCGGGAGGTCCGCGGTTCGAATTCCGCCAGGACCGTCCTTCCTGACTGAGACCTTTTCCAGGTTTTCCTCAATCCTCATAAATGGTAAATGCCGAGGAGGTACCCTAAACTTAGGCCTGAAACGTTTCCTTCCTTAAAAAAAATCCTTTCCCAATTTACTATTTCATCTCGTGTGTCATCAGTGTCCGCCGCCAATGGTGCCTCAGTAGTTAAAAGGGGCGTTAAACACTATTGAAAAAAAAACACTAAGGAACCGCGTGGAACATCTAAACCAATAATATTAGGATGAGAAACAAAGGACAGTAAACTTAACTTGTTATTCCTTTACAAGTGGACATATATTTCAGTCGCAATCAATTTTGTACTTTCTACCTATTAGATAGTATATCTTATAGCACAGGGTTTACAATGCTTAAGTACTTGAAAATGTGCAAAACATAAATTAATATTAATTGTGTAATATCCCTCCTGCTACTTCTGAAGCATATGCGCGCTAGGCTATGCTCTGCTAAAACATGTAACACACGCACTTTGCTACCAATAAATATGCAGCTATCAAGGAAATATGAATACAAAATCGGCGTACTTCCGGCAGGCATCACATGAAACGGATGCAAAGCACAGGCATTTCTGCCTTATTAGCTCTCCTCATGCATATTAACTGTCCTCCTTTGTACTCTGCGATTACTGCATGCAGCAATATATGTGACTGAATACATTGACGAGCTTCCAGCCCATTCCGCCTTCAGATAGGAGAAATTGGGAAGAAAAAATGTCTTGTAATAGTTCTTTTCCAAGTCTAATTAGTTCTGAAGATGTTGGAATAAAACTTATGCAATAGTTTTGTACTAGTTAATGAAAAATATTGAGTGCAGAGAAATACTTCGGTCACTCCAGCACAGCTATTGGGAAATTAACAAGAATGGTTTGCTCTAAAAACAAAAAAACAAAAACAAAACAAAAAATGGGTGAATCTTGTTATAGCCAATTTATCTATAAAAGAGAGACGTTCATAGTTAAGCTAATTTACCGTACACGAGTATTTAGCATTTTAAAGATAGTTTCAAACATTTCCAATAATGAAATAATGAATCGCTTTGCATACGAGTGCAAGTCAACAAAGATGGAGAAACATTGTTGAAACAATGTTGCATGATGAAAACGGATCAGCCCTGATTGGTGAACCAAAGTAGAAGTCCCCTCGCGCATGCTTCTGCACACAGGGAACTAAATCGGATAGGAAGAACGCCTCGTGCCGATCTCGTCCGCTAGTGGCTTCCACAGATATAGATGCATAATTAGGTACTTTAGTACAATGACATGTTAGCTCAGCTGGTTAGAGCGTCGTGCTATAATACAAAGGTTGGTTGATTCATATACTCACGGCGGAACTCTAAGGGAGATTTGCCACCATTACAATGATTTGTTGATTAATATTATATTTACGATTTTTTTCTGCTGGAATCATCATTACAATGATTTACCCCTACTTAGTAGCACGAAACGAAACAAAATTTTAAAATTTTGACAAATCGCAACCGGATTACGGAGTAAAATTATCGAGAAAAAAAATTATCAAATCCCTTTTATCACGCGACATGCATTCGTCTTGTGGTCATTGTAGCCAACTCTATACCTCCACTATATAATTCCTGAATACGCACCACTGTCTACTTTTGCTAGAGGCGGTGAGGAGCTATTGATAAAAACAAAAGCGTAGACAATCGACAATCATAACACAAAAGGGTTCTTCAAAGCGTTTTGGTGATGCGTCAAGCGTACAAATTAATTTTATCATTAGCAACCTACAATACAAAGAAAAATGGAGACACTGCACCACATTATCTTTTTTTCTCCCTCAATTGGTACTAGAAAATCCAACGTTAGCTATTCTAATAGTCGATTTTTGTCTATTTCAATCTCACGGTTTCTGAATAGAATAGATGTTCGTAAGTATAAATAATATTTATACAAGTGTTAATATTCTGTGCGCGAATTTCAAATATATACATCATATATCACTTTTATTCTTATTTTATTCATGAAATAGTTCTAATAAATATCGGTCTAGGGTCTGAGCTTTCATAGGTTCGTGTATTTATCGGTTATCTCAGACCCTCTCGTGATATTGTGATAAAATATTGACGCATGTTAAAAGAAAGCACGTAATAATTACGATTCCATAGCAACGGTAGAAGGCTTACCCTAAACAAAGACTTTAAAAGCTGACATATCATCGTAAAGCAATTGTAAATAAAAGAGTTTATGCATAGTGTGACAACATCCTTATAATTATGTGAATTATCCTCAATATTTTATAAATACCTTCAAATTCCTCTACAATCTTATTTAAGCCTAGATTTAATGAGCTTTTCGTCCTCGACATTGTATCCTAGTCATTTTATTAAACGTAACTAAACCAAGCTGATATGATTAAGGTCAATGTGACTTACATTTTGCACCTTCAAATCCCAAAATCATTTAACATGTGCTGCGTGTAAAGATCAGCCTACCTCATTCATTCTCCACTTATAATGAGGGACTAAAGTTTCGCTTTAGTTATGATGCAAAACATTGCAGAAGATTTACCTAACTAAACAAAGACTTTATTAACAGGCATATCATCTCTATAAATTATAAGGGTTTCAACGTTGTCATACGAAGTTTAAACTCTATTATTTATGTTACTTAATGCCAAGTTGTGCAGTAAATCACCGCATCAGACAATGCAAAATTGATGAAGTACAACTGGCAACTCCGATCACCGAACATAGAGCTGACAAGCTGTTTCGTAAATGTCCGGCTGTGTACAGAGCTAACATAAATAATTAAATTAGAACTAGAGTACGGCAGAATACAGACTGAATACAGTCTATCGAGAGATTCGCTGGGGGAAAACGATGGTGACAGGAAAATGTGATACTACTTTAACAAATTCACTCAAATTTTGTTAACAAACGCATATGAAGGTAAATTTTTGAATTTTTTTTTTTTTTGGTATTTTTCAAAACATTTCCGATTTTTCTGATTTATATTAATATAACTCTATTTTGATAATTATCCAACCTAGAAGTGGCTTTTAAATATTTGAAAATACTTCACCGTATATTAAGAACTGTAGATTTTGACATTATTCATTCTAAAATGATATAGTTTTCGAACCAAATGAACTAGAAGGTTTTTAGTTTGTACCTTCACTAGAGCAAATGTTGCTTTTGCTGTGAACTGTCTGAACAGATCCAAATTTTAGATGGCATTAGGTTCCGGGTTAGATCTATGAATGAGATTTTATAATTTTTTTCTTTGATTGCATTTTTCTCATAACTACATTTTCCTGCATGAATGTATCTCTAGGGAAGACATGGGGGGGATTGAATCAATTGCCGCGAACATTTGTAGTGGGGTTTTTAGATATAACAGTTAAGTTGCTGAAACAGAATTATTAACAAACATTTCATACTCTAGAGATTATGGAAATTTTGTACAAAATGCTTCATCGTAAAGTTTTACCAGATTCCTTTACCGCGCGAAGTGCATTTGTCTTCTAGCCAGTGTAACCAACTGTATACACCACTAAAATTCCTGAGCATGCATCATTGACCACTTTTCAGTAATTGTACATTTAACTAACTGTATTCACTCAAGCAATTGCTTTTGCGTTTTCAGTCAGACAGTGTGAAATAATTTTGTAAATGATGTAACAATATCTGACTAAGGAACCATATATTTTAATAAACACGTTGTTCAAAATGGCAAAATGTTATCTCTATTTAGTTTTTCTCAGTTTGTATTAGTAAATCGAACAGTAGCGATTGTAGTAGTGGATTTTCGTCTATTTCAGTATCACGATTTCTGGATAGATACATATTCATATAGACATAACATTTTATACAATCGTTAATATTTTTGCTGACTTTCAAATATGTATTTTTTTCGTGAACTTCGGTCCTGGTGGTGTAGTGGTAACCATACTTGTCTCCTAAACCCAAGATCGCGGGTTCGATCCCGGCTAGGATCGATGGATTTTTTCGGGCGTGAAAATCCTAAGCATGTCTTCCTTCGGAAGGGAAGTCAAGCCGTGGGTCCCGTGTCGTACATTTACGGCATAATAAAGAACCTCAAGCCTGAAAGAAGAGTCCTCTGAGCAAAATTTGTCGGCCGTTTCACGCCCTTATTTGAATGGGACGCTGATGACCTGAGCTGTTAAAGAGCGTATGCAAACAAACAAAAGAAAAAAGAATCTATTCATGAAATAGTCCTAAACCCGTATTTGTCTCTGCTCTATTGTCATTACTGACCGACATTCGTCCGTTGCAAGATGGTTTGAAAAGGTTAAGCGTTCATGTTACAATTTTGTAAGCCAAGTTTACGGCAATTATATTTAAAATCTTATTTTATTCCTGAAACAGTTACAAGAGGGTCTGGGGTTGCCGATAAATTCACAAACGTGGTGAATATGTGTGATGATTTAGTTTATTGGTTTTGAATGAAAACAAAAAAAGTAATTATTGCAAATATGAACGATTCTCCTAACCTTACAATATCAAGCTACCTACAAGCATATAAACCTCAATAGTTTATTGACTCCTAGAGCATACTGTGCTTTCTTGTAAATATGGACTTTGGTATCAGTGTTTACCATGCTTTAAACTATCTTCAGCATCAGGTGTTGAGTGACAAAGATGAATTATAAAGATAGCGAAATCAGTGTGTGATATAACAGCTAATCGGGAAAAGCAAACAGACTGTGCTGCGTACTAAAACCTAATCACTTCCTTAGAATATACTCGAGTTCTAATGATAACAGCCTATCTTAATTACAGATCAAATAACGTGACATTGTGAGAGAAGTTTTTGTGTGGGCTGACTCTCATACTGCTATAAATACTTAAGGAAATATACAAAAATAGAATAATACAAACAAGTAAACAAAGAAATGGTTCAACTCTATTAACTTCCAATTTGCCTGATCTGCCATACTGTGTGTATTAAAAAGACAAGCGCGCAGCGGTCAACCAGCCACTGCCAGTTTCAGGTGAATCAAATTGACTAGACGGCAAGAGGAGTGGTCAGTCGTTGATTTAACTATTCGAATTGGCACTAGTAATTATTATAGTTCCCCAATGTCCGCAGTAAAATTGGATCTCACGTTGCTAGAATACGAGTATACACAAGCCTATGTCTTATATCGCAAAGTTACTGTGCAAAATATAACTTTTCCACAAATAGCATTGCCATATTGAAATAGAAATTAAAATCGTTATTTTAATTTTGAAATAGAAATGGACATTTATTGTGATAAGTTTTCAACTACACAAAAAATCACAACTGGTCTTGAGACCGTACTTGCTGATACCGTCGTTATAAACAAAAATAGTAACATTTAATATGACTATGTTTATATATTAATGTGCACCCTTTCCCCTGAGATTCCCTCCACCTCCTCCTCCCATTGTTCACTAACCTATTAACTTCCTTTGTCGAATTTTCCCCAGCAAGTGTTCAGACTCACTGATGTCGGTCCTGGTGATGTAGTGGTAACCATACTTGTCTTCTAAACCCAAGATCGTGGATTCGATCCCGGCCAGGGTCGATGAATTTTTTCGGATGTAAAAATCCTAAATATAGCTAAAGCCGTGGGTCCCGTGTCGTACATTTACGGCACGAAAAAAACCTCAAGCCTGAAAGAAGAGGCCTCTGAGCAAAATTTGTCGGCCGTTTCACGCCCTGATTTGAATGGGATGCTGATGACCTGAGATGTTAAAGGGCGTCCATAAAGAAACTAAATCAACAAGACTCACTGATGCGATGTTTAATTTTTCTTATCCCAAATTCAAAAATGTATTTATATTGTTTTGAAACCGTAAGTGCTCAAAGTCTTTCACAGTTCACCAGTGCAAAACACTTGTCTTTCACTTTTAAACATCTTGTTTGTACATGCATAGACTTTCCTCGTATCGAGTTGATGTTTATCGAAGAAGACATGTGTGGACACCAAAATAGCTGACTAATATATTACACCCATTTCAAAGAGGCAGTCCAGCATCGTCATTTCTCATATTAAATCACTGTTGCGCAAACACACGTTCATATAATACTTTCAGTTTTCTTAAGCTAGAAATTATAAACAGAATTGCACATATCCCAGGCGAAGTTAAATTTAGTAGCAGGAAGGGCTTTGATACTAACAATTTTTTTCCTATCTGATGGCCCTGATTTCAAATCTTAACTTAACACACAATTTGCTTGATAAAGCCACATCTTAAGTTACCTAATAATATGGTAAGCCTATTTCTTAGGCTTTTACGGCTGGTATTATAATTAAAACATTTAAGATCTTCCGCGGCTGTTTTTCCGTGGTCCATGGTTTGATATGCTACCATAGCTTTCACCAACTACTGCGGTTGACATCATCAGTGGACGATGAACAACACCTGACTGCTAAAAAACGACAATATTGATCCGTCTCTGTCTGGTTTTAGAAGATCGATCAATATTATGTGCGTAGTGTAAGGGGAGATGATTGGCACTGATGATGCCACAGTAGTTGGTAAAAGCTATGGTAGTATATTAAACCAGACAACGCGAAACAGCCCGAAAGATTTTAACTGTTTTAATGCGGTTAACTGTGAAACCTAGGCCCACAAGTACTCGAAGGTTTCGACTCGCCTCTTTGGAATAAGCTTTCTGCGAGATAATCTTAGAAGGCTCTACAGTATAATCTTATAAAATGGTGGAGATTCGCGACTATGGTCGAGTAGAACACGGTAGCTCAAACGATAAGACCATCAGCGTCCCATTCAATTCAGGGCGTGAAACGCCCGACAAATTTTGCTCAGAGGTCTCTTTTTTCAGGCTTGAGATTCTTCATCGTGCCGTAAATGTACGACACGAGACCCACGGCTTTACTTTCCTTCCGAAGGAAGCCGCACTTAGGATTTTTACGCCTGAAAAATCCATCGATCGTGGCGGGAATTGAACCCGCGATCTTGGGTTTAGGAGGTAAGTATTGTTACCACTACACCACTAAGACCGACATTTACGTCGAATACTCCTGTTTTTAGTATATATACGTTTCTCCTAGAAGGTCTTATTATTATAAATTGTTCACAGTTAACTAATTCCTTTAACATTCATTCTTGGATATTTGTCTTTCTTAATGTGAAACGTGGCCCATTTTCAGTAGCATTTAATTCAAACGCTTACATAAGTGCATAGAAAATAATTTATTGTATTGCAATTCTTAAAATATAATATAGTTTCATTATAAATTCATTTTCGGAACTTAACCTCATTTTCAACAAATATAAAGTGCCACATAATGTGAGTATAATTATGAAAATATCAAAGATAAATAGTCCTGATAACAACAACAATAATAATAATAATAATAATAATAATAATAATAATAATATGAATAAAGTTTATGATTAAATGAAGAAATTGTCTATTATAGGTAATATTTTAGGCCTATATTACCGAACGACCTTTATTTTTGTCAGGTGTTAGCCTGTTAAATATTAGCATGTATTCTTCATAAGAAGCACATGGGAGAAACGAAGTAATTTAACCAACTTTTTCCATTTTAAACAGAATTTCGCTTTCTGAAAACTTTGCCATCAGTGACAAAAGAATAGGCAGATGAATAACAACAACAAAAAAATTTCCGAAGAAAGAAACAAAAGAAAAACAAATTATCTTACCAGCAATGAAACATTTTACATTTCGCGTTCTACAGAGAAACTCTTTATTATGTTTCACCAACGTTAATGAGGGCTAATGACGTACAATGATGTACAAACACCTTCAAAGCTTGACGTGCACTTAAACAAAAGAGCCATCCTGGCTATAATTATAACAATGTCTTCCTGTTTACACACCTGTTGTCCAAGCGCTGTGACCACCTACATGCACACATACACAATACTCCACCTTCTTAGCTGGCTCCTGGCCATGAACTGAGTCGGCCACGCTGCTCTTTTGTTGTTAAATCCTCGCACAGGTGTGGAGGGGGGGGAAACAGGTGAGTGGGAGCACTGTTGCCAACTTGTGCTCACAACGCCGTTCGTGGCATCTCAGAAAAGGCATTGCATATTCACGTTATATTGTTTAAAAATGGTGTTTTGCTTGCTAACTTTTTAAATTATTATACTTGTCCTCTGCAACTGTAAGTACATTGAGATTTACAGACTTATTTATTGCATACTTCTTTATGTACAACATGTGTTTCGCGATTGATTTATATGAAATGTAGGTACATACCGCTACCAAGCATGACAGAAAATATTTCTAATAATATCCGTAACATATGCATCAAGTTTATATTTACTATCACAAAAGTTTTGCTTTTAAGCGACGCATTGTATAGAGAAGTAAAATGTAAAACATAGAAATGATTTAGGGAATTCTACAAATGGAAAGTAACTGAAAAATTACTCACAGAGCTTAGATATGAACACTGTAATGTGTCAACAAATATTAGTAATGAAATGCAGTTCATTGATTATTTTTACTTTAGTTTTCTAATGGATAGAAGCTTGTGATATTATTGATCCTGATATTTGTCGTTTTATTTTGAATATTTTAAGAAGTATTTTATATTAAGGTATTGGCACCATAATGTTTATCCTGTTTATTGTATTCAAAGACTAGATGTGAGTTCATTGATGTAAGGGTTTGTTTAAAAGACATTCAAACCTGTACAGAAATGCATGTCTTTATGAAAACATTTTTAAAAATTCTTGGTAATTTAAACGGATTAAATTGTGTTGGTTAATTAGCTAATTTTCAAATTAGAACATTGTCATTACAATTAACATTATCTACATTCATGCTTCAAGTCGTCTGGCACTTCACAGGGAGAAAGTTACACTCACTGTTAACATATCTTGAAGATATCAAATTTACAGAAATTTACAAATTCCTAGTGACTGTCAAGCAAACTGCCAGAATTTGCACAGCATTTGTCTTGCATTTCGCGTCTCATATGATTGGCGTGCTCTTTAAGTTCACTGTATCCTTTAATTATTACTGAATCTTCTTGATATACGAAGACAAGAATCGACCGCACCTTCCCACAAGGGATGCGCCGAGAATACTATTGTTTGCTATTCCTCAATGGAACACTTCAAGTGTTGAAAACAGTTTGTTTGCTGAGCCTGTAGACATCGTTTGAAATTTCAAGTGTGTTCATATATTATTAATTCTTCAATTAAACTTCGTCTTATAATTAGTTTTTCCCAGTTAAGTCCTCATTTCCCTAAAATTCTGTTATTTTATATGTTGCGTTATTACAGTTTGAAAATGTCTACAAAACTTACGAACAATTAAGATAAGATTTCTATTTTAAAAAGTAGGACTCGACAATATTCTTTGCTCATTGGTGTATTTAACCGCGACACTGCTTTAATTATTATCTGATACATTTAAAGACTCTTTTTAACAGCCCTGTCGTTAGTATCCCATTCAATTAGGAGGTCAAACGGCTGAAAAATTTTGCTCAGACACCTCTTCTTTCAGGCATGAGGTTCTTTTACGTGGCGCAAGTCTAAGACAACCCTCGCCGGAATTGAACCCAGATCTTTAGTTTAGGAAGCAAGTGCACAGAACCGACTCTGCTGTTCTGATTCAGCAATTTGGGTGTTGTTTACATTTCTGCTGTTGTTCAGTTTAAAATTATTACCTTCTCTCATATGAAGACTAGTTCTGCTTGCTAATGATGCTTGTTTTATAAGTGCCCAAACATATTTTAATTTCTAGAACTCATTTCGTTACTTAGGAAATATATTTAAATAATTCTTTATGAAATGTCCTGAACTAGTTTTCTTTTAATTGTCATGTTCCAGGAGGTCTCAAGCGTAACTGTTCAAGAATTTTTGATTCCATATTTATAGATTGAAAAAATGCTTAAAATAACAACCTATGTAAATAGAACGAAAAGAGCATCAGAGCGCGAACTTATTCAATTCATATTCAGTTTATCGCTGCAGCAATGGCTTCTACAACATTGTTGCGAAAACAAAGCGGCCGAATGCGTTACAGAACTCAAACTTGAAGAGAATCCAACAGTTTCTCAAAGAGAACTTAAGAAATCTTATTAATCCATTCTAAAAACAATATTGATTGAACATATAAAATATCGTGCATTTTAAACATCATATTGCTTTTCTGCCAATTCTCTGTGATTTAAGTACATTATAACAAAATAGCAATAAACCATATTTTTGAACTCAAAGATTTAGGAGTTTGTTGCAAAATAAAAACTTAAAGCTAGTAAAAGTTTCTCTTAATAAATAGAAAGCGTGAACATATCCATTTAATACAAAGTATGGGAAAGAGCGTTGCGCAGGAAATGGGGAGCTCGAGATTCTGGTTTTACAGGCCAGAAGTCTGGAAATTGCTCTGCCCAAGGGACTCTCAGCAATGTAAACACGCGCTAAGCAAAGTATGTAGATTTAACGTCACACAGCTTCCTTCTACAACTTCATTATTAGTACAGGTTTAATTTCGTTCTCTCTTTTCATGTACACTTTCATCTTTCTTCCTAATTTATATATATATATATATATATATATATATATATATATATATATATTTTGTTTACTTATTTCTGCAAAGTCGTTTTCATTAATTTTCCAGACTGTTTCAATTCTTTATGTTTTTATGCTAAATAGCTGGAGAATCACAAGCTCGAAGGTTCTTGGACTGAAGAAAAGGCTGGGAGACTTGAATTTGACTACCATCGCCCTACTAACTGACGAATGATGAATACAGACAGGTTCATTTTCCTCTTTTATAGGGAGTGTTTATAAACTACAAGGCAATAATATCAGAGACTGTAAAGGAGTCTTTTAACAATAATTTTGATATGAATGATGCACAAATTTCAAAAGTATGGCATTAAATTTCTAAAGGACCAGTACTGCACTAACTATGAAACTTTCGCTGTAAATGATACCATCATAACTAACGGAAATTGTTGATCATATTTGATTTGTTTGTCGCACTCTGTATAATACTGGCGTCAAGTAAAAGTGAATCATTATTATTGAGTTCTTGTTTGCTGCTTCTTTTGTACTTTTGGGTTAGTCCATGTGAAATCGGATAGTAAAACTCCTGCTATATTTATATTTAACCAAAAATTTGTGAAGGTATATAAACAGGACAGGGCGAAGTTGCCGATGTGATTTCAAAATACACAGTACTCACATGTGTCCTGCACTAGCTGCAAGAGCAGATGCTTGTGAACTAGAGAACCCTCATTCGATCTGCAACTTTAATAAGTTGAGGTAAAGATCTTCAGAGTGTATTCCCACTGTTGGAGGGTAGTATTGGTTTTGATAGCTTCAGACTCGTGAGCACATCACCACATTCTTCATGTCTATCTGATGATATTATTTTAGGACAATGGCTTGTCTTTTAAGTATTAGATCATGTTGTATTTGTTTCTCCGAACAAGAATGTAATTTGATAAAACATTTCCTTTTGTTATCAGCAGCTTTCTATAGTCATGCAGCTTGAACTGACTTCATTTAGGATCCTCAAGCGCTCGTAAGTATTCAACGATTCTCTCAGCGATCTATACGCTTTAGTAAACAAGGAAGTACAAAGTATGTGTACCAAGGCGTAACAAACATAAGACATTTTGGCTTAGAATGAAAGAACGAAAGGAAGAAGAATGGCGATAGCATGATTACTGGTACTTATAAAACAATGCCGAGCGGTGTTTGTAAATGACTCAGATCCCAAAGGTCTTAACGCTAAATGCCGTCTGATATGATCTTCCATCTCCCACTTGAGGTCGCTCCAACTTCCGTGAAGTACCTTGACAAGCACAATACCTTCTCTCAAGGCTTAGTTCGGTACTTTATTTGGCGTTGTTTCGTCTGTCGCGATTAAACTTTTGTTGAAGCGTCAGTGAAAAGTACAACGAGAAAATATAGTCCTGGCATTCCAACTAAAGATTTGCATTTTTAAAAGAAGTTTTAAAAAGAAAATTTCATCCAAAATTGACGATGATATAATTATTATTTTAATGAGACTTTAAAAACCTTCGTTTCTTCAACCCCTATTAAAGTTCCTTGTTAGGAGATTATAACAAAACAGGACATGATGAAAATGTAAGGCTGTCTAAAGATGTTCGATATTAATAACTTAATAACCACCCGACCGCCGCCTTAGTCTAGTGGCTAGCGTTACTGACTGCTGGCCGAGAGGATCCGGATTCGATTCCCCATACCTGCTTAGGAATTTTTCTAAGTTAGGGAGGTCTGGAACGGGGTCCACAGCCTCGTGAGGACAATTGGGGAGCTGCCTGATATAGTAATGACGATCTTCGATCTAGAAAGTTGGGTGATAGGCAACCGCAGGGCCTCCTGCAATACTTCCCTCTATCAACGAAGTCGTAAGACGGAAGTAGAGGAAGCAAAGGTCACTGCAGCCGGCCATGAGCCGATCTCGGGTTGTAGCGCCATAGAAGATGAAAAAGAAACAACCACCCTGAAGAACATTATATGCCATCTTAGTTTAATTGATGAATAATATTTTTTCTTTGCCGTTCCATTATTTTATAAAGATGAATGTGATTTTTTTTAAATATTAAACTTTATGTGTTTATTTTTACATTGCGTTCTCACTGTCTAGCAGGCAAAGGAAATGCATTGCAATGTAAAGACTTCAAGTTAAATCCCCATACAAACTTCGTGGGTCAGATCCGCGTTGTTAAATAAGAGACACAAAGCAGTACTTACAGTGTATTCAAAAAGAAGCCGAACTTTCGAAATTTCCTGTCATTGAATTGACTCCAACGTTTTTTTTTTTTTTTTTTATCGCTATCGTAATGCAGAGGAATTCTTCAGAAATAGTATGCTGTTTATTGTTTCATTTTCAGTCTGCAAGTTAAGTAGAGTGGTATTCCATACTTGCGGTGCATTTCTGGTGCACAGACAATGAAGATTCTTGAAGAGCAATGCGCCTGCATCAAATTTTGTTTTTAAGTCATAAGTCGTAGGTTGTGACGTAAATTTCTATAAATAGTTAACCCATTCAAATAACACATAAAGGAGACAATTCCCTGTGGTTACGTATTAAAAATGACCAGAATTGCTAACAAAACAGTTTAAATTGTCTTCTTGCCAGAAATATTTGTTTAGACTGTTTGTGTCATGATTTATATACAGTTAGATTAGTGCTAAAATGTGTAGAATATTTGGTGAGTGGGCAGTCTTGATCTCCAAGCACTGACGCTAATGGAAATGAACGCAAAGCCACGCAGCTAAATTAGATAGCATTGCTAAATTAGCAGCAGTCGAATCATACATTTTCGCATTGTACCGTCTAGTTGCAGAGACAGCATTAGCGATACCTCAAACTGCAGTTTGAAGAAATCCTAAAATTGCTCGTATATTTGACTGAACAAGTTCTAGATCATGCTGCCGGAGACCCATGCATCAATATAAAACAATTGACAGTAGCATTCCAGTATGGGGAATACTTTCTGATGAGCTTTCAATGTGTCTCTCAAGAAACGTCTAATCCATTGTTTGTGCCCTCATTTTTTAACAGATGAACTAACATAAGTTAGAGATGATACTATAATAAATGGCAAGCAAAAATACATACTATACAATAGATACCAGCAGCAATTATAATCATTGTACACCCTTTAAAAATCATCCCTAGATTCTACATGTTGATCGGAGAATTTCGGGAACGCCCTTAAACGCTATATTCACAACGAGCATGCAGCGAGTGGCACACTGAACTGGGCGCTTTCCCTGTAATCGTAAGGTCAAAATGATAAGCATTTGGAAAGAAAACATTAAGGTATAGTAGTGTGATCGAGTGGTTTAGAAGGCATTGCTTTTCTGCATAAGATCATGGGTTCAAATCCCACACAACAATTTTGTTTTATTTTTTATTATTGATTTTATAAGTGTTTTATAAGTGTGTGTGTAGAACATCATGTTGCCTTAATATCATATTATATTTTAACGTATCGTTTGAGTTGTATGGCATTACCTATTACGTAACCACAAACTAACGTATACACTGCAAATAAGATAAATATAAAGACAAAAACATTTAACTTCAAAAGCGAAAACACATAAAATAAACACAAATTAATTCGGATATATGAACCTTCAGCTCGTGTAACTGCCCTCCAGCTTCGGTGCATAGATGATATCAGATGTCTACAGCAGTGTGGACGAGAGGCGCTACAATTTCCCAAACTTCTTGAATTTGTGCCCATAAGGCATCTTTTATCCTTCGATATAGGGAATGCGTGTGGAGTATATTGCATTTAGGTAGAACAAATACTATTATAATATATTTATGTATATAATATGTTAACGTTAAAGCTTTGTGTGTATCGGAAACATTATTAAAAACTAATTTGTCCTAATATGTTTTACTTGAAAAAGAAGTGTTTCAAGCCGGGAGGCGAACCTGAGTTCTTAACCACGGCATCACTGCACACTCTGCCACAGAGCTAACAGAACTAACGGAACACGGCGTCTTTAGTGTATGCCATATGACATAACTGCTGCACTGACTACACAGCTTTGAGGGAAATATTATGAATGAATTTTTAAATTTTTTATTTATTTATTTATTCTTTTAACTATTTTTTTTTCAAAGGGTAGTACTGTAGATGAATTATTAGTCAGTCCGCGTATTTTTTTCACATCACGCGGCTAATCTCTTTTACTGAGAAAAAGATAAGTGTCTATAAATTAAATTAAAAACAGCAAGAATCTATAGCAAAGTATTATTTGTCAACACACATAGCAACGCGAAATCTGGTACTACAACACCCCATTCTAAACTATTTCACAAACTAAAGCAAAGAGTGAAAGAAAGTTTCCCAAAATCAGGGATACTCATAACTGAAGAACCGTCATTTTGTTTCAAAAATTTCATTGAACCTACTCAAGAGTGTACAAGGGTGCTAGCAGAATATGTTCAAGCTCTAAATGGCATGCGGATGAGAACAGCATCAAAGCTTGGCCGAAAGCCCTCTGCAAGCAGGTAGTTCCAGCCGCATTAAAACCACTTGCTTCAACATCCTCTCTTTGCCATGGTAACCGATTACCTTTGAAGGTAAAAATGAAAGCTTCACAGCTAAGATTAATTTCTTATTTCGCTTTCTCGTGCATTCAACATTCCCATCCCAGCGACTGAATTCTGAGAACGCGTGAGAATAGTGGAATATAAATATGAAAATAAAATTCTAAACTATTAAGCAATTAAAGTAGCTAAGTAGGTAAAGGGCTTCACCTATAGACCCACCTTTGTTAATACCTTAGGCATCAGATTTCTAAGCACTAAAACCAAACTTAAGCGCAATGAATTTACGTTGGCACTGGGCTGTAGACTATAGATAGGGAGGGCACAATGTTGGTATTGGACTGCAGATAAGTGGTGGAGGGTCACGTCCTCTCCTCAACGCGTCACTCATCAGTTCTTGTTTACCTACCATGCGGTGCCTGATAATACAAGCTTGTGTTCTTGCTTTGTTTGTATTGTCCTAGTAGTTTGATTGCATCTAACCTGATGTTAAGTGCTTAAGAATTCCGATGCGTGCTCAAGTCAAAGTATTTCTAGATAATATTAATTCAAAATGTGCAGAGCTCGCCCCGAAGTTTATAGACTTATTTTAATAGGCAATAATAGCTATTTATATCATACCAACAACATCGGATATTGACTTTTTCTAATATAACTACTTGTTATATTATACGTTTAATGAGTCTGTACTACTTACAGATCTCTGAACTCAAAATTTACAATTTTTATACATAAGTGCAAATCTCCATGAAGTTTCCAAATTTGGATATTATGTCAGTTATAATTTCTGTCCTTTGTACCCATGACTCTGAAGACCAGGCAGTCGATATGGTTAAGAGAAACATATCCATAGTATGTAGACTATGTATGTATGTATGTACATATCCATAGCAGACAGTTGAATACCCCTCTAAGGAAGAGCAATAATAACAAAGTTATCAGAGCTTAGGTATCTTAAGTGTCTTTAATATTTTTGTTAATGGAACCTGATTTGTCCGGATGCAATTATGAAAACTGGTTTTGTTGCGGCAACAGTTTACTGGCCTCTATACCCAGAAGGGGTCCATATATCATTAAATGAAGACATAAGGAAGATTTGCTCACCGGCAGAGGTCATTTACTTCCGGCCTAATGGAGCTGTACTGCAGAAGGAATTGATGACCTTGAAGGTTCAGGTCAAGCAGAATTCAAGCATATGCAATATCTTCAAAAGAAATAGTTTCACTGTGTGGCTATACACTGAAAGTGAAAGGTATAGAAACTTTAAACATGTGCACAAAGCTTTTCAATGTTATCTATTTGCAGCACGTATTTAACCTGCAATACCAAGCTTTTACCAACACGGAAGTATTGTTAAATGTATTTTGGTCAATTGCGCCAACTAAGATACCACGTTTTACTGAGTTTTGTCACCACTGAGACCCTCTTTATTTTCATGATTTTGGAATTTTTAAAATAATACATGTATTTCTAGCATCTATTTCGTGTACTGTAGGATTCCTTCTTCCTGTATCAAAGAAAACTGGAGATATTGATTTAATGGGGTAATTTTTAAGTGTTATTTTTCTGTAAAAATTAATTTCTACGCTATGTTACATGTGCTTTGATATATTAAGGCATAATAATTTATATGCTCTCACTATAATAATTAAAGCAGAAATAGAACTAATAATGTCCTTTGTTATGCTTTCATTACTGGAATTTATCTGAAAAGTTTTATGTAAAGAATCTGGATTTTCAACTATAGATTTGTATCAATGAATATTGTCATAGAGTGAATATTAATAAAGATTGACACAAACAACACTAATTATGAACTTGTTTTCCCAATATGGTTATGTAAACAAACATACGCTAAGTATCTGCATTTAGGGCATTCTAAATTTATAAGTTAACTCATATAGAAAATAGAATATCGTCTCCATATGTTTCGAGATATATCTATTCTTTAGAAAGCTCTTAAGAGATAGAGACAAAAATTTTGTTTCCCTTACTAAGCACTATTACAAGCATTATCTATAGCACTGATCTCCTTTTTTTTATTTATTTATTTATGGACGCTCATTAACATCTCAGGTCATCAGCGTCCCATTCAACTCAGGGCGTGAAACGGCCGACAAATTTTGCTCAGAGGCCTCTCTTTCAGGCTTGAGGTTCTTTTACGTGCCGTAAATGTACGACACGGGACCCACGGTTTTACTTCCCTTCCGAAGGAAGCCATCCATACTTAGGATTTTTACACCCAAAAAAAATCCATCGCTCCTGGCCGGGTTCGAGCTGGCGATCTTGGGTTTAGGAGGCAAGTATGGTAACCACTACACCACCAGGACCGACAATGATCGCCTTCCATCCTATGCAACTTATTTGCTGTATGTGTTTTAAGTAATTCTGTCATTTCTTCATACTAGTAAATTCTTAACACTATCATTAATTAATTCATTGTCCATTCTTCGTTCTTTTTCTCATCCTAACAGATCTTTTAAATGTCACTATGGAAGGTTATGTTCCTTAGCACCCTGTTCCTGTTGCCCAAAATTTATTTCATACAGTGCAGTCTTGTTATTAGCTAATTTTAATTTTCTTTAGAATCTTATTGCTAAAAATCTCTACATCCATTATACATATTTTTTTTTAAACTACCACTTTTATATTTATGCCTATTATTTCATGTTGGCAGTCTAGCAAATTATAGACATCGAATAATTATTTTTCCGTGTTATTGTAAATTGTTTTAAAACTTCTTTGTGCGTCATTTACAGTAAGTTAATTCTACTTTTACAGTATTAGTTGTATCTACTTTCAAAGTTTCAATTCCATCGTTAGTGGAAATATTAAAAATCATTCATGATAGGGAGTAGCCTAGACCAACTCCTTTAAATTTCTACAGGTTTTTTCACTTGTCTGTTTATTTAAAGACTTGTTAAGTATAATAGTACCACCCTTTTGTTATGAATTTCCCAGAGCATTAATCTGTTAAATTTTCAAAAATCTTTATGTAATAGAAAGAAATTCCGCCAGTTTTTCTAATATGTGCTTTATAAAAAAATATTAATGTTTACTTCAACAGTCATTTCTAAATTCAATTTTCCTTTTTAATAAGTATTCAATGCGTTTTTCTTGAAAACCTTAATGTAATCGTTTTTCATATAATATATTTATAGCCTACTGTAATCCAAATAATTTTGGTATTGTTTAGAACTTGATATAAAATTTTCTATTAACTATTTTTATGGAATGACTTTATATTATTATTAGTACATCTTCCTATTAACTATAAGCTTTACCTTAAAATTTATTTTATCAATTTTCTATCCCTGGTTCTATAATTCATGTGAATGTTATTATCGTTGATAAATTTTATTTACTTTTCATATTATTTATTGATCGAACCCGGCCAGGACCGATGGATTTTTTTCGGGGCGTAAAAATCCTAAGTATGGCTTCCTTCGGAAGGGAAGTAAAGCCGTGGGTCCCGTGTCGTACATTTATGGCACGAAAAAGAACCTCAAGCCTGAAAGAGAGGCCTCTGAGCAAAATTTGTCGGCCGTTTCACGCCCTGAGTTGAATGGGACGCTGATGACCTGAGCTGTTAAATCATTCAAAAATATTTATTAGCATACTTCCTATATTTCGTATATGTACTGGGTTTTTAAAAAAACTATTCATTTCTTAGGGATCTGCCTAAAAGAATTAAAAGCTAAGACTTGGGTATATTACGAGATGCTCCATCATGAAAATTTTATTTGTTTATTTATGTAAGAATATAAATTATTTAATATAATTTGTTTAGAAGAGTACTATCCATGAATTTTCTTTGGAACTTATTACTTCCAGTTCTAAAGTTTAGGTAGCATTAGCACGAAAAGATGCTCCTCTTTTTAACTAGCATTTTAATCCCCCTTTTAGGTTGTCGTATAATACATATATTTTATCGGTATATTAAGTAATATATCTTTAATAAGTACAATAAATGTTTCCCTTAATAATATTAAGATCAAATATATGTTTATTTATATGGACAATGGTCTATTTTTAACTCACTATTTTGGAGTTGTAGTTTGTCCTTATACAACGTTTATATTAATCTTACCGGGCATTAGGGTAAATACTCTTAAAACAATGTTTTGGGGAGTAAATGTTCACTGCAAAATAAATATAATTTAAATACAAGTTTTTATTTTAAATGAAAAAGTTTTGCTCCACTGGGATTTACATTAATAAACAACTACGACTACGATTACTTCCAGCATGCTTGACCAACATTGCTGGCCTCATTGAAATCGATACATATCGTATGAAAAGTCATTTCAACAGAATGACATATGACACTCAAATGGATGCTTACTTATAGATAGATCGGTAATGAAGCGTTTGTATGTAGTTGACAATTTTTTCATTAAAACTGATGTAAAAAGTGTTGTATTACTCAATAGGTCCCATTTCCGCATTTTTCAGCTTTAGAGGTAATTTTATCTTCATTTCGCACTCCCCTGGAGATTATTTTATTGATAATGTTTTTTTTTCATAAAATAATTATTATTGTGTTTAGGATCGCTTTATGTCAAAGCTGTTAAACCCAAAGACGAAACAGGCCAAATATTAATTATTGCAACTGAAAATATTCATGAGATCTGAGAATAACACCTCTCTTATAATCACATGTTGAGCTATATAGGCCCATGATGGTCAAACCACCCCTTCTTCGACCCAGCTAAATTCCTATTTCCAGTTGGTTTATATCTGAATTTTATTTGATATCCTAATATTATCCGTTCGTTCTAAATATACCCGGCATTTTCACTGCTATATCATTTATGTTCTCGACTTTTAAACTCCCCAGAAATTAAATTTTTGTTGTTTGTATTATTCTTTCTTTTTCCCCTTTAAGAGTCCAATCATCTTCCCCATATAATAGAAATATTGGAAGAGATATAGTCTTATGTTTTCATTTTTGTTTTTTTTCCTAGATTTATTTTTTAAATTTTTATAAATAGTGTCGTTAATGTTATAGTAGATAATTATAAGAAGTGTAGAATACTTTGAAGTCTAGAAAAGTAAAGGATATAACTTGTTCAGTAGTTTTATTTTCAATAATAAACCCATTTATTTTTATATAAGGACTCCCCAAGTTCTCAAATGACGTGTTAATTAATTTATTAAATCTATATTCAATAAAACTGCCTTAAGTTTTACATTTTCATAGAATTTCGTCAATGTAAACATTAAAACTCATCTTTGTTTTACTCCCTTTTGATCGCTGATTTTTAGAGGACATTTTGAATGTCCTTATGGCTTAAAATGCTCTTTGGCTGTCACTGTAGAATGCTGGGTTTATAGGGTACAGTTTGTCATTGGATAGAAATTAGATCAGATAGAAGATTTAATCTGAGAATCAATATTTTTATTTGAAAATCCGAATTTTTTTGTCTCTTATATTAAAATGGTCAAAGGAAATGCACAAAAAGAAAAAGTAGATTAACAAGGAACGTAAGTAAAGGAATGCAGAGTGAATTACGAGGAGAAAGACACCAAATAAATAAATAAATGGAGTGTAACAAAGTAGGAATGGTCATGCACCATTTGCATTTGAACAGAAGCAAAACATTCTTTAGGTTGGGTCAGGCAAAGTTCTTAATGCAGCACGTCTCTCAAAATTTAAAACATTGCCAACTTAATGCAAATACAATTGAAAGAATGTCGTCAAATTCAAGGTTGTTGAGAGTTTATTGATCAATAGATGAAGGCTACTCGACCTTATCAAGCACGGAGGTCGTTAACTGTCATTTCACATAAGGGTTCTCTAGCCGTAGTACTATACAATCTGTGTGTATTTATTTCTTAGTCAGAATCTGTTTCATAAGAAGTTCACGTAATTACTTATTATAAATGTTTATTATATTAAAGTGCTAGCGGTGTATTTTTAAAGATTCTTCTGTATTACCAGCATTTGTGTAAAGACGTTTTAAAAGTTAACACGTTTTCTGTAGTTTTCTTGAACGAGAATCAGCTTGAGCACGTGAATTAATTATAAAACGAGAAAGTTGCATTTTATTAAGATATAAAAATATTTTCTTGGCACTCTACAACCCGGAGTGAACCTTGGCCAGCCGCAGCGAGCTCTGCTTTATCTACCTCCGTCTCACGACTTCATTGGTAGAGAGCAACACACCGCAGGTTGCCTATTGCGCGGCTTCGTGGATCGAAGAACGCCACCTTTCTTTCAGGCAGCTTTCCATTTGTCCCCATGAGGCTGGGTAGACGCGTTCCAGACCTCCTTAACTCAGAAAGTACCGGAAATGAACCCGGGCTCTCAGTCAGTAGTCAGCCACGTTAACCACTAGACCAGAGATGTGGTCTTTATGACTGTCTCGGTAATTTAAATAGATTACATTAAAATATAAAATATATCATTTTGGTAGCCAATTTTCAAAGTAGCACATTATTAAAGTACACATTATCCTCCTTTATATTGAAAGATAAGCCTCTCGTGACTCCTGAGTATGAGGGAGAAAGACGAACACTATCCTCATAAGCAGACTGAGAAATTGACTGAACAGTTCTTATGGTGATTGCGAAGCAAACTGCTCAATGTGTATCTTGCCAACTCGCACCATACAAGTAAAATGACTGGTTTGCTCTTTAAGGTTACTTTATCCCTTGATGGTCATTTTGTTTCTGAAGAACGGAATAAACTTCACCTTTCCAGCAAACTAACAATGTTCAAAATACCATTAAAGGATGTGTTACTACATTCTTCGTTCTTCGCCACGTGTCTTTTAGCCAACTTTCTCGATATATTAAACGAAATCTGAAATTATCGGTTATTCATTCTTGTACTAAAACCCACGTTTTAATATCTGGTTTTTGTGATTAACTCGTAATTTCTTTAAATTTCAATTGTTTCAATATTTTTCTTATTTTTTTCACAAATTATAAAGTGTAAAACTGGATCTTAATCCAATTTTTTGAAAATAGTTGCAGATATATTTCAGATACTGTTATAAATATTATGATGCAAAAGAACCTATACCGTAACTTTATAATGCTTTTAATTGTTTTTATTCTTTCTCTCGTCCTTTGTTTTTGTACATTTAGTAGAGAAAATGTCACTAATTAACACACACGGTTCGCTGAGCGCTGTTGATCAAAAAAATGTAGCCACATATACATACAGTTGATTCATAATCGAAAAGTTACTCCATATGTGTATTAGGAACATTTCTTACTACTTATAGCTGTTGATTATCTCAAACCTTACGTATAACTGTTTTAGGACTGTAATAAAGACCGTCTTATGAATGTGACTGCAAATCTATTAGGTTAGGTTAGGCTAGCGGTATTATGTGCAGTTGATGTTTGTGTAGTTTCTTGAACTTTAATGCGTTGGTTACGATTAGAGTCAAGAGGTTCAACTAATAATAAGATATGTCTGTGATGATCTTTGTTAATATTGATCCTGTTATATATAATAGGATTATATATATTATTTATTTTCATATTTTAACTGCTAATTTTATTTAGAAAGACTTTTTATACTCAAATTGCAGTAAATTTTTATTTTGTAAAAACCACATTTTACTTCTGTTACAATGTTACGTGATGCACTCATTAGGTGCTATTTTTCATTGTTTTAGATAACGTGCTTATTTTATTGTTAATTATTATAATAGAAAGATAAGGCTTTTTCATAACACTTTAAACAAATATTGATGCAAAGCTAGGTTTGCAAGTATTTATGGCTGATATTAATCTAATAATGCTGAAGTTAATAATGGCATTGTTCTCTATATATAAATTGGATTTGTTACATTTGTTTGAGGTAAAGATAGAGCCAAGAATACTAACAATTTGACAAGATAGTACCATGATGTACTTTTAAGCTTTCGTGTCTATCTACCGTAATGCTTTCTTTAAATTCTCCTCCCCGAAGTGATAGATGTGCAGTTTGTCAGCTGTTTAATCATTTGACATGAGCGAACTGCATCAGGTAATATGATCGGATTCGTTCAGCTACAGTCGTAATCAGTTCCAAACTATATGAGGGTGCCAAAAATATAAACACTTCAAGCAAAGAAAAAACTGTGTTAACATAACAAAACTGAATTCATACAAACAGAAAATGATGAGCACTAATCATCATAGACCTTTACAGTTACAACAATTGCTCAAAATGCCCACCATCGGGGTCGATACACTTCTGAGTACGTTGAACTACTGATTGAGCAATGTTTGCGAAAGTGTCCTCAGTGATTGTAGCACATGCCGTTTCAATTTCTTCCCGAAGTGTTGTCAGTGTAGCTGATTTTCTACGGTATACAACATCCTTAAGAGTTCTCCATAGGTAGAAATTCAACGAGAATATTGCCTTGGATCCCGTGCGCGGGGCTTGTTGCTGTGCGAAGTCTCCCAGACCTGCCCTTGTGAACATTTGATGTGAAGATTTGCTTCGAATGCATGCAATTGTTACTCGCGTTGGCGGTTCTGCACACACGTCTCCATTGTCTTTTGAATTTCAAAACATTCTCGGTATTCCAATACCGCTTCAAAATTGCTTTCCGTTGTTCAAACGATAATGTTGGTTCCATTTTGTTGTAGCGACGCTTGCATAGCGTAATGTGAGTCACATCTGTTTACAGAACGTCATACGATAATCTTGCCTTCATTTATTCATTGATGATTTACCTATCACGTGACCACGCTATCATAATGTATGTGAGTCACATCTATTTACAGAACATCATATTATACATTATTGTTGTTTTTCGGTCCAACTTTGAAATATATTAAATGGATATTTACTGTGAAAGTGTTATACATTTTTTGACATCCTGGGTATATGATTAAGCAAGTACAGTACAATCAGATGGGAAACCATCACAACGTATTGTAGAAACAAAGCAAATTGTTTTCTTTTGTATCGATTTTTTCGTTTCTTTCTTTTTCTTTTTTGTTCTCTTATTTTACTTTCTTTTTGGTAGGGGCAGAAACTATCTCTTGACATGAACGTTAAACGTAAGAAGTTTCTTATTCTTTGGAGTCGTTCACATTTTCAAACTTGTTATTATTTGTTTAATATGTTTAACGTCCGTTTTTACTATTGAGGTACTTTGGACTTTGATGATCTATGAGATGAAATGATATTTTTGGAAAGGATATTTTTTAAGGAAGGAAACGTTCCAAGCCTAAGTTAGGGTACCTGCCTGCCATTTGCCATTTATGAGGACCGGGGAAAAACCTGGAAAAAAACCAGTCAGGGGGACGGTCTTGATCGGAATTGAACCCTACATTTCCCGCTCACGAGTTCGCGCCTCAGCCACCCGTGTTTTTTTTTTTTTTTCCAAACTTGTGAACCATTATTCCACATTTAGGTATCCACTAACTTAAAACTAGTACATAAAAAGGCCGTATATTGAATGAGTTGGCTAACATGTGTTAACACATATGTCTTTACACTTTTAACTGTTAAAGATGAAAAAGAACAAGGAGAAAAAATAGGAAGAAGTAATTGATATCTTTACCATCTGGCATATTAACATAATAGCTCCACTCTACCCAAAACCCGTCCTGAATACCTTGCGGCAATCGGCTGGAAGTTTAAAGCAAACCGTGAAAACCAAAGCAAATAAAAGTACGTCTGTTTGCTTTCGAATCTTATGGAGATCCTCCAGGGCATAGCGAAATCTTCAGCATACGCCATGCACACTGGTAACTTTCCCACGCCTGTGTAATAAAATTATTTAGCACGCTCTAATTATCACGCAAACAAGTCTTTTTAAAACAACGATAACAAAAATAAAAATTGAATTATGTAGACAAAACTTATGTACATGCAATTACTAGGAATATAATATACAAGATGATTAAAAAGACCGAAGATGCTTAGATGTTATACGGGATAGCAAACTGATATTTTTCACGTCTGGAAATATATGATTTGGAAGCTGTGGGACTACAAAGTATGACATATGATTCTGGATGTGTTTTCCCATTTCGTAAGAAGGCTGTACTAATCCAATCAAGAGCATCGTGCATTTAAACGGATTCGAACTGTCGACCTCCAACGTAATTTAGAGCATATATCGGCGATGCTGAGATTGGCGCACACAGCCAAAGACTTGTGGGTGTGTGCGAAGTACGGGATCTGTCCAAAAAAAGAACAGAACTGTGCTTTGTATCCCTGAATTAATCTTGTCTAGTTGTAACCATACTTTCCACTTAGACCCAAGATGGCGTTTCAGTTCCGACCAGGGTCGTTTTGTACAGACTTATAATACTAAGTTTGGCTTACTTTGTAAGGAAGTAAAGCCATGGGTCCCTTGTCGTAGATTTTCGGCGCGTAAAAGAACCTCAAACCGTCACCTTGGTCTAGTGGATAGTGTTGTTGATTGCTAGCCAGGAGGATCCGGATTCGATTACCAGTACCTGCTTAGGAAATTTTCTAAGTTAGGGAGGTTCGACCCACTCTCGTGAGGGTAATTGGGGAGCTGTCTGATAGAGAGGTGGCCATACTTGCCTCAATCCCAAGATCGCTGGTTCAATCTCGGCCTGGATCGCTGATGACCTAAGATGTTAAAAAGGTCTGTAAATAAACCAATCATCAACTCTCTACTCACTGTGTGCTGTGTAAAGGGCATCCATTGCAGCTGTTTGTAAACAAGAACATAGCATTTAGTATTACTGATTACTGATTTTTAGCAATAGTCCAAACTATTGGATCCCGTTGGAGGGAAGTAAAACTACTAATAATTAAAATCAATTTTAATTTGTTAGCAATGAATTTATTAAGAAAAAGTAGTAAATAAATTATTTTAAAATAATAAACGTCTATAAATATACACAAGTTATTTATTTTAACTTTGCTGTCTTCCGGGGTATTTTAATTTATCGTTATTTCTATGATTTATTTACATACAGTAGTTTTTATTTTTTAATTAAATTTAGTTACTGTGTCATAATAACTGCCATACATTAATTTAAAATATGAAAACTGAAATTAGGGAATTAAATTCTAAAATAAACTACGAGGTAAAATAACATACAAAAGCAGAAGAATAATTGCTTGGTAAATGCTGCCAACTACACAAAAATTGTTTATTTTAATAACATATCCTCGTAAACACGTCAGATAATAAATTTCCAGGCGCTAGCCTATAAACTTTTTGACACAGAGCAACGGCCTGAGTGTGTTGAATTGGCCTCTCTAGTGGAAACAGACAATCTGTCGGCTACTGGTGGAAAGTAGCCCCCTCCCCTCCATGCAGCCAACCAGAACTAATTAACTGTATGTACAAATTTATTGTTTTGAAATGTCCAGAGCTCCTGTTTTCACTTCTCGTCAGATGTACAGAAGGGCAAATAAATCTCAGTAAATTTTATTGCATTTTCCTCTCCATTAGCGACGCCTGACCCAATTTTTTACTATATAATGCACGTTGTCATTATTTTTTAAAGAAATAAAAATCAATTCAAAATTTTGATTGTAATGTTTCTGAAATAAATCGGAAATAGACTGTAAAAGAACTGTTGCTTTGCTTGTTGCTGACAATTCTTATTTTTCGGGTGATGTTTAATGTTCCATTCAGCCTGGCAAGATTTTTCAGATGATGTGAATTAACAGTGAAATAAATGACCCCGAAATTTATTGGCGTCTAAAGCTGCCTAACATTTGCCATAACAAAATGAGAAAACGCTTCGGAAAATGTCCATCTAGGCAATTTGAACTAAGTAGAATTCAAACTTGTTCCCTTTATTTTTATCGGAAATGAGATTTCAACTTCGGCAACGAACTATGATTAGATGTTAAAGCAGTAATTGTCAGTTTTGAATGGAAAAAAATATCACTTCTGTAAAATAATAACCTTTTATATTGTAACAATCGTTATCCTGCACATTCATAGTGACTGTTTTTATTGAAAACTTACTGGAAATCCTAGAATGCCTAGGTTTATTTTCTCTTAGAAAGGACATGATTTAGAAGAACTCGTAATAAATATCTAAAAGTTATCGTCTAACATTACTTTTTATTTTCAAACATCTAAAACACTGTCAATGGTACTTATTATTTTATTGATTTGTATCATCAAGTAACAAAATAATAACTAAATAAACCTAATCGAAATTTAAAACGTATTAATGAACTGCATTCCAGGGCATAGTCTAGAGGAATCAGTGGTGCTAGTATGAAGTTTAAAAAAATGCTCTATTCATGTTTCGCGACCGGAATAATTCTGCAGGAGGCAAATATTATTAAAAAACCAGAATATGACATTTTCTGTTCATCTCGAAACTATTTTTTTGGTTATTTACGGACGCTTTTTAACATCTCAGGTTATCAGCTTCCCATTCTATTCAGGACGTGAAACATAGGCATAGTTCTCATATATATATTAGTTATTTATATGTTAAATGTGTTCCATCTGCCATGTGTTCATCTGTAGGTTCATTATCGTTCTTTCTCTTCTTTGTTTGTTTATTAACTTATTCTTTCAAGTACTTTATGTACTTTCGTTTTCTATCTTATGTGTGTTTCTGACAAACGATGACCATGTTATGTAATCTTTCAGAAAAAGTAAGGTCGTTAATAATCAATGGCGCCTAATAATAATGTATACATAGATTCATACACATATACATTCAACGTGAATCCAGGCATGGTTTCACTCGTCCGAATATATGAATATACAAAACACACGTTTGTGGGGTAATAAAACCCGCATGCATTATTTGAGGGACCTCTGCATTCACAGAAAGTCGGTGTGTTCTGTACGTCGAACAATTGGGCCCATTTTCTTCGACACAGATATGACAAGTCAAGTTGGACTTAACCAAGAGTTTGTGACTCAGTTAGAAGATCGGGAACTACTCTCGGTTATTACCAACAAGATGGGACCACAAGTCACACTTCTGACATGAGTATGGTTGAAATCCAATAATTTTCCCCAGACAAAGTAATTTCATGAGGACTGTGGCCTCCAAAGTCACCAGTTTTGACCCCACCTGAATTTCCTGTGGGTTATCTAAAAGGGCGTGTCTGCTTGAACAAAACACGCACACTTGATGAGTTACGGGAGAACATTCGCCTCGAGATTCAGGCGGTGACACCACCAGTTCTGGCAGACACCTTCCAAAACATGCAACGTCGTGTTCAGTTGTGTGTTGACGCTCAGGGAGCACATTTTCAGCACCGACAGCGACAACCTCATTTCATACAGGTATGACATGTAAAAATGTGCTTTTGTACTGTTTTGTACTTATACTTTATTTAAACTAATGGGGCTATCTTCAAATCGGACACCCAGATATAGAGCTGTTTGACTTGATGAAAAAAACTATGCATAAAAGAAGGGCTAAATGAACTAGAAGATATCGTTAAAACACTAGAGCATAATGATTGAATGACAAAACTCTAAGAGTGGCGTTCAGCGGAAGATGTAAAAGTGTTGTTGTCAAAATATATTTTTCTTTGGGGCATTAATCTTTGATAACAATTTTCTCATATCGTTTAAATTATTACAAAAGAACTCCCATTTCACGTGGTGAGCAAGTGAGCGGCTTTCACCGCAAGTTCCAGGAGAGTGTCTCAGTGCTTTTGGCGGTTATCTTCAATCCTTTCTGGCACAAAGGTTATAGAATCCAAGTTCGGACAGAGTGGGTTTTTGGTTTTGTAATGTTATCTTTAGTGTATTTACCCTGTAAAACTTTTTATATTGTTTCCATTCTGATGCTTTACTCTCTCGATGAACAATATAAATAGTTACAAAATAAATTTCTTATTTGAACCAAATTTCATGAGTTAAAATAACCTATCTCTAATTGCTGACGGTAATCAGAATATTCATACTACGTACTCAACAGCCGTTCTGAAAATTGCCGGTTGTAGCCCGTGCGGCTTCAAGTATTTAAGATTTTCATGACAACAAACTTGTCAAAGCCTGTAAAAAAGCTTATAATGTAAGTTCTATATTTTCTATATATTCGTTACACAAAACCAAATAAAGCAACCACTTCACAATTCACATCACTAGACTGCAATAACTTATTACTAACGAAACGATTGATTGTCACTGCTAGAGTCATGTGTGCATTATTACTTCAAATGTAATGTTGAAGAACTGCATTTTTTCCGATATGAAATATACAGGATGATTCTAAAGTCCTTCCATGGTTTCAGAGGTCGATAGAACAGTAACCATGACATATATAGCAAAACATTTTAATCAGTAGATTGAGTATCTGTTCAAGACTCGTAGATACCTTACAGGTGTTTAATATGTACTCCGTTGGTGACGTGGCAGACAACAATCCTGCAGTCAAGCTCTTACCACACATGTTCCAACCAGCATCTGACGGTTACCGACGATGGCCGAGGTCGTTAAGGCACAGACTCGTGAGCGGGAGGTCTGGGGTTCGAATTCCGCCAGGGCCGTCCTCCCTGAAGGAGGTTTTTTCCAGTACTCATAAATGGCAAATGCCGGGGAGGTACCCTAAACTTAGGCCTAGAACGTTTCCCTTCCTTAAAAAAAAATCCTTTCCCAATATATAATTTCATCTCATGTATCATCAGTGTTCATCGCTTGTGGTGCCTCTGTAGCAAAAACTGGCATTAAACACTATTCATTCAATCTCAATGCCTCTGTAATATTTTGTAACTCGGTTATAGAGATAGCTTTTATGAAAATGAAACTTATTATTGAATAGGAAGTGTTTTGTGTCCTTATGCGTTTACAAACTATGCATGGAGTTTTAAGATGATCTCAGGAAAGACATATGCGTGATGAATGGCGGATGGCAAATGTTTCATTGGGGCAATTCCAAAAAAATCTTCAATTCACGGGGAAGAATTTTCCAACATTTTTCTGCAACAGCGTTGACAATCATTTCATAAGGTGCTGGAGGGTAGAAACAACACCAGGATCTCCATCTAACTTACAGAGATTTGTGTGTGATAAGGTAGAGTCTTCAAAAACAACCTTATACCTTGGCAGAACTTTACTTTCGGAAATACGTTTCTCAACGGGTACTCATAGTGCACAATTTTTTAAGTAGATGCCAAAATACATGGAATAAAGTGTTGGACAGTTTTAGCTACTCCCTTCACTTTTTAATTACTTATGTTTCATATGAATTTACATAAATTCTATACGATTCGTCTTATAACTGACAATGCGTTTCTTCCGTTGTCACCTATGTGAACAAGGGGTGTAATTCGGTTTCCCGGTATAAAATTATGTATACATATCTCTAACTTAAGAGAGGGTTTATTATTGACATAGCTCAAAGCAGCCAGCCCATCGATAAAGGACCATATCAACCATAAAATGGTTACAAGCAGGCTTGTTCAGTGTGCACTCATTGTGTGCTGAGTAAATGTTAAAATGCTATTAGTAACCCCTTATTTTGGCCAGATATGCGTTCACAACACATATGAGAAATGGGCAATTTGCTGACTTGATGAAGCGGCAGTGAATTCGTTATTGGTGTGGGTAGAAATTGCATCAGTAATACGTACATGCGGTTGTGACACGTGAATTATTTAATACCCAGATGTTTCAGCATCTCCATCCTTTTCAACTGTTTCTTACAATTTATTTTATGCTTTACTTCCTTGTTAAAATAATTTATCTTAAGTTACTTTATGTGAATTCATCTATTTACTAGGGAAACCCATATAAGCTATCTATCAATAGTTTGTATAGAAGAAATTCAACTCTTTCAGAGAAAGCGAAATACTGTGCTTTCCTTCACTGCGAGTTAAAAGTTCATTATGCTGTAAACCTTCATACATTCTTAACAAATAAAATTCTGCTAGATTATTATTATTGTGCAAGCATATTATTCCAAATATAAAAGGATATCCCACAATCACTTTGTAGTCACTGTGATACAAAATATCTAGGCGGAATTCATTTTCTAATTATTGTTGATGCAGTAATAACTGTGCACAGACTTCCTATGAATTTACACTGTCGTTAAATAATTGCATTTATCATACGTAATGTTTGTGGCAATCTACGAGAGAACAAAACTTGAAATAAAAAGTATATTCAAAATCTATTAACTTATGATCACCCTAATTCAGATGTAAAGCTCTTATCAACAGAATTCAAAACTCGGTTGGGATACGTTATTTTTTGTGATATTTTCTCTTCTCCTTTTCCCTTA
Source organism: Metallyticus violacea (assembly GCA_030762175.1). Classification (NCBI taxonomy): domain Eukaryota; kingdom Metazoa; phylum Arthropoda; class Insecta; order Mantodea; family Metallyticidae; genus Metallyticus; species Metallyticus violacea. The sequence continues at coordinate 16,800,485 of CM060838.1, read as the reverse complement.
CTGTGGTGAAAGACAAATTATTCATTAACAGATTCTTTTCGTTTTCCGCCTAAAACCTTTTAAAAATTTAAGGAGTTATCACAAAATGTCACACTTTTATGTTATTTTACCTCTTGAGAGAAGAGGCAAGTGTGTTTTTGACAGAGAAATAAATATAAAGCAAAGCTTTTTGAGAAAAGAAGAGCAAGAACTGTATTTGACGTAAACATCAAACGAAAGTGTTAATAGCGCATTAATAATTGTAAAAACAAAGAAAGCTTTCCCTAGCCCAGAATATAGAAACATACCTAAAACTACACACCAAATATAAGAAACAAAGAAAGAATAACATCTGATATTGAACTAGAACAGAGCTTCAAAAAGAATGAAAGAGTCTGTTCACAAAGAACACTGACTTCTTTTATGCAAAACAAACAAACAAATAAAACAAAACACATACATACAAAGCTCCATTGAAACGTTTTATTTACTCTCCTCTTTTAAACAGAAACTAAAGGAAAAGCAGAAACAATCTAGAGAAAATGGAGAGGAAGTGTGAAAATTAAAATGAGGGAAACGAGAAAATATTATAAATATTCTCTGTGATAATGTTTATACTTCTAATTTAGCTTATAACCTATTCTAAATTTGTTTTCATTGCTGGATATACCGTCTGAGAAATTGTTTTACTGCTATATTAGGGTATACAATTTATGCACCAAACTATTGTAGAATTCTATTGTAGTTGACAGATTGAAACCTTAAATATATTTAATACTTTTCAGTTTATTGAAATATGTAATTACTGCGAAGTCATGTTTGCTTTTGCTTCGTAGCAGCGGTACTAAAAACCAAGGAGCATGGAGGATTTCTTTAGGTCAGAGGTCACTTTTCACCAGTCGTTTGTGACAGCTGTCAGAGAAAACGGAGCTAAACGAGCTCTGCCTCACAACAGAAGCTCTGACATCAGCCCCAGGCTTTCACATTGGGTGACAAACTTTCACATAGCATTTACTTCTCAATCGTTTGAAGAAGTCAAGCGTAAAATCTAAAGGATGGTCATAGAATCAGGAAAATATCTTTTCTCCGGAACTTAGGTATTTGGTTTTGTACCTAAGTAAAGTAACTATTCGTTTAAAAAGTACAATAATATTTATATTAATAATATTAACAATAATAATACACAATGTCATCTTGAGGAACTGGCAGTGTATTACATTAGCGACTTCCTTTCCTCTGAACCAAAGCTAAGCGTAGACCAGGCTAAAATCACACTGCATTTTTTATCTGAAAATTCTTCTCAGCCAATAGGAACTAATATCGATCAGTTATCGCCTTTAGTCCGAGAACAAAAAAAGAGGAACTCAATAACTCCTAAGAGCCAAAGCCTGTCGACCGAAGGCCGCTACAGAGTGCTCCATTGAGGGTCAAAAGATGTCAGGCACCTAAAGCAACCTTAACCTCGTTTTCCAATGCGATGAGCTACTTCTCGGATCAAGCAGTTCCTCAGTTCTCCTTGCGAGATTGGTGAGCGGACATCCTTCGGAAGAAATCCTCAAAAGTGCGTAAATTGAGGTGAGATTTCCGGATCAAACGCACAAGTAATAGAGCGATACTCGGGCCTACTGGCTGCAGAAAACAGTTACGGCGACCAACTTACCACCCTTAAGATAAAGATCTAGCATGAGACGACAATGGTTAATAATAATATCATCACCATCATGAGGAATGTGCCCATGATTAGCTCCATTTCCCGTGCAGCTCAGTACATTTCACTATAACCTTCCAACGCAAAAGGATTAATTTACATCAAGGAACACAAATGAATTAGGTTTATTATTGCCAAAAAGCGTCCTCTCGTGATTAGAGCATTTCATAAAACAAAAACTGGGCTTTAACTACCAATTGCCGAATCGGATTCATTTCCCGTTCGAATTAGATGCCTGGAGTGTTCTTTTTTCTTTAAAAAAAATAATATTAAGTGCATTAAACACCAGATATTTCAGAATTGATTGTATAGAGCTATAAAAGGCACAACCGAGCATATTAGTGGGCTTTTCCCTATTTCTCGCTTTTAATAATTCAAGGGGATTTCGATAAAACTCGTTTTTCTTATTTTTCATACCCTTAATGTGTTGAAATATGGCAATTGTTGCATATTCATTAAGATAGGCAATAGTAGAATATCTGTTAGAAATGAAGCAATAGATCACAGTCAATTCTCTGCTGTCTAATTCTACTAGTGTGCATCTAATGTTTGTATAGTAAGTTGCATAGATATTCATAATTCCTTGAACTTTTTAGTACAAATTAAACGATTGTGTCTTTGGAGCTATGCAATAGAATAAAAATTACACTTATTTTTCACAAATGTTTTCTCGTAACAGAGACCCAGGATATAATCAAATTCTGACCACACATTTCGCTGCTTATCACAGTTGATGGTTGCAATAGCATTGGCGATTTCGGTTCAGTTAGCAGAATGTGGGAGAACAAAAACATTGTCCTCCATCCTCAGAAAATAGTCAACAGGGGCAGATCTTGTCAAAGTGTCGAGGCCTGTTCACCACTATTTGCGCGCCTTATCCAAGCCACAGGCAGAGCCAGACAAATGGGATTATCAGCACTGTTTTAATTAATGAATATAAAATGCCACTTGGAATTTATTATACTTTATACTGAAAGGGAAATTCCACCCAGAAGCCCATAATTAATTTTCATTTGAACTATATTGAATCACAGGTTTATTTAAATATATGTTTGTAAATCATATGTGTTTCTACAATGTGTACTTAAAATTTGTTTGTTGGCCTGTATGTACATACACACAAATTTAAACGTAACGATTTTTTTCAGAACACAAACACAACCCTAAAAATTATGAATAGACCAATCAGAGAAAGAAGCAACATAAAGTTAAGAAAATTGACGAATAGCAAGCGCCTAATAACATCAACAATGCTGTCTGGAATGAAACACGAGACCGACAGACGTGCCTGCATCATAGCAAGATTAACGAATTTTACACGCTCAGTCAAACATCTCCATGGAAAGCAGTTCACGTAATCAGTAGTAAGAAATCTATCGTGATTATTGTTAAGACGCGAGTTCGCATACATAATTACTTCATTTGAATTAGAACGCGAGTAGAATTAAATGGAAATATAAGACGTCTTGAAACTGCGTGAAAGTATTAGGGAATAAATACACGAGAGTCGTAAAGTTAAACTGAAGCTAAATATTGTTATACTTTTCAACAGACTTAGAAACATCGTCATAATTATCAACTTAGCTAAAGAGGATATGCATTCACAAGCACGTCTGTCCGCGATTCGCTCTACATATTGTAACATTACAATAATCTCTTATTCCAAGAATTTTACTTATCGAGGACAACAATACACCTCGCATATTATTTAGCAATTGATGTGATTTTAATTAGTTTAATTCTTCAACCCCTTTCGCCCCAGATAATAAATTTTAAAATATCTCAGCTGGCAAAACAATAACAGAATCTAGCGGGAATCAGGAAGATGACGCAGCTGTTCCCGAAGATGGAGTGGGAAAGGAGACACGACACTGCACATTACTTCTCATCTCCGGGTTAACTTAACAAATCAAGAAGTAATGCTTTCCAATTCCCAAGTCATAGATTGTTATTACAACGTGGTACCAACTCTCATCTGAAAATAACACCGCACCAACGTTTGACTATGTAATATATAGCGAACCCCAATCCTACTACATTTGTGTTTACAACGTGTCAAGCATAACCCACTTCAATACCTTTGAATGGGTCGCCTTATCCAACGCTGTGGCAACTTGTATTCAAAATTCCTGGGTAGTCCATTGCGAAGCAATGATTACCCTCTTAGTTGAAAAGAGGTAATTGTTGATACCCAACTTGAGTTCTTGATTCAGGCAAGCACATTGCTAACGCGATAACAACACACAGATCTATATAATGTCCATTTTAAGTAAGAACAATGATTCCTTCATCAAGGATAAGAAAATTTTATCAACAAACGGATATATAATAAATGAATCACCCAGCCAGTAAATGTATAATATTGCATTCCAACATACAGAACAGCACTGTCAATTTGTAACCACAATATGCATTTTAAACTCATAATTGCCTGTAAGTTTTCTGAAAAATATAACCAAACAGTGAAACTTTCAAGCTGTTTGCATCACCTTTAAACTACACAAATAGAAACCAGAATGTATCTCCATTGATAATCCCGAAATTCTCAAGGACCAAATAAACTAGCGCTCTGAGCTCTACCTTCAAGAACGGAATCTCGCATCTCTTTCATCTGATTCTATACACACTGGTGACGTACTTAAGTTTTTCTTTAACAGCTGCCAGACATTTATTCCTTAAGAGGAAACTCTCACAGTAAGGAAAATCTTAGGGAGGTTCCAAAGATGTACTCGTATAAAAACCATGTGTGAGAGGTTCCGTATTTGTAGGACACGGTAGTGTATCGGTTGGTTAGAGCGTCAGTAAAGAAGGCCTAAGATCCGTGGTTTAAACCCCGTCGCGACCCGAATTTTTCAAGACTAACATCCTATATACGGCTAGCTAATGTTTAATTGTTACTTTTATGTATAAATATTTTAGTCACCAAAGTATCTAAATAGTTAAGAAGCTTAATATTACAAAATAAAAGCATGTTTATCGCATTCTCTACGATAACATTTGCACATGATACACCACTGAAATAAATGTATTGAAGATAGCTGCCAAAAAGAGAAGATACCAAAACACTTAGCACTTACGAGACATAGAATAAATTAAATATGTACAGGTGCTTTGGAAATAAAAAATAAGCTACATAGAATAAATTAAATATGTACAGGTGCTTGGGAAATAAAAAAAATAAGCTACATAGAATAAATTAAATATGTACAGGTGCTTTTGATATATAAAAAAATAAGCTACAAGAAGAAATTTATCGGTTTAAGTGCAGATTTATTTAATTTTAATGACGTGTATATGTCATGGATGAATAGATTGATCTATTCAAAAAAGTAACTCCTACCTTACTTCTCTCACAAAAATTAAAAATAATTTGCTTTAATAAGTATATTAAATTCTTAATATTTTATGCCTATATCTTTTCACTTCAAAAGGTTTCGTTTTCTTCCTCATACACAACACAAGCCATGCTACGATCTTCAGATGTTGCGCTTGCTGTTCATCTAAATTTCAGTTGCACCAACTCTTGTTTTAAATCACTAAATGCACATAATTACGAGACAATAAAAGAATACACATATATTAATTAGAGAAGAGCATCTTAAAATATCCAATATTATATATTATTTAAACTGGAGCATTCATTTCTTTATGTTCCCGTTAAATGAAAATAAGGTGATAATAAACCTATTTCAAAACGATTTCTCCATTAGTGAAATTCACGTTTTTATCTAACCTACAAAGCACAGCTGCTGATATGTTCATTCAGTTTAACCACACTTCAATAGTTCATGTACTAATACCCAACTTTTTAACAAATCAAGAATGATAAACACAATACAATGTTGTTTTTTCCGAGTATATCGCTACATAAGGGAATTGTGCATTTTTAATTATCTGTATAACAGATTTATTTTGCAACCTTAATGCCGAAAATAATTTTCTTAGTTATTTGGTAAGGGATATATGTAAGTCATAAGCCCTCCAAGTTGAGGGCAAAAGGGTGAACGTTGCTTTTAATTACTTCTACGTTTTAACGAGAAAATCTACTGATTTGGATGTCATTTTTACTCATTTTATTTACTTTTCGTTTTATAGAAGTCAATGCCAATTTTTAGTAAATGCTTCTAAGAATTATTAGATGAATTAAAATCCTATTTATTATAATCGTCAAGTAACGAGCTTGAAAATATTTGTATAAAAACGTTATTACAGTTTCAATTTATTATTACGTAAGCAACTCTATACTAGGACCCATTTGGTCATGGAGATTAGAATAATAGATTTTGGTTTAATTGATAAGATCGAAAACGGCTTCATCTGGTCTGGAAACTGTTTAATTATCAACTGCAGCTTTATCCACAAATTAAATATGGTGGTGAAAATCACTTGAAGAGCTTCCTTCCATCTTACTTTCTTTACACTCAATTATACACTAGTTTTGTAAAAGCAAAGTTCTGTCTCACTCTTCGCGTAGGTCCATATTTTAGTAATATTTTATGCTGGCACAAAGAAAAACTGTTTATGTGCAACTCAAGATTCTCTCTAAAGGTATGACAGATGTCGCAACATTTTGTTTTGCTTAAAATCATAACTACACCCAAGAGGACACCGATAAATTTGAGATGAATGAGTGGGTGGGTGGATGGATGGATGGTTTTCGGATAGCATTTATGTGCCATTGAAATTTGGGTTAGTGTTAAATTAGTACTGACAATCATTATCATTGTTATTTTGACTATTATTTTAACATCAAGAATAGTGGAATACAATAGCACAATTTTACATATATATTAAACAGAAACTTAATAAATAATAATAATTCTTATGCGACATTAACCGGAATAAAATTGTGTATGAACATTACTGTGATAAAATGTGCTTTTACATTGAAATAGGTGATAATATATAAAATAGGCCATAATAACTAGTAAGGTTAAAGGACTTAACTTAATAAAATAAATGTATAGTTTTAACTATCATAAAATCGCAATGTAGTAGATGCTTAATACCAGTACACATAATTTGTAACATTAATATAATATTTTACTAAATATATAAGTAAAAACGTCATTTTGAGGCAGTTAGGAAACGCTGAAAGTTCTCTAAAAGGCTCACAAGTTCATTTGGAAATATGGTATAATAGCTAACATCATATTTTCTTTGAATTGCAGCAGTTATGTTTAAAAATTTGTTCAGATTGCTATTTCATCTCTGATTTAAACAGAAAAGTATATCGTACTGAATTTAATTATAATTACGAAAGGTTCAGCAGATGACAGTAGTATTTTAAACATCTATGTTTATATAATAATGTGTTGATATTAATGTTTTTGCTTGTATTGCACTAGTACTATTAAGGACGTTAAATATAAGAAAGAAAATTTTTCTCAAACATGCTGATAATTATGTACTAATATTTCTTTTCTATGTTGTACGGTGTTTGTTTTGTACTTTTAAGTCCATATAGTGTGTTCCTAAGGATAGCGTCACTGGTGGTGCAGCATCGTTTCCTTTCCATTTTTGTGGATCATATTTTTAAAATGATAATACTTAATGAATAAAAAAAGAGTGAGCAGCTTTGAAAATCTGCTTCTTCTTTCAAAAACATTTCATGTAAAATGGAATGAATGACAGTAGACATAAGTATTGAAATCCCCTTAAATCTTATCTAGATGTGGCAGAAAAATTAGATATAACATTTTGTGTTGTATAACTGTGACTCTTTAGTGTAGATGTAGTTTAGTGTAATATTATAAGAACTGGTTTGAATAGAAGGGTGCTTTCTTTATTTGTCTTGTGCCCAAATCATTTCCCTGTGTGTGTTTCCAAAACGACCATAGTCTGTTTTCTGTGTTGCTGTCTCAATTTTCATTCCTTAGAAGTATGGGTAGAATTATGTTTAGTATTTAAATAAATTGTTTAGTAAGTACATTTAGTAAAAAATTGAATAGTTTTATGTGCACAGACGGCCGCTATCTTGGCCAGTACTTAACTGCCAGAAGGCTCGAACAAAAGTCAGATCAATATCAGCATATCCAAAAACGGGAATAAAAATTTGAGGCATCCTAAGCTTAATGTATTGCTTTCTCTTTCTCTCTTTCCCCTGTTCGGTGTCCTGCGTGTTTCAAAGGACCAGGGGCCCGCGAATGTAGCTCCGTCAACCTAGTTCCGTACTGTAATTTTCTCACAAAATACAACACATTATGCCAATGTTTACATCGCCTAAATAAGTGAAATTAAGGAGTCATATGGGGTGCTCTTACGTTTTTTTCAAACACCATACTTCTCAAACAACAACTTCAGAGACTGCTTTAGGATCACTGAAAAGAATGGCTCCATCCCCAAAAGTCAGCATTTCATTTTAAAAAGGAGGTCTACCGTTTATACATGTGTACACAACTATCCTCGATCACATCGGCGAAACTTCGGTACTTCTGACGTAGTACTCGTGCAAACATTTTCTGCTGGCACAGCATTTCAACCGAGAACAGGCTCCCAGAAATATCCTAATCTCTTTTGTAGTGTTTTTCTCGGTTCTTTTTTTTTAGGCAATTATAAGAAGAGGCTGGATGAAATGTTTGAACAACAGTTAAAAACCAAGCGCTATAGAATATTTTCTAACATACATTGCGGTTCTAAAATTAAAAATCAGCGATGCATAGGTCTGGCTCATGTGTCGGTAAAGTGATAATGGTGATTTATCGTCAATCCACAACTAAGAGTACATTTCTCAATGCTTTCCGAAAGGTTTACTACTGAATGAAGCTTTTTAAACCTACCTATAATGTTTTACATATATTTTCAAAGAACAAATACAAAATTCATTAGTTTTGAATATCAAATGAAACATTTCCTTCCATTTATATGCATACAATTTCATAAAAATAACACGATTTTTCTTTCACCTTTTGCATATATAGCCACATATATGCAGTAAGTTAATTAGACCTAATATTTTAATTTTAACATAAGGTCTATTTATTTAAACTTTTTAAAGAACTCTTGGGCTGCGACTGTTCATTTTTGCATAACAATTAATACAGTGAGTTTGGGTTATTCTAAATGACATAAACAGGTAAAATATTTATTTTTATATTAATTGCAATTGAATAATAAATGTTTAATGTTACACGAATTCGTATAAAAATATTGAATGCCAAACTAGCACTTCCAAAAGCAAATCTCATCATCACTATAACAGATTTGCTTGATTGCTAGCTCATTTTGTTTCGTGAGGTTCCGTGCTATACATCTGTACATGCAAGTATTGCGAAGTTAAAAAAAAAAATATTGCGATAACGTAAAATCATAAGCTCATTCAAGTTATGGTGCAGTCATATATTGACGCTTGTTTAGAAAACAAAGGAAGGCTTCAGCACCTAACGCTTGTCGTCCACAAGCTTAAAATGTTTTGTATCTTATCGTAAAATATTTCGGTAAATTTAATTTGTAATCTACGTGTTCAATTAGTTCCTCTGTTCTCCTACGTCGTAATATCTACAGGAATAGTTAAGGCGTCTAGTTTCAAACATTGCGAAACAATGTAAAAACCCTTATTAGATCTGTTTGCAACCCTTAATATTGTTTTACATTATATTTTAATTTGTTATATTGAAGTTTTTCTTTTCGGTTCAAAAAGTATAGTATTTTATTCTCAATAAAGGTTTAAAACTTGGATGTGGTCATTGAAACTAACAAAGTAAAGCTTGGCTATCTTCTAAATGCAATATTACTGCTGTTGAACAATAAAACGTATAATTTATTTTCTCACTGTGCATTTAGTTTCCTAAGAACGACAGAGGTATAAATTGTTTTTACTTTCACAAATTAACATATTGAACATTAATCTGTAGAAAAGCAAAGAATATTAAACCTGCTACTTTAAAAACAAAATAAACAAAAAAGAAATAACAAGCGAAGTAACTGTATTCGCTTGAAACGCATTGGTGTTATTGCAATAGTTCTATCATGAAATAAACTATCTACAGTAAATATTCAAATGAATGGTCTATCTTCTAAGAAACCATTTCTCAATATTTGTCGTTCTGCATTATGCCCTCATTATCCTTAACGACAGTTTTGCACTATAGCTTTAAAAGCTTTAACTTTCAACAGTAAATTTGTTGCAATCTTCATTTTTTTATTATTTTACCTTCACACCAATTGAAGGCAGTCTTGGGTTGAATTCACGAAAGTCTTTTGTCTTGTGTATTTTGATGACATTTCATTATTAAGTGTAGTTCAGCGCTCCTTTTGGGTGTTTTAAGACTACAGATAAAAATTTCTACAATAACAAAGGTTGAAATGCAGGTAGTTTGCATAAATGTCTGGCTTATTCTTTACAATCAAACTCAAACTTTACCTAATATTGATCTGTGCCTTCGAAAAACATTGTAAATAAATTATTTTTTCTTTATTCAGTTTCTTTTCGTTGATGTATTAATTCAAAGTGTTTTTGTTCGTCATCATAACACTGCGCTGCTAGAACATTGTTTACCTTTTGTCATCTGCCATTCGTTATTTGGAGTGTTCTTGTAAAGAGGAAGATGGAAGGCGTTGATGAACACTTTCTGAATTCTTTAATACGTGATACCTATGTCAGTCAATCCGAGAATTAGCAAATGTAGTTAATTGTGACCAATCAATCAGTGCAACATTAGCATTCTGTGGACAAGATTAAAAAATCCCGTTATAAGTACCGCACACTTTAAGTGAAAACAACAGAAATATGAGGGTGGCCATTTGCACCTTCTGCTTGCTCGTCGTCGATTAGCTCGTGAACAACATCGATCATTCCTATCCAAGAGTATTACTGGTGTCGAAAAATGGTCCTGTATGTCAACATTAAAAAAAAATGCCTGAGTTCTAACAAAAAAGCAACATCCCGTGCAAATTTTTCTGCCCGTCCACAGATGATGCTGTTATGCGTCTGGTGGGATAAAGAAGGCATCGTGTACTAGCTGTAAAAGTGTACTGTCAATAACTCAGATGCCTTGCGGCCGTAAGAGTAGAAGACTGCATGAAGTGCTATTTCAGCACGATAATGCATGTCCACACTCCGCTAATGTCACAAAAGCAGCAATTCAGGACTTGGTTGGGAAGTGATTCCAAATCTTTCATATTCTCCTGATCTTACGTCCTCAGACTTCCACTTTTTCTATTTCTGATCAAAAATATTCGAGGAAACTTATTCGATAACAAAGCCGCCTTACAAACTTGGCTTGAGGATTTCTTCAACTCCAAAGCAGCAGATTTCTTCAGACGTGGAACTCCATTCTAAAAAAAACAAACAAAGAAAACATGGACAAGAATTTTTACATTCAACATGAGGAGAGAGTGAATAGTACATTACTGAGTAATTTATAAATTATGTACATCTCAAATAAAAACGTTTATAATAGTCAGAAAATGCTAGGAACGTCATCAACCCAAGAGATAAAAAGTATTAAATGATAATTAGGAAACAGTTCTGAAAATTTTCAGATTAGGAGATGTATTAAAGCCCATTTGGTAGAACTTTTTGGAGCATTGTCTTAGTTGAGAAAGGATTTTCTAGGATTTGGCCATTTTTTAAAATTAATTTGTACTTTGCATTGTAAATCTAACCAAGTTCTGAATTTTCTGAAGTCCATTCAGACTGATTCTTTTGATTCGTTTTTTTTAAAAAAATTATAATTATTTTAAACTAAAAGTGTAAAAAAGGACATGTTTGAAACAAGAGCTCATATTCTTGTACAAATTATCTTGTAGCTATTTTCCATCATGCCGCAACTTTGGTTCATTATCTATGTACAAATAGAGTAAAATCTCTCTAACCTTCACCCCTATGGTTAGTTAAAAAGTGTCCAACGTAACGAAGTGTCCAAAATAAAAGTTTAATTATTGTTTGTGGAAACGATCTAACCAACCACATCTTTCTTTTTGCACTGAAGTTTTCTTCCCATGCACTTATAGTTAAAAGTTTTGTGAGCATTATGTTGGTAACGATTTATTTAGAAATATGAACTCTGTGCAGTTTTCCTTACGGCTCACGCTGTTAAAAAGACGTTCAATAGCTTTTTACTTTCTTCTACTTTAATCCCACTAACTTACACTTACTCCTATTGTTCATACAAATTAAAGGTATACTTTTTCACTCCACTCTTCCATCATAAACTGAAGGAAAAAATGTAGGAAAAGGTTCTCACTCCTTTCTTGATAATGGCCGTATAAATATAAATTAAAATTCAATAGCATTCAGTTCTAAACTGCTATCCATAAGGGATGTTCAACATAGAGTAATTTAAATGTTATTCCTATCATTATTTGTCTAGGAGATAGCGAATCCAACTAGAGAGGATTTTCTGTACTAATTTCATTTTTCATTATGTACTGAAATCTCATTCAAATGTCTGTCATTCTCAATTTTGATGTTATAGTTTCTACATGTTTCCCTATATTGCAATAACAAACATAGCTTATGTTAACCGGGCATTATCTGCATTGTTGTGCGTGGAAAAGAGCACAAGATACTGCTCTGTGACTACAGATGTAAATATCTTCAAGTTCGTAACTTAGAATTGTAGCTAGCTCATTCCCTCAAACAGACAAATGAACCAGCAGAACGCCAGTGAAGCACCTTCTTATGTTTGAGGCGTATGGTGAAAACCATTTTGAGTATGTTGTATATCTAAGCGAATATCACATTTTAATTCAAAATTCACTTTTCTCTTCTGCGTACAATGAGCCGACATATATGAACATAAAAAATGCGATGACAACTTTTAGAGTAATACAAAGTTAAGATTGCGAAGATATGTAACATTCGTTTATGCTTACAAGGCGTGTCGTTTTTTTAACAAGAGAGAAAGAGAGAACAACTGTAGAATGTTCGGGGAGGTTGTAGAAGACGGAGCTGCAGCGGGACCCGCTAGATGTAGATGAGGGTCTTTGAAACGCGCGGCAAGATCTAACCCTTGCCCCGTGTAGTAGTCTTGGCCTCGATTATGTGTTTTCTGAAGTCGTTGTGTGTATACCGTTTTTTCCAAATTCTATGCTGGATCCTCGCCCCCGCCCCTTCACTGAAACCCCCAAACACTCCCCCCCTCAAAAGTCAGGGAGCCGTGTGCCGCCAACCTGCGGGGTCTGCGGTGGCGGTGGCGCAGTGAAGATGGCGCTAGCGGCGGGTGTCGCTGATTGGCTGGTGATGAGTGGTTGTGCGCTGATTGGATGCGTGTTTCAGTGCGGCTACCTCGATGGACTTCGCTCCCAGTTGGGGGGCTGGACGCAGAAAGTGAAGTCTTGGTACTGGGGAAGGCCTCTCGTAAGTTAGTGCTAGTCTGATCCCCACACCTCCAATCCACTAAAAGCCCCACCATTCTATTTTTATGCAAATTCTGCACATCTGTTTGTCATAGCATGCACAGCGACACAGAGTCATACAGTAACACTTTTTGAACAACTTTCGTCTTACTTACATCAAAATACTGTCAGCTGGAATTTTCAGTGGCCTCCGTGGAGTATTTTATTCATATAAACATTGTTGAAAATTAGTCAAAATAGATTAAGGCTAACAGAGTTAAATATCAGATGATTTACAGTAACTAAGTAACTCCATTCTTTTCATTTTATTTCACTTTAAAAGGGGTTTAATTTCTTTGGGTAAAAAAAAAAACTGCACAAGGAGCTGTCAAATTGCTGTCTAAATCTAACTCTCCCTAACCTTATAGACTTAAAAAACAAATGTTCGAAACATCTAGCTGAAGGAACTCTTGCGAATTAAGAACAAATATAAAAGTTTAGTTTGTACAAAACTTCCCTTGTTGTCAACTCCATGGAGGTCCTGGAAAGTTAAGCTGATCGAATAAGCACAATAGATGACCTAGATTATCAACTTAACATTTCAAAGAAACGAATTAAGATATACATTTTATAGCTATTTCTAAATAATTATAACTTCACAGAACACGATATTTGCACAACTGCACAAACACACAAATAGAAATAGCAACAATAATAATAATACTTTTTTAACTAAAATACCCCCAGTTACATCCAACTGTTCCCTTTTTCAGTGGAATTAAGTTAAATTTCACCAAATTATTCATTTAATAACAATGAAACCAGAAGTTTAAGCAGAACGAAGGCTTTCAGCAGTAATAAATAGGTACACCTAACTCTAACAGATATACCCAGATACTCTTACAGACTTCCAGTAAAATTGCTCATTCCAGAAAGGTATAATTCACAGCTACTGTCTTCTTGTGTCTTGGCATGATTTATAAATGTGTACATATTTTAGCTTTTATGATTGATTTTCTTCGAATGTATAATATACTGTAATCTAAATAAAAGTGGTCAATTAAACTACGAAATTATAAAACCTCAAAATAATAAAAAATCTATAATAGACAAACTCACTAAAACATTTTTAAATAAATACTATTCTGCAGTAGCAGGAAATAATTCACAACATTTAATATCTAAACCGTGCCTGCATTGAAAAAATTATTTAGCATGTTCTAAATACATTTGCTACTTTAAAATTGTATCTTCATTGTGTTTCTAAAATTATCTTGTACAACGCTTGCTTTAGAATAAAGTTTATATATGCATGAAGAAGATGAATTTTCTGACTAAGTAATGGTACAAGTTTACGAAGTTTTTGCGTCTCGTGGAGTAGATAAATACCTTCTAACAATATAAACAGCTGTTCTGTTTATGATCAGTGTTTTGTATGATAATACGTTGCATCTTCTCTTGGCAAAATATTGCTACAAAGTTATGAAAAGGTGCTTAACCAAAATTCACAGATATTCTTCGTAATAAAAGACCAAAAATTAGTAAGAAGGTTTCTTGAGCTGTAATACCTCTGGCATTTTAAGCGCTTTACCTCGTACGTTTTAACATTAAAATATATTCTACCATCTAGAATGTGAACATATGATGAAAGAGGGAATTATATACAAGAATGAAGCAAGTCCTCTCAGCTTACTCAATTGGATTGCTGTACATAGCAAAGCCTATTACACATCTCTCCATAAACATGCACGTATAGTGTTTTAAATGGCGGTTTACAACGTTTGTGTGCTAAAAAATCTTTTCGTATCATTTTTTTCTCTCTCTCTCTCGTTGGGGAATGTATTCTGAAATTCAGTTTTGCTAAGTATTATTTCAGTTCCAGCGAGATTATACACACATTTACACGCGTTGAACTAGTTTTCCATTGAACTGATTGCAAAAGTGTTCACAGGGAGCCGGTCTCACCAATAGTTCATGAAGTTACTGGAGGACATATAACGGCGATCTCATGTTCCCTAAAAGTTGGATATTCAGGCCTTATAGTGCGGCTGTTGATCGTATCTACCCAAAAATGAGATACATTTCCACCTATTCGAGGAAAGTGAAGTCTGCCATCACAAATGCAAATTGTATTGTGTACACTGGACAGTAAATATTAACCGACTCTCTAGAATTATACATTCAAATTACGTACATTGCAATAAACAGAACAATATGAAGGCTCGCTTTTCTTTGCAGCAGTGTCACACACTGTTTGGCGGATTACAAAATGTTAATCGTCTTCGAAGTAAAGTAAATTGATCACAACACATCATAAATTAAACATTCACTGCTTAAAACACACATTGGAGGCATCATCACTGAGAATAAATGATTCCACACTCTTAAATTATCCCTATCGGGAAAATATAGAACTATGAGATTTTTTGCACATAAAAATGTTTTCTCTTGACCTCCTCTAAGTTCCTTAAGAAGTTACTAAACAGTATATATTTTATTATTTTAAATATCATTTTCAACACTTAGCAAGACTATTTAAATTATAGAATGGACCATCCAAGAGCTTAGGCATGCTTTCCAAAATGATGTAAGAACATGCCAGAATGCGCCGAATTTTGGTCACCCTCTTTTAGCTTCCTCTTGGAGCAATAACACGCACGATAATAAATACGAGGGCTGTTCGATAAGTCCGTGCAAACTCAAAAGTTGTTAACACCAGATTATTTTCAACGTTACCTTGCAACATGGTGACTGTATGAAGTACATAGTTATAAACAGTTACGAAACTTAGTTAGTTTTCAGAGTCACTTTCCTGTTTACATTCGCACACATGCGTTCAAAAGAGAGAAACACGAATTTTGTATATGATAAAAACATCACATTTTGAAAAGGACAACGCTCCAGAAACTAAAGGGAAAATGGATAAATACTGCAGTAAATCTTCACCTTCGCTCAGAATGGTGTACAAGCTATAATGGTGTATAATGAATAATACATCGTTAAATAACATTATTGCTGAACAAACGGCCCAGAACTTAGCAAAAACAAATTCCATCTTATAACAGCATTAATGGTAGCGAACAGAGCCACTTACCTGGCTTAATGAAATTGTCAACCTATTTTAAACCGATGAAGAAAATCGTGCATTTTTTTTAAACCGCAAGGAAGAAGTTTGTCCCTTTTCATGGTAACTAACACTTCAATAGTACCTACACCCAAAAACATAATTTAGCGAATTTCCTTAAATTGGTCGGAATTGTAATTACATCGAACATGCGCCACTTTACCCTAAATGGTTTGGTGACTTTAGATGTGGCCGCGCGAGCACAAGCGATGCGGACCGTTCCGGAGACTTCATGTCGAGGTAACGACTTAGAAATGATTGACCAAATCTGTGACATGATGCTGCAATCGGAGACTGAAGCTGCAGAAGATTTCTGAAGATCTGGGGTATAATATTTGGCATAATCATTTGCAAAATGAAAAAACTATCGCCGAGGTGAGGCCCGCGTTTGCTAACAATTGACGAGAAAAGAGAACAAGTTTTAACTTCCGCGCACAATTTTCAGCTTTTTAAAGAAAATTCAAATGGATTTTGCAGAGGACAGTCGACGAAACCACCATACAAGTCCGAAACGAAGTCGAAACAGTGATAGCAACTGGAGAAAACACTTCGAAGAATCTCCTTAGCAGGGAAGGAAATGGCGACTGGGTTTTGGAATTACCGCGATGGCAAAACCAGTAAATATTACCCTATGCTTCTTGAACAATTAAACATTGTGATGAACAAGTATAGGACTTATTTGGTGAAGAAAATGGTTCCATAATGCACTAGTGCATAAGCCTGCAATTGCAACTTCAAATTGTTGCACTTAAAGAATGAAACTCTTCCTCATCCCCCAACTCTCCGGATTTGGTTCCTCCGGATACTTTCTGTTCCCCAACATGAAGAAATGGCTAGCAAGAAAGACAATTGCATCAAATTAAGAGGTTGTTACGGAAACAAATGCGTATTTTTTGGGTGGAATAAACAAATTAGAAATTCGCTAGAAAAAATATATATGTTTGAAAGGAAATTATGCTGTGAAATAAAACAAAATTTCACAAAAAAGTTATCTTCGTTATTTTTGCAAGACTTATCGAACAGCCCTCATACATTATATTATATATTTAGACAGTAATTAATAATTTATCTCTTGCTTGAATGTCACGATAAATGCAGAAAGGGATGTCCCCTTTCGTTTAGGCACACATGACATCTCCGAAGAACGTTTCGTGATATTGGTTGCAACTGGATTCCATCATTTTACTGATCACTCTTCTATATCATCCGGCTATTTACAAGGGCGTGCTTCAAACCTAATTATATCTCTTCTATAAGGGATATTTTTACATTTTTTTATGATGAAAGCTCCTCGCGACTTTTAAAACAAATAGCATACATACTGTTTTGATAATAAGATAGAAATCGGGAAACATCTACCAAACTTAAGCATACACTTGTCATTAGATTTATTTAACAGGTAGTAAGTTTCAACATTAAATACTCTTTGCTAAATTTTGTGTTTAACTACCACTTTATCATAATTGCTATCGATCACATTCGTTAATAATGCATTTACAACCATAATTCCTACTGGAATACTATTGTAGACTGTCCACACCAAATACTCTCATACTATTCACGAGAGGTAGGGAAAAGAGCTGGAATAGCAGTGGGAGATAATTGAGTATCCTATTCCACTCGTGAAACATGCGTAAACTCTTGTTTGGTTCGCATTGTGTAATTAAGCTTTATGTTGAATTCATATTGCATCCTTGAAATATTAAAATAATCTAACCAAAATTGAAATATGAGGAAATAAATATGGAACAGAAGCTTCAGTTAAGACGTTTGCGTCAATAATTGGAACCAATGGATGAATTCCAACTTTCGAGATTCAAAAATACGAATAGTAAGTGCCCATAAACTAACGCATATATTTCATGATGTTTAGTTTAATGATAATAAGTAAGAATTTAATAATAAATATGAACAAATACTTGTAAATCTATTTTCAAGTTTTCATACAAAAAATAAATAAAAACCACTTGAGCGTTTGACATCTCTTCAATAGATTTTTACAGTGCTCAAGCAAAGTATTTGAAGAGGCCCTTTTACTGCCGCTTATTTATCATTTTCACAAAGAAACAACCGAAAATTATCTTAATCATTTGGACTTGGCGAACCAGAAACAGCAACATGCTTTATATCTATGTTAATAAATCTGCTGAGGACATTAATATTATCACTATAAAGAAAATCACTATTAATAATAATAATAATAATAATAATAATAGTTAAACATCATAATTACATTATAATAATAGCCACATACCGAGGGGCATTATTGTATTCATGGCAATCCTTTCTCCCTTCTCCCTTCCCCCCTACCCGGCCAAACATGCAACGACTGCAATTCCAGAATGTACTTTAGATAATCTGTTGGTTACACATCTGTCATCATTAGAGGGACATATGGTAAGAGTAGGTCATTACTTGGCAAAACAAACTGCCATCATTTAAGATGAAGCTCAGTAAAGTGAGGCAGGAAACATGGTGGAGAAAAGATCTTAAAAAAGGTAAACGAATATCACATTGCACATTTAGAGTACGAATGATTGGTATAAACATCTTGTTTGTTAGTGCTGGCAGCTACCGCGATAAGTCAGCATTGCATGAAAGGTGACACAGACCATTGCCTTACTTGTCGGACGTAGAGAAAGAATGCATTGTGTGAATGAGATCGTTCTATTTCCGACATTGCCTTTGCAGATGATAAATCCGACTTTGGATTGCCCGATTCCAGAAGCAAAGAAAGGAGGATTTGACGAAACAATGTCCGACATTAATGATTCAAGAAGATGTTGAATCAAAAATATAGACTTTGCTTGTATAATTACACACATATGCATACGTTTAGCAGAGAATATTAAATTCTTGGTTTATTCTTTATATACGCATAAATTTAATCGTATTTTCCTTCAAACATCTCCGAGTTTCTGTTTTATCGAGCGCTTTCTTTCTCTCTCTTTGACCTCCTCCTACTCACAAGAGCAACAGAGGGCCTGCCTTTTGAAGGGCTGTCCAAAGCAGCATTAGTTTTCTGTTACTCTAAGTAATAAATTGCATTTCAAGCAAAAAGGAAAAAAATGCAATGAGAGGGATAGAGTTGCATTTCAAGCAAAAAGGAAAAAAATGCAATGAGAGGGATATAGAGCTATAAGAAACAAGGATGATCGTGTTTTTGCAGTTGCCAGGGTGGGTTCATATTTCTAATGTGGATATGGAACTGCCCCTAGTGGACATCGTGTGTCTGTTCAGAGTAACACTTACTGAACAATGAACACAGATTCTGGACTATTCAGGGGTAACCTAGTATGTTGAGTATACCGCCGAGGTCGTTAAGGTACGGACTTGTAAGGTGTGGGGTTCGAATCCTGCCAGGACCGTCCTCCCTGACTGAGGTTTTCTGCAGGTTTTCCTTTGTCCTCATAAATGGCAAATGCCAGGGAGATACCCTAAACTTAGGCCTGAAACGTTTCCTTCCTTAAAAAATCCTTTCCCAATTTATCATTTCATCTCATGTATCATCAGTGTCCACCGCCTGTGATGCCTCAGTAGTAAAAACGGACGTTTAACACTATTAAAAAAAATACGCAAGATTGTTGCCAAGTGGATGTCACATGAATTAAACAAAATAGGGAATTAGGATGGCTGTGAAACATGCCAGAATTGAATCTGAATTCAAACCCAGTCAAACTATTGGCGACCTGCTGTTTCACCATGACAACAAAGGCGCGACAGAATCGCTCTCCCACGAAACTCATTGCCATTTTGCCTGATAATAACAACGGTTTTGTTATGTGTTGCTCGCTTCGTGAGGAGCGTACTGTAAATGCAAAATGTTACAGATTATTTCTGCAGTATCAGTTGCGTTCTTGCCGTTCGTAAGAAATGTTCATAACTGCTATCAAATGGCCACAATCCTTCGCGTTCAGGGGTAGTTCCTGTGAAGGATTTGCTTTGATGAAGATGAGAAATATTGGGCATCTCACCATTTCACCAGATCTTGGATTTGATTGCTAAAGCAAAGAAGTCTTTGCGTGGAAAGCGTTTAGCTAACAAAGAGAGCATTTTGACTGCGTTTCGGCGAGAGGAACTCCAGTGACCGTGTGTATGCAATGTGAATCTCACCGCCTTCAGTGTCGCTGGCAACGTTCCGGGACAATTTTAGAGGTAGTTGTTTGTATTCTGCACTACTGTGTTCGCTGTACTTGTACAATGCGATGGATGCCTTATTAAACCGCTATCTAATAGCACAGGTTTTCAATATTCACCTCATATTCCTTCCTTTACAAGATAACTTTAGTGCTGACAGAAGCAAAACCAATCAGCATTCAAGTTTATGCTCTGAAAGGGTAGTGTTGCCCATTTTCAGCAGAAAAATAATATTTGCCATGAATACATAGTGGTCCATAGTGATCTATCATAAAAGCAATATGTTAACATGCAAATGCACATAAAATAATATTACAGTAGACTTCTGAGCTCTAGTGCTTAAATCACATTTTATAACTGGTTTTGAAAATCAAGGTTAGATATGCAATCCAATAAAGCCGCACAACACACCAAAAAACCAAAACACTGCCAACCCTTGTTCCTAAAACATTCAACACATTTACGAACATTGCATGGTATTCCATTTCTTTCAACCATGACCCCGTAGTGCCGTGGCTATAACTCCAGAGCAGTATCTGTGTGTAGAAAAGCACGCCCTGGTAGTTCACGTTTCCATCCAAGGTCTGCTAGAACCCCTCTTGCTTTCCGTAGAAATTCATGTTTGGAGATTTCAATGAAATTGCACCGTTGAACGAACCTATGTCCACTGCAATAAAACCTTTTCAGTGCAAAACTAAGTATAACCACATTATACGCCAAGGTCTGCTTCTTTGCAGGCGGAAAGATTGAGATTTTGGTCTATAAGAGCAAGCGATATTTCTGAGGGTTATTAGCAGGTAAACATCAGTAAAAATATGCGTTTATTATTAGAAAGTATTACTTCAGTGGTTTACGATGTACTTACCTTTAAGAAAGCATATGTGCTGTTTTATAGTTGCACCCTCTCAGGCTTGCTTCAATGGAGGGTATGAAAACTAAATCAATCAAAATATACGCTGAGAATTCTTAGTCTATTTGTCACTATTTTACTTGCTTTAATTTAGAGCTTAAATTAAAATATTCAATAATAATTGTAAAATAGCTGAAAAAAACTTGCAGTAAAGAATCAAAATATGTTTTATGAAGTTGTAAAAGTAACTGCAAAATACTTAACTATATTGTTCTACGAAACAAACATAGCCACAAACCAAGCTAGCAGATTAACACGTCTAAAACATAGCACTAGAAGATCTGATTAAATAATAGATGTTTGGTTCAGTTGGAACATTTAAACACACTTTTATGATGAAGTTTAAAAAATTTGTTCCCATTAATTCCGGGCTTGCCGCCTCTCTTTCATTAAATTTCTATCTATACTATCCAAAAACAAGAAACTGACCTTGACCTGGGAGATTGTGCAAAGGTTCCGAGGTCAGAATACCTACCAGGTCTCATGGTACTTGGTTTTGATCAACGAATAATAAAGTAATTTTATGAAGACCTATGAATCACCTCTTTCCTTCCTGTGTTAAGTTATCCTGTTAAATTGAAACATTTAACTAGTCATTTTGAAATAACAAACCCCTTCCATAATAAGAAACATATTTGTTTATGTAAAACTTAGCTTTGTTTACTATTTAAAAATATAGAAGTGATTGATCTGAATAAATTATCAATTAAATCTCTGGATTTTGCTTGTAATGATCCTCTGATATAAATTTTATAGTTACAAATTAAAAAAAAAACGGATATACAGAGCTAAAATTACTGACCAAACGAATGCTGATCGAAGGTCGCTTTAAACTTCTGGAATATTATGTAACTTATTTATTCATTTCATTTTATTGCTGCAAACCCTTTCCAAACACTAATAAATGTGCTACTATTTTATGCATTTATTCGATTTTATTTCAATTTCTTTTTATCTTTTTTGTTTGTAAAATGCTCACTAACAGTTATAAAAGTAGTTGAAAGGCAGCCTATATCTAAAGTAATCAGTAAATGTCATTAGTATTTAATTAACAATGTGAATTCAATTTCATTTTGACAGAAATATTTGAAAATGCCTTGCTTTCACGTAAAAATTATCCCACACACGTGGTGTTTTGATTCTCGGCGGCTGGGCGTGTTGTCCTCTTCGGCTAAACAGACATTGTATCGGGAAAACACATTCTGATGGAGATTTTTAAATCCGGAAAATATAATATTTCTGATTTAATTTTTGATATTTTCCTTTAGTTCTTCCAATGTGTGAGGGGTTGTTTTATAAACTCTGTCCTTCAGGCAAACCCATAGGTAAAAGTCACACACAGTTAAATCTGGTGAGCGAAAGGGCCACATCAGCACTAATCACTCTATTTTCAAATATTTTCCATATTTCTATTCATGGACTCCGTTACTGTATGAATAGTTTCACAACCCTATTGAAACTACTCATTTGATTTCTCTTCTTCTGTAAGTTGTTGCAAAAATGAGGTCAAAATGTCCCTTCTGTGCCTTCCTGCATCTATTGTAGTCTTGTAAACTCGGACCGATAATACGACTTGCTTTAACAGCACACCAAACTCCTACTTTCCTATCATAAAGAGAGGTATTCTGTACACAATGTGGATTTTCGGTACACCAGTAGCGCATATTTTGATTGTTCATACGGCCGTTCAAGTGAAATCAGGCCTGATCTGAAAAGGGCAGAAGCGTTGGGTTCATCATATCTTCATTCACAGATTTTTTTAAAATAAACAACTCACTCTTGCTACTGGGTCGCCTTGTTTTAAACAATGGATAGGTGTACACTTATTTGGTTTGAGGTTTAATAATTTTCTTTCTTAATGTACACAACCTACTGAAATCCACACTTGTACTAATTTCAAGAGTGGTTTTGTTTGCGAACGCTCGAGGTCTACACCAATTCCGTGTAGTTTTAGTTCATTAGAATAAAATTTATTCACATTATCGTGAAATGCTTTTCTGGATGAAAACAAATTAACTAGAGAACTGCAAATGAAATTCTGCACGAACACGACGAGCTGACCCGTATTGTGGTAATATTTACTGGCCAATATGCGCTACTCTAAAGTCAACTTTCCCATATTGGCGAAGTTCAACTACTGCACTTCTTCGAAGCGTCGCTCAAGGACAGGAGGGGAGACTTGTAGGGGAAAGAGTGGGAAGCACCGCTCGCAGCCGACGGTATTCTAAACACTGCGTGTGCGTAATACTTTTCACGTGAAAGCTCTGTATTATCAAAGTTATCTTAATGAAAGTAAAAGATTAGAACTTTTTGTTTACAAGACTCCAGAGGTGGTGCCTCAGTAAGTTTAGAGTACCTTCCCGGCATTTCCTTTATGAAGACTGAGGAAAACTTAGAATAAACCTCAATCAGGGAGGATGGTTCTGACAGGAATTGAACAACTGACCTGCCGCTCAAAGAGTCCGTGCCTTCTTGTCATAGAACTCTAGTAGTTCAAAATATAGCAATTACAAGTGTGACTTTCTCTTAAGTATTTTATCCTTTTCTGTTTTTATAATTACTGTTATTTTTTCCATTGTTAATAGTGCTACTTTATTTTTCTTTTTCTTTTATATTGTTTGCACCTCTGGTGTTGCTTTTAACTTGGCTTATTAATTTAAATTTGCTTTTGCGTGTTTTGCTTTTGACTTCTTTACAATTTATCTATTATTCTTTTAATTTTATTTCTTACTTTCTCTGTGTTTTCTAATACACTTTGTTGTTTAATACATCTTATACTATGACCTCTATCCAAGGTAATGTTATGAAATTTTGGTTTTATATATACATATATATATATATATATATATATATATATATATGTATTAACCAAAATTCCGGCTATGACTTCAATTGTAGCCCATCAGTCTAATATAGGTTCTTTATTACTTACATACAAAATATTGCTAGTATATTTGGCATAAATATTACATGTAAAGAACAGATTGGTGTTAATTTATTTTACATTTTGAAATAGAAAACAAGTTAAATCCCACATAAATGCATTCTTTATTATGGAAGGAGATTTGTTTCAGTTTCAAACGGATATAAACTTTTTTCATTCTAATAGACATACTTTATGTGCCTAATATGATCCAAAAAGGCTCCATTCTAAGCACTAACAGTTCCTAAGGTTTCCTTTATTCTGATCATAGTTTTGCCTCATGTCAATTCAGTTATCTCTTTACTGTTCTTTGACTAAACCCGTCTAGGAGGCGTTCTGACCTCGGAAACCACATCTCATAATCTCCTCGTTACTATGCTGGCGGCTCTTCAGAGCTTAACAAACTGGTTGTTTTGGAGAGTGCGATAAAAATGTAATGAAAGAGGGCCACAAAAATAATGTGAACGATATAATTGAGCCGCATCTTTGGACAGTTCAATATTTTCCAAAAAATGATTTTGAATATTTGAATCAAACCAAAAACTCCTAGTTAATCGGGTTTTTGGTACCACATTTTTAACAGGTACTTAATCTGCAAGTAATTGTAATCCTGGCTTACAGAAACACATATCTCTACAGTGTTTATTTTCCTGTTTCATAAAATATGCCCCGATTCTTCACTGCAAGTTGATTGTAGCT
The DNA here is from genome assembly GCA_030762175.1 of Metallyticus violacea. Taxonomy (NCBI): domain Eukaryota; kingdom Metazoa; phylum Arthropoda; class Insecta; order Mantodea; family Metallyticidae; genus Metallyticus; species Metallyticus violacea. The sequence continues at coordinate 16,775,725 of CM060838.1, read as the reverse complement.
TACTTTACAATTAAAACTTAATTTTTCAGCCAAAGTATTAAAATTAACTCAAGTAAATCCACGAGTGCTAAGAAACCAACTATGGGTGCCAAGTGACTTCTTTGGCGGATTTAATTTCCATTCCCTCCATGAAAGTAAATCTGAGGGAATGCAAGCTGTCAAACAATTAAATTTTCCTTTTAAATATTATTGGATAATAAAATAAATATGTGTAAGCAGGAAGATAATAATTTGTTATTGTGTTTGGGTTATACATTTCCAAATTCAGCATAGACCACATTTTATACTCCTACAGCTGGGGGCTTAGAAATCGATTATCCTTTTTCTCTTTATAATAAATATGTTGTATATTTACGCTTAATACATCGTTATATGAACAAAATTAATTTATGAACTCTCTTAGCACATTAATGCTTCCTAATTCTCCCGTGGCGAATTACAAATGGAAACTCTGAATCTGAGCAAAGGTATCAGGAACTTCTTGGTTCTTTTAAGGTTCACGTTGAAAAGAATCCCATAACTTAAATGGAAACTAGTGGCGAGTCGCTAGTTGATATCACTTTATTGAAAGACGTGCAATGATTCAAGCTCCAACCAAAAGTGAAACCACAAATTTTCCGACCGTTAAATAAACAATCATTCCACTTGAAATAAAACACTGCATGTATATAATTACATTAAGTGAATCGTATAATTAATCATTACCATATGTGAAGTAAGCAATAAAATTATAATACATAGTATCGAATTCTTCGTAAAAATGTTAATATTACTATTTATTAATTATCCCCATAGGGGCACTAATCATTAGATCTATTTTCCATATATAATGGAGAAATAGAAAGTTATCATAACAAATAACTTGGGGCCTAATCTTAAGAAAGAGCAGGGATAAATACTACATTCTGGTCTACATACAGATGATTCAAAAGTGTGAAGCCAATATTGTATTACACTACCTCGTTCTAAGTATAGCTAGAAACAGAGGAAATGTATTTTCTGCTACTTTATTACTACAGATAGCAAAGCATGAAAGAAGGGGGTGCATGGTTTTTAATCTAATGTGTTCAAAGACATTCACGAATACCATTTGAGATTTGGCACAATAATGACAAATTGACCCATTTACCATTGTTAACTCCCAGGTCCCGCCATTTCCTCCCCGCGCCGCATGGTACTGAATGACGTGTCCAACAGGCACCCGCGCATGGTCAGCCCCAATTGTGCCAACTGTTACGCCACATGTGTGTAATGCAGTCTACTTTTCAATTGTGGGTGTTAGCCATTCAATTTCTTCGCTATTTGTACTAATAACAGAGTAATGATAGATTTAGATTTTAATCACTCTGCATTTAGAGAATGTGTGCAATTTTGGATTCACGAAGTCCCTGTGTCCTGAGAATTTAATAGTTAAGTTCTAGGGTTTTTAATGAATGTGGGAAGTTTATTTCACACCCATTATTTTTATTTGGAGAAAACGTCTCGCTTTGCATTCCTAGCAGGTCGAAAACACAGCGGTTTTTGAGTTCCTTCGACTTTTGGGCTATAACGTAACATATACTTTGCCAAAGGAAATGAAAGTCAAAAATTAAATAAATTATATTTATAGGGTGGAAATGAGGAAATGGACTGTACATAAGTGTCGAGCTTTATACAGAACTTAAATATCCACATTACTAATTACAAAACTTGTCATTTTCAGTGCATGTAGAGTGGCATTATTAGTAAAATCTTGTAATAAACCTTTCATTTAGAGAGTATTTTCAAAATGGGATAATAAAAGGTATAAACATTGTCCATCCGAGCATTTGATTTTTGAATGGTATAATTCTAGCAGACCTTGGAAACATTATTGGATGGGGCCAACCTAGTAGATCAATATACTGCCTAATGCAATGCTGTGAATTTTATATCAATAGGATTGGCTGTCTGTTTGCGCATGAAAACGTCTACCCTTTTTTCTGACTGCTCATGAACTAACCTGCATAGAAATCTATGTGCCGCATTGTCACACCCAGTCTCTCAGTGTTAGTGAATTTTCCTTTTTTCTATTTCTGTTATGTGTATGTGTGCGTGCGTGGTTTCACTTTTCAGATTTTCTTCACAGTATTATTATACGTCATCTTTATTTCTTCTTATATTAATTGGAATATTAAAAAAAACTTTCTCATTGTGAAAATGGGGGGAACATCATTATGTGAATCGAAATTTTATTTAGAAATAATTTCTTTAGATTCTTATGGACGAAAGAAAATATTACTGAGGTTCATGGGTTATTTCACACCTAATTTTATTATCTGGACACTTAATGTACTATATTCATTATGAGAATGAAAATAAAATTAACTGTAATAAGTGTCGACAACTTTTCTGGTTTGTTTTCAAACAAACGCCCAAGAAAATTGCCAAATTAATGCCTAAATTTTGCAATGAGGATATTACGTTTGTTCTTCGAACTTTTGTTTTGAAATTACTTGATAATACCTTTATTAATACCCTCAATAACTTTAAAAATATTCGCTTATCTGTGGGGGTGTGAAGATATTAGTGTAAGATATTTTAAAAGTGATCACAATTTAGTTTTACATACCATGTTGCCAATTGAAAATTATGTCATCTAAAGGATCTTCAGGATAAATTATAATGCACTTAGTTGATTCCTAAACATAACGCTGCATTTTCACTGTGCACATTTCTGTAGTTTTTGAGTTTCCTGAAAGAAAACGATATATATACTGAACATATTTTCATTTAAAAAAACTACATACAAAACACATTATTCTCTATTTAATAGTTATGGACTTAATACAATTACAGCTATTTCAATAAATGTTTTGCTTGACTTTTAGAAATTCCAATATTTATCCTTATAAATAAATTTTTCCTTAACTTTTCTTTAAGAAAGCATAAATAATTTATTTATTTAAGTCAGTAAACGTCTCCTTTGTGTTATTTTTTTCTTTCCACTGTCTTTAGATTTTCGAGCACGATTCGTACAATGCGATGTTTGATAATTTAGGAATCTGGAAATGATCTCGTAGGATAACCTGAAATGATTATAGATACACTTACACGAAATGTCGGCACAGAATAATTACGAGCACTAACCGCCAATATTGTCTATATCAAAATTTTACATTTGAATAATTTAAGAAATTCATGCTCTGACAAATTCTGGGCATTGAAATCAGGATGCAACATATAATTTCAGAGATATACTTGGAGTTGCAAAATTAACATAAAATGATACATTAATAATTATTGGATCACTGTGAAGACTTCTTCTGCCGGCTTCAATTGTGGTCAGTTAGGCTAAAGAACTGGGCCGGGCGGGATAACATAAGATGGTAGAAACTCTATAGTGAGTATAATGAATTCTAATGCACTTAAAAAGTTATGTACTCGCCGATAATACGCAAGGAGATGCTGTCTTTATTTTCACACATTTCTGGTACCTGTTTTACCCTTTCTTCTTCCTTTATGATACTATAATCGAGATTGGGCCATGGCCTGCCGCAGCGACCTCTGCTTCCTCTATCTCTGTCTTTCATTGATATAGGGCAGTTATGAAGGTAGCATGTGATCAGCATGCCGGCATATCACCGGGCTTCTATCACGCATCTTTCTAGATCGAAGAATGTCACCTCTCATCAAGCAGCTCCCCAATTTTCCTCACGAGACTAAGTGGACTAAGTTCCAAACCTCCATAACTTATAAAATTCCTAAGTAGTTACCGGGATTCGATTCCGAACCCACAATGCTAATCACTAGTCCAAAGAGGCGGTCGAAGTTTTACTTTTCTTAATTCTCTTTGAGAAATTAAATTGATATTTTAACGAATGTTATCCTAAAATGCGTGGATACTATTATTTATGAATTGCATTACGACTTCTTCAGTCATTTGGGAATATCTCTTAAAACAATCTCCGAGTGCGCTCGTTACGGACACACGAAGCATAAACAATTGTTGTGGAACAGAATAATAAGCCTAGAGTTTGCTATGTAGCTTCCATAGCAGAATTTACTTTAGGACTAAACTTTCTTTCATTGTTAAAATGACACTGAGTGGCATGAGACTCAAGGCCAACATAACAGTTTGGTAAACCCCGCCCACACGCCCTGACTCTCATAAGCCCGGCCGATCTTGTACGATTGCTTAACGGCCGATGCGGCCTCGCGTCTCCACGTCGGTCTTCAGATAATTGGTTGACCCGATTCTTAATTTGTGTTGTTGGTTATGGTTTGCTTTATATTGTCTTTACTTTGAATTTGGAACGTTTGATTTTATTTTACTTTAAAGAGTATTATTGTGTTATCGAACATTTCGTTAACTTTATTAATGATATAAAGTATTTTGCTTTACCAGAATAAGGTAAAACAATGGTTTGTAATCAAGTGTATTCATAAACTGAAGAAAATCATGGAGAGGAACGTAATAGTTAAGTACATGAACTATTATCATTTAGACCGCTTTATGAGAAACGTTTTACTTGTATGTGTAGTGAAAATGTTTTATGCTGCTGCAATATCAAAAACTGTATGAAGACACCTAAAATTCGTTTTATTACTTACATTGATCTCAATGCAAATAATATGTGAAAAAAACTTATTAAAGAAAAGCGGGAAATTTTGCCTATATGGCGACCAAATATTGACATGTCGTTCATCTCCTACAATCGTTCAAATGTTTTGCCTCAATTAATCTCTTTAAGAAAACTGGATATTATGATCCAGCACAAAACTAATACCAGTTTCCATGTCTTCTACGAACGCATTATGTTTCAATGTGAAATATTCTTCAAAAAGAAAAGTTTTACGAGTTTAATTATTTCTCTTAACTATATATATTTAAATGTTTTCCTTTTATATAAAAGTCTCACTTTCTTAAACGTACAAATTTTGGTCTATATTCATATATTTTAATTTTTTCTTTCTGTGAAATTTAATTCACCTGAAAAACAATGAAATAGGAGTTATCTCATGAAACTCTTGCTATATTCAAGCATATACCGAAGTAGCCAAAAATGTATACACTTTCACAGTAGATATCTATTCAATATATTTTAAAGTTGGACCGAAAAACAACAGTAAGTGCAGTATGATGTTCTGTAAACAGATGTGACTCACATACATTATGATAGCGTTGCTACGTGACAGGTAAATCAACAATCAATAAATGAAGGCAAGATTATCGTGTGATGTTGTATAAACAGATGTGACTCACATTACGTTATGCTAGCGTTGCTACAACAAAATGTAGTCAAGATTATCGTTTGAACAGCGGAAAGCAATTTTGAAGTGGTACTGCAAAACCGAGAATATTGTAACTGACCCAGTGTACCTGAACCTGATAAGCAAATCCGTCTTACCCGCCATTCATACACTCTATGGAAATGAGGAAGTTAACTTCCAACAGGAAGGTGCACCACCACATTACCACTTAGATCTATGTACTTACCTTGATGACAATGACAATCATTTAAGGTACTGAATAGGATGAAGAGGTCCGATTGAGTTTCCACCTCGTTCTCCGGATCTAACTCCTTTGGATTTCTACGTATGGGGAACTCTCAAGGATGTTGTATACCGTAGAAAACCAGCCACACTGGCAGGAAGAAATTAAAACGGCATGTGCTGCAATCGCTACGGACCTTTTCGCAAACGTTGCTCAATCAATAGTTCAACGTACTTAGAAGTACCCGATGGTGGGCATTTTGAACAACTGTTGTAACTGTAAAAGTCTAAGATGATTAGTGCTTATCATTTTATATTTGTGTGAATTCAATTTTGTTGTGTTAATACAGTGTTTTCTTTGCTTGAAGTGTGTATACATTTTTTGTTCACTCTCTGTTTATAGCTTTACAAGTATTTTTCAGTAATAGAAAATTATTTTAAAATGTTATCTAGAGCAAAGCCCAAACTGTTTATTTTATGATACTTTTGATCTATTCTAATATGCCCACTTTCGCAGCAATGAGATATAAATACAGCGCATATCCAATATTATTACATTACGTTATTCCAGACTAATTAACAAGCTGTAGATCTAACTGTGCCTTTATTTAAATTAATTTATTTTCTATATTTACACGTATTCATTTAAATATACTATATATTATAAGAAGCAAAATATGCCTTTTCTTCAGAAAACGCTCCCATGGTTGCAGGGTACATCACATTCATTTGTTTTTTTGTACCTCATTAAAAATTTAAAAACAACACATCAGCATATGCATGCTTTTATTTGATAAAGTCAGTTTCTCTAATTTCAGCATAAAGTTTTAGTAGCTCATAAATGAGGGCGGTATATATCATTAGCTTTCCTCGAAAATATTAAATACGAAAGGGAGTCAGAAAGTAATAACTCCTATTTTTTATTTGCTTAAAAAAGATAAATTTGACGCAATTCTTGTTACCTTGTTTGTGTCCCTTGCCATATTGGATTTAGAGGTGGCAGCAATGCACAGTTTTATAAAATGATTGATGTTAACGTAAGTTAAACAACGAGCTGTGACAGTATTCCTCAATGCGAAGGATGAACAGTCAATTTACAACTATGAACAACTGAAAGTGTTTGTGAGGATACAACAATGTAACCCAGCACTATCATACTTTAGGGTTGTAACGAAGCTACAACCATAATGCTTACTGAAAAGCGAACAGGCCGTTCAACCACTGAAGTGACTCCATACACCAACAAATGGTATGCTGATCGCAGAGTAACACCTGAAGAATTACACTTAATACTTTATTGGAAACTGTGTGATGGTCTTGACCGAACTACGTGCCACAGAAGCTGAGAAAGAAGGCAGTGAATTTTACCAAACGAGAATACATGCATTAAAAGATGATCAAAAGCACCGAAAAGGACGATCATGTTGAATAATGAATATAAATTAATGGCTCTATTGAATGTATGAAACATTTACTGCTTTTTATTAAATAAAATAGAAAAATAATTGCGTGTATTACTTTCTGACCTCCTGGTAAAGAAATAGAAAATAATTTAATTGTTTTATTTCTCCGAATTTTGTACTAGAGTTTACCGACACATTTAAAATTTCTTATTAAATTACTTGACTCGATAGTTACACAACATTAAAATAAGTTTTCAAATCAACTCTATTACAATATTATTACAAACTAACCGCCAGTTTTGTTTATCAGAAGTTCCCAATTATAACGTACTGTGAAAAAAGACAACAAATATTTATTTAAAGGTAGAGATTTATATTTTAAACAAGAAATTAATTTCAAATATTGTTATATCTATAATAATTTGATAGCTTGGTTTAAAATGTCATCTTTTTTCCCTTTTTCTGAAAATTTTATTAGTAGGTATACACTTAGATATTTAAACTCGTTTATTCCTATTTTTTTAAAATTATGATTTATAACACTCAAAAATGTTCTATAAATATTGCAAGTATCATCATTTTCGAAGATGAAAGCATGTATGAATTCATGAAGATACCTATTAAATATAATTCAAATGGCTGCTTAGGCACTAAATAAAATACTGTAACTTTGTTGAATTGCATCTATAAAGCAATGTTACATTATTGCTATTATTGACTTTTAACTCGCATGCAAAAAGACGTTGGTTCTTGGAGGACGAAAGTGACGAATATCTCGAATCTCTCTGGAATCCGTGGGCATCTTTATACGTTTGCTATTTTAAAATGGAAAAATCTCTCGGAAAAAGAGATTGTTTTACACAAACCGTATCACAATCGAGGTAGAAACTCCCGCCTTCCGGTTAATAATGTCTGAGCTGTAACGATGAACAAATTATAACAGCTAAGACATGCAGTTAAATCGTACACAGCCAGAAATAAACTTTAATTGTTACGAATTTAAGAAAGTGTTAGTGAATATCGTAATATCAGAAATGCAGGTCATACATTAAATAAACGAGCAACATTTATATTACTGTATTTTAAACATTTTCATGGTGTTTAGTGCACTTCTTTTATTTTGGTATCAAGCATTTTATGCAGTTTTTATTTTAAAGGAAACGGATCTCTTTGGAATACTTTCATTTTATAAGCAATAAATTGCATATTATAATTTTCGGCGAGAGAGATTATTTAGTTTAATATCATTAATAAATGTTACTTATTTAACCACATTAAATCTATAAAAGAGAGTAATAATAGTAGTGATACTTTTGAGTACTTATTTCCAAAAAATAAGTGAATATATATATATTCAGCAAACTGGACCCAGCATTAAAAGTTACAACCTAAAATAAGCTTTTTAAGATCTCACATTATCTGAGAACCTTAACAGTAATAAAAAAAGAGTATGATATTTAAAAGTTGGCAATACTGTAATGACACGCAGGTTAGCGCTACAGCTGCAGAAACAAAAGAGTATGTTTTAGAGGCATGTGATACTAAATTTTGTGTTAAATAAGTACTGTAGAGGAAAAATATCTAGTTTTTTTAAAGTGACGATATTTCAAATTTCTTACACGATGATAGCATTTTTCTTCGTTTCATTTTTCATTCTTAATTTTGTAGTAAAGTGTAAGTTTTTGCTTAATTCATAATATTCTTAAAAGAAAAGCATCTCAGAAGACTGTTATACGTTTCTTTATGTGGAAAGCGGCAGATATTTCGGAAACAATGAGCAAGATAAAGCAGGCATTTTCTTGTTATTTTTATATTTATAAATAGCACAGATCACCTACCAAACTTCACACCTGATATACTTTAATGTTTCTGCAGGATGCTGGGATACAAGAATTATTTCTAAAGCCTTAAATGTGCATCGTGGTTCGTGAAAGAACGAAAAGTGAAACAAGTTCAGAGGACTACAAAAGTACAAACCTCAAATTCTTAAAATTACTTGCCTTTAGTATTTACAGATACTTTCTACATTCAAGCATACTTTTTCACTGTTTCTAAATATGCTACTCTTATGAACAGAATCCTTTGACCGATAATACGAGTACTCTTGAGAGTAACGTCTCAAAAGAAGTTTGTCTCTTAAAGTGATGCCTTTGAAATGTGCTGGTTATTCAACATATTCAGTTTGGTATAATTCCAAATCAAGAAGCTAACACAAAGAAACAGCATAGTCTATGAAGTGTCATTGCAGCTGGAAAAAGGAATTTTAATTATCATTAAATGGTCATAATTATGATATAACCATATCCTTTATCATGTTAAGATGTAGATACTTGATAATAATAATAATAATTTCAATGATCTCTTTAAATAAAAAATCTATCCATATTATAATCTAATATTGATTAATCTACGTCTCAGTTATAAGGGGATTTATTGCCTGTATTGGATACAATTGTGCTTGTTAACAATACGTATAAATTGAAAATATGATATCTCCATTGAAGTTGCTTGGAGAATTGCAGACGCCTTTCCAAATCATTCTAGTATAGGAATGAATCTTGGACGGTATATACGACATTTCTTTCAAATCTGTAGGAAATTCCTAACTTAATAGCCATTTTTTCTTATTGTTTTAATGATTCAAGTGAGTGCCAACTAAAAGCATTTAATGGGCAACAAAACTGAATGATTGATGACCTTTACAAATGTACCAAGTTCAATCAAATTTATCTTCTAACCTGTAAGTTGTTAATTTAATTGGTAAAAAATGTTAAATTCTTCTATTCATTTGAGTCAAATGTTTTTAACATTCTCTGTTAATATTTTTCATTATCCAATGTTAATTAAAGTACCAGTCATGCGTATCTGGAAAATGCCTAAGTCACAAACAAGGAATGTCAAATAATGAAATACATAAATAATTAAAGGAATGTGCACCAAGCGTCTATGTTTCTCAAAAGGAATATTAATATCTATTTTGTGCCCCCTGCATATTATTTCGAGAGTAGTTAAGCGTTAAACTAATTGCTGCTCTGGTTTAGAACAGGTCATCTTCTGTAAATATATACGAGCGTTTGAATAAGAGAGTAATATTGTTGTAATATTGTATTCTTAATATGAATTCTATTAAAAGAAATTACGTAAAGCAAACACTGTATGATCAAAGACGGTAGAAGTGAATCAATATGCCTCATATGGATTTTTTTAAATATTTTATTTATTGTCTCTTCGGCTGCATTTGTCTTCCTGAGAAATCTAAAGATTGGGTACTGAATACTACAGATGTAACTCTGCAGGGACGAATGAAACGAATGAATAATGGCGCAAATGAGCTTGGAGTCCTTGGCTCCTTAAAGCTATCTGGCATTTACCTCCTCAGGGTAAGGAAAAAAATCAAAGAAACCCCATCCAGGACCGAAATTCGAACCCAGGCCTCCTAATTAGTAACGCTACCACTAGACTACGAAGGCGGTCACAGAAATGTTATTTTATAAACATTTTGGAAATTTTATAAAAGCACTGTTATCATTATTTCCTGCTTAGCCTTGTTTTGCTTTACAAAAATTTATAATTTATTTTATAACACTTTTTATGCAATAAAATCCGTTATGCATGTTACGATAATTTGGTTTCTAATTTAAACATTATACTAATTATTAGAAAATAGAAGGAATACATTCATTAAGTGGTACGAATGCGCTGAGTGTGTTAGGAAATAGACAATGGCCAACAATGTTCTACAGTTTTGCAATCGACGTTTTCTTCGTTTCACAATTTGAATAGATTGACTGTGCAAATTTTAATAAACAGCAGATTGTTTAAGATTATTTCCACATTTAAAGAAAAAATATGAAACAAAAAAATATCTAAATATATGAACAATTCTTCATTCAAAATAGACAATCTATTATAAATGCTTTGCAAAGTAATATTAAAGTGGGGTTGAGCATCACTGAAGAACAGATTGTAATGGAGTTGATAAAAATGATCTACTCCCACTTTACTATAGTGTCTCAAAAATGCGACTATGTCCGGTATTTGAGGTTAAACTGTAATTTAAAGTAAAATACTAAATTTATGCTCTCTTACTAAAACTGGTGTTGCGTGCTTCTACAGTGTTATATTGGGGTATCAACTCCTGCAATTGCTTCTATGACACTTACGTCAATGTAGGTAACATTTAAAACAAACTTTCAGTAACGGCAGCATTTGTACCACGAAGTAACTGAATATTCATTAATACATTGGGAAAACTATTAAAACTGCTGAATATAGGAATTAAAATATTAAAAAAATTCAAATACCTGAAAAACTGATAATAGAGTACGAATCATACAAAAATATGTATGAACCTTCAAATTTAATATGTCCAGGTGAAACATTTAGCCTCTAAATAACACTTTATTTAAATAAATGCATTAAAAATAACAGCATATCCAGGTATTTTCAAGTAGAATGCATCGTTCACTAACGGGAATAACACAAGCGTCATCTGTTTAAGGGAAAAGTTCAACTTCAAGAATGTTTCATTTACCAAAGAGATAATGTAAATGTAATGAGTATAAAACAATGCGATCCTGCCAGGAGATTTAAATGCACGGTTTCAAATTATTTAGAAAACACACTGGTAGAGTAAAACGCACACAATTACAAAAAAGAAAATAGTGATAAGATCAAAATTTCGTAGAATGAAACAGTTTATTCAAGTTATTCCTTCTGTTACTAAAGGTAATTATCAGTAATGGGGAGCTGCTACAAATCGTTTATCTTCTCAAATAAATAGATCTGTAGAATAAAATATCTCCTAAGAGATTCAGATAATTTCACACCAACAAACGCTTTAGTTACACAAATTTAGATCCAAACAGATTAAGCTCAGTCACTGGATATATCATCTCTTTAGTCTGAACTAAAAGTTTGTTTGCTATTTCTTAAACTCAGATCAAATACCTGAATAGGACTTTAAGCTAAATACAGTTAAAATGAAGTCAACCACAATAATTACTTCCAATGAAAATCAGTGATTATTTCTTAGGATGTAATTGACAAAAGCTGTTAAGAAATGTTGATCCAGAATAACGGAAAAGGATTTGAATGCATTGATTTCTAAAATGACTGCATCACTGCAAACATCTCACAGCAGAGTTGCTAGTTATGGTTCCCCCTCGGGGAATGTGAAAATAATACAGTGCGTTTATTTAGTCTATTAATTATTTCCCGTGTCGATTGCTCAGCACTGGTAATATTCACAGCGTTGCCGTCAGTTGGTCTTCATACCACTGTTCTGTCATAAGTTCATAAGAAATGACTGAAATAAACATTGCATATTTTACTAAGTATTAATATTTTGCTTATGGTTTGTAAAATGATTATGTGAATTTCGTCATACTTTTTCTTTTTCCAAGAAAGTTTCGAGTTTGAAAGTCTTATTTTTGGTCATTCTATTTATATGTTTAATTAAATTATATGGGGGCGTATTAAAAAGCTTTAGGATCAAGAAAATTTTAGAGTAAAAGCATTTCATGGTAGCTTAAAAAAAAAAAAAAAAAAAAACGCTGAAAATAGCTCAAAAGCTACTATAAGTAAAAAAATAAACAAATAAATATAAAGTGGCTTCATTAAACTCTCTTCGCTGATTCCGTCCAGAGTCTTTGCTTATGTCGCAATGATAAGAATAATGAATACTCGAAGTACCCACTGCAAAGGCCGTGCACATTGAAAATGCCGTGCATTCTGTACGGGACTCAAATAAGTTTGCTTTATTTGACTTTTGATCTTAGCTAACTTTTATTTGCCTGATTTAAAACTAAAGCTATTTACTACAATTCTATATTTTAAATGTGAAATATATTAAATATTTCTCTTTGCTGTTTCTTGTTAATACTTATTAAACCATTTTAAAAATACACTTTACATAATTAGTTATAGTAATACAATAATTTACAGAAAAGATATTGCAATTGCTTCATTAATGTTAGGAGCTCAAAAGAAAGAATGGAAATATGTGAAGAACTATTGCCTAAAATTATTTTTAGATATTGGTACCTGAAATAATCACTCAAAAGTTAGACTATTTTATTTCTTATAGGTAAAAGGAGCATTTACTTTAATCGAGTCCATTGCATGAATTAAGCGTACCAAAGGAAAATTACTTCTCATTGATTACCAGCTTGGGAAAGAAGCAAAGTACAGTGCGGACCAGCCAATAGTTTACGTATGTTCCACTGGCAGAGTGAGGACCGGTTTAGCGCTGGAAGCGTCCAGTCACCCATTATCTTTCTTACCCTCGGTAAAGTCTAAGGCAGTTGTGGCGCTCTGTGTCAACAATGACACGTCAGTTGGAGGTGTGAAGTGATGTAAACTAGAAGTACGTATTTAATGCGGTCGCAGGCAGAAATTATATTTATAATATAGCAAACGGTATGTATTGAATAGGTCTAATCGCAATTTCAAAAATGTTTTCCATAATCTACTCTACAGTTATAGCCGTGTGTCCAAGATGTGTACAAAAAGTGGCGAAAAGCAGGTTCTGTCTCAAAGAAAGAAAGCTTTCTGCTAAGAGAGCCTTACAGAAGGGACGCTTGAAGATATACGTGCTGGCACTGGGGAGTATTCATTGAAATAAAAGAAGCCGAGTAACAACATGTGTTCACCTATTTCGGAGATGTCACCCACGCTTAAATTAAATATAATTTTCAGAATTACGGTGAAATTTAAGATAGAGACAAATTATTAAATTATTATTGTCTAATTATTAATTAATTATTATCTAATTATTTAATTTAATTTATGTATTTCTGCGTACGTTCCTTCATCGAAAGAAAACTAAATTGGATCGGCAGACAGGCGACGCGTTCACCATTAGTGCTTTTTCCACTCTGCCGGTGAGATATTAACAAACTCTTGGCTGGTCCACGATGTACTACAATTAAAAGAAAATAATTCTGTTTTATAAACATTGAAAAGGTTTTTTACATGTAATATTGTTAAAGTTTCTAGTTCCAATTCGCAGGTCCAAAAGTAGACAAAATAACTAAGCGCTCAGGAAATACTAATCTCTCACTCCCTCTACCTCATATAGTTGTATAGTTGTGCAGATTACTAACATTTTAATTGTACCTATTTTCAAAGGTTTCTATCAATGATTTTATATTTTTTAAAATCAAATATATATTCAAAATTAATAATATGTCCGTGTTTTAAACAGGAGTCATGTATTTCGTGTTAAAAAAGGCGCTAATCGCAATTTAACTAAAGGTTAATATCTGCATAAAATATACATTGTTGTCTTCCTCTAAATGGGAATTCGACAGGGAAATTAGCAATAGTCTACATTTATATATTTAATTATAAAAGTATAAGCATGAATAAATTGTTATTCTCTGGTGTTTCTAAATTATTTAAGTAACGTTTTAAATTAAAACGAAAGTAAGTAATAAACATAATCGTTCATACAGGCGAATGTTTTCTAATGCACTGCAAGATATTTCATAGCATCCTGAAACAGTCGGTCTAGGTGTCAGTATATCAAACTTTTCTTCACATATTCTTTATGGATATTTATACATTAATTTATGATTATATTATCCTAATATTTTTTTATTCCTTTAGAATACTTTTTAAAAAAATGTATGTATCATAAGTGTTTTGTAATGCGATAAAAGTTACATATTTTTTAAACCCCTAATATTCACCTGTTTTTTGTAGTTAACTTTTCACTATTCAAATTTTCAAAAGAGCGTTTCTTTTTAAGAGCTGCGTCTCTAATTAAGTTTCTAGAACACCTTTATGTAAATAAGTTTTATTTTACTTTGTGAATTCAAAATAAAAATTCCTACTTAAAAATAAGGCAATAGTAAATCATTAAATGCAAGAGCAAATTCGTTTAAATTTCACTTCTGCATCGTTATCTTCACTTTACAATTTCAATCATGAAATAAACATATTTTGTTTTTCTAAAACCTGGCATTATCAGCCGTTATTTTGCTTTTTGCGAGTTATAAAACAAAAGAAACAAACAAAGCCAATTGCTTTAATTTTTGTGCCAGCAATAAATGCAGTTAAATTCGTGCTGCCATCTAGAGCTTGATAGTTTCTAGTGTAGGGGTGAGCTCTCGAGACCGGTCATTACAGGAGCTGGCACACAAGCTAAGCCGCAGCTTCGACATGAAGGAGGACCAGGAAATGTTGGAGAGCGAGTCGTCCACCATGCGGCGACACCAGTCCATGCAGAGGTTATCCCGCGGCGAACTCATGGACTCGCACATGGATGAAGAAATGGTAAGATTCCTGTTTATTTTTGCACCATCCTGTCGATTAAGTTAACATGGACGTTTGGAAAGAAGGTCTGAACCATCTATTTCCAGACGCAGTAAATGTTAGAGTAAGCTTTATTTGTGTAAAGTATCAAGTGAAGTGAGCCATCTTCAATATTTTCAGAGTGGATAATTCTTTGAACGTAAATATTTTAAAAACTTCTGCTCACATACTGGTGTATTGATAATGTTCTTTGTGAACGAGATACACTTGGGTATGTGTATAGATAGGTTAAGAACGAGCTTAGAAATGTATTCTTTTGCAAGCTTACATTTTTCACATACTTATATTGCATATCTCTTTCTATAAGTTCACTGATACTATCAAGTAGAGAGAATGGAAATACTTCATAAGACAAGAAGCATATGGAAGTATTTTGTTAACATATGTGTGCCTTCATATTTCTCTGGTGGTATTTTGTAACATAACATGTTTATGTATTAAAATACTAAGAAATTTCTTCCATGGAGCTTTATTATGTTTCCGTCAAAGAACGGCTTTGAAGTTGCCCCCGCAAGCAATTGAAAGTTGTTCTCCAATAGAAAAGTAGCATGTTTTTAAATGTTGTTAGAACTCTTGCAAGATAAGCGGTATTTGTGATAAGCCAAATGGACTAGCTGTCGCGCAATCTTGCAGGAAATAATCTGTCATCAGCTTCAAAAAGTCTAAAGTACATATCATTTATATTTCAAATATATAATTTTAAAAAATAATTTTAAATAAGACTCATTTTTAGTAGATAGGTAAGAAAATATAGTTCAAATGCAGTTATCTCAAATTTTCAAACCAAGGGCGCAATTTATCAAATATAAGTCATCTTCCACGAAGATATTGATACAGCAAACCCTCCAGGTAATCATTTCGTTATTTCCTTTATATTATTTCTTCAATGCAGCGCAATCGTTCATTGGCTTAATAGAATGCAGGTTGATGTGACAAAGAAAAAGTGAAAGATTTGTTTATAAACTACTAAACGCAAATTGGAGATTCATTTTAAAAGTAGAATGTTAGTACCTTGCATAAAGTTCAGTTAGTTAGTACCGTCGTTCCGTCCCGGAAATGGGCGCCTTCCGTGACGAAGGTTTCAGTTACCAAAGAATTTCAAGTACACCCATTTCCCGACAGAAGGACAGGTTGTAAGCCTGTCGCTTCCAACGTCATCTGACAGAAAATGAAGGTGTTTCTTAGGCGTGAAAGGCCTATAATTTTGTTCAGGGACCTGTTTTTACAGATATAGATGCATGATGTTTGCAAATCACATATTATTTACTTTCAAACGCGAAAGTTGGCAATTGTATGCCTTTTTATTGGTAAATGTTCGAGTGAAATACATAAAATGTGTTTGACCACGGTAAAATCGAACTATTTCGCTTAGGAACAATGTACAAGTTTAATATATAAGATGCCCTTGGTTTGATCCCTGGTGCTAGTCAAATTTTCTGGTTTGCAATCACTCGGGTAGGAAAAATCGAGGTCACGACCGAGACTCGATCCATAGATCTTTTACCCGTAAGAGGTGACTCGAAGCCTTCGAGCATAAAGCCCCAAGCTTAATAGTTAACCATATTATTAAGGTTAATTATTTGATTTTTTTTTTATCTCCACAACGGGATTATCTTAAGAGATCTCTCCAGCGTATATCGGCTCAGATGTTGAATCGGCTGTGATCAGGCAGATCACGGTATCACAGATGGTAGGAATATTGGCACGGTAAACCGAAGAAGTTCGAGTTTCGACCATGGCCTCAATTTTTTTATGCTACTCAGATTCGAAAGCTTAGCCAAACATATGACTTGTAAGAAACAAAGCACATTAAATATCCTTACCGATATTTTGTCTAATACTTTGTTGCTAAGAAAGTTTCTTTGTTATGAATCGCCGAAAAATTTTACAGTTAAAAAGTAATAAAAGCAAACTGGATATAGGCAGGTCACTTACTAAGAATATCTACGAAAGAAAATTTATTACTATGAAGAAAAAATCCTATAAGCGTTATTCATAATTGGACAGGAATATTGAAATAAACGAAAGAAGAAACAATCTTAAAACATTTCCATTAATTTCCTGTAGTCATTAGTCAACATGGCTACCATAAAACTGGATTTTCTTGTTGTTTATTTACGGACGCTCTTTAACATCTCAGGCCATCAGCGTCCCATTAAAATCAGGGCAAGAAAAGGGCTCAGAGGCCTCTTCTTTCAAGCTTGAGGTTCTTTATCGTGCCATAAATTACGACACGGGACCCACGGATTTACTTCCCTTCCGAAGGAAGCCATACTTTGGATTTTTACGTGCGAAAAAATCCATCGACCATGGCCGGGATTACAGAACTGGATACGCTTGTGCCAACAATGAATATGGTTCGTGAAGCCGTTAAGTACGAAGTCCACTTTCTTATCACCATAACCGAGTCTCAACTTATTTGTGAGGCATTCTTTTGTTTCACAAGACACCAAGTCTGAACTGTATGCTAGACGAATGATGTGGTGAAGATTCAACTTAGCAGTTGCTGCTGTGGTAGCACGTGAAATAAGTGACTTGGCATTGTTGTGTTGCAGTGAAAACGTTTCTCTCACTTCGAATCCTCTCTCGTCGCTATTTTAGAGCTCGAAGCGTTAATGAAACTGGTTGTTGTCCCATATTTCAGGAAATCAACGTAGATAACACCATTTTCATCCCAAAGTTGAGTTTTCCAGCTGAATCTTGTGATTTTAATGTCTTTTTCTGTGTCTTAGTGTCGATAATTTATTGATATACGTTTTATTTTTGATTCATTGTAGTGTACACTTTCGTTTCTTTGCCACATTTGGGGAAGGGGAGGGTGAATAAATGAATGTTTAACGCCCGTTTTTGCTACAGAGGCACCACAGGCGATGGACACTGATGATACATGAGATGAAATGATATGTTGGGGAAGGATTTTATGGAAGGAATCGTTCCAGGCCTATGTTTAGGGTACCTCCCCGGCATTTGCCATTTATGAGGACTGAGGAAAACCTGGAAAAAACCTCAGTCAGGAAGGACGGTCCTGGCGGTATTCGAACCCAGACCTCCCGCTCACGAGTCCGAGACTTAACGACCTCGGCCACCGGTGGCGGTGGGGTGGGGGTGAGTTGAATACCGATAACTAAGGGGCATATCCTAAGGACTATTCTTTAAGTTTCATTTATTAAAATGTCCCTATCAAATCATCGGTATTATTCATCCAAACCTCATACTTCATGTTTCACGTGACCACTAGCCAATAAATGTTACATTAAAATCAGTGAAAAATGAATTTTCGAATGAATAAATCAACACATAAATAAATGAAGCAAATAAATATATAGCCAATATTTCGTGCGTCAATTTTAAATTCTATATTTGGTTTATATTCAGTTACGTACATTTCTTACATTATTTAACATTTTTAAGAAATAACTTCCCTATCTAGACTTGACACCAAGTCAGCAAGGCATATATAAATATATCTATATATCTTTTGTAAAAAAAGGAATAAATATATATTACTATTTTTAATTTACTAATTTCCAAGTAAGTTTACAAAAGGAAAAGAATTGTGTGCTTTAGACTAAATAAGTTTCACAGCTTATAAAATGCATATTAATACTAAAACCATAGATATGAATAAGTTAAAAATTATGGAAAAACTGAAGGCAAAAATATAAAAAGCTGGGAAAATGTGACGAAATTCTTACTTTATTTTTAAAGGTCAGTTCTCTTGGGTTTTTTTTTTCTAGAAAAGAGGTTAATGACCTTAACTTCAAATAAAGTGTTTATTTCAGAAACCAGTCAAGGGGGAAAAACACGGTTAGTGGCAGAATGTGTTTCTATGCGGATGTGGGCACATTTTGGTGCCAAAATTGTCAAACAACGTCCTCCTGTATGGTCAGGCATGACACCGAATTTCGTATCTAGGTCAAAAAGTAGTTAGGAGACGTTGCTTGGCTGGTTTCTGTAGTAAATAGGGAGTACGTTTTGTGTTTTTGTTACCCAATATGGTAAAGAAACAGACCCTTTATAGTGATGGTCCATCAGGACAAAATAAAAATCACACACTTGTTAGATTTCCGATGAAACTTTGTGACAAAGGGCGATTTGACAGTCCATAATTTCACTGTATGACAACAGAGACTTTTGGCTATAAAAAAAGTTGATTGAATTTACACTCAAGTGGAATATGTGGAACTTATAGAGGAAGTCGGTAAAACAAGACGTTTTACTGTTCACAAACATATCTCCCAAGATATCAGAAGTTTCAAAACATGGTGACCTTGTTCATATAAAAAGCTTACTAACTCAGACGAAACCTCTGGTAGAGCACTCCTAAAGACTAAAAAGAGAGTTTCAAAGAGTTTTGTTACAAGAAGAACACTTGTGGAAAAGTGATAGATGGTAAAGTCAAATATTGATTGAATCATTCAACCAAATTTCACACTGCTGTAAAAAGATCGTGCTCCCGATTTACCACCCAGATGGCCTACCCTGCAGAAAAAGTAAAGTTTATAAATATAATTTATTAAGTTTACTTACCAAAATATTACTTAGGCTTACATGTTACAATATTCCATCATTCAAAAGTTTATCAAAAATCTAAAATATATTTAGCCTAAATATTTTGGGCACTCTTCATTTATATTTCGGCCTGAGTTCCAAATTTATTCATTATTATTTTTAGTTTCCATCAATATCAAGGAGAAGCAAGACATAAATACTCTAAAATCTGCCTTGATCAGTAGGCATTGCTGATTTTACCCTTTTAATTATCTCTATTAGCAACGCAGTCTAAATCTAATTATAAATATTTTCTTTTTCCAAGTGTACGGGTTTTATGACAAAATATTGAAAAATTCGAGAATTATGCCATAAAATGTGTTTGCCTCTGTCGCTTATTGCAGAAACCAGTTAACTGTAAAACATTTTTTTTTTAGTTTTTTTTTTTTTTGCAGAAAAGTTAAAAACTATAAACGAAAGGTCTTTAGATAAAAAATATTACAATATATACCAATTTAAATAAAAATGTTAAAACCACTATCACAACATTTAGTCTGATGCTAGATTTTTTTTAACCGAAATTGGCCAGCTTGGTACTTAACTGCTTTCTAAAATAAACGATTCAAATATTGATCTGATGTATAATATATATACTAGCGCATTCTCAATGATTGTGCCAAAAATGCAATATTTTCTGGGTTTGCGTGTTTCTCAAGTAGTTTTAATGCCTTTATCGCATAAAATTAACGCTTACTTGTTGCAGAAGTTGTCAAAACTAATGTACAAAGTTTGTGTGTTTGACGGAATACAGCTGTCAATTCTAGATTTCATATATGTTCATGGAGATGAAAAACAATTTGTTTCGCCATGTAAACTTAGGAAAATTCACTTTTCAATACAGGAACATCGAAATGTGTGCCCAATGTTCTTTCAAGGATGCTAGTGAATTTCGAAATTAGAATGGACAATCTTACTGTCCAGGAGACTGAAGAATTTAAGTTCAGCTACTTCTATAAATCTGAGATATTTGTTCTAGCTTCTTGCCATTGAAGAACTCGCAGTAGTTCGAAATGTAGCAATTTCAAGTGTGACTTTTTCTCAGTGTTTTATCCTTATCTACTTTTATTATTACTGTTAATTTGTTACATTCTTAATAGTGTTACTTTATTTTTATTTTTCATTTATATTATATATATATATATAAATTAAAATCAAATTTCTTGATAAGAGGTAAAACATCTTCAGCAGAAACATTCCAGACACTGTTTCATGAGCAATAATATCTTATCTATGTTCATGAACAGTCTCTACTAATTGATTATGTAGGAAATCTTTGACCTATATATTCATTTAGGGCAGTAAGTCTTTTAGAATACTTGGAGAAAAATGTTCCTATAGCAACTGGCTTTAAGAAACTGGGAGATTGTGAAATAACTAAATTTCATTTATGAGCATCGCAGGGAACAAACATCGTTTGCCCAAACTGCTACCTGCAGGTCTTGATGTGTTAGGCTGCACCGCCTGTGGCTATGCGACTAATTTTGAACCTCAACGTAAATCATTCGGGATTTTGATAGCATATGTATAGATAACTGCAGAACGGTCAGAGTTTTTAAAATGTAAAAATCATGCTTCAATTATAGTATCAATAGCAGCGTATCGAAGAACTAATTATTTAGATATCAGAACTATCATCAAGTATCAAAGCGACGAATAGGTTACTGATGTTTCTTTCTTTATCTCTCAGGTCATTAATTTGAATATCAGGAGACAAACCGCTAAATGCAAACTGCTCATTTAAGAGAATTTTTAAGTCACTGTTAATACGTTTTATTTTATTGAGTTATTCTAAACAGTTGCCTTTATTTACAGATTATTCTCTCTTATCATGACTCCTAAAATTAAGTCCTTGGAAGCCTAGAAAACAAACTGCGTTTATTAAATGAACTAAAATTTGATGATTTTATTTAAGTTTCAATGTGTTTTTCAACCGTCAATCTAATTGAGAACTTAAAAATGAATGCATTCCTTAGTTTTTCAAAACAAATGCAGTTTCTTGAAACAAATTTTATGGTTGACTGACAAATTGTCTTTTTCTATTTTACACAAATTATTAAGTTTTACGAAACCATTAATATTCCATTTCTTTATAAAGTAAAACGACAGCAACAGAACACTTTCTAAAACGTTTTACAACAACATAAGTAAGAAGCAAAATCATACTACCGTTCATTGAAATATCTAGTAAAACATTTTAACTTAACTTTCTAACCTAAGAACTGATTTCGATTTACAACTTTCAACAATTTTCTTCAAAAGAAGGAAAATTCGATCTAGTTTTTACTAAATAACAGTTCAATCGAACAATAACATCAATCGCTCTTTATGTACATTTTGTTAATCACAGAAATCACAGACTATATTATTTAAAATAATCACACGACCTTATAATGGCAAACATCACAAAAAGATATGCACCCTAACTTCCCTAAGAGATCAACAACCTGTTTGTATACAAACTATAAACTCAAGTTTTTTCATATAAATCACCCCATATCACTCCAAGCTATTCCTAGTATCCTGGCGGTGGTCATCGAAAATGACACAGCTTCCAAAACTGTCTGTTTTAGTGGCGCGAAACATTAAACCCTTCGTAATTTTCTACAGCGATATAAGATTCGCTTCCATGTCTGAGAAACTGCCGCATTTCAGGAGCAGAAACAGTAGAAATTGTGTATTCCTGCGCATGCCACATTGCAGACCCATAATATAAATGTTTCCTTCCAATCTAAATATGGGAAAGCACCACTTTCACAGTTTCTAAAGAAGCTACTTCTGACTGAGACCATTTGCGATTCGCAGAGTACAAAGACTTAATTTTCCAGTTAAAAAAAATAGCTATACACAAAAGAAAATATATTTTCAGCCCTTTTCATCAAGACGTTAATGATGGTACAATTTGAGTAAGAGTTGCCATCTCAAACATGTGTAATTACTAAATAGAGAAGTGCAGAAATTATAATTAGGTATGATTTTAAGATTAACCTCAAATCAGCAAAGACGTAAGAATTTGATAAACTGCGTTCAAAGAATTGCTTAAAAAGTTTATAATATTGAGCCAGCACCATCTGACCTCTTCTTGTTTATATAATCTTCGAAATACATGTTAACAGCTTGAAATTATCTTATGAAGTGTTTGTTTATCGCACCCGAAATAGTGTAACTGACTAGAAAGAGTACATAAGAGAATAGAGATGATCTTATAAAGGTGAATAGTGGGGAACTGATGAAGAATGGTAAAAAATTGATTTGATATTAATAATTATTTTTCCACAACTGTACGTATAGTTACGAGGATAGGTCTATAAATTTCCAGCCTCGCCGTTAAGGCTTATCGCCTTCACAAAACCCTTATCTGGTGTTACACCTTATCTGTTAAGTAAATAATTGCATCTTAACTACCGCTCCGTTATGTTCAGTTGTTCAGATATAGCTGCATAAAGAACGCTATGTGTAGAAGATTGTTATAAGTTCAAAAAGGAATATCCAGCTATTATTAAGCTCTTCACAAAAGAAGGAAATGAAAGTAAACAGCGATTGAATGGTGTATATGGGGAAGCAACCCTCTCATATTCTACCATAAAAGAATGGGCCAAGCTTTTTCGAATGGGTCGAGAAAGCATTGAAGACGAAGAGCGTGCAGGTCGGCCCTTGAAGGTGCTCGTTCCTAAAAACATCGTTCTTGTGGAAGGAGAAATTATCGAAGACCGGCGGCTCAAAATTAAAGAAATAGCTACAATCTTGGGCTTTTCTAAACCAACAGTGCTTGGAATTATTAATTAACATTTAAACATTAATAAGGTTAGTGCAAGATGGGTAGGTGCCTAGACTTCTTTCCGCAATCCAAAAGCAGCAACGAGTCATCTGTCGTCAGGCATTTTTGGGGTATTGCTGTGGCAGCAGAAACAAGTTCTGCAAACCATTGTTACAAGAGATGCAACTGTGGTCCTCTACTGTGATCCTTTGTCCAAAAGAGAATAAATGGAGTGGCGTAAACCTGGCAAAGCACCCCTTCTGAAAGCCAAGGTCACTCAGTCAACCAGTAAGATCATGGCCACAACCTTTTGGGATTGTGAAGGAATGAATACTGTTCGTTGACTTCAAGGAGAGGAACACCACAGTAAATGGGGATTGCTATGCTGGCCTACTGCACAGACCACGTGCTTCCAGCAAAGAGAAAAGGCGAGGAAAGCTGAGTGGTGGTGTGCACCTTATCCACGACAACGCGCCTGTGCACATAACTCTTGTTGCAATGGAAACTGTGAAAAAATGTGGCTTCAAGGAGATCAACCATCCATCCTACAGACTATATCTAGCTCCGAGTGACTATTTCCTCTTCTCAAAAGAAGGACCTTCGAAGAAAGAAATTTAAGTGTGACGAAGAAGTGATGGATGCTGTTTATGTCCATTTTGCAGACAAGACTTCTGACTATTTGGGGGGATTTGAAATGTTAATTCAAAGATGTGAGAAGTATATTACAATAAAAGGTAAATATATTT
The DNA here is from genome assembly GCA_030762175.1 of Metallyticus violacea. Lineage (NCBI taxonomy): Eukaryota > Metazoa > Arthropoda > Insecta > Mantodea > Metallyticidae > Metallyticus > Metallyticus violacea. The sequence goes on along the minus strand of CM060838.1, from coordinate 16,751,498 downwards.
AAAAGTGAAATATAGTTTTTGTCTTTATCATACCTAGAAAATGGTTAGGCCGGAAACTTATGAACCTACCCTCGTAAGTCAGAATGTATGTCTGATTTGTGGTAATGAAGAAAATGTTATTCCTGTCTTATTTATGTGTCAAGGAACTGAGAATTGAAAGAGGGGTGTAATAGAATAAAAATAGCTAAATATTGGAAAAGAAAACATTTAAGGACCATTAACAAATTAGGAATTTGGGGGTTTTTCATTCAGTATTACGTATAAATGGGTATGATCAATGGAGAAGTAGGAAGGGTAAGTTAACCATACTAGGAGAGTACTGTTTACTGCATTGGAACCTTGTTTAGATTTATAATATCATGCTAAAATAGTTGTCTTTATAATATGTACTATCTCCTGTCATACTATCATATTGGCTAGATGTACATTTGGAATATGAAGTAAATTAAATCAATTCAATAGGAAGGGGGGTTTGTCCTTCTGGCTGTCCATAGTGCCTCTAGTTCCTTTATAGGAGATGATAGCGCCTTCTAAATCTTCGGAAGACACTGAACCCGTTGTAATATTTTTACTTAGAATGTGTATGTTGTGTTCTGTTAAAACGTATATAGCAGGTGTAGTAGTTTGAATTTATGACTAAATTGAAGCCAAGTCATTTTCTTGCTGTAAGGTGTTTAGCACAAATTAACAATATAAATATTATAAACTACTTAATAATATTTACGGAACGTTGAAAACAAATTTATTTTTCTAAAATACATCTTTTGAGGTTATATTTGAGGTAGGGACTTGTTCCTTAAATTTTTCAGCAACAGCCTGAAGCGGGTTGGTATGGCAGCCGCGCTCGGCTCCATATTTTGAAGCGGTTTGGTGTGGGTGTTGTTACCATTGATGTCGTTGTTGCTGTTTACCCACGTTGGGCCCAAAAATTTGAAATGGTTTTATAAACTGATTATAGGTCGCTTCGGTGTTATTGCCCCACGTTTCATTTGAGAACAATTTCTCAGGGTGAATTCTGCTATTTTGTTGACTCTTACTCAAAAGGATTGGGAGCGGGTTTCTATAGTGTAAATAAGCACGCGAGGTGATATATATATATATATATATATATATAATATTATCTGCAAATTATTTCGCGTCCTCTGGTATTTTGCATAGGATAGACCTAGTTATGCCGATACAAACTTAGCTGCCGCGTGTGAAACTTACAGATGAGTGCCGGAGCATGAAATTGAAAGTCGAACTTATAATGAGTACTGGGAACTGCATGTTTTTTGCCGCGTGTAGATCTTACAACTGCGTGCCTCAGCAACGTCGAACTTACAACGGCTTCTGCGAACTGTTTACTGCCTCTGTCGCAATATATATACCTTTTAATTTAAATAAATAAAATGACGTGTAGTTTTCCTCACTCTCTTAATTTTGCGCAACACAAAAAGTATTCTATAAAGGGGTGAAACCGTAGTACCTTTGTTGCACACCCATCCTGGTGACTTTGCAGAACCTTTCGTTTAATTTATTCACTCAACTATTATGTAGCATGCGTTGGATAAGATGACAGAGAATTGTTATATCAGTACCATCCTCACATCTAATGTTATTCCATTTTCTAATTAAATCTCTTCTCTCAGCTACAGAAACAAACAATGTCAACTAAAACAGATGTTCATATACTCAAGCTGTAATGCTGTCAAAAATATTAATTAACGCACCTTGAAGTAGTAAAATTTAATCTACTGTTAAGCATCTTTTATCAAAGTTTTCTAATATTTTGAGTTTGATAATCATTTACATGTTTTACAAAATACAAATGAGTAATAGGAAAATGTTTTAATTTTGTACATTTGTTATATACAGAATACTATAAATAATGCTTTTTCACATAAAAGCAATATGTTTTTATGAACGCTATAAAACACAATGAGAAATTCATGTTCTTGAAGTGTATAGGTAGAAGAAGTACTGGTATCTCTGATTCTAAGCATGTTATGTTAAATAGTTTGAAGAGAACCTGGTGTTGATCCCAAGAGTGGATGATACCTTTCAACGCTAACACCCGTTCATTGTTCTTAGTATCTGTGTACAAGTGAAGTTTTTTTCCAGTGGGGTTTAGTACCATGAAAGATTAATATGTACAATGAATACAATATTGAGGCGGTATCCAGAAGAACGCTCCATAAGTATAAACGATATTTCGAAGTATAGATGCAATAATGTTTTATTTACACGTATAGAGAAGCAAACTACGAGGACTATTGAATGCAATAAAGAATGGTCATAATTTTTACAGCATAATTTCTCGCACTAAAATTTAACTTCACAATATTTTGTTAGATTAATGCGTAATTATCGTAGTATTAGTTTCATTGTTGTCACATGATTCCCGCTTGTGAGAAATGTGCAAATTGAGACATATTCAGTTCCGCCAACAACATGCTGTTCTGAAATTCTGTTTTCGTCACAACAAATCTTCATCTGATTCCCACGAGAGATATAAAGAGATTATTCTTCCCTATAACACAGCTGGAAGATGCTTCAGTATGTTTAAAGATGCGAGTCAATCATTTAAAAGGAAGGTAAACCAGACGCTTCAGCTTGTGCTCTAACGGAAGAAAACACTAACACCGCTGCTGTCATTGTGAGAGAGGACTGTCGAATAACATTAAGAACACTTTCAGAAATTCTGAAAATTTTTCTGGGTAACACTCACATGTTGGTAATTGAAAAATTTAATGAGACATGTTTGTTAATGGTAGAGTCTAACGCTGCAGATTCCCGAATCAAAGGACGTTTTCGTGCAGGATGGCACGCAATTGAAGATAAAAATTGGCTACGTCATTTCGATTGTGAGAGCAAACAGCAAAGCGTTGTGTGGAAATCTTGTCGCCAACACACACACAAAGAAGAAGATGAAGAAAAGGGGATAGCCTCTCAACGGAGGCAACCTTTTTATTACATTGTTCGATATTCAAGGAATGGTTTACCAGCAGTCGCACCTGAATACACAATTGTAACTGTTAAATACAACATTGATGTACTGAAAACTCTGCAAAGCCATATCATACACAAAAGGCCACATTTCTGTACTGCAGGCTGAATGCTGAACAATGATAACGCACGATCACATATTGCAAATGTTGTTGCTAAATGTCACACAAAAACTAACTGAAGTACATTTCTCACGCTCCATATAGCCTAGATTCACCCTGTTTGACATTTTCTTTTACCCCAAATTGAAAAAACATCTTTGTGGAAGGCATTTTGCAACAACAGAAGCTGTGGTGTAGGCTGCGGAGGCGATTTTGAAGAATTTTCAAAAAATGATTTTCGATATGTCTTTGAAAACTATCAGAAACGCTGGGACATGTGCATTGCTTCCAGCGGAGGCTACTTTGGGAAATATCGTCAAAATTATGAGTAAAAGTTTGTTGACAAAATAAAATTACAATCATTTTATGCCCTCGTATTATATATAAGTATATTAAGCTTTTTCAGTAGTACTTATTTGGAAAAATAATTAATTAATTAATTGTGGAAGCTAATTAATAGAAAAGTGTATAATTACTGTAACTTATTTGATTTGTTTATTTACGGACGCTCTTTAACATCTCAGGTCATTAGCGTCCCATTCAATTCAGGGCTACAAATTTTGCTCAGAGGCCTCTTCTTTCAGGCTTAAGGTTCTTTATCGTGCCGTAAATGTACGACACGGGACCCACAGTTTTACTTCTCTTCCGAAGGAAGCCCATACTCACGATTTATACACCCGAAAAAATCCATCGATCCAGGTCGGGTTTGAACCTGAGATCTTGGGTTTAGTAGGCAAGTACGGTTATCACTACACCACCAGGACCGACATAATAACTGTAACAATAAAATAAAAAGTGCAATCAATTAATGGTCTCTTAATTGTTAAATAGCATGGATCGTGACTACATGAAAGCAACATTCCTGAGTATTGTAAACATAAAATTAAATTATTTGAAGAAATGAAAAAAACAGAGAAAATAAAAATATGTTTAAAAGAACTGCTTCCCAAAAGGTAAGTCAATTTATGTTTGATCCTCATCTTGTGCACATTCATTTTCCAGCTCTTAGTCGCATTTATTAACCCTCTCAGAGCATGTTATTCTCGAAAATTCATTTCTGTTGAGACTCCCAAGAAACGCAAATAGCAGTAACCCAGAAGGCGGTTATATCTTTCTCTCTTTTGTGCATAACTCTTTACTACTTTGTGTATGTATGCAAACAAAGGAGTGACATTCTAATTTTATTCTCTTTCTACTTCTTGCAGCAGGAATTGACGACTACAGAAGACGTTTCTTTAACCACATCTGCTTTCGTTTACATTTTCTTATCTGCTCTTGAGTCTTCTTTTTTCACGTTTCAGATTAGCTTTTATGTATTCTCTTCTCATTTTATATATGTTATATCCAAACAAAATTTCCTCCATTATTTAACACCAAAGCATTCAAAAAATACGAGGTCTGTGACTGACTTGAAATATGAGGGGAATTTACAGTCATTAAACGATTGGGAACTACTGTTGTAGAGAAGAAGCCTATTAGAGGAAGACCTCTTGTTTCCTACTACTTCTCATGTCTTGAGTGACTATGGTGCAATATGAAGGAAGATAATGTGAATTCTATGGCAATGTTCTAACAAATTCTTTAAACTCAAAAAAAAACACAGATGTTTATTAATAAAAATAAAACGATAAACACAGGTCCCTAGATATGTATGTTTTAAATTGTTTAAATTTTTTCGTAAAAAGTCTTCGATTTCAGAAACATAAGGCTGCTCAAGTAGCCTTATCTGTATGTCAAGATGGATTCATGCAAATCGCAGTATACACAATAAACAACAAAAAAAAAATAAAGTATTGTTACAACGACAAAGAAACAAATCTATAAGTAAACAGCTGCACTGGAAATTGAGGACGGAAACCTGGGTTTCAGATTAGAAAACTCGAAAGCTTGTTTCAGAAATATCCTTTTCTAAAGTGTTAAGCATAAAGATAGCTAATTGTGAGGAAGAATCCCTTGTATAAGATTTTGATGTCATGCCGAGTAAGTAAAAAAATCAAGACCTACTGCATCTATGATGGGCATTTTGATTGAATTTCTGATTTCATTAGAGCTGAAGAACTTTTACAACTTTTAAACATGTACCATTCCTAACTCCCTGACTCTTTAAGTGTTGCATAGCGGGGGAAAAATCAAAACATACACCAATTGCAAATCTGGGGAGCTTTACAAAGGGAATTCTGGGAATAAAGGTGTATTGTAAAGCAATATTGAAGTACCCAAAACCTATGAATGAAAAGTGAATAAAAGACTCCATATATAGCATTAATCTGTAGACCAAACCTCATTTTTCTCGATGTTTCAGTTTATATGTAAATGTATTCGTGACTGTGGAAATAATTGCATTGCATAGTTAACATTTACTTCTCGCAAAAATGAACTACTCAAACCTACAGGCATTGAAATTAGTCAAGAACTTGAATAAAATAACTGAAGTTTTGTACAGATAGTAAAGCACGTAAAATGGATAAATAATAATTTGAGCAAATCTAAATTAGTTCTTGGAAATATCCTATGTTGAATGATAGAAATACTTTTAATAAGTTAGATTATCGGGGTGACCAAAACGTTTTGTCGGTTTCAAATCAGACATTTGAAAATATTATATTTTGATCAATATAATAGCTTTAATAACAAATATACCATAGTCCCCATCGCTATCGCAGACCTACCAACGTGATAAAACACTAACAGTTAAGTTTGGATAGAACTCCTTATGACGAGAAGCACAAAATTCATCGAGTGCAGTTTCCAGATCGGCAAAGATTCGGATTGCTACTTTCGGAGGTTATTGTTAAAAAAAATAAGGGGTGATACACTGATGATGCAATATCTGAAGAATGTGGTGGGTGCAATGGTGTCTCATACCAAGGTAGAGAATGGTTTCACCAGTCATCTTAGCTGTATGTAGTTTTTCATTATCGTGCAAAAAATAAAACATTTGCGATTCACGAGAGCAGAATCCTTATTTTTCAGCTTTTCATGGACACTTCCAGCTTGTTATAGTAAACAATTGCAGACAGTAGTTCACTAGTTCAGTCTTTTGGTGCAGTGGTGATTTCGGTTGTTTGAGAATTTATTTATGGGTTGCCAACCGGTAATGACGGCGTCTTGGAGTGTCTTAAAGGGGTCTTTCTGCTTAGTGCCGACAATACAAAACAGGCATCAGCTCGTGCAGCCTTATGAGCCAATGACAACTCGTGTGAAACTCATCCATTGTGTTTAATTCTTTTTCCTAATTGACGGAGATCGTGTAATTTCTGCTCTGACTTTGAATTTCTGTGCCACATCTTCACAAACCTGGCTGTTGTTCGCATCAATTGTCGTTAACAAGCCTCGTCATCCATTGTTGTTGGTATTCCTGCTTGTGACTCATTCTCGAGTGTTTCGTTGCCCTAATGAAACTTCGTAAACCATCTTTGAACCATCCGTTCATTCACAGCATTAGCACCGAAAACTTGGCATATTTTGCGTGCCGCTGCAGTTTGAAACGGTTTTAATAGGTATGTCAACGTAGCTGTTGTTAGATATTTACCCGGAGGTCCCGCTTCGTACCCCGGGTCTTTCCGGGATCGCCTTTTGTGCTTTGCTCTCCTAGTCACGGGATGCGGGAAATGAAAGGAGGAGGGTTCACATCACACGAAAATGTGTTTCATTAAACGCCTAGAAATGTTAATTCACCCGACACTTTGTTGTCGGCACCTGGTTCGTTATCTCTTTGACATTAGCACCACAGGCTACATACGCTGCTTGAAATTGCATCTACCACCCTAAAACTACATTGTGTGCCTCTCATTTTTTACTTGCCTACACTGCTGACATTGAATCTAGAAAATGCGTAAACAAGCCGGGGATGTATCTGGAACTACCTTCTGGATACTACTCTACTGTTTCTGGGACTGCATTCATAGAATTACTGTACTGTATCTGGGATTGCCTCGTCTTCCACTATATACTATTTTCAAAGTGTCCCCACATGTTGATGAGAACTCAAGCGGTTCACAGAATAGGGCCCACTGATTCTGAGCCTTCAAAATATTAAAATATTATTGTCAAGTTCTTGTGCTCTAGAAAGTACTCACTTTAAATTAATCAACTCTTTGATTCCTCGTTGGGGAGTTCATGATCATTCGATGTAATGACGTCATATCCAACACCTGTTCCTTTTCTATCTTTAACGAATTTCCGAGCATCTCTAGCAACTAAAGATACAAAAGACCTATTATTCGACTCATACAGCACACCTGCATGCACTTATATTTGTCACAATAGAGAGACATATTGCTGGGGCCATTATAAGTATCCCTCTCGTCATGGAGATATGCGTTCAGGTAGCCAAATACATTTTTCTGGTACATGAAATGTTCTTGCTTGTTACTACAAGCTATATAATGTTTAATAATTATTATTATTAACATTTCAATTATATAAACACATTCACTCTCGGGCATGCGTGGGTGTGAGGACATGTCACAAGTTGCATTGTTTATCAGTTTAATACAGCATGCAATCCCGGAGCGTTCATGTTTAACCGCTCTTCTCGAAACATTGGCTGACACTAGGAAAAATTGCAACTACGAATACCAGCTTAACAGTCTAAATTTTGACAACAATTCGTCCCAGCCTTAGCTTTAGTTGTTGCATCGCTAAAAAGCTGGCAGAACTGTTTTGGTCACCTTTACTATGTTAATTGGCAGATGTAGTTATACAAGTTTACACCTACAAGGGAGAGATATATTTGAGTTTTAGAAAGATTGAGGAACAAACTCATTGATTCTCATCTAAAGAGTACTTACTGATTGTTTTAGGGAGCATTGGTTGTGCCAGACCAGCAGGGTAATTTGCGGATCACCGTAAAGAAAACGAAGCCCATACTTGGAATAGCCATCGAGGGTGGAGCCAATACGAAACATCCCTTGCCGCGCATTATCAATATTCACGTAAGTATTGTGTCTTGCATTTGATTACTAAGCACTTGCATGAGCATATCGAATGTTTCTTACTGTCGGTTGGTAAACAATAGCGAAGAAAAGTACAACAATATTTTCATTTGACAGTTTCATTCAGGTTTGGCATTTTTTTTTTTTTACTATAAGTAAAGTGTTTTATCAGTTATAAGCATGTAGAAAATATATTCTATGTGTTTCGTGGCATTAATCTAAATTGCCTTGTCATTTATTGCGATTCAAATTGAAGCACTTTAAATTAGTGTACTAACACTATTAGGATGTAAGTGTGTTTATAAACGTCTTATCACAAATAATAATTATTGTAACCTACTGCAATTAATTGAAGAATAAAGTATGCATTGCATTTTGCCAATACCAACGTCATTTTTAACAAGTTAAGGAACTGAAGTAAATTAAAACTTATGTACATTAATGATTATTATATAATGCTTAAAAGTTGTATCAATTAACCAAGTTTCACTTACCATGATTCGATATATGCTTTTTTTAAGGATGATCAATGAATATGGATATTAATTTCAAGAAGTAGGTAAAGTTTAGTTAATTAGTATAATTAGCATGTAATTTATTGTTTTTTAATCCTTACCAATTGTGCAGAGCAGTACTTTAAGATAAGCTTGGTTTTCATTATTACAACCAATTAAACACTTCTATCAACATTTTTTACCATTTACAACTACCATGAAATTGGTGTTATTTTTAATATGGTGTGCTATTTAAATGTAGTATAATAAAGATATATGAATGTATTTTAATAAAAGATCAAAATAAATAATAATTCAGCAGTGTGCTTCACTAACTTAAAGAGTATTTGGGCACATTTATTAATAAATTATAAACTAATTTCACATTAATATAAAAATTTGTGAAGTTTTATGTTCTTAGATTTATCTGAAATGTTACTTTTTTAAGGACATGCATTTAAATGATTAGTTTTACTATTCAATTGTTTATTTCTATTATTCACTAATTCTTATTACTCTTGAGTTTTATAATATTGTTTTAATTTTTTGTTGATTCATATGGTTCAGCAAAACACGACAGACCTTAAGCCTAAACCTTGTAAGTTGAATGATTATGGTGCTTTAATTTTTATTGAAATAAATATAACATTTTGAATAATTCCACGCACTATACTTTTGTAAAAATTTTCAAAGTTTTTCAAGTAATAAGACAGTTCTTTACAGCTTTTCTTCTTGCAGGATATTACATATTTAATAGCTAAATAAATGCCACAAACAATTCAACAAGAAAACAACTAACGCTAGATTGATGTTGTTGATAATTTTTAAATAGTGTTTAACGCCCATTTTTATTACTGTGGCATCATAGACGGTATAGGATGATAATGATATGAGGCAGTATCATCCCTGCAAGGCAAGGCTCTCGTACTAGGTTAACTTTGGCTCATAATCTTTAATTATTTGAAATATATTTGAAAACACGCTGACAATGGAACCTGTCACATGCAGAAACGGTAATCATACATTAAGGCCATGCCTACGAACGGAAATCGTAGTGGTGTCAATGTGAGCAAATGCAGAATAACATTCCCAACTAAATATCTATGTATATTCATAAGTTTCAAATCATGAACTATTTGTATAGAGGTAGGATGCTACCTTTAACATATTTAATGTATTTTAATTTAACTATTACTTACATTAGTGAGTCGCTTGTCTCGTTTTGAACATGAAAATGTTTTATGAAAATACCATTTTCGTGGTATTTTTAGCATAATTTAGATTTTCCAATAATTTTGACATCCCACATCTCAGCCTATCCTATACAGAATGTCACACATTTCCACTGCTATTAAATAACAGGTCATTTAAGTTTCTATTTGCAATAACAGTGTATTTGATACATTAATGTAACTCGCAGTTACAGCTACAAATTCTCCAGCAGTTTTGAATTACACATGAGCAACTCAATATCAACACTGCATCAGGTTTACTATAGAATTTTGCAAAGGATGAACCAATTTACCACCTTGGTGGCTGTGCAGTGAAGTTAGCACCAATTAGGAATGTAACTGCTAAAGTATTAACTAACCAAAATACGGTTTTTGACCAACTTCTTATATTAAATAACAATTCTAAATATGATATAGACTTGAAATTGATCCCTATTCTCTTATAATTCAACAATGCTTCAATATGGTATATGTAAAATACAAGATTGCAATAATAATAATAATAATAATAATAATAATAATAATAATAATACAATAAAACAGTTCCATAAACATTAGATGGCTATCACTCATTCAAACATACATACGTCTATTGTTTACAATATGTTGGAAACAATTTCCTTTTTCTCTTTTTTGTATCATTGTTAGTAACACATCCGTCATTCTCCTTTGATCAAATCGACGCAAAAGTGATTAATTGTCGTTATTGAATACAAAATTAGCCTATGTATTAGTAATTTAAACTATTTAAACAAACAATAACAGAGAAAACTAAAGAATCATAACTGCCAACTCTATACAACGAAGCGGGAAGGAAGCCGCCAAAATATACAGCATGTTAAAACATGTACGGCATAGCTTTAGGAATGGGTTCCTCAACTGAGTTCGAAAGTGCTCGGTTTCCAAGCTTTTAAGGTTCACCTATGACACTCAGCCGTTTTCATTAACTTAAAGTAAATTTCAAAATGTTCACCTTTTACCTGAATAACAATAGGCCTGACTTTTGGTCAAGTGATAATGATCATTCGTCGAAAGGCACATTTCGTGCATAATTCTCATGATGTGCTGATTTAATTCTAACGGATATCTACTTTTGGGGGTACTTAAAATAAGGAATAGTGTTATTTTATTAGCTTTTGTCGTATTAGAGTTGTTCCATGTCAAATCATCACAAAAAATAAACTTTTCAACCTGACCATCCCAGATTTTCGAGAAATTATGTAAGATGGTAAGGAACTTAAGTAATTTGCGTATATAAAAGATTATCCTTCAGCAATACATGCTATTTATATAACACAGTTACCAACATAAAAAACAAATGTTAAAAAGGTTCCATGCAAGGTCAACAAAAACAATTCCTAGCTTGCTTTAATTAAGATAGACTCTTCAAGTTAGGTTTATTTTAAAGCTAAGGAAAGATTAGAAGAATTTAAATATAAAATAATCACTTTTAAATATAATTATTTTGACCTTTAATATATAAAAATGCACGGCATTATTTTTTGCGGAAAGAATATGTGAAAGAGTTAAATATTGATTACCCGTGTCAGTGGAGTGCTCCTTCTCAGATAAAACACCAGCCTTCCAAAAGTGACAGTGGGTTATAAATTGGATGAAATGTATAAGTCCCCAGAATCTATAATAAATGGTTGAATGCTTATGAATTTGTTGTCATTAATTTTTTCAGCCCTTGTAATATAAATATTTTAACCAAATATTATATTTCTTAGTATCTTTCCACGCCAATAAGCTGTATTGTAAAGGGCTGCAAGTCAGCGTTTATATATTCCCCAAAACAACTGATTTAATTCTAATGTTACATTTCAGGAAAATGGTGCGGCATACGAAGCTGGGGGTCTCGAAGTGGGACAGCTCATTCTAGAAGTTGACGGGCAGAAAGTAGAGGGTATGTAACCTTAACTAATAACATAACATCTGCTATGTTCAATATCTAATAACTCAACAATGGTGACTATATATTTGTGCAACAATCTATATCAGTAAGTAAAGACGTTTGAAAATGTATAACGTATTTTATTATAATTTTAATAAGCCAGTATGCATGCATATTTGTATTACATCCAGTGATTTTACGTCGGTCTCTCTAAAATAGTAAGAGATAGTTCTGAATATTCTGCAAAAGAAATGTATATTAAGTCTCGGTCTTTACAAATATGTTTTCACAGTGGGTTAGGTTGCACAAAATACTATTTTATATGACTATTTTAATTGATAAGAGACTACGCGCATGTTTGAATGGATGACCTTGAAGCTAAAAGAATATAGGAGTGTACAGCAAACGAAAAACAATAGAAGTAGTAAATAAAAAAACAGGTCGTAAAATCATATGCACTGTATGTGAGAGAATATAAAAAACTGTAAGCAAAAATTATAGCAACCTAATCAGTAACTAGTATACTCAATCCTTTCACAACTAATATATATTTCTGCAATAACAAAAAACCTAAAATATTAAAATGTTACACGGAAAATTTTGGTAAATATCTTGTGCAGTACAGATTTGGATAAGTCTGCAATGACAGCAATGGTGTGCTTTAGAAAATATCTAAAAGAAGTAGCCCATAATAATTCAGTTTAAATTATTTAGGGTTGGTATTTATTATTTATTTATATTTTCATTTTTGTATTTATTATTTATTCGTTTGTTTGTATTTATTTAATGTCATTCTGTAGCTACGACTTCGTTGGTTAAAATATCCATGGTTCAGGAATTGTAAATGGCAAGTTATGATTTTGCCCTTAAATTAGGATACAGCTGACCCCAATAAAATCAACAGAAATCTTACCAAGGTTTGAAAAATGTAAACGCTTAACAATTTAAGAGAACATTCACATTCTATTCATAACTATGAGAATTTGATCAGGAATTTCAAAGAAATTGCTGCTGCTAAGAATAAATCTGGAAAATCGAGTAAATAGTTTTATCGTTGTTAATAAAGTACGTTATACAAGTAATAAAATAAATAGAAATAATGATGGAAGTAGTAGTGTTAATCAGCTGTTCAGGCACCCTCAAATAAATAATTGCACAGTTTGAAGAAATCAACGGAAACGTGTAATTCTGTACTCATATGATGCAAAAAGCAACGGGTTTTATTTAAAAACTGTATATTTAAAAATAGGCATTCCAAAAATAAGACATAGGTATTAAATCTGAAGATAAAGCAAGCCACGCCCTTTATTAACTGCACTTCGTAAAGGCATATAATGAAATTTGGAACTGTGTGCGCTTCAGTTTCACACCATACATAATATACTTCTTTTTTACTAATTTATAAAATAACTGCTGTAAAATTAAGGTTATAGTGGGTCAACATTAATTGTTCCATGCTAATAAAAAAAAGACTAATATTTTGTTTCACGCACTTGTTTTGTTTCGCGCACTTTGGTTAGGAAAATGCTTTTTTTTTTTTTTTTTTTTTTTTTTTTTTGAAACAGCATTTTCCTCAGTTGCTCTCAGTGGGTACATTAGACCAGAATATGTACCTATGAACCATTCCTCATACATTCCACAAAATGGGCAAATATCCCAGCAGAATTAACTGTTCGTTTTTTTTTTTTTTTATTTATTTAAGCTTTCTAACCTCCCAGTCTAAACCAGGTCATTCCTGATCTTATCTTTCTTCCTAGAACGAGCATATCTTCACCTCAGATTAATTTCATTTCATTGGATAGGCTCAATGAGACTTTAGTGTTATGCTGTGCCTCGATATCCTGCCTACTGATAGCTTCTAACATTATTACCGTTTTCCGTACGTTTGTTTTATTCTCGTTGCCATATTGAAGCCACATCAATTCCTCTGAATCCTCTTTTCACCCATGCAGCGCAGAAAGTTGGTGTTATATTTTGCATGTGCTGTCTGTAGCATTTAGCACGAAGTGTGGGCTGGTCTCCCTGCATTAGTCTAAGCGAGTATTTCACGTCCTAGTTTTGCTATGACGTATCTTCATAGTAGCAGCCTACCTTCCTTGTGACCACCATGCAGTTTGACGTTCACTGCTTCATAAACTGTACTGCTGTTAAATGAACCAGCCCCGAGAAAACGTTTCTAATATTCTATAAGAGATTGAGCAATTCCTGCTCACTGCAATGACCGATTACATTAGTGTTGTGTAGTTGGCGTGACTGACGTGTACTATACACGTATTGCAGTCATCAAATTAAAACAAATGGTACAGCTTTAACTAAGAGGTATTATATCATTTGTATGTTTTCATTTTACGCAGCACTGCTGAATTGTTGCAAACTTTAATGGGCATTTAAACCAGTAATTGTAAATTGATTATCAATTATAATGTAAAAATAACTCTAAAATAAAAAGTAACTTATAAAAGTAATAACATAAAACAAAAGAAAGTAAATGATGGTAGCTTTTCACTGTCACTTTGTTTTTTCATGCTAATAATATGACGATGTTAGTATGTGTAGTTCAAATAAACATGAATACATTTTATTGTTAGCTTACCCACACGCTTACAAAATATATACATTCATCTACCACTTAAGTCTACAAGTAGTCATTTTCACTGTTAAGGCAGCTGTCTTAAGAGTCGGATAGTTTCTATGTACTCCCTGTAAAGGAATTTGTTAATTACTAGTTATCCGCAGTAGATCTCTCCCTGTTGTCGTTTGTGGGTGAATAGTTTGGTAGGAGTGCGATGAAACGTGAATAGCGTTTAAATTCTCCACGATCTGATTGTTGCGTAAACTGGAGTCAGCTGGAATAATATATTCGTAATAATCATACAACTGTTATTATTGTTATTAATGTAGAATTATTGTGCTGTATTAAACCATTTTAATACTGGCTAGAGATTACAGATGCGTTTCGCTTTAATTTTGGATCTATAAATAGATTTATATGTATATGTTTCAATTCTAAATAAGACTTTGTACAGTCATTTAAAAACGTATAGGGCTATACATGTGTTTATATATTTGCCATTCACTCTCATTTTTAATTATTGTGTTCACTCCATTCATATATCTGCGTCAGCAATGGTACGGTTCGTCAGAATGAAGTTATAGAACCATAAAATCGAAATCTCAACAACATACAGTTGTACAGTGCGAGATGAAAAAGATTAAGCTGGGATATTTGCTGTAGTGGCTATTAATTAAAGTAAAAGCATTACATCTTATCCCTGATCCATTAAGAAAATTACGCTTTATAGTTTGTCTCGAGGATAATTTTATATTATTTTTAGAGTGTAAATCTCTTGCTATCTCATCTTTTTATGTATTAATTTATTTATATTACTACTAGGGCCTTGATTTATATGCAATAACAAGATGCAAAATATGTACATATTTATGTAATTAAAAGACAAAATACATATTAAAATATGTAATATCAGAATATTATTTAATATTAAAACATTTATATGCGATGGTGTACCTAATACTACTCGAAAATAAAAAAAAAAAAAGTCACAGTATATCGGGTAACTAATTGACGAACTATTGCATAAATATCTAACATTGTTGATCTCCACACAATATGTACTATGTATGAAAAAGAGCAGAAGGTCTGGCTGATAAATTTTATATTTATATTTTACTATTAAATTTTCAGCAATGTTTATCTTGTTACAGGACTGCATCATCAAGATGTGGCGCGTCTAATTGCTGAATCGTTTGCTCGACGCGAGCGTAACGATATCGAGTTCCTGGTGGTTGAGGCCAAAAAATCCAATCTGGAACCGAAGCCAACGGCCCTCATCTTCTTGGAAGCCTAGCAGTTGCTCTCCCTGCCCTGAGCCTGAGGCGTCATCGTTGTCGCTACTATGTCCCCTTCTCCTATTCCTTCCTTGTTAATCGTCGTCAGTGTTGTTAGTAAACGTCAGCGCTGCTACAGAAACTACTACTGCCACAGCTCCGCTTTCTCCGTCGTCGTCGTCGTCGTCGTCATCGTCATCGTCATCGTATGGCCGTATCTGTCTTCTTGTTTGTTGGGTGATTAAAGAAGTTAAACGTCGTATTATTGCAGCAGCCATTAGAAAAGCGCGCTAGCTCGCACGTTCACGACGCGCGGACAAATATGCAAAAGACAGCAACTCAATCGCCATTGTTGTCGTTGCCAAGAAGTAGCCTTAACTCGATTTGTTGTTGGTGTCGTTGATTTAACAAAAAATAAACAAAAAAAATATTGACAAAACAACCGAAAGTAGCCTTAGATGTTGGTGATGAGCCCTTCTAAGTGCATGGAATCTTCCACAAAGGAAAGGCTATGCAGTAAACAAAAACAAATATGATTGGTTTTATAGTAGAACCGTCCTTAAGCTTATTTTGATACTCGAGTCGTATTTGCACGCTAATATTAATGCACTTGCATTTCTCTGGTTATATTTTACACATAAATTACATAAACATTAATAGAAATGCTATATATCTTGTGTATGCCATTCAAATAGAACGTAGGTATAGTCTTACTAAGCACAAATGCTCATTCAACCGAATTAGCCAATTAGTTTGAACAGAACGTATTTTATTATTAATTTTCCATTCACTTATAATAACATATGTATCTCTAGTTATCTACTGATCCTAAAAAAAGATCACCCTTAGTTTTTATTTTGTCAACAAGTTTCTGTATATACACTGCAAAGAACTTAGTTGATTACATTTGGTTACTTTGAGGTGACTTATTTTAGATTCATTGGCTAATTAGAGGATGATCATATTTTGTAAGTGAATGAGAAATCAATAACCAAATATATTCCATTCATACAAATCACTCACCATTTCATTTGACATTTTTAACATCAAATGGAAAGAATAAGCTCACTAAACAGCTTTTATTCAGCATATATCTTAAATACCTGAGATATTTCCTTTACATGCAACTTATTTGCATTTTATGTAGTAATCAAAATATTTTAAAGCGTTTGGAGAATAGTCATTTATTCTACTATCAGAATATTTTATTTGTTCCTATGACTTGAATATTATTTTGGCATTAGTTACTCATTGTGGGCTCTTGTGTTATCAGCCATACCAATATAATAAATGAAGAACTTTTGTTCTGATGCAATTCAATGAATAAAAACTTCACCTTTATCATCTTATTCAAATCATTCTTGTTGATCATTCAAAATTTATAATCATTATGATTTTTCTTACTTTCTAATGCTATGTTTCTGCTGATACTGATGGATGAAATCACTAAGAAATGCCTTGTAGATGGGATGTCTGTAATTCAATTTCCATTAGGGTTCCTGGCAAATGCCAAAGAATTACTCTAAACTTAGGCCTGAAGCACTTTCTTCCTAAAACAATTTTTCCAATTTCTCATTTTATCTCATTCATCTTCAGTGGAAAATGCAGAATGCAAGGATTTTAAGCTAAAAAGAAAATAGGTAACCAACAAATACTTTTCAGTACTGAGTACAATTTAAGAGATCTGAGCTAGGTGTCATTTCTTCATCTCAAAAACTGAATTATAACAATATTAGGAGCCCTCAAGACTGTTATTTGATTTTTTGCCAAATCGGACAATAATAGAGCATTTCAATAAAAAATAATTCAAATATAGGAACATGCTTTCATTATGCTTTACTTAGATCCTTAACATTAAGGCAACACAGTAATGAAAAATTTCTCTGTCTTGATAAAATTCATTTTCATTTAGTTTGTATGAGCAAAGGCCAAGAAATTATAGATTAGCTTTATATGTCATCTCATTAGTTATGCTTTTATACCAGAGTTCTGATTTATTAAATCTTTGCTGATATTTATTTTCTCATAACAATTGAATTCTTAGAGAGTTAATGCCAAAAATTTCATTGTTGTGGATATATTCTAAGACAGTAAACATCTAACATTTAGATGATTCCACATGGAGGATTCCTCTAAATATATCCTATTATCTGACCATTAATCAGTAACAAAGTGCCATAATCCTATTTACTCAATATCTACAAGAACCAATAGGAATTAAGGAATTTTGTTCCCTAGAGCAAATTTTCAAAACTGAGCCCATGTTATCAAACCTCTATATTAAGGTTACTTATGTACCAATGACAAACCAAAAGTTATTGCGAAATCACATTCCAAGACAAAAATGCAATGCTATATTTATTCATGCATAATCTCAAATTGTGTGCAAAGTGCCTTTTTTTAATAACCATTGTATGAAAAATCAGCAAGTTTGCCCTTAGGAATATACGAAGAAAAAAAAATGTTAAATCTATTTATAAACTGTGATGATCTTAAGAGGAAGCACTGCTGCAGAACCTGAGCTCATAATACTTATCAGTGCTCTAAATTGATACCAAATGAGCTGGAGGATTTGTGTAAAAATAAAACTTTTAAAGGGAGTTTCGATGGTCAATGAAAAAATATCTGGTATTGCTTAAAGTTCTTTTACATGTAACAATGAAATATTTTATTTTTTTGTTTGTTCTTCAGTTACCTACTGCAGAGCACCATACATACAGTAATTCAATTTCATGGAATGAAAATAATTTAACTGTCTACCTGAAATTATAAAGCATTATAATGAAGATTATTATTTATACTTTGTTATTACCTTAGTTGTTTTATTTATATGCTTAACTGTGTTAATCTATTTTGCTTATTTATTCAGCTCATAATAAATATTATTATTTTATTTTATTTATTAATTGTGCTAAGTACAACTCATACATTGCAACTTGGCTTCAGCACTAGTTCTGTGCCAAGGGGTAACAAAGAAAATGAAACAGATTACCAAATCAGAACATTAATTTCAATACATTCTTTTGTTTTCTTCTATTTCCTCTTTCAAAGTACCCCACTAAAGATGGGATCTGTGTGTTTGGATAGCCAGAAGACCCAGATTCCATTCATGCAAGTAACTATATCTTTGGTTTACCAGAAAACATAGACCCTGCAGATAGTCCAGTTCAGTTACTAATAAATTCCTACCAATCCTCTTGCTATAGAGCATACTCTCTACTCTGAGCTCCTCATCTTACACACAAACATTAACTTTCATTTTTCCTTTTCTTCCAATTCATATTTAAATCATTCTTTGATTCATTGATATTTATAAATCCTCTTTGACATTTATAAACTTTATTTATTTAAACTCTCAAATAAAACATGTTTAATATTCTTATCATTCCCACAAATAGATCATTTTCCCTGCCCCGTATTTACTATAATTCCCTTCATCCCCCGTACCTCTAACCTCGACCACAATATTTCTTTTTTTTTTCTTTTCTTCCCCCCCCCCCATTGGTATTTCCTTTATCCATATACCATTCTCTATTTGGTTCTACCTTAATAGAGATTGATTTTTTGTTTTATTAGAGCATACATACATATCTTCAAATCTTCATTCTACCATCCTCCAAAATTCTCTTTGCAAATACTCCCTCTCAGCTCAAATGTCTACATTTCATTCTTCTATAACTGCTTTTTTATCTTTCTTATGCAATAATGATCATTCCTGCTTGTCATTTGATATTGCAAGCATTCTTTGAGTTTATGCCCCTGTTGAATTTGATACCAATATCTTAGTACCCTCTCTAATCATTCCCCTTATGTTACCCTTCTAAATCATAGCACCAACATTAGCATAATTTTATGGAACATTCAGTACAGTTTAACACTAATAGTCTTATTTTGTTTATTTCCTTCTAATTTTCTATGTCTATGCCATAATCCCATTTAGATTCTACTTTAGAGCTATATAATTTATTTCCTACCAACTTGCTTTAAATATAGACAAACCTACCTTTGATTGTGCAAAATTCTTCTATTTGTCTCAGTTTCCAATAATATTTCATTTTAAATCAAGAGGGTGAAATTATGAACAATTGGCATATTTCTATCTGACATGTATCAGCTTTCCTCTTTGCTTAGTTTAGATCCCTTGTTACACATCATCAACATTTTGTTTAATACTGATGTACTACAAGCCCTCCATTTCTTACAGTATTGCTTCACTTCCCCTATTAAATGACTTTAAACTAACCACTGAAATGGAACTAACCTGCACGAACCCTGGATTATCTAAACCACCAATAGCTAGCATTTGTTTACATACCATCTTTAACCATTCTAATATATAATTTATAAATAAATTGAAAAGAATAAGGCTCAATTTACAGCCCTTGAAGACAAACTTTCTGGATTACTTCTCATTCCCCACATCTAATACAAAATCTATTTTTCCTGTAATAATGCTGCTGGGTTTTGACTTATTCCTTTTTTTTAATAATTTAAACCATAGTTCATAAATCCATAGTTTCAGGTTACTGATTCTGATATTTAAAATTACAAATTATCATTATTATTGTATTCTAAAAATCAGTATTATAAACACACAATTTGAAGTTCATTAAATTATAGGTTTGTAAACTTATTTTATGTATTATTAATTAATTCATTATTTTGTATCATAAGGATATGCACCATATTTTACACTTAAAGATCTTCTAGTTTAATCAAATCAACAATAGGAACAGTCTATGCCTCCAACACCACTACTGCCACCTCCACCATAATTATCATTGTCATAGGATGCAATATAAAGGGGAATAAGAAATTTAGAGTCCTATCATTATATTTGAATCTTAATTGTTGTATAATTACTAACTCAAAGTCTTTTGCGGTATTTAAATTTCTTTTATGAGAAAACCTTACTTGGCTATGCCTTATATCCGACAACTGCTTAATCCATTTGTGTTGAGAGCTGAGTGTTTTATTTTATTGGTGTGGTTTATAATTTACTGATAAAAATGGAAATTTCCACTTAATGTATATTCTAAACTAAATTAACTTCAGGTTATTTGACATACTTAAATTTAGAACTCTTAATATACATGAAAACTTGAGAGAATGAAACTATAGTTTGGGATTTAATCAAAGAAATTTCAGAGTGGGAACAGGGAGGTTTTAACCCAAATGGTATGAACATAAAGTATGATATAAAAAAATAACATATTATAATTTAATCTATAAGCAGTAACACTTCTAAAAGTGTTAATCTATTGATCCTCCATTGTAAACTGACCAGTGTCAGTTTGAGTTTCTCTCTGAAGAACAGTTCAGCTCAGTTTCACATAGTACTCTGAACATTTACAGTGGATGTACTTATAAAACATGCTTCAGAAAAAAAAATACCTATCTAAAATGCAAGTGCAAACTCAATGCACTACTGCCTTTCATAATAAAACTGGGTTCCAAATTTTGTAACTTTACTCTTGAATTCTCAAAGGAGATTCAGCTATATAAAACAAAATATACAAACTATAATTAAAAGTATGCACAGCTTCAAATGAAAAAGCATATCCCTTTCTTGTGGAAGATCATGCATTTTTTGTGGTGCATTGGAGAGAAGGATTCTGTGATGGTGAGAATGAGAGATGATCGACACGCTGAGTGAGGAGCTATAGCTGACAAAGAGGAAGGGAGCATGACCAGGGGAAATATTCAGGTTCAGGTCAGGGAGTTATCCTGCCAACTCTCCCCACCTCGCCACCCCTTAAAAATAAGGGTATGCCGATAATGGGGTTAAAACACTTAAACACTTAATTTAAGTTCTAATAAGCTGATAAAACTAGGTAATAACCTCTGATATGATAAAAGTTAAAGGGTGAAGAGCATGTTGTTGACATAGTGTGCGTTATTTAGACATTTTACTCTTAACATGACTCCAACAGTGTGCCAAATCAATTGAGGAAGAGTGAAGAGACAAAAGATACAGATAAAGATATAAAAGCGTATTATTTTGTGCTTAAAGTTGCAAGGTTTCCTATAAAATTAAGATATTAGCAAAATTATACATTATAATGTGTATGCTGTTATTGTTCCACAGTTACATGCCTTTAAATGCGGCCAAAGCCTCAAAAGTATCTTTATGATACTTGCTACATATTTATTTCATTTATTTAAGTTTTAGAAACAGCCCATATTTATATCAGAAAATCATGATGTGAATTTGGGGACATTAATTTTACATTCATTATTATAAATGGGAAAAATTTTAATGAATGTGTTTCTGATTTTCCTGCACATTTCACAGAGATGCAAATGGTAATATTACAACCTGAGACTATATATATATATTTGCAAAATAACTACAATGAATTAAGACTTTTAATAGTTTTTAAAAATTTTGGTACTGGAAAAACAATGCAGCTGAATGTTAAATAAATTCTATTATGATAAATGCCATTTTTTTTTATCAAAATTGAAGGACATAAGAAGATTAAACATGAAAGTATCAGAATGAAATGCATTTTGCATACATTCTTATAGGCTTTTTGCTTTAGATGTTATAAAAAAACACACTGTGAATTTTTAATTAAGAAGTATCTAGGATACTAAATATTTCACTTATTAGAAGAGGCTCAGCATTTCAATCAAGCCAGAAGTTCCTACAATATTTTTGTTACTTACAGTTAACACATCTTGAACAATTTTAGGACATACAGAGAGATGTTAACATTTTGTTAGCTGTAAATATAATCCTGTTAAATGGACAATATTAACCATACATTACCATTTGCTATAACTGAGCTAAAACATACCAACTTCTCTGTAGAAGTCAGGACTCAAGTCCAGTAAACTCTTAATCTAATGCTTTTAAACTTCAAAATGTTCATCTCAGAAGCTTCTTTTGTTAAAGTAAATTTCATAGCAGTGGAATTGATTATGGCAAAAACAATGAGCATGAACTCCATCTAGCTCTCTGAACTTGTTAAAGATTAGTAATGCCAATTTTCAGAAAATATTAGTGGACTCAAAGCTTCATTCTTATGCAATACAGCATTTAAAATATAAATAACAAGAGAAATTATTAGGGAGGCCAAAGTCCCATGGGCATATATAAGTTGGTGCCCATGCTGTTAAGTGCCTTACCAGCTTATCACTGACATTCTTTGTTAGTCAACACTATCTTGAGTCGTTTCTTCTTCATAGAACTATTATAGAGTATAAAGTGGAAAGATTATGTTGATAATAACACAAAGAAATTGAGTAATTCAAGGATAGTTTGCACAATGTTATGATTTTAACAGCATTGGAAGTAAATTTGACATAAATTCAATAATACATTATAAAAGTTGCAGGAAGCATAACCGGACTTAACAAGTATATTCATAGTTCTTACTTAATTAAATTAGAAAAAATATTTACATCTGTCATTTTTAAAGCATATTACTTGAGAAATATAGGCATTAAGGTGAAAAATAAAAATTGCAACTTTTGTTAATGGCTTTTTCCTCAGTTTTGCTACCTCTTATCTGCTTTTAAGCTATGAATCAAAGTTAATGTTTAAATATATTAAATCTTTCCTAAATTTAAATTGCGAATTCCTTCATCTTATAGCTTAAGAGATGCAACTGCTTTAAAAATCAACACTAACTGAGTGAATAATAAAACTATCGATTTTTAGCATGAATGAATAATTTATCCTTAATATAGAAAGTGTATTTATACTGAGGAAAATTGTTAATCACTTAAAAACAATTCATACTTCATCATTAGAGATGGAACAATTCCTTTTTAAACAAGATATCAGCATAAGCCTGATGCAAGTTAGAGTTCATGATGTCAGAAGGAGGGCAGGGTTTACAGTTTGTAACTGCATGCAAGAAACCTGCAGTTATTTACATTGGAATCCTAGACAGAGTTCAGGGTCAGCTCCTCTAACATGTTTGACACTTAGGCAACTTTTCATTCATGGTAGAAAATATTCCATTACCATTCATTGTGCAAAGCAAATAGATAATTTTTACTTTGCAAAATGAGAGCATTAATAATTTAAATGATTAGCTGCTAATCAAAAGCAGTTCTAGTTTGAAACACTTCCTCCAGTTTTAATGAGTTAATTAAAGATATCACAAAAATTCTATTTCTTTAAATAGTTCCATGTCAACAATAAAATGTAAATATATTATCAATAATATTTTAGAGGATTTTACTTCTCTCTATCAACTAATATTTATCTAAAGAAGTTCAGGGGTATTGGTTCATTAAATGGAAATGGGCTTCCCCATTCTCGCCCACATTTTAAACTCTGAAAGTGTTATTGGTGTTAATAAAGACAAAATAAGATCTTTTCATTTTACAAATAACAAATTCACTCTTGAAGTTGAATAACAAAGGATTTGATGTAAGAGCAGCTGGTACAATAAAGTGGTTTCCTTTAAACTTTGAGTTCATTAGCTAGTAGGGAATATAGCTTTGAGCTATATTCTTCTTTAGTTTTTTATACCATTAGGTGGCATTACCAAAATACCAAGGGACACTGTATTCTGTGAATTGCAGGAGATGTAATAAAGTTTTATAATGAACTAAATATCCTGAAGCTAAATAATGTCCTCAAATCCCAAGCCTTTAGAGATAAACTTAATTTAATCTAACCAGATAAATGGAGAAATACAGCATAAATTATGCACTGAAACAAAAGGGATGCAGGTAGAAGATGTATAAAAATATTTCAGAAATGTTGAAACTTGTTTACTGTACATAAAAATGATTACTAAAGCATATTATTTATTATAATCATTGAAACACAAATAGATTTTAATACTCAATATATGAAAAAAAGGTACATAGTTTTTAAGTACTATAGAAAGGACTCTTTTGAGTTGGGAAAATTATATTTTGAAGCCTACAAAGTTGCAGCTGTAGTTATGTGATAATGCTCTCCAGGATATTATTATATGTGAAGCATAAAAAGTTAATCTGGCATCATAGACTCCAGTAGATTTGTATTAAAGATTTGGAATGATTTTTCTGTACATTCCAATTTTTTTACATTTTAGAAGTTTCAAAATAATTTTCTGAGCTGGATGTTTAAACACTCTTTCACTTATGGTTTCACTTAATGATGATGTGGATGATAGTTCCACAAAACATGTGTTCTGAGTAAATCTCATTTAAGTGAACCATAAAGAGTGTTTTAAACATCAGACTCAGAAGAGATTATTAATGGGTGTTTCACTGTGTTCGATTCCACATTGAATTATTATTCAAAATACTCTCTTATTTGCAATTCGAATACTGCTGCATTAACTCTTAAATTGATATCAGAGGTATCAAATTCATTTAATTGATATTATTGGCTTTACTGTGCAAGTTCCATTTTACATTTTAATTTTAATGAAATTCATTATTTGAAAAAGCAATATATTTAAACTTTTGCTTTTAGTACATACATAAATGTTCTAAAATGTTTCATAAATATTTATTAAGATATTATTATATTCCTGTCATAACAGAAAACTAACACACAGAGAGTCATCCTGTAAGAGAATCATAACCTAGGTAGAATTTCACAAATACATTTTATGAGATGATTCTCATATATAACATAATAATAATAATAATAATAATAATAATAATAATAATAATAATAATAATAATAATAATAATTGAAAGCCCTAACATTTTTGAAATAAAAAAATGAAATAAGCTTCTTATGTAAATAAAATATCTGCATGTGAAATTAAAACTGTTTCGTGGAAATCAACTTTATTGCACTGCAATGCAAGAAAATATTTAAATATAAAATGAAATGGAACTTACCCCTGTGATATAAATATAGCATCTAAAGACCTGTCATCTGAAAAAGGAAAATGATGGTGCAAATATAAATGTTCAAATGGTTTAAGCCAAATATATATTCCTTCTTAGCTTTTGGGCAAAGTGACAATTTTTAGGGGCTGCCAAATAGTGCTATTTCTCAAGATAAAACAGTAGCACATGATACATATTAACCATAGCCAGGAAAAGGGGATCAAAGGGAATAATCCCACTTACGCCCCCCAAAAAAACATTTTTTTTTCTCCCCATTCTCAAAATAATTTGAATTTTCTTTAGGTAAACACTTTCCCTTTTAACCTTTTTAATTTAAATTTATACTTAGATTATTATATTTTTAAAAAACAACTTTTGATCCTTTCTGATAAACAAAATACTAGGCTAAGGTCCTGATAAATGATAATGCTAAGTACTGAATATCACATTATAAAATATAATCATTTTTAAGCCTACATTCATTTGCATTTTAAGCAATCTTAATGAGCAGTCCTAATCTGCATTTTCTGTTGTCTTAATATTAGGTGAAACTTAAAACTCAATAGCACAACAATCAGAGTTTTACTTTCTATGGTCAGAGTTACCCAAAAAGTAAAAGGCAAGAAACAATATTGACGATTTGGGCTCTTGCAGGATTATTGCAGCAGACTGTATCTCCTGAAAGGGTATCTATTGGAAGCATTAAAGATATAGAAGAAAAATTATATTAAATGCATTTACAAAGAATAAGAAACCAAGAGTTACAGTTTCATAGAGTTTATAATTTCAATGCCTTACTGCAATGCAATGTGACAGCTGCAAACTAAATTGAAGCCAAATCACTCAGCAGTTCATTTTTCATCTAAAACATATTAATTGAGATAATGAGTATAGTACTTTTGGTAATAGGTGACGTGAGGAACTTTGAAAGAGACTCTCAGGAATACTAAAAGGATCAAATTAGTAGTATTTTCTGCTTTTGACAAGCCTTGGTTTACCATACATCAAATTGTTGAATGTACAGAATGTAATTATTTTTTACTAAATTACAAGTCTCGTAAGTTTTTATGCAAAGCATAAACACTTATAGCAAATTTGTTAATTGTATATAAAGTAACTATATGATTTAATAGAGAATAGCTACATGATATCTACATAGGCATAATGCTTGTTTACCTTAAAAAAAGGCAGCATGTTAAAGCAACTTTCCATTCAAAGGACTAGCTTTCTACAAAAGGTTCAAGCATTATTCTTAATGTATTTATTCTTTATTTTTAAGCAAGAGTTTACTTAAAATATGTAGACCAAACTAATTTCTATGTAATTTTAAAAGCTTTCCAGTATATTTCATTAGAAATTCCTTTACTCTGCAATAAGCCATTAATAAGGGGCATAGGCAGACATTTTTTATGTGGGGGATTATCAGGATGAGCGATAAAGTTCATTGTAGCAATAACAATTAAACTGCGTAGAACTTATACATATAACTTAAATTAGGAAACAT
The DNA here is from genome assembly GCA_030762175.1 of Metallyticus violacea. Lineage (NCBI taxonomy): Eukaryota > Metazoa > Arthropoda > Insecta > Mantodea > Metallyticidae > Metallyticus > Metallyticus violacea. The sequence goes on along the minus strand of CM060838.1, from coordinate 16,724,704 downwards.
TGATTAATTTAGTTAACATAAACTGTAAAATACTGAAAATACTAATGCCAAAATCACTTCCTCAATTCTGGTTTGTAGTGCTTCATCTTGATGCATTGTTGCATTTAGTCAGCCATGCCTAACACTTACATTGATAAGGATACAATTCACTAACATGGTCTTTCACATACTGGTATTAGAGCCAAAGTTAAATTCAAAATTAATTCCATTTTGAGCTAGATATTTAGCTAAAGTAAATTTTAAAAAATTCTTTAATTTGACTTTAGAGGGGTTTATTCCCACAATCTTCTTCTATGGCTGTGCCTCTGGCCATTATGGAGTATAATGTGCATTTCAACAATATATATTTCTGCAATTTGCAACTAAAAACATCTGAGTGTTAAACTTGAATGATTATCTTATTCAGAGAAGATCCTGGTACTTCACTTTTATGTGGTTAAACATTTTAGATATCCAATATATTAATATGAGCAACATATATAGATTGACTATAAATTGAAATTGCTTATTCATAAGTAAGCAATAAATCCTTTATTTAATGCTGTGGCTCCCCCTCCCCTCCCAAGCCCCAAGTGTTTAATATTCGTTAAATTGCTATAGAACTTTCAAGATAATGCATAAATGAAATGACAATGCAACTGAACCCAGAACTGTTGGTGCCAGAAGCTCACATTTTCAGGTTAAGGAAAGCACAGGTAACACATCCTAACTGAGAGTTGAATCCATGCTTATTAGTTAATTAGCAGACATGTTTTTGGTCTAAGCTACAATATTAATATTAGATATGGTAGAAGTACATTCTGTATCTGAATTTCTCAGAGTTTAAATGACCAGTAATAATTTTCAAATGGTTGCATAAATTGAAATCTTTTTCAAGAATCAAAGTAAAAATGTTTAACTTTAATAAAATTTTCAATTTTAATATCATATCCCCTCCTATTTTATAGAAAAAGTTAATCTTAAACTAAAGGTACTTAATTTAATGAATAATCAAAACTTTCTAAGCACTTCAAAAATCCTTGATTATTTTTCAGTAAACCTTTGAGCTCCTCTACTGACTTCAGGATATAAAAGGCGTATTAGTAGGAAAATAAGGGATCAATGATTAAAGTCATTTTATAGTGTTAAACTGTAGTCACTCTCTGCCAATCTCAGAAGTGAATCCTGGTTTAGACATTAATGAGTTTTAATGGGCTTTTTATCTAGAGGCCATTCAAACTACATCATGGTTATGCTATATATAAAGCCACAGAGTTTCCCATATTTTATGTTTAAAGTGCAGTAAAACCAGTTTTAAAGCCCTGAAATTTAAGCAAGTACGTGAATGAAAAAGTGTCATGAGAATCAAAGTTATCAAAGTACAGCCTTTAGGTCTTACATAGATTTACCATCCTGCTATTATTCTTGTTTTGAGATAGTTTGATAGAATATTTATGAATGGTTTTTTTCTGAAATTTCACTAGTTACATAATTCATAACTCAACAAAGAAACTGCCCAGGCAAAATTAAAAAGAATCTGATAAAAATCAAAAATACTTCAGAATAGTTCCCGCTATTTAATTGATATTATTGTACGATTTAGTTGAACTACACACTCTTTAATGATTCATTTACTTGTCATAATATATAGAACTGGTTTCAAGAATATTTCATTCTCAGGCTGTCAGATAATTTGTTAACCTTAAAATTATACTTTAATTAGTTCCTGTTATGTTTATATTACTGCTGCTATAATTATTGCTGTAGTATTACTAATTGCATAATTATCATTTTAGTCAATATTGTTTAGAGGTTTTTTCTAGTTTATGTTGTCTAAATTTTAAAATATTATAGCAATTCAGTGAAAAATAAATACCAACGTCTTTAAAAAGAGAGAACAAAGGAAAGTTCAAGAAGCTTACTTGTTTTGGGTTCTCTCCAAAAGCAGAGAGTGACAGAATGAATAGCCTATTGGATATTTCATTTTAGACCCTTTTCTGCTTAATAATATTATCAAACTTGAGAATTAATTCTTCAAACCATGGACATTCTAACAAAACAATACTAAAAATAGTTTGAATGTAATTTTTGTTCATGTTGAACCTTAAAATTTATTATGAAAGGACCTGATGCTGTTGTTGTATATTTAAGACTTTGGAAGTCATATTTTTACAGAGTGACATTCAAGACTTATGACCTATTATTGTAATGAGTTTAATTTAAACAAAAACATGTCAATTTAGATATTATATGGAAGTTTAAAACCAATATGATTTCACCCCTTACTCTCCACTTTGGAATTTCAGATGGCATTCCTGCCGTATGATACTAAAATTTTAAAAAGGATTCAATTGTTACCACACCTTTTGTCTTCTATCATTACCTATCAACCTAGATTGTTGTTATTGTTGTTTGAATTTGGACAGAATTAAACTGCAAAAACTATGCAACATTTGTAATAATTGTGATTGGTATAAATTGTATATCCTACAAAAAGAACAGAATGTAAGCTTATTATCAAAAGTTAGAAAACAGGCTAAATTATTGTAATATTAATTAAATTTTAAAATTATCTACAGTAAACTATGTACTCATTCTGCAACTAACTCTAATTTTTTATTCTGTTCAAATTAAAAGATATAACAATAATCTATTTTCCTGGTAATAACAGGAAACAAAAAATGTGATGACAGTTTAATCCTTTAAAATTTAAGCATCATAAGATAGGGGTGCCATTTTTAAGTGTTTAAAAGCTGTTTTCATTACTAAATCATCACATGCAGTGGACTTTGGTAACACATGAGATGAAATGATAAGTTCAGTAAGAACATTTTTTAGGAAGGAAGTGTTCCAAGCCTAAATTTAGGTTACCTCCCGGGCATTTGCTATTGATGAGAGCTGAGGAAATCCTGCGAAAATCTGAATCAGATAATTCTGGCAGGAATGGAACTCCAAACCTGTCATTCATGAATCTATGCCTTAACAATCAAGGCCAATTGTGGCAGTTTAAAATCAATGGAATGAGAGGATGAAACATAAAATTTAATCAAAATTGATTTTAACTTTTCCTCAATATTTAAATTTACATGTTTTTAAGTTAAATTAAATATATGTTAATTGATTATTGTTCAGACTGACAATTTTTTAAATATTAATTTTTATTTTTAATTTGTAAATAAAGTTCAACATTAGCATCACTGAACCTATTTTAGATGCTTAAAGTAATATTTTAGAGCTGAAAACTCTAGACTATTAAAAGACTTGTAAATTATTACCTAGATTAAGCAAATCCTTTGTGAATTTTTATAGAGCCAACTAACTCATTGATGGGTCAGGTGTTCAATCATTAAAGACTTATAAAAATAATTAAATCACAACATTTATCACCTTGCAACATTCTTGGCAGAGTATTAATCCCCCATCCAATGAAAATATGAGAAAATCTTGAACCCACTGCTGTATTAGCCTTTGGACACTTAGACTTCGACTTGTTTAATGTCATAAAATGATAACATAAGTCTGTATTTAAAACAATAAATAGTGCAGGACAATTGTTTGTTTACATAATGTTGCAATCACACAAGAAACAATATGAAATAGTAATCAGTGAAAATTAACAGTTTGTTTAAAGATCATGACAATAATATAAAGAAACAATTTTGTTTTTCAGCATCAACAGTTATTTGAATCTTGAATATGGCCTTTTCATTTGGTTACCCATACCCATACTGTAGCAATTTTTGCTATATTTCCCTTAGTTATAGATTTTACTGCAAATATTTGAAACAAAGCATTCTCAAAAATGCAGAGAGTGAAAAAATAATGTTCTATAAAAACAGTCATTTTTAATAGCCTAATTAGGCAACATTACATTTATACATTAATTTAGGAATTTTATATACACAGTGTGAAAAATGTATGTCAAAACTTTAGAGGCACATTCCTGTCAAGTGGAAGATGAAAATGTTTTATGAACATGATCTGGAAATGCTTTATTCCCTTATTACAGATCTTTTCCTATAACTCTGTTGCATTATATGATTATAAATAACATATAAATCTCTTACAAGTACTCAAAATGGCTCCATTAGTATGAAAATCAGCTGATAACTGCTTGTATGCACTGTAAATATTATCAATACAACAGGTTCTCATGCAACAATCTCCACACAGTCATGTGGTTAACAGTATTATACAGCTTATACGAGTAATAGTTTCTTATGCTTACATTAGGGTTGAACATGAAATATCACTTCCATCAGTTGTGCTGTCCTTCTTCTAGATTTCCCTGTTCCTTAAGACAATGATCAATTGCTTGAAACATCCTTCTGTCAGACATCGTCATTCTCTAAATCTCTTCCAGTACAAATTCTGAACAGTTCTGCTATTATCATCTGCTTTCACATACATCAAATGAGTGTCTGTCAATTCTACATTTGAATATCCTTCCATTGTACTGTACCTGAAACCAAGTCCATGATGAACACACAGCAGTTGACAATGTATATGCATTTGCTCAGTGTAGTGAACAGTGAAGTACATTGCACGATAAAATGACTACATAGTATAGCACTGTTGGAACATAGAAATATTGGCAGTGAACCTAGGTACTATGAATTGTTGTATTACCCCACTCTCTCCCACCCCTGTTTGATAAGAAGATAGCTATGATACCATTCCACATCAAAATAGAATAACTAGCTTGTGCATCATATAATGTTAGCAGAGTTACAAGAAGGGAATAAAGAATTTGTAAGACTATGTTCATGTTTGCATTCTCTACATGAGATGAATATGGTCTTACAAGTTTTAAGAGATATTTTTGTTATGGAATATACAATTTATTTATTTAATAAAAGAAACAACATTTTGGGACCCTAGGGGAATTGAAATGCATAAATATTTATCAATATTAAATATAAATATAAATAATTTTTTTAAAAATGTAAATAAGACATTTAAAGTAAAGAGATTAGGATTAATAATTAGAAAAAAAGAACCATAAACCTAATAGAGAAAAAAAATTAAAATGCACAACAAATGCTTAATAATTTTTATAATTTATAAAATTGTCATTTTTAGGTATAAAAATCTCTTATATATTATTTATAAATTTTGTTGATGTAACATTTCTGGAATAAAATAGGCGTTTATCCAAAATTCAAGATCTAGTCAAAATTGGGGCCCAAATTGTTAAAATGCTCACAAAATGATTCCATATTTGATAATGGAGATATAGTTTACTTCTCAACCTTTGTTTGTATTGCAAATGAGTGAATCTCTTAAAGACCAACACAGTTTTAATATATACTTTAAAGTTCTAAGAAGTTTTATGCTAAAATCCCCTAGCATTCTGATGTCCATTATTTTATTATAACCCTAATCATGTTGCTACACATTTCAATGCAGGAATATATCCTGCCCATAAAAATAAGCATGTGAGCCCTTCTGTTTAGAAAAGGGATTCAAGGTGCTTTAAATTTTATTATGAGGAATTTAGTAGGCTACCATTAACATTGTTTATTCTAAATACATTCTTAGTTCACTGTACCTTTTAACTAGTGTTATACAAAAATAAATGAAGTGTGCATAAATACAGGTATAGTAATATGCATTCTCAAACATAAGCATATTTCTAGATGAAATGAAAATAGAAATGAGCAATGCTATAAAAAGAAAATTAATGTCATTACAGACTTCCGGTGTAACATGCATTATACATAATTCAGGCTGAACAGCTTTTTTTCATATCTGAGAAATAAGATCAGCATGGCATGCTCTTTTTAATTTAAATGTATATCATTTTATCTTTGCATTAATGTAGCTAATGCAGTCTCCATAAATAAACAGATCTTCTGAAACATTAAACAGTTGTCAATTGTCTTATTGCCAGCATAAAGAACGCAAATTCATATATTTATTTATTCTGCCACATTATATCCTATACCTTATAGATAGTAAAGAATAGCATATATATAATTAAAGCTAAAGGATGTGTTCATATGTGTAGGTTTGTTAACTACAAAAACTGTGTTAATATGGCAAGAATTCTGATATGCTTTAGCAGTCAATCATAATTTATCTGAGCTTCAGGTATGTGCCCTGACAATCATAATTTAAAATACAATTTGGGTTGCCTTATAACACCATTTTGGGTATGAAATAAGTAATTTAAGCAATAAGATTATGATCTATACAGGAAAAATAATAATATGTTAAGACAAGAAACTGAAATAGGTTTTAGGCAATGTTAAGAAAATATAATGGTAATAATATAAATGAATTTTGTTTGTGTAGGCAGCAATCTATTTTGGTAGTTTTGTAAGAAATTGTTAATGGCAACTCTAACGTTTATGTTCCTTACAAAAATAGAACATGTCAGGTTCCTCCTTGATAATGTATACCATGTCTTATAACTTACTTCTTATCTCCATAAAATCTGACTAAAGCAAGTGTGTCCATTATCTTTATAATATCTTGAATGCAGGAGTTTGGCATTGGTTGTACTGTCAGGCATTCTTACCTATATAAATTCTAGTGTGGTTAATTTGATCTGAAGTCACTTTGCATATTCTTAGCTAATGGAAAAATGTTCATGCTAAATTTTTCTAAATTACTCATAAGATAATTGCCTGCCTTTTTTTTTAATTAGGTAATTCATAAAAAGCATAAAACAGAAGTTTACAAATCATTATCTTTAGCTGAATACTTGTGAGTCTTTGCTTCTGCAACTTTGTAGTCTTCTAGTCCTAATTTGGACCACTAATGGGCTCTGCTTTGTTTTGTAGTGTTATCTTATAGAATATGAATAATGTAAATTTAGCTGTTATTATGCATTGAAATTAGGCAAGTAATGTACAGAAATGTGTGATGTAATAGTATTCAAAATCAACGATTAATTTAAAAGGCGCATCCCGCCTAAAATTTATTTATGCCAGCTGCTATGTTAAATCAAATCTTACAGATGTTATTGATTTGAAAGTCAGAGAAAAGCAGTGCCAAATATTAAAACATTTAGAATATTTTAATATAATAGTAAATATATACACTAAATAAATGAAAAACAACCAAAGGCTGTGGCAAGATACACTTTGATGAAACACTGTTTTGTACTATTTTTATAAATTAATTTAGTCACATCTTCTATTCTGTATATTGTATATACCCACATACATTCATTTCTAGATGGGATTCTTATTTTCTAAACATAAATCTGATGTACAAACAAAATTAAATCAACATATAGAATGATATTATTGGTGCAGCATCAGTTAGCTTTTATTTTCTTAAATTATTTGTAAAAAGCTTAACAATGTAGACACATTTACATAACTAAATAAAACTGTACAGTACTTGAGCTATTATTTTACATAACAGAGTAAAACCACTGATTGAGGCAGTTTTATTTAAAACAAAAATTATATAATGGTTGTTTATTCCCTGATTAGTGTTATAACAGATAAAAGGAGGCAATGGCATAGAAAACTGCAAGATAAACTTGAGATAAAACAGATAAAAATATTTGTTTTAGTAATTATGTACATGATCTCTGCCACAGCCTTTGCTCCATATTCCAGCATTCATGTAAAGGAAAACAGCTACCATCTTGGGCTTTTAAGCATATTATTGACTCTAGAGAGAGTTGTCTGAAGAGTACCAAGTGTCTCACTAGCACTCTATATAGCCATAATAAAACATTCAAAATGACAGTTGTAATAACTGCTTTAAAATAGTTAAATAGATATATTATTTAAAAAATAAATTACTGAATTAAGCATATAATTTTACTACATTTTATTTTAAGTTATATATCTAGATTAATGCATTTAAAATGCCTGATTGCACAGGTTAAAACATTATTGCAATAATAGTGATGAAGATAAAGAATGTTGTGAAAGCATTTAAATTATTGGACCTTGATTGTTAAAATATTAACAATGAAGATTCATAAAATTAAACAGTTTTTGAACCTGAACTCAACATTCTAAAATTGTCGGTGCTTGTAATTGTTAATATTTGCTCCCTCTTCGAGCTTTTATGTGAATTCCTAAACTGCTGTGGCAATGTCAAAAAAGGCACATACTTTGCCATCTATCATCGAAAATATAAAAAATATATTTAAATGTTACTGCAGTGGAGCTAAACATAAATACAGTTAAACCAGAAATACACCCAAGTTTTTACAAATTTCTCACTTTATTGACTGAAAAAGTGTGATGATTCTTGATTATAGAGATTCAATGCAGTAAAAACTTGGAAGGTAGTATTTAAATGTTACTTCGTTATAAATGTTAACAACAATGGATGCCCACTGCATTTGTGATGGAGCATTGTTCATGTTGACTGGTGCATCAAGCATCTTGATCAGCTCTTCAGCAAGTTCTAGGTTACAATAGACTTGCAAACAGAATGATGTAAGAATATGAAATGTTATAAAATGTTTGAATGATTTTGTTGTTATAATAAGCATAAAACATTTTGTTCTTGCAATTGGTTACTAAGAAGAAGTTATTCTTGACAGTGTGCATTGTTGACAATTTAAAGTAATGTAAGAGATTTGCCCAGCATGTGAAAGAAAATGCTTTCATAAATGTGTATGCTGAATGAAAGAAAACTACAAAGAATTTGGCAAATCCAAAGATTTACATATCTATCATTGCCTTACAAAAACGTTGTACAGCTGTAACTATACAAATATTTATTTCATTTTACATAAGTAATTCTTGTCCCTTTGAAAATCCTAACATCCTTTAACCTTCCAAAAGTCCTAATTGCAATTTTAAGAATTCCATTTAAACACCTTTCTCATTGCTCTTTTTCGAACCACCAATCCCTGATGCCTATTTTTCAATTTTTACAAATGCGGTGGACACTGTCAAACTGTACATAAAGCTGTTGTAAAGACAACTGTGACAGATCCAGAATGTTTTTTGTAATAAACAGATCTTCCAAATAAATTATTTAGTATGTTATTTTTTAACTGTACTAGAAAAAAATACTTTGAGTATACAGGTTCTTTGTAAGCACAAGTTTATCTTGAGCTGGAAGTACCTATATATGTATGAGATTAAAAAAGACCTTTATCTAGATTGCACAGTAATTTTTCTCACTTGCTTTCCTGATAAATAATTGAAAGAATGAGAATGGTATGACCTAAAGCCATAAAGATATAATTTTTCAGGAGAGCAAGTTAAAATTTTTCATAAAAGCTGTGGATTTTTTTTATTGTAATGTTTGAGGTACATTAGGTGAGCCAAGAGGCACTTAGGGGTGCTGGGTAAGTAGCAGCATTTGCTTTAAATATTTTATTAGATACATAATAAATATACATAAAAATGATTGACTAAATGGATGAGTTGGGCTTAAAGCTGTCTTACTCTTTAAACTACATGTGTCAATTATAAAGGAGGTGGCCTGAGCAGAGTGCAGACCGTACTGCCTCTTTAGTGCTGTGGGCTCAAGTGTGCAATGCCTTACCATTGATTATCCAAAGAGCTATGGAAGCTAACCTGGAAACTTTTAACTATATATATATGTTTGTTGAATGATTCCTGAATCTTTAGAGCATCCAGATAAATTTGCATAGCATTAGATCATGATTAACAACCTTATGTTAAGCATATTGCTTTTATCTCACAATTTACATCAATAATGTTTTGATTAACATGTTTTCTACCTAACTCATAAGTATTTGCTTAACTGAACATTATATGTCGTGATTTTGTGTCCAAAAATGATATGCTACTGCTGATTTCTCTATTTGCTTGTATTTTATGTTCCTGAAATGAAAAGGAACATTTCAGGAACATAAAGTACAAGCAAATAAACATTATATATTGCTGAAACAGGTGGTAAAATGAAAAGGAACATAAAGTACAAGCAAATAAACATTATATATTGCAGAAACAGGTAGTAAAATGAAAAGGAACATTTCAGGAACATAAAGTACAAGCAAATAAACATTATATATTGCTGAAACAGGTGGTAAAATGAAGATATCCCTTTTCCTTTTAACCATATATGTAAATGAGTTTATTAATACATTAGTCCAAAGAGATTGGATGCTGGCAACCTTTTTTTTGTGACATTGCCATGAAAATAACTGTACCAACTTTTAGTTCAGTTGGCTTGTCAGTGACGAGCTTGAAAGCTCTTACTTATGAAAAGTTTAAAATTATTCTTTCATCTAATTTGTTCTTCATCGTGTTCTCTTGCAGAGTTTTCAAGAGTTGGTCTTCTTGTGACATTTGGTGACAAAATTTTTTTTTCCCATACGGAAGTTTGGTTTTAATATCTGTTTCACTTCTGTCATTTCTTTGTCACAGAGTAACCTAATATGTTCAACTTGTGGAAACCCATGCTCCACAGACTTATGAGTTATGAGTGACCTCTCAAAATTAAAAACAGTTTCCCTAGCCAGTGCAGTCAAGATTTTGCTAATGATGTGCAAGTAAAATGCTTGAAAATTTACAATTTGCAAATTCTTTATTGAGCAGTTCCTTACTTCATCTGATGTTCTGTATACTCCAAACTAGGATGTGCCATCTCAGTGCCCCATCGAGGAATTTCTAATTATGAATTTATTGACTATGCTTATGAAAAGCAGGACCTGTAAATAATCTTAAGAGTCACAAACATTTGTTGTAAATCAAAGGCTATTGCACAATAATTCTCATGACTCTCTCTAGCAAGATTTGACAGTTTCTTAATAAATGATTTGTCCAGCTTTAACTCTTTGCATGGAATAATGAGTAGAGAATTTCCAAGCTCATTAAGCAAGTTATCAGATTTTTCATTTCTATGTCCTCAACCTTTATTTAAAATTACAACTGTTGCTTGCATCAGAGTTCAGGAGTTTGGAACTAATATAAATATATTTATTATAAATTTTCAAAAATTTATACATAATTACCTGTTCCATTTGATATTTTACAGTACCTTCAAATATAAGGGCAACATGGGCATCAAAGTGAACTTTGTTCAGTTTTTCAGCAATGACAATGACTGGTATATATTTATATAGAATATGTGACCATTTCCACCAGAATTCCCACTTTGTCCTGAAGTATAAGCTAATTTCATTTAGACCCTTTATTAACAAAATATAACATTTCATCATTATTTTTAAAGAGCAATGTGCCTTTAACATTTCAATGCAATATTTTGGCCATTGGTAAATGTTATTAAAATGTTTAAAGAACCTGGCTGTTTTCAGGTCTTATGCATTATAACAATGCTGCTCTTAATATATGTATGTTACATCCCCTAACTAATACTTGGCAATTGAAATCTGTATATATGGAATTGTAAATTTGCTGTTTTTTGTTTTTTCAGTTAGCTGAAAACATAAAATATTTGTGCTAATAAGAATATATTCAATAAAAGGGACAGTAACGGTTAAATGCTAATACAGAAATGAGTGACTGACAGTCCATTCATATGAGAAGATAAATTCTATTCAACAGAACATGAAGCAGAATGAAACTTAACTCCTACATACAACTTCCATACTTATTCTCGGTATTAAAATTAGCTAGAACCCAAAAGGAGAGGATTATTCTTCCTTATTATCTTTCAATAATTATATTAGATGAAATACTTTTTCTGATACTTTTTCTCATTTATATATATTGCTGTACCAGATATTTTTTATAAGTTACTTTTTTGTCTTTACCATTCCTTTACATTTCTTTTTCATTTTCAGCTTTCACTGATAGTTGTTCAGGGAATGGTCTGCTTAGAGATCAACCCAATTAAAAATAGCACATATTCTTAAAATGAGAAAGTCTCAAGCCATATGACTAAATGTTTTTATTTTTCGCACAAATGTGCATTAATTAGTACAGTTTATAAATCTCAAATTGCTGTATTACTTACTCTTATTACACAAGATTTTATTGAGATTTTAAAATAATATATTTATTTTTATCAAGTTTACAATAATAGTAATAATAATATAAGAAGAAGAAGAAGAAGAATATAATTTAATTATAAGTATTAATAAGGAATAGCATAGTTCTCCACAGCAAAGTACTCTTTAAAGTAATGACATCAGCCTGTTGGTGTAAGAAACAGTATTTTAATATTTCTAGCGATGTTAGTTATGAAATGTTGAATATCCACTTAGAGCCTGATGTTGATTATTAATAAGAGAAGCGTTTTAAAATAAATGGGTGGATATATGGGCATAACTTAAATATTGAAAAATGTCAATTGCCTTTATTATATTTTCTTTTATAAGCAAGGCAAAACTTCGGGTGTTTGGTGACAAAGCCAGGCTATAAATGAAAAAGTTCATGACATAGAAGTTGCATAAACTAAGCAAATTTCTCACTGTGTTGAATAACTTTTAACAAAAATGAATATAAAATACAAATTAGGCTTAATTGATTAATGAAAATTAGCTATAGCAATACTGTGTGGTACTAAGGGAACAAAATTAGTATTCTTGCAATCTATAAGTTTTACAAAAGAGAAAGCACATTTTATAATAATAATAATAATAATAATAATAATAATAATAATAATATTATTATTATTATTATTATTATTATTATTATTATTATTATATATAAACATCTTCTTAAATAGGCAATGTAACTCAAAACTTTCTGTTATTTCTCTCTATTTTAGTGAATTTTAAGATAATACCAAGGGCTCAGTTCATAAACTTTTAAAAATGTTTAAAAATACTCACACAGTATAGCTTTATCTGTCGATGGCCATATATTTAATTTAATTAATAGTATATCATGAATTTTTGTAGTTTAATCTCAATAATAATAATAATAATAATAATAATCATATTATTATTATTATTATTGAGATTAAACTACAAAAATTCATGATATACTATTAATATGTTATTATTATTATTGAGATTAAACTACAAAAATTCATGATATACTATTAATTAAATTAAATATATGGCCATCGACAGATAAAGCTATACCGTGTGAGTATTTTTAAACATTTTTAAAAGTTTATGAACTGAGCCCTTGGTATTATCTTAAGATTCACTAAAATAGAGAGAAATAACAGAAAGTTTTGAGTTACATTGCCTATTTAAGAAGAAGATGTTTATATATTTTAATAAAACAAAAGTATGTTATTATTCAGAAGCAATTTAAATGTACAAAGCAAATAAAAACAATCGAAAGTTACTATGATTTTCATTAGCTTTGAAATTTAATTGAAATGTTATCGTAGTAAAAATATGTAACGAATATTTTTCTGAAGGTTATTACAGAGCCCTTTTACATACAAGTATAATTCCCAAACACATTTTAGGTTAATATTGCACATTTGCTACCTTCACGACGATGCTTTTGTTATTAAATATAAAAAAATGTGCATCGTTATAAATACAGTTTATATGCTGAATTAATTTGTCCTATTATTTTAAAACACTACAGAGAAAATTAAAAGCAGGAGCGCTTTTTAAATTTTGTTTTTCAAGTATACCCATACACCCAATGGTTCAGTTTCCCTAATTTTCGAAACTCTTTTTAGGATTTTATTTAAATGGTATATTCCGAATTTTGTTGTGAAGAAAATGTTGGTGCCACTAGAGCGATTTTTAAATTTTGAGTATCAGGTACACTCACATTCCTAAAGGCCCGATTTTCCTGAATTTCAGAAATTATTATTTTTATTTTATTTAAATGTTATATACGGTGTTTAGTTGTGAATAAAAAAAGGTATCCTAGGAGAGGTATCCTAAATTTAGGCCTGGAACGTTTCCTCCCTTAAAAAAATCCTTTTTTCATCTCATGTATCATAAATGTATAACGCATGTGGTGCCTCAGTAGTAAAAACGTAAAAAAAAACTGGGTAGCACATCACATTTGTCGGATCACCGCCAGTTTTGAGATAATCAGGAACTTGGTACACACTGAATATAACACGTGCACAATATTGGATTCATGATATTAAGTCTGACTCCTTCAGTTCATGGAATACCATGTAAAACATTTTCTTAAAAATATTTTGTATAAATATTTTTTGCCTTTATGGGGATAGGGGGAACACGATCTATATTTCAATCGGAAGATACTTAAAATCAGCAAGGAATGAATTACGAATACAGTGAAAATCTACAACTTTAACTTCGAAATAATATTTGAACTTCTTTAACATACATCAATTCTTTTATGAACTCCATCGTCTCAAGAAACCAAAAGCTTGGACCGTACCAAACAACTCATTTATTACACGCTGTGTGCACAAATGTAGTTTATCCCGGAATCCTTGAGTTTTAAACGTGCCTACTAGTGAAAGTATTTTCATTCATGCATTTTTTGATTTAGTTAATTTAAATAAAACTATATCGGAAAGGTATGCCAATTTTTGCACTCTCCATTATTTCCAAAGAATTCGGCGCACTTAGTCTCTCTGTTAAAAATGCATGTACTCCTTTCCATGTTCCAAAATCAGTCACCATGTTTCTGCACAATTCCCGAAACAGACGGTTAGGACCTCGCAACAATGACTTCAGGGTGAATGATACAATTTGTCGTATTTTTATTTATTTGTTTACTTCTCATATCCGGCCTGTCATGGAAGCAGCTCTATCTGTACAAACACTAACACAAACCTTTTATTTTCCATTGACACGCCACTGACTCTCTGACTGACTGTGTCAGCAAAGAGAGAGAGGTATTTTTGAAATTTCATTATCAACCTCCGAGCTCAAAACTGTTTTCATATCCTTATAGACTGACATTTTTCCAAAATACGCACAAAGTCCATCTGTCGTTTGCTTTGTTGCACAAATGACGAAAATAATTTATTTTCTAGAAAATGAGAGAGAGAAAGGAATGCTCTGTGAAAAATATTTTGTCATACGCACTTTTTGTTGTTGTGGGTTTGTTAGCTTAATATTTTGGGCAAGTTGTTCGTTATTTTGAAGCGATGGTTAGCAGCGTTCGTAAAGATAGCAGGAAAAGATATATATGTATCGTGATTAGTGGTTTGAAGTCTCCCCATCTAACGGAAGCGTAGGGAACCGCTAGAAAAGAGTCAGTCGGAGGCCAACCACTAAATGAATGGGACACAGAACAGACATGTGTCGCATCTTCTCTCGCGGAGTTGACCATCAGGTATGGGGTAATTGCATTTGACTACCTTGTAATATATTTATAAATGTGAATAATTAGATAGCAAGTGTTCAATGTAATAAAATCTAATCTAGCTTACTACGATGCCGTAGAACGTGATATGTGTTGGCGAAGGTGCCAGGTTGGTCGACAATATCGTGTCAGTTTACTGGGAACCATAGCGGCTTTCCTGAGTTTTTCACCGTACGCGTCACTTCGGTAATTAGATTATTTTTATTGAAAAGACCTAAGTTAAGTATTTGTACTGTACTGTTCGTGCACTTATAGTTTTTTTTTCAGGCTCTTCTCCATTTTCTAAAAAGGCAAACAGAAAGAGACTCGTAATCTAAATTTTGTGACTGCTAGCTGTAGCACAGTTGTGAAATGTAAGACAAGAAACAAATACCCTTCAAAGGAAAGAAGAAGCATATATACCGATTTATTTATCATTCATTTAGTAATTGGAACTGTATGTGCTGTAAGGATTACTGGCTGATTCTCTTGCTCCTCTTGTAAACAGTATCATAAATATTGGATTTTCTGGGTCGGGGGAGAACATTTCGTTACTTCAGACTTGCTCGTGACTGATCGTTTGTATCCCCAATGAATGGCCTCTGGGAGCAAGGGATGAGGTGAGGGATACATCGGGCAGATAATATCTACGGGCGGTGACTGCGCGGACGGGGTGTCTAACGTGTTTCCGGGTAGAAGAACATCCCAACGGGGTAGAGCCCCCCCCCCCCAAGAAGTTCGAGCCCCTCTGAAGGCGCCCTTCCATAGCAAACACTGAGGCAGAAACATTTATAAAGCTCAAGCCATCATCACACACTGCGCCAGACCAACCTGGCGCTTTCGACCCTACAACAGAACCAAGAGAATGATATAGGAGAATGGAAAATTTGTGGGAAAAATCCCAAGATAAAAAATGCCGGCCTCAAAAAAAAATTGAACCCAAATGTTAGTTCCAAGCGTTGCGTCGCTAGTCACCCCGCTTGGATATCATAAATTAATATACTCTTCCTAATATTGGCATAGGAAAAAGAAAAAAAGTTGAAAAAGTACTGCTAAACAAGACATACACACGATAACCTATCATCTCTAGAAATATTATAACACTTTGTTTCTTGCTCCAACAGGCCGATGTCTAATTATTATAACTGTTTTAAACCTAAGGACATAAGAACCAGTCGCATTCATTTAGCGGAATTTGGCAACATTTTCCAGTCTTGCTGCACAAGGTGAGTTTTTATATTTATTTAACATTATTTTAGTGTTATTAATACCCGCTTGCTTAGGATAAAATTTGTACTGTGTGCATGTGCAGATATTTTGGTAGAGTGTTGGGCTGCAAATATCTATCCCATTATTTTTTATAATCCCATCAATACGCAAAATTTTAATTGTGATCTGCTAAGGGAAGATATTCTGAACACTCAATATATGCCTTTGTGTGATAATTTTATATCGATTTTCACTGTTATGCAGTAGCTCTGTTGCCTTTTTGTTTCATATAGCTTTATTTTGTTTTATTTTCTCTATTTCTATTACTTCTATTTCCGGATGTGCACTGAACAGTGAAAGAGATGTTGCGGCAAAGTTTAGATCATAGATTAAACATACAATGTGATGAAGGCAAACCATTTTCTAATTTTTATGGGCTGTGAGCCTAGCAAAGGCGAAGCTGTGCCTCAGAGGCGAATATAGAACCAGCAATTACGTGATGACGTATAATGGACTGGTAAGAATGATGGCTCACATGACTCAGGTAAGCTCCGTTTTCAAGGCTTTCTTATAACATGTTTACGTATTAGTAAACTTTCAATTGCACTCCAGTAACGCACATGGATGAAGACGAGCAGAGGAAGGTGAAAGGCTCTTCACAGAGAAGGTTCTAAGGTATTGTACTTGGAAATCGTAGATTATGGATGCAGTAAATATAAAAACGAAAATGCAAATAATCTTCACATAAGGAGAGAATTAACTGTAACAATATTAGTAAACATTTAAAATATTAATAAATGGTGCATTCAGGCGATTTCTTATGAAATCGAACACCAAGAAATATTACAAATTAGTATGTCTTGAAAAAATAAATATATAAAGAGGGGTAAGAGATATACAATCGGCAGTGTTTTGTTTTTGTGTAGTCCACCAGTTCTCTTGACTTAATGCGATAAATGTGTCTTATATTTGTGAAAATCGAAACGTTTCGAAGGGCGTAAACCCGAAAAGACTAATGTTAGACATTTAAATAAGTGTTATAGTATATGGTACTATACGTTCTATAAATATGCATCATATTCAATATAAAATGTTACCACATAATGCATAATTTAATTTTTAGCATATTGTCGCTCTGTTAAAACCACCTTAAAAATAATATTGTCAAATTACAAGTATATTTGGGACACGAGACCTTGCTAGCTGCGTGAATTAGGTCGTGTGGAGCAGAAAGGGACTTCGACTAAAGGGGCCGGCTCCAACGTAGCACAGTAGGGACAGCTTGGGTATTTCGCACGGTCAAATTCTGAGTGCGCAAGTCAGGAAATTGGGTTTAGTGCCTATATTTTCCTCCGCAAGACTCTCTATAAATAAAATATATGTCTTATTAGTTTGTATTTTTGTTTATATATATATATATATATTGCGAGTAGAATTTCTCTTAGAGCTTTATCCTTTTCTGCTTTTATAATTGCTGTTAATTTGTTACATTGTTAATAGTGTTACTTTATTTTGTATATATTATATATGTGTATACACATATTTGTTGTCTTTGTGAAGAAATCGTTAAAACATGCAAAAAAAAAAAAAAAAAAAAAAACAGACTTAGTTCCCGTCTTGTAAATTAATGGGTATGATTTATAAGTCGCCCTGTTCGGAAAGATATTGGCCGTAAAAAGCTTTTTTTCAGACCTAATTTGAATAAAATACAGCAACTTTGATGACTTTTGTGTGAAAACGATTAGACCTATAAATGTAGTATTTCATAAAAATATTTGTCTTTCTATTCTGTAATAGTAGAAAAGACATTAAATTTTTTAAAATACAAGATCAGTTGTTCCAATTTTCTGTACGATTTCACATTGTTTTCTCTTGTGAATGAATGTTCATTCTCTATCCCTTACCATGTAATCTACTTGCGTACATCTATCGTTAAAATGGACAGAAGAGTGAGCAAAACTTAATAATAAGGCTGGAAGTATTCCTTTACCTTGAAAAAATAAGTACGTGTCAAGTTTAAATGTCAAAGCAAGGACGATTTCTCCATGTAGGAAGTGAAGAACTTCCTAATATTGATTTTTGCTTATATAAAAGGTTAGATAATTCATAATGAAAAATCTATGATTTTTTATAATAATATATGAACCGTCTTATACTATAGATGCGAATATGTATAAAATATTCTCATCCATTTTCGAGTTGTTTGTAGGAAGTGTCCAGCCTTCCTCATCTAAGCTACTAAAGTCACTAGACGGAGAAAAAAATATTGTTTGCCGCGCCCTAAAGACAGTTGGATGCCGAAAAGACTATGTGGAGTTTCATCTCCTCCAATTACTATTAGGGAATGTTCTTGTTAAAATAACGGAGATATTAGCTAAAATACATTGGTTTTAAATTTTAATTCCAAGAAGATTTTCAGCCGTTCAATGTTGTGATATTCCTTTTTATACACGCAATGGCAAGTTAATCGTAATGTGCGATTAAAAAGTTTTTAAAAATAACTTTTAGTGGTTTTAAGCCACTGTGAGAAAAGTTAAATTGTCTCTATCGGCTCTTTTCCCTAACTTGCATCAATCAAAAAAGTTGGAAATAAAAGTTATGAAATTGCATTTTTCTTTGAACAAATATAGTGAAGTTTCATGGATATGTGGCTGTACGCGGTTAAAGATCCAGTATGGTGAGACAATCACTTCTGTTAAGATTACTAATTAAACAATTGGAATGCGATGCATTCGCCACAAACACGTTAAGGGTATAAGCCTCAGTATATAGAAATAAAACCAGAATATTGATAAGTATTTCATCTTAATGTAAAACTAAATGTGCACAGTATAAAACTTTTTAAATTGTATATGTTATACTTTAACTTTGGTTAGCAGCTGTACATTCTTAATCCAATAATACAAGGTTATGGAGCGAGTTAGTCTTTTATATTCCCTTCATTCTTAGAAACGTCTTAATGTAAACAAAAATTGTATTCATCCGCCAAAAAACCAACTTCTGCACATACTGTAACAAAAATAAGTAATTAACTAATGGTATACTATTTAATACATTACTATATATCGTAAAGCTACACCAAATAAGCAACAAGAATAAAATAACAATGATAATAATAAAAATTTAAAAATTGAAGAGGTTATCTTATGAAAACTGGCTAATAATTCTCATGCATCACTCTCACTGCAACTCGAAGAAATCGATTCACCCGATAGTCATCGACAATAGTATCGCAAAGGTGTCCATTACCCAAAATGTATTTTCTTCTACTGTCACCACTTTCACAACGCACTTTCCACTTTGCATTGGCCAGAACCAAATGTTTCTCCACCAAAAGCTAAACATCCCGCAGTTTGAATCTTTTATTATTTACAACAACAGAACCTTTTACTTTACTTCATATCTTCTCTATGGGGTTTAGGATAGAAGAGACAGTTTCCATACGTTCAGTTGCGCAGAAAGATAAAATCGTTGCATTTATTGTTAGATAAAACAAAATATTTCCCCCCTTTTTAAGATTAATTTATGTGTGGGATCATACTACATGATAAACGCCAGTGAATGCAGAAGTGATGTTGGCAATATCTTTTCTTATCATTGGCGCTACATCCCGGGGTGAACCTTGGTCTCCCGCAGGGATCTCTGCTTTCTTTATTTCCGTCTTATGACTACATTTTCCTTAACTAAACCACTAATTTTATTCTGATACGAATGAACAATATTTATTAATATAAATATTAAAGTATTGCATGTATAATATCATCTTGTTTCCAATTTTTACGTATATGTGAACTGTGCACTACGTTTGTATGAGTAGAATGTCATGCGGTCAGTACCACGTGGTTAATTTAATGTTTACCTTAGAATCCATTCTAAGAATGAATGGAGTATAGAAGTTCATATAGCTCAATTCAGATTTCTGAATCAGCAGCCCTTAAAGTATATATATATATATATTAATTAAAGAAAGTATATAGTAATTTTAATTCCCGTGCTTGTAATATTTCTTGTTTAAAAGGATTTTGAAATCATATTTTTGTATTTTTATTTCAGAATATCTGTTTTCCACCTTAGTTTTATTATCATAAAATTTGTTCTCTCGTTTTAATGCGTGATGAACTAATAAAATCTAACGATGTGTTGTGCAATTCCTAAGGAAACACATCTGTTAGTAAAATGCGATATCTTTAGTAGAATATCTTGCTATATGCTATTGTAAGTACGGCGCACTTTTCTTCATTTAATAGAATCCCTCCTTTAGCTCGTGATAAAGCGCTGTTGTTAACGATTCCCCACGGGTTTGATATTATAGAAGCCAAACAAACCGCAATCGATTGTTGACAATGGCAACATGGCTAGGAAATAAACACGCTTCAGACATGACACAGAAACTGCTAAAAGAGAGATTAAAAACTGTTGAATGAGAATAAAAATACCGTACCCCAAGCCTCTGTAAACGGTAACTACTCGCTTTTTTAATAAAAATATATAAAGACTAAACATAAGGATTGATTTTTCAATAAATTCTCTCATAAATAATATTTTTCCCATAGTTGTTATTTCTAGGATCTTATAATCGAATTGCTCGTGCAAAACTTGTTAAAGACAGACAGGGAGCTATTTTACAATATATTTATTGCTTCTGTACTAGAAGAAGGGTGACGTCCTACAAAACGACCCTAAGCAAATGTTTTATAATACAAGGAAACTTTTATTAGGATACCGCTCTAGCTTACTTTGTCCTCTGGTATACCTTTTTGACGTAAACGTGACATGACGTAAAGTGAAGTAAGCGGAAGCAGTGAAGTCCGTAATATAATTTTCTAGCGCTGTCTAATATTAATTTAATTTGGCCTTATGGAAATTTAAAAATGTTTCATAAATATTTCTCGCCATATTCTTCTTCGCATTGTTTTATAATCGTTTAAATGTCGGTTCTGGCAAAGCTAATTAATTTAATTAAGAAATTAATATTAGAAACTGCATCAGTAATATAATTTATGGTTTGTAAAATCTTTTTAATTTTTACCTTTGTTAATACTTTAATATGTAATTTTAATATTTCTTATGACGTTGGAAACATATTTCTATACATGTTATTTGTTTAATAAACCCATATATAAAGGTCCTCCCCCCTTCACTTACTTAGTAAGATTCGTCTTTGGTTCTTATTGATTTAACGAAACCTGCTGTAATCCATGGTTTAATTTTTCTATATTTGCTCGATGTATTTAAAAGCACATTAATTGTGTGCTTAGATATAAGATTACATTTGCTTTTGTGAAAGTTTTCGAAAGTTGTTTCTGCTTCTTTACAGTCAAATATGCGATTCCAAGAAGTTCCATTATCTTATATTAGACGATTAAAATTAACAACTTGCTTGCAATTTTGTGGTGGTTGAACAAGATGTACTTTAAGATTCTTTCATACATAATATCTAAATAATTACTGACAAAACTAAGTTCTTTTCTAAAATTTGGATATTAATATCTCCTACGTTGATGATTTTAATATCTTATATGTCATTTTAATATCTTATATATACATACAGTGGTTGTTCTTTTTGTTCCAGAAATTCATTTTTACAAAGATTCAGGTCCTGTAAATTGTTACTAATAATTGGAATATTCTTTAGCATAAAATCAAAGTGAATGGAATTGCAAAATGAAATATCAGCATCGTTTAATGAGAGTGACCAACCAGTTGTATGCCTTCGTATTTATTTTATTTATTCATTTTGACAAACTTTTTGTGCCCATTAATCACAAAGCCCGAGTTGTGGTCCAGTCAAGTACATTATAAGGTGCCGTTTATAAAATAAGGCCTAATAACTGTATTGTCAAATGTGTATTTCGCATCAAACGTTTACTGTCCATTGACAGGGATGTTTCACATGCCGGAGTCACCAAGGGTTATCGATGGTTGACCTGACTGGGAATCGAGCTCAGGAACTCCGAATTAGTAGTCGCAAAAGCTACCATAAACCAAAGAGACGGTCAAAACAAAATTTATTTGAAACATTCATTTGATACCTAAGAAGAAAATTCCTTTGGGTGAGCAAGATAATTGGAACACTGTATAAGTACTTGTAATATGAATATCATTCATTTATATTTTATAAACGTATATGTCTAATTTTATGTTAGAATGGTAACGTTTGTGTTTTATTTTTATCTTGTTCCTACAATGGCGCTATAGTAATTTGTCAGCTGTGTCCCTCTATGCCATAAGATCGTACGCTCAATATAGTTTCGCTCAAAACCTACAGAAAAGTAATTTTCAAATTTCCTCCATTGTGAAAGCAAAAAAATAACACTCCTTTTACTTGCATTTTTATTTTAATTAGAATGAAATTACAGCAATCTGAAAATCCCCGATGAACAACCACGAATCTCGTATTTGCCAATCATTCAAAGATAAAATTCTGTGTTACTTTGCCATCTGGTCATATAGCTTATCGCTTTAGAGGTCAAAAACTAATCTTAATGTATAATAAATCCATATATTATATAAATACTGGCAAGGTATTTCATTAAACCAAAAATTAGGAGAACTGCACCACTGTAATTCTGTTAAGAATCGATAAAAATACGGTTTTATAGCGTTCAGCCATTCATATTTAATGCGTTCGTGTTGCTTGCCCAGTCGTTCAATACCAATACTCGTGTTTACGCACTATTGCAAGTTGTGTTTTATGAATTCAAAAGAAAGACATATTGGGAGGAAAACGCAAATTAACACAGAGAAATATAAGGCAAGAAAGCAATTGAGCAATAAAAGGAAGCCATGTTTTCCTATCTTTTTAGTTCACAGTTAATAAAATATTTGCTTTTTACAGTCATTCTAGAGCTAAAATAAAATAAACATTTGTGCATAATTATATAACAAGCTAAATATTGAATAATTATTAGCCTTAAGCATTAAACCACTTTTAAATAATTTACACAGACCAAATATAGCGCAAAGTTGAAATCTAATATCCCTTCACAAACTATCTTCCTATGTGGAATGTTAGACAAAATTATCCAGAGTTTGTTTTCCTTCAGAACTGTGGTCCTATTAAGTAGCTCTTGCTGAGAACCAAAAATAAATATATAAACAAAATTGCAAACCCGCTTCATAAAAGGAGACACAGAGAAAAATACTTTTTTTTAATGTTATTTGTATATGCTTTCAGTCTTGGACCATTATGTGACATATAACTCGGAATATAAAGTATATCAAATAACAGTTAATCGCTTTCCAAAATTAAATTGAGTGATATATTTTCAAATGTCATATTTTGAAGGCTCAAATATTATTTTATCATTCTATATAAAAACTAACACCTACTTTAATTAGTAATTAATGATTTTTAAAGAATTGCCTTAAAGTCGCACATTCTCATAGGTTGAAAGCATCGTATTATATACACATTTGCAATTACTTGGAAATAAGAAAACTGGTTACATGATGGAACTAATGTTACAAACGTATATTATTATCAAGAATAAAATGTTCGCACTGAGTTTGGTGGATTGGTAGGGACGAGGACATTTCAGTACCTCACCCTTGCTCAAGTATGACCGTTTGTGCTCAAGTCCCCAGTGGGGACACCTCTATGAAGAAGCGGCAGAGGTAAATGCTCCCAGGAAAAAGTGTGCAGAAACGCCATCATATTGATACATAGCTTTCTGGCTTATACCTAAAGGAACTGATTTCCTGCAAAAGTTTCTGTAGAAAGGGGAGATAATTCGGCCCATTCAAGTCTCTAGCGGCCCAATAAACAAATCTGAGATTATACCTGCCTAAATATACCATGTCGATGTTGATATTGCCTGTCTGAATAAACATTGCAGACGGCAGGCAGCGAAACTTGGAGCACCAACC
This sequence comes from Metallyticus violacea, assembly GCA_030762175.1. Taxonomy (NCBI): domain Eukaryota; kingdom Metazoa; phylum Arthropoda; class Insecta; order Mantodea; family Metallyticidae; genus Metallyticus; species Metallyticus violacea. The sequence continues at coordinate 16,700,537 of CM060838.1, read as the reverse complement.
TGATTTTGAAACTGCAGTACGTCACCCTTTTCTGACTTATTATGCATAGTACTGCAGTAAAGAAATGCACGAGTTCAGCGCTTGCAGTCAGCTGTTCTGTATCGGAAAGACAAGTGGAAACTCTCTGGAAAAGTTATTACCCGTAGTCATACACTCGCAAAGCAGACAGATTTTATACAATATGCTACACTTTTGTATAAAAAAAAACCTTGTCGTTTGTCATTCCATTAAAGAATGCTCTGTAAATGACAACAACGCAGTGGGGAAATATGAAATAACAATGTGGGATAGTGAACGAAAGTGAGAAATTAAAGCTCACTGGAGAAATATTGTCAACTCCTGGTAAAATCCACCCAATCCCAAGAAAAATGAACTTGACGATTTTTGCAAAATATACCGTGCACAGAACATTTTTGAAATATGAGTAGAGAAAAGAAATTTCGACTTTACAAAAACTTCTGAATGTTGTTAAGTAAAAGATGCCGATTTACTACTGCGCATCTCTCCGGCTTACTGCAAAAGGTCTTTCGGCGTCTCAACCGACATGAAATAACTTATAAGTTATAACTCTTGACTGAGCCGAACTGAGGTTGCTTAACTAAAGTTGATGTTTTTGTCCACCATCATCCCTGAAAACGTGTAATATCACGAAAACATTCCGTATGTTGTGATAATTATTTCAATAGACTTTATTTGTTAGGTTCTCCACAAATAGCAGTAGCACGTAATAGTATATGGGAAATCTGAGTGCCGTAACCGTCTAAGAATGATTATATCAACCAATCCCTTCCTTAGAAGTTCAAAAGAATCAAAATCAGTTCTTCTTGTTTAAAATATCCATGTTGTCTCCTGTTATCGGATAATTGTCGTCGCAAAAACATGTGCGATGTATTTCTGAGTTTACAGTATATTAAAAAATGTGGGCCGTATTATTCGCCTTGCAGTTTTCAGCCAGGTGCCAACTCTTCCATCATCACTTCTTATCTTTTTCTCATTTTTGTGATTCAATAACGAAGCGATGGTGTGACTAGAAGTTATAGGTGCTGGGGTACAGAAATTTCCTCATCGAGGAATCTGCAGTTATTAGACTGGTGCAAGACAATGGCGTCGTCCATGGTGTTCGTCGCATTAAAATTTTGTTTGCTGGGCTTCCTGATATCCATAACATAATCATATAAATGAAACTAAACATAATCAGAGAAAATGGTTACTGCTGATTAGCAATATTCTGCAAGAGCCAATCAGAAATTTGCACTGCTTACATCGTGAAACAATTAGTTCTTAGACTACAACCACTCTTAAGACTTCAATTAAGTTAAGCGTTTCGAAATGACTATTTCTTGTAATATACGAAGAGCAGCTTTCGTTAAAAAAAACTCTAATATTTTCCCAACGTCATATTTCATTAGAACAGATAGTTTTTGGTTAGGAATTCTGTAGTTTATTGCCCCGATTTCCCATAATCGAAGGATTTTTTTTCCTTACAGCATTTCTTTGTGAATCAGAACACCAGGAATTTTTTCTACAAATTAATCGACACACTATTCTATTATATTCTGTTTTCGTGTGTGTCATACTTAAACATTTTTTTTTTCTAGTGGTAACGTATGGAATGGCATTAATGCACTACATTTAATTCACACGCAATAATAAAACTGCTTGCACTTTGAGCAGAACATTAATTACCTCCATGCCTTAAATAAGACCTTGGGCAGAGAAATTATTGATCGATAACGCCGGGGATTTGGCAATCGGTCGACTGTTGCAGCCCGCGCGCGTGGCCAGCAGGTGGCTAACTGGAACGCATGGTACATACAACCGCAAGTCAAGACTCTCCATCTCATAAGATTACCTCAAGATATTGTACTTCGTCACACAAAACCCACCATTGATAGTTATGCACATAAGTAACTGCAATGCAATAAGCAGAATATCACATTTTCGATTTTTGGTCATCATTTTCTGTTAAAGAGAGATATATTTTATTACAGGAGCTCTTTGCAGCTAATATCACAATTTACTACATTTGTACAGATTTCTGTGCTTATCGATAATTTGTATAACTCTTGGTAGATGAAATACATTAATTAAATAAATATGCACTCTTGCAGAAAATATAAAAACAACTGAAGACTGCGAAAATTGTGCACAATGCATTGTGACTTCACGTAAACAATATCAGCACATTACTTGATTAGATTTTGAACACAGATTTTCTCTGGCTAATGGAACATCTAAAAAAACTATGTTTTTTCTTTCGTTCCAGGCCATCTAGGAATCATTAGAGTAACCCAATGATTAATTATAATTATTATTATTATTATTATTATTATTATTATTATTATTATTATTATTATTATTATTATTATTCCTGCTTCTTTTCCAGCAATTCTTCACTCTCTAGCCGTGTGTTTACGTCCAGATGTCCAGAATATTTGGTTAATAAAAAGAAATTTTTGAATTATTTATTTATGTATTGTTGCTTTGATTAATTGTTCTTGTCGCAACATCTATAGATTGTGTACTTGAATAATATAGGTGTAGGTCTATAACCTGTAGGGATAAATGAAATGAATTAATGATGGCGCAAATGGTGGAGCTCTAGCTCCTTAAAGTTATCTGATATTCGCCTTTTCAAGGTAAGACAATTCCCTCCCCCCCCCCCAAAAAAAAACTCATCCAGACAGCTTGACCTAATCGGAAATCGAACCCAGGGCCTCCGGATTAATAATCGCAAACCTACCAAATAGATGATGTGGGGTCAAAATGTCTAGATCTAGACTAGTGTATAATATAATGGACTAGAAGTAATTACTCTGATTGATGGTAATTTTACTTTCTAACTCCATCTTTTTAATTACAATGGGCTTATTTCCTAATCCACTTAGAATAATTTTAGATAAAATAGAAAAATAAATGTCCAGAACTGATTTTTTTTAACAAACTTAATTTAGTGAATAGGATTGCATTACGAAGTATGGAGTGGTCTGTAGTATTATATTATGAATTTTGAGATAACTGAAACACCTCCACTTCTAAAATGCCTCTTGTATGATTATACTCTTGGATTTGACAACAATACGCATCGTTCCATCCTTGTAAGCCGTGCATTACACAACGAAGGGTTATTTCAATGCATGATGTCTTTCTGGTATTCGCTTGTCTAAGCTGAAATTGAAGTTCTGGGAAACGATGGAAGAGGTCGACGCATAGCTTATTTCTAGTCACACCATCGCTACTTTATTGAATCATGAAGATTTGAAAAAGATTAGAGTGATAATGGAAGAGCTGGCACCTCACTGAAAGACTGGCAGGATCCAGACGCCCCTTTGTCTTCCACAAATTCCACATCCTGTCACTAGGATCAAACTCGAGTCGAATTAGTGGAAGGTAAGCAGCGTGACCTCTTGGCCAAGATACCGCCGTTATTTTGATGGAAGTAGCGTGTATAAAATCACGTGGAGGGGACTTATCGATCAGCATTTGCTCTATTGCGGCCAAAGAATGTGCACACCTAAGCAATGACTACTGTCATAGTCCGCGGAGGCTCTGACTGATAAAGAAGTAGCGCGCGATAATCGCCATTGATAAGGCGGATGTAAAATGTTACTTGGCATTTAATTTTTGGTAAGTATTCAAGTACGTAGTCTTATTATATTTTTTTAGGATTTTTGTTGGTTTTCTGTATCTTTAATGCTCTTTGTATATCTCTACAAAGCTAACTTAAAATTAAACTTATATTTTCATTATAAAACATCACCTGTGGTGCTTAGTAATGGTGGAAGGTACCCATAGAATGCACAATTTCTCTCAGGTTGTTAAAATAAATCCACAGAATGTACAGAAAAAAATAACAATTCTTGCAGAAAATAGTTAAATATTAACAGTATTGCACCCTGGAAGATTCCTTAAGCACTGAAACCACCCTCTAAACAATGTGTGTGTGTATATATATATATATATATATATATATATATATATATATATATGAAATAACATAATCTCAAAAATTAAATTTATTTGCATTCTATTTGATTTTATATGCATTTTGAAAAAGAATCCAGAACATTAATAGTAAAATGTATTTATTTATTTGTTTTGCATTCTGTAGATTCATGTAAAGCCAAATGGCTAATAAATGTAGAACATGCCATTTATATTAATACCAACCTCTACCAAATAATCTATATTAAGGCAATATAAATACCTTTACAGAGAAACAGAGAGCCATATTCACCATGGAAGTCATTTACAGAGTAAAAGATATTTTAACATAGATATTTTAAGAGCAGCATTTCTTTTCTGTTTTCCAATAAATCTCTAAGAATACTTGATATTACATTAAATATTTTAAAACATTGATTAAAACTTTGTTTGGAATACAAGATAAAGGTTTTGCTGGTATATGGATATTTCTTTTTTAAAACTTTATATCTATAGATTTCTAACAAATTTGTTTTGATTTTTAATGTTAAATGTCATAAAGGAATAAATAGTGTTAAATCTACCAATTTACAAAAAAATTGTGCAGAAAGCTCTATACCCGAGCACCTGAAATTATTTTCATTACATGTTTCTACAGTTTAAAGATACTTTTGTTATATACATACTTAGAATTTTTACGCCTGAAAAAATTCATTGGTCCTGGCTGGGTTCAATCTTGGGTTTAGAAGGCAAGCATGGTAACTACTACACCACCAGGACCAACATTTAAAGATTGAAATGCTTAAGAGTGTTGAAGATTTTAGCTATTTTAACCATTATAGAATTTTAATTTTCCCATGGGAAAGAGATTTTATTTGGTTTAAAATAGGTTTTATATGAAGAAGTATATTATAAAATGATTGCTGAGCATATCATAAATGTATATATAACAAAATATGATTATACTATTGATGAACCTAATTACATTATATATATAAAAGTCTTAAATATTTTGTATCTTCAGCTTCACCTTAATTTACTTAATTACTTACTATAATTAAGAGGTCAACTAGATTTTTTGTGGCAGTAATATTCAGTTGCATTAAAATAATGTCAAATTATATATTGAGTTACAGGGACATTCAGACATAATGAGTGAGGCAGAGATATTGATGCTAACTGCAAATCTAGGAGAATCTTGTTACAATTCATTAAATGTATTTGACGTGGAAAAGAAAATTGGCAAAGGACAGTTCAGTGTGGTATATCGTGCAAGGAGCCGCATAGACGGGACTATTGTTGCCCTCAAGAAAGTTCAGATATTTGAAATGATGGATTCCAAGGCACGGCTTGATTGCATGAAAGAAATAAATTTACTTCAGGTTGGTATTAAAAGACACAAATATTATATTCTTTTTTTTTCCCTTCAGTCATGTTTTCAATTTCTTTTTTAACAAAAATGTTTCTTAATTCTGATCCTAACCGCAAATTCCCATTTCACTTCTCTTACTGATATTATGATATATAAAGTTAATTCAGCAATTTTTATTTTACTAGAAACTTTACATTTATTTCATAATAAAGGGAAGGCTTAGAATTAAAATGTGAGCCATAAAATATGAAAAACATGCAACTCCGTCTCCAAGAGAAATCAGAATATTAAATCTAAACTCTGAAAGTATAAATATTAACACAAGTTGGTGTATAAAACAACTATACATTATAATAACAATATTAGTAAACCTATTATAAACTATCTTTATTAGTTAGAATTCTATTAGAACACTTAATGTATTCTACCTTTTCACTCCTAATCAAAGAACTTATTATATTCATTTTTACAGCAGATCCTTTTAATGCAAGCACTGAATGAAAATCTCCAATTGTATTAAGCTTGATGTATAGCATCTATGAGAATTAATTATCCACATACCAAATTATAGTAACATATATCAGTCAGGCAAGTTTTCAAAAATTATACAATTTTATTTATTTTAGCAAAAATCTGTGTCCTCTTCCTTCCAATTGCTCAAGAAAATGCAGTTTAAGATTTATGGAACTGTTTTGCTGTTACTTTTAGCAATTGAACCATCAAAATATAATTAAATACTTGGCATCTTTTATCCAAGACAACGAACTGAACATTGTTCTGGAACTGGCAGATGCTGGTGATCTATCCAGGATGATTAGGCATTTTCGTAAACAACGAAGACTCATACCAGAAAAAACTATATGGAAATATTTTGTCCAGCTATGTAGTGCTGTTGAACATATGCACTCAAAGAGGATAATGCATAGAGGTAAGAGTATTTTAAACTTTTATATTCTTATTATAGTTTTCAGTATGAGAAAAATAAGTTTGATGGTTATACATTCATTATATAAATACATTGAATACAATATCCATAAACAAGCAAATTGTCAATTCTAAAATATCAGCATTGATTGTATTCATCTAAAAACAAAACATATTCAGATAAATCAATAAGAAAATGACACAACATACATCATAATATAACAATCAATAATATATAATTATGTACAAAAATAATGCCTGAAGAGTATAACAATTCAATTCAATATAAGAGCATAAATGATTTGTACCAAATGATACATAGAACTAATAGACTTATTAAAATATATTAGTTCAAAGTACTTGCTATTAAAGAAAAAGAAAATTCCCAGTAGTCAGTGTTTTTCATTGATGCCACCACATTCAATCCATAACTTTAGATAAATAGCTTGATTTTGTTTTTATCTTCTTTTATGTTTCTGTTTACTCTGTATGTTCATCAGTTGAGTAAAACTGGTGAAGTTCTAAGAATGTATATAAATATTGTACTTACGAAGCTGTTGACAATGGGATGGTAATATAACCTCAACTTAGGTATTCATTTTTTACACTAAACTCCATTCACTTACACAAAAACAAGACGTGTTTTGGGAGAATCCTAAATTGAGGTTCTAAGAATGTAGTTTATTTATTTTTAAATCTATTTACTGGTTTTATAGTTTTTAGTATTAAGCTCCTACATGGCTGTAATCCGCTTAGTGTTACAAGGAGGAGGGATTACTGTGCATCTAAATAACTGAACAAGAACAACAATATCCATCAAAACATAAAGGAAAAGCATATGAAGATCAAAAGATTTTCAAACAGCTTTTATTGAAATCAAAATAATTGGTACTTCAAATTTAGAACTGGGTTTTGCATTCAAAGAACTCTTAACTGTAATTAATTATCCATTATTCTTCTTAATCATTCTGTAGTAGCCATATGTAATTTTAAAATTGAGTAATTAAAGTTTTATCAATTCCCAATCAACAAGCCAATGCTCAGCAAGGCATATAATATCAATGTTAATATTAAATGTAAACTCATTAAGAATATACATTTCTAAGGATAATTCAAAATTTGATGAGCTTTCACAGAAAATTGATGTTGAATTATTCAAAATTCTAAGCAAAGATCTGTAAAGCATTTGCACACTGTTAATTCTGTACTTTTTGCCTCTGAATTGTAGCAGTTACCACATTTTTTCACCTTTCTCATTGTTTTTTTTTTTTTTTTTCCATTTTTTTTATGTGTCTTCAGATTTTGCAGCTTCTGAAGTTTTTGCTTTATATCCCTCTGTAGTCTACTTTTATTGCCATTTCTTTTGCTCAGCTCCTCGGCTACCATATCCAACACCAATTGTTTTGTTCTTCTATTTTTTTATTTAATTCAATTTCAAATTTAATTATTCAGGTAATTATTGCTGCAATTTCATGGTTGTACCATAAATTTAAATAAATATTATCCATTTACATAATTATTATTTTTAGCACTGTGTAACAGATAGTCAGTGGCCATCTTTTATTTATTTTCTGGTGGAGTAAAATCAGGGCTTCTCTTCCTCATATTAAAAGAACAAGTAAAAATAATAAATATTTATACATTATTAATTGATATCATTGTGTGATTCAGTTAATTTAATTTATACAGTATCTTTTATGTAAATGAACAACTTTTTTAATTTATTTTCCTTTTCTGTATCATTCCTTCGTAAGTCTTCAGTATACAATGGATATGCAATTAGGCATTGAAATAGACAGCAATGACAAAACTTTGAAAATACTGTTAAATTCTTGGAACTACAGATGGAAAGCTATTTAAAGTGGACATTTTTTGAGAGCTCTTAATGGATTATACAGCATAATAAAAGTATTTGCAAAACTCTTTAGTACATTTATTTTGGTTTGGTTATAAGTTATGGAATCATGAGTAGTTACAGTAGCAAGGATTTAAACTGCAGAACAGTGCCATTGAATATTTTCTCCTGTTTATGCTATAAAATCATACAAATATTTCTTGCAAATAAATAATTGATGCCCTGCTATGTTTATATGTAATTAACAAATAATTTATTTTCACAAATAGCTCCCAGTTTAATATAATAATTAGAATAAAGGTCATTTCAATGTGCCAATTGCTAACTTTTCTGCTACCATTAGATAATTAATATTTAATAATTCTCCCAAAAATGCCATTTATTAAAATATTCAGAACCTTCTAAATCAAAATACAAGATATGCATATTTTTTTCCTATAGTGTATCTGTTTCATCCCATAAAGTATACCCAGTATTTCTCTATATCAGCAATAAAACTGTATTCTAAAGCTATTTTACTGATCATAATTTGTAATTGACATTATCCACATTTCTTGGTGTGTGTTGACTTGCATTGAATGAGCTTATATAAGTATGTACGAGTACTAAAAATTCATAAAATATGCATTTCATTTTTCAAGGCTTTGTATGATTTTATTTGTAGACATCAAACCAGCCAATGTGTTCATCACAGCACAAGGAATAGTGAAACTTGGAGACCTAGGCTTGGGTAGATTCTTCAGTTCAAAGACAACTGCTGCACATACTCTAGTTGGCACACCTTACTACATGAGTCCTGAGAGAATACATGAACATGGCTATAACTTCAAGAGTGACATATGGTCACTAGGATGCTTATTATATGAGGCAAGTCTTTTGAAATAGAATGTACTTAGATATCAGAGAAGTGAGTTCTAATCTTTACATGATCATATGCTGTAGTATGTTGATAAGTTAGTCAGTTATAATATCTTAGCAAGGTATGAATAATCTTTCCAGCTATATTTATAACATTGAACAGGTTATCCTTTTTCTTTTTAATTACAATAAATAAAAAAGATCTGCTTGGTACTAAATCTCTTAACCATGGCTGAAATAGCACACCACAAGCCTAGGAGTAAAACTGGGTACTACATCTAATACCACTGCACCACATCAATCCTGCATAATTCCCATAACTCATTGCTAGCTTTGAGTAGGCCTGCATACAACTATTACTTATAAGCATTCTGCATCTACAGTATTGCTAAGTAAATGGTAGGCATGGTACTAAGCAGTTAACATGGACATTTTATAAAATTGAAATGAATGGAAGCATTATGAAGACTGGAGGCTTTGAACAATCTTTGATTAATTATACTTTAAGTAAATATATTGTTAATACAAATTATCTATTTTTATGTATCAGATGGGTGCTCTGCAATCACCATTTTATGGAGAAAAGATGAATCTATACACACTTTGCATGAAAATAAAACAGTGTGATTACCCTCCACTTCCTGCAGATATATACTCTCAAGAGGTGTGTATGAAACAGTTAAATTTAAAAACTATGTAATAATTAATAAGAAGGAAAAATGTTTATCTAGATCAGTGTTTCTCAACCTATGGGTCCCAAGGAGACATTTGGTGGCTAACAAAATCTCTTGATGGAGCAAGGAATCCCCAAGGAATGCTAATATTTAATAAAAGTGTACTATTGCTTTATTGGAGTAATTTTTACTTTTTGTATTAGAGTATACTAATTAAATTTATGAAACCTGTGATGTTAAATATCCTTCAAAGTGGTTCCTGGACTTAAACAGGTTACGAACCACTAATCTAGATCATCCTGTAAAATGTTACTCTGCTATATGTCATACTACTAATTGAATATTTCATACTTGCTAATGCAGCTTTCTGGGTATATTTCTGTTTGTATGTTGCCAATATTGCAAGAGGCTTAAGTACTTTTACTTGGCTTATACAAGCAAATTATTATAAGGAAAAATGCATGCAAGAAATTCCTATTTGTTGAAAATAAAGTTCAAAGTTCTGGATTGATATGACAAAAGTGAGCATATTGTTTATCTCCAGCTTATTATAGAACTTGGTGAATTCATTGTAGAACTAGTCAGTACATAAAAATGCTGAATCCTTGGACAACTTGCCTGTCTAAAGTGACTAAATCCCATTTAGAGGCAAATGAAAAGAAAGTAGAAAGTATTAAGCTACTGTCTACAGCATCACTACCAGTGACATAGGTCCCATTTTGAAATAGTAATACAAGCTAAACCAAGGAGTCTGCAGCATGCAGATATAATTACGAAAAATAAGTTAGGTACAGTTAAAGTTAGCTTAACCACTTTCAATCATCACATCAGTTTTTGGAATAAAAAACAAACAGATTAAGATATAGCTGAAGAATTTAAACATAGAACTTGAAGAAAAAAAAATGTGTGCTTTACTAGTACACATCTATGTATTTTTGAAGCAAATGATAATTTGTACATATATTTCAATTGAAGAAAAATAAGTATCTGGGTTTAAGGTGTCTAGTAACTAATACATATTTATTTTAGGGAGAAAAAATTCAGAGATTAAAAATAAACCATTACTTATGCTCTACCATTTAAACCTCCAAAGTACTTAAAGGATGTGGTAAAATAAAGCCATGTATCTAATACTGATCTAATTAAAAGGAGTAGGTGTCTTCTACAATTTGCATGCATGTATTTACTTTCTTCCAGATTGATAACATGAGTCTTTCTTCTTTATTTTCCTTATGCTCTTCTTCCCCTCCTTATGCCACTAAGTATGCATGATGTAATCAACCAGTTCCAGTTGGCCATTGGGTAAAACAAATCATCTCTTAATAAAATCAGGGATTCCTACCCATGCAGTATGGAACACTCATCAGGCACTTCTTGGTGTATTTTTCTTCAAGATTCTAAGAGCTAGACTGTAGGTTTTCAATTATTAATTCTAAATTGTTAGCCTGCTTCACTACCTATACTCAGTGAGTATTTCTTTTAAAATTATGCCAGGTTCCACAGTAAAATTGGTCAAGTCAAACTTACGTTGGTACACTTTGTCAACATTTGCTGAAAGATTTAAATAAATTGTTCTGCATATAGATGTTAGTTGGTTTCAAGACAAAATGTTCTATTAAATCACAAGATGAAGTAGACTGGTTTCTGAGATTTGGTGAGTGTGAGAGAGACAGAGAAAGAGAGAGATTTGTTGATATGATTTATTTAAGGATGCTGTTTAACATCTTAGGTTATCAATGTCCCATTTAATGCAGGATATGAAATGACCGATAAATTTTGCTCACAGGCCTTTTATTTCAGGCTTGAGATTTTTTTGAAATCTATGACATGAGACCCACAGCTTTACTTCCATTCCAAAGGAAGCCATACTTAAGATGGCCAAAAAATCCATCAATCCTGGCCGGGATTGAACCAGCGATCTTGGGTCTACAAGGCAAGATGGTTACCACTAGACTACCAGGACTGACTGAGAGAGAGAGAACAGATATGATATGACATGACCCGTTTGTTTTCCTAACTGTGGTGAAGAAAATGTATGTAAACTTATGAATGTTCATTTTGGAATTTAGCCAAATACAGTTCCAGGCTGTCACAGATTGTGATGGAATAGCAACCAAATGGATTTTGGGAAGTAGTAAGACCCAGATGACATTGGATGCAGGATGTTGATTGATGAGAATGGAAAGACTGCAGAAGTTCAAACCTTCATTGAAGAAGAAAAACAAAAAGAAGAAACTTAACCAAATATGATCTGAGGACCATTACATGGAAAATGATAAGGAACCAGAATTTAAAGAGGTCCAGCTTGTAAAAAAAATAGTAAATAAAACTGTGGCTAGTTCTTTCAGATGATTGAAGTTTAGTTTAAAACTAAATGCTACCTGACTGGGAGCGAATTTCATATGAAACTTTTATGCTGCAAAGAACCTGAGAAAATATTTTGATAAGCCAAACCATATAATCCTTGATATTTGCAATTCATTCAAGACTATTCAAAGAAAGGACATAAATTTATTAAGTTGAAATTTATTAACCTTCATTGCTACTAATAAGAGAACTCTTTGCGTTTTTATCCAGAAACATATATGGGCATATGTGAATGCTGTGGGAGTAAATTTTTGCAGGTGAATACAAGATATTCTTATAAGAGAATATATGCTTTATAAGTAAATGGTGAATTCTTACAAAATACTAAAAAGTAAATAAGTTAATATGTCTACTCAAATGAGTCACTTCTTGTACATGAAGCTGATTATATCAAAATTCTCATTAATTACTTAAATCTATAATAGGTAACTTGCATTCAGCATTCATAGTCATAAGAATATTTCATTATTGATTACCGTGTACATTATACTAGATTGGCAAATAATTTGTACACAAGTTCTCACAGGATCAGTAAAAATCTTAACAGCATTACCCTTAGAGGAATATTTATTTATAATAAACTACCTATTCAATTTAAACAGCTGAATAAACAACTCTTTAAAAGAAAATTATGTAAACTTTTGTTAAATATCATGGCATATACTATAGAAGAATATTTGAACCTTAACCTGACCTGAGTTTAAATTCGCATGATAATCTTCTTATTATATGTTCCGGTTAAGTGAAATAGTCTTCTGTGGATAATATAATGTAATATTGTAACTCCTCAAAAGTACTGAGTATAATATTCTTTATATATATTTGATATGAATATATAATCACCAGAGAGAGGGAGTTCAGTATATAATGAAAGCTATCCTGTTTAAGTAAGGAGTACAGATGGCATGTGCTGTGAGCATCTGAGCAAATATATTGTCCTCCCAACAAATCCTTGCAAATAGTTAAACTAGAGTGGGTATGTATTCAATAATTAAAAAGGCTGTTTGATCATTCCATGTTTCTGTTGTGACTTGCAGGTGTTAAGAAATAAAATATTTTGCTACTTGTTGCTAATAGTGCTATTTGCATGAACAAAGCTGCTGAAGAAATACAAAGATCTTATTCTAACATAATATATCTAACCATGTCTAGCCCATGGCATCCATTGAGTTGTGAAAGAAATTAGAGCCTGCCAATGTAAAGAAGATATTTCTGAAAGTTCTTTTCATAAACAATCAGGCCTTGTTCAAAAAATCGATGTCTTTGAAGAGAAGCATAATTCCCTTTGCCTCCAAAGCCAATTGTAATTCGATGGATGTGGTTAGATACAACCTAATATTAGGCTCAGAAATTTAATTAATTTTCCTATTATTATAATAATTAAAATTTAAATTGAACATTTTCAAAACTATTGATTCCCATTAATCTTCAGGATAAAATGGATAAAGGAGTAGAGGGAGAGAGCAAGGGCAGAGCAGGGACAGGTAGAGAGTGCAAACTTTAGAAATTATTTTAAAAAATATGTGACATTTTAATTTAAAATATATCAAATTCTTGAATAGTTTGTTCATTGCTCAAAATAAGTAAATACCTTTTTTCCTTGCAGTCCAGAAAGTATTATATTTTAGATTAATGTCACGCACTATTATTCTTCATCCTATTATGGTTTATAAACTCACTAATTATTCCCCTTTTGGTTCACTTTTTGCACTTTCTGTTTCTAGTTGGTTGTATGCAGTAGGCACATTAACATACAAGTGCATAATTGTATAACACAGTATTCCTGCTTGTAACCTACCTCTTACCTTATGATATTAAATATATGCATTTTTCTTTTTTAAGAATACTCATTTATTTAAATTTGTTCTTGATATGTTTATATTTTCATTAATTTAGTTGCGAAACCTGGTAAATGTGTGCATTAATGCAGATCCCTTGAAGAGGCCTGATATTAATTATGTGTATGGAGTTGCTCGAGCAATGCATGCGAGCAATCAAATGACAGCAAATGTTGCATCATTATCCAGGGATAATCAGCAAGCTATGTATTCTGCTGCATCCTCACATCGAGACCCTTCTAATTGTCAGTGACAAAAAAAGTAAGTATTTAAGGAAAAAAAAAAAAGGTAAACAGGTGCCAGGTGATAATGCTACAGACTCTCATTCTAAGAATCTTCAATTAAATTAAATGAAACTTTACTTTTTCCTATTAGAATTCATTAACTTGTACAAGAAAGTTGAGTTAGCTTAGCTTAATTAAATATGTCCAAGTTAGTATGAACATATTTAATAAATTCTAATAGGATATATTTCCACTTCATTGTCTATAGCTTCCTAATTACAATTTAAATGAGAACCTTTAGTTGCAGCTTTAAAGTATTTAGTAATAGTATTTACTGGAGCAGAAGCACCCTTGTTACCAGAACCCTCTATTGTTATGAGCATGGCTGGATGTTCCTTCTGAATGATCATGTAGAGTATTTGTGTTTCCACATTTTTATATAATTTTCCACAGGTTAAACAGTTTATTCTTTTACAGTCTTCTCATGAAATAAAAGCCCACACAGTAGAGAGATTTTTTTAGGTGGCATTCTCAACTGCAATAATATTGCAAACCATATGTTCCTAATTCACAATTAGAACTACTGTCTATCCTTAAAATTTTAATAAGCATAATTTGAAGCTTGATAAACAGTTAGTAGAAATCATTGCAAACTACTGGATTAAAAAGTATGTGCTCTCATGTCATACTAGAGATGTGGCCAAAACATAACAAGCATTGACTTGATATAGTCCCAAACACACGTAATCAGCAGCTTGTTAAAACTTGGAAACTATTGCTAGTGACTCAAAAAATTGATTATAAATGAAAATAGAAACTTAATTGTGGATTTGATATTTTCTGTCAGTAATGATGTGTTTGTATTTTAGGCAGTATGCACTGCAAGTGGTATATCAGATTTACAGCACATCTCTCCATTAAGTTAAAATTATTTAATCGTAATATGAAAACAATATGAAAATTATAAAATCCTCTTTATTTTATACTCTTTGTTTCTTTTTTATTCCATCAAGCCTTAATGCAGCTGGACCTCGGCAATCAAAGCAGTAAATTAATTGAATCAAACTATTCCACATTGCAGGATTCTATATTAACTTCAATAAGGACATTTTTTTCAAATCACAAAAAAGTCAATTTCCACAGTTTTTGTTAGATATAGCTGGAACCTTCATGTGACTCCATGTATATGGGCTATCTTTCAAAAATATATTAGTCGCTTTTTGTGTCCATTATTCCCTTCTTTAAACAATATACTGAAAATGAGGAATAATGCATGAGTTGTATGCTGGATAAGCTAATGAACAAAAACACTAAGATTAGCCAACATCATTAACCTGTGGACAGGGGAAAAACTCTAGTTAAAAATCTCTGCTTGTGTCCCCTCGAGTTTTGTACTTAACTTTGAATCAAGTGGAGATGACATACCTTGAAAGGGCGTATTCTATCTATTCAGTGACATTTGTGTGAACATTTTACTAATTGGTTTAAAGACTTTCATAACATTATATACTTTTGTTTCAGTAATAGTATTAAAGAAAACTCCTGGGTTCAGTAGCATAGTAATGGGTTGAAAGGATTTCTGAGATATGCATAAATTTTTTAACTGTCTTTGAGTCATATTTTATTACCAAAATAGTTAATTGCCTGTACTGCCATAAAGCATTGCCATTGCATTTATGTTTAAATTAGTTGCTCTCAATCATACACGAAATTTATAATGAGCATTTATTCCAATTTTGCAGTATGGTATGAAATTTTAAAAGTTCTTAATACTTTCATAAGAGAGATAGTGCATGTATTTATGTTTATAGTAATTCCTTAAATCAGTTTTAGTTTTCTGATCTTACAAACAATGATAAGCACAATAATGATAATTCTTTATGTTAACAGTAATTTTCACTTTGTTTTGCAGCTGGGTACTCTTTCAATAAACATCAAAATGCTTGTGTCTGTGAGTTACCTGAAACATTGGTGAAAGCAAAACTGATGGACCCATTCATCAACATAAAATAAGTGGAAATCTCTCTCTTAATCAGTATTTTTATTCATTTTTATAGAATATTTTATGCATAAGTATTTTACACTTGTACATTATATTTTAAATATTAACACTTCTATTTGTTGAAAATATATTAAATGATTTAGCAGCAACTACTTTTAGGCAAATCCTTGAGACGTAAATATTTTATAAAATTTTATAACAATTTTACTAAATATGATTATTTGATGAAAATTATTTTTTTATTACTTAGATGTCAGTTTTACTTTATGTATGCTAATTATTCCCTCAGACTCGGACATTTATTCCCTCAGACTCGGACATTTATTTTTTAGCTTAGAGGGTGGTAAATATATGAATCTGCCTCATGTTCTATTTGTGTTTACTCTAAATTGAAAAGTATTAATGATGCAAGAATTTATAAGAGTGATACTTTTAGTTTAAATGTTTAAAGACTGTGAAAATATTGCTGTTCAAAATCTTACATATGATAAAACTATTATATTACTATAATACTTTTTTTCAAAAGAGTGTGAATGCACATGTTGGGAGTTTTGATAAAATAAGTTTTTAATTGTTAACAGAGTTGCTATAGTATAGCTTTTAAAGCAGAACATTTCTTATTAAGAGATGAATATATGTGCTGTTTTTCATGCGTTATCAATCAAGTACTGCAATGTATTAAAGTTAAAAAATAAAGAACTGATCTGAAATAATTCTTATTAATTTATTTTTAAAATTAATATGCTTTTCCAAGCTGAATAATGTTATGTGGCTTGTAATTGCTTGTAGCTAAATATCACCACCACCACCACTAGTTTCCAACATAAAAAAAATTCAAGAGCAGAAGCAACACTATGATGAAACTAAAAAGAGAAGGTAACATTTAATAAATTAATATATTATTTTGGGCACAGTCTTAAAGGAACAATCTGCAACAGTAGCTGATGTTTGCTTCTATTCAGATCCAATTTTTCAGAATCATTTTGACTACAAAAGATGCAGAAAATAGTTTTTGCATAAATTGTTAACAACATAAATTAAAGTTAGTTTTCTCTTGAGATCAAGATATTATCAAAAGTATGCCAATATATTATAAAAGTTTATTTCCAAAGAAATGTAGATTGTAGTGAGAAAGGAATGAATTCTTAATTCCTTTAACCACTTTTGCATTTTGAACTCAGTGTTGTAGCAGTAACTCAACCATGCCTTCAGGTATATGGTCACACATTATTCCTAATGCTATGATAGGAACAACAATCTTTTGTATTATTACCAAAAATATTGTTCAGAAGACTGGAAAACAAACATTGAGGAGGGTCACAACTATAAAGCACATTGGTATCAAGTGATACAATACTTCATAGTTTATTTATAATAGAACATGTTTCAACAGTAATGCTCCCATCATCCGCTAGGGACTGACTTCTATTCACATATTACATGCCAATGTTAGTTATCTCCAGCTGATGATGTCAGCAGTAGCTCCTGAAACATGTTCAGTTAAAAAGACCCACTGTGATTTTTTCCATAACTTGATAAAGGGAAATAAAAATTAGTCCTTTGTCAGTGTTTATAGGTAATTTTTATAAAACTATTTGGGCAATCCTGGTGATTATAATTGTTCAATTAGAAATTTTATCACGGAACCAACAGTTCTGCATAGCAGTTTACAATAATTCACAAGATATGCATGAATGCATTGATTTTGGTTTGATTTGTTTCAATGATTGTGAAGAATGCGCTGGAAAACCATACTATTTCTTGCAAATTCTTTGCTAAATTTTACAATTAGTATTTAAAAATAGCCTTGTTCCAACAATTAATATTTTTGTATAATTTGTGAATTAGAGCTAAATTTTTTCTTTGATAGTGATAATTAACATTTTTCTAATTAGCATATCAGTTTTTGTTGTAAGACTATATTGACTAATAAATCGCAATAAAGTTTGTTGTGCATGGTAACAAGTATTTTATGATATGCAATTTGCAATTGCATGTTTCACCAATTCTTAACAGACTGTTAGTAACATTTAAATACAGGCCACAGGTCCATTCCATTTCAGAGTAGAATTTAATTTTGTAGTGGACCACTGGCCTATAGTAAAGTAGAAACCTGGCTGTCATAGGACTGCCAAGGCCCGACGAAAATTACTGACAGAGGGCCCTAGGGACCATTCTGGCACTTGTGTTAATATAAAGCTCTTTATTTTAGTAGTGTGCACTGCTTATGGTTTATTTTTATTGTTTCTCATCTGCACGATTTTTGCCAGTTATTGCTCACGTCGTAATCCACCAGGGCTACAAAACATTCAACATAATTTGGTTTAATATATTTCTTATCAAACGTGCAACTCAGCTTGTAAAACATCTAGGGAGTCTCTATCTGATTTGTGAAATAATCAAACATGTTTGGCGTCGGCATCATGCCAGGATCGGCATCATGGGTCGGCAGTTCGAATTCTTTAAGCATGAAGAAGGTTGACTTCAAAGAAAGAAGACTCGAGCAATTACAACTTGCTTCTGTTGCACAAGCAGCACGTTTGTACAAATTTTCATGCACGTGTTCGTTATGTTACGAAATGAGATGTATAACTTATTCATACATAAACATGGAAATGCTAACTCTGTTGAAGCCAAGCTTTAAGTTTCGTAAAAAAATCTTATTATCTATACTTAGTATTTGAAAACAAAATATATCTAATTAATTATTAATGTAATAAATATGGGTTTATATTTAAACCCAATTTTGGCATTAAAACTAACATAAAATAACTTGAAATTTAAAAATAAGAAATCGAAAACCACATTTTGTGATGGAAAACGAATTATTTTCCGTGTATTTTTCACTTATATTAAATACATATATACTTATTTTTTCAAAATTAGTAAATTTGATGATTAGCAAACTAATATTATTTTAATAACACCTTGATACATTTATCTGGGCAACACAAAAAAATTGAAGCCGGAAGAAAGTTATTTAGTACACCATTAAATTCAAAATTTAAATGTCAAAATAGTAAATCCCTTTTCTAGAAGTAAAAAATAAATCGATGTACTTTTTTACTGTGATGGCTGTGAAGAATAATGAAAATACAAATATTATTTACAGCAAAATACTTAAACAAGAAAACATTTAATTAAGATACATGGAGAGGTCTTCTATTGGACCATCGTTTTGTCTATGCTTGCTCTGGATTGGATTGTTAGGGGCTTCAAGAGCTGTCCATCTATGTCTACTCTCTAAGTGGGGCATCTCCGGGAGGAAGGGATGAGGTGGAGGGTAAAACGGGATGACCAGAGCCAGTAAAGCACGGACCTAAAGGTGGTCACAAACATTGCTTTCATACCAAACACAGGGGAAGAAGCATTTCTAAAGCTCAAGCCATCGTTACTTGCACTAGCACACCTCGCCCTGGCACAAACGGAATGAAATGGGAGAGTGGAAAATTCGTAGAAAGGAAAGATCCATCCCACGACGATAGAGAAAACCACACAAAAAAATTGCTCTAAAATGGTCGATTTGAAGAGATTTGAATTCGGGACCTACCTGATTGAGAGTCCCGCCACCACTCTCGATTCCATTGAATTTTAAGTCCCATAAAGCATGTTTGAGTCCTAACACCAAGGGAGGGTAAACAATCAAAGAAGATGAAAAATTGTGTAATCTTAACAATGACATTGCAGTAGCCGTATTGACATTTGGTTTTAATTTTCTCTAGAGATGTTTGCAGATATTTTAACTGTTTATTAATTTGTATTATTAATTAAACGAAAACAATATTGTAATATTGTAATTACGCTTGAAATCTACTCACGATCAGATAAAGGCAGCAGACTTGCTTTATATCTCAACTTTTACGTGAACTCGAATGGATAAAATATAACATGTATGCACTCTTATATTCCGTTTAATGTTACAATTTGAACATCATTCGTTCTTCAAGTCTTTCCTGAACTTGTAAATGCTTGCACGATAGTTATTCTTTCACATTTTCTCATTGCACGTCGTCCTCCTCTATTAAGTTTATCTCTACGGAATTTACATAAAAATAATATTATTTTTTCAGAGATGAACATTTTCAAACTTCAAAAGAAGATATTACAGTTTTCAGCTACTAAATTTGCAATAGTGAATTTTCACATGACTTATGTATGTCTAATAAAGTGAAATATAAAGTAACTCTTGGAACAATGTAACTAAAATAACAACAACTAGAGAAGCAGAAATAGATAAAAAAAAAACAACTTAAATAGTTGCACAATTTCGAATAACTCGTGTTCTATGTATAAATGTTTTATTTGCTTTGTGCATTTGCTAACACCACGACTTCGTTGAACAGCCATAAAATCTAAGGAGGTAAAGACAGTTATAAAACAGGGATAAATGAAGGTCACAAAGCTACCTCGGTAAACGTTGTTGTTGATAGTGCTTACGTTAAACAAACGCGCAGCGTAAAGAAGGACAAAGTGTTGTGAGACTATGTGCTAGTCCTAATTCTATACTCTTAAGTGTGTTGATCCGCTCTGTTCTGCTAAAAACAAAGCAACTCAAGTGATAAATTATTTTAAATTGTATGTTCATTATTCGTCTAAAAGTAATAAGTGCCTTTGGAGATTTGTTCGCAGCCGTTCTAGCAGTGGAGTAGACGTAATGAAAGGTGACTTAAGAGATACAACTAGGTAAGTGTAATTTTACTCATAACCTTAAGATAAAGAGTAATTTCAGGGTAATTATTTAGAGGAACTACTTTAATTTATTTACAAATACCTTTATTTGAGGTGATTGTACCACTTGCTGAATCATCGATTACTTGGTTTATTTTTCGGTAATTAATTTTATAATGTTTATTTTTTATTTTTGTTGCAATATGTGGGCCATAGCTGGAGTGTTGAGGGCTTTACGATTAGTGCTGAGTATAGTGAAACTTTATTTATGCTACTCTCAAGTAAAACTTATCTAGAATAACAGGCTCATCTCCTTAGGTATGTACAGAATAGAACAGCCGGCAAAATGGAATTTTTAATCAATTCATTCATATACACGGCCTCGAGTGAGTCCTAGAAACCAGGGAACCCAATGGTTTATCATCACGTGCTCTCCTGTTATATCATGTATGTATGTATGTATGTATGTATGTATGTATGTATGTATGTATGTATGTTGGCTCTCATATATATATTTAACTTACAATGCAAGAGTTTTCTGGACAGTTATATAGGTAGCAGTTTTTCTTCGTGTGTCAGTAAGCTGTGAGTTCGTGTGAAGTGCACATGTGTGCTAGGGTAAGAGTGGTACTTTGAAAGTATAAACTTTACCGTGGCAATATAAAATAATTTTTATCATAAAGTGTTATTTAGGATCGTATTGATCGTTCAGTTTGTGGAAATAAGATCTTATTGAACAAGGAATCTCTAGCTTTTCTTTATGGTGCGTATTATTCAAAATATACCAAAAAAAGAAGGTTAAGTGCACGTTTTATGAATATGTTTGTTCCGGAGGCTTACACGAGATAGCCAAAATAATTTGATGCAATTTAAAGTTATGTCGTTTCAATTTTATTCCAATTGCAATTTCGTCGGGAACTTTTGCAGCAAGGTTGTTGAATAGCTCTGAAAATATAATGGATTGGTAATCTTATCTGAAAGAGGATTTTTTGTCGAACATGGGTACAATGACTGCAGATATATGATGACGGCCATATAGTTGAAGTGGAGGAGCGAAATTTGGATATTATATTCTACATAATATTTGTGTAATTTCAAGTAGGTAATTTGTGATATTTCTTGCTTTCTGTAGTACTTTAGAGACGAGTTCAGTTTAGACTAGCTCTCTCTATTTAAGTAGTTTACCGAAAGCTTTGGTTTTAATTTCATCTCTGAAACATTTATAATTATCGATTTTGAAAAAAAAATATTTTCTATGATGTAGCTGTTCTAAAAAGCATTCGTTTTGAAATCATAAAAAACGAAAACGATCGTGTGTTGACTACGGTGACCATAAACTAATTAAACGAAATATATTAGATTTTGAGAGATCAAGTGTATATTCAGTACCGCCTTAGCTTACATAATGCTAAGTTTTATTAACAAGAAGCAACATAATCAGCCGGGTAGCAATATTTTCATGCGAAACGATATATGAACGTTTGAAAATTAACAAACTCTCTACGTGAGTGGAATATTTCATTATTACACATACAAATTCTATGTTCGTAAGTCTTGATATGGCCTTTCACTCATATGCTGTACTTTCACAACATTTTGTAGGCTATGGTAGTCAATGGGAACTGGCTGAAATATCCGGATATGTGCTTATTTTGTTGTGGATTTGATGTCAGTAAGTCAGTGGACATTGTTGTGTACATATTGACAATTTATTTTTCATATTTACATTAGTGAATATCTAACAAAAGTGGTATTTGCCAATTTATTCACATTTCGAATGCCTGAAAATATTTACTTTCGGAATTAAATGAAAGTTTTATCGTAATCTTCGTGTATTTAAGTATCTAGAAGTATGAAGACGTTACAGACGTATTTTTGACAGTATTATACAAGTTTTAACTTTGTTAATTTCAGTTTTATTATTTTTTGTTAATTTTCTATATATCATAAACTTAATAGTTTGCAAAAATTTCTGAAAATTTAAAATGTTACATTGGAATAACCATTTTAGCAAAAAAAAAAAAAAAAAAAAAAAAAAAAAAAAAAAAAAAAAATCCTGCTACTTTCCCATTTCCATGTCTGTACAAAGTGGGACACATTTTGTCTTCATACACCCACGTGTCGTGGGTAATTAAGTAATAATACATCTGACGTCCCATTGCAGATAATAAAAATATCGTCGTTTATGATACTCATCCTCCATCTATGGTACTTTTTACTACGCCTTACGCTTGGGAGATCTACAGCGCGGTTATTATGGATTATGTTTTTAATAGCTTTCCCATTCCCATGTCTGTACAAAGTGGGACAGCATTTCGTCTTCATACACCCACGTGTCGTCGTTTATGATATTCACCCTCCATCTATGGTACTTTTTACTACGCCTTACGCTTGGGAGATCTACAGTGCGGTTATTATGGATCATGTTTTTAATAGCTTTCCCCAGTCTATCAAGTGCTTATCGCCAGTGTGAGCTTAGCCGAGTCAGCAGCTCTCTTGCATTTGCCTGGTGTCATATACTGAGTGATCCAATTAACTATGAACCAACATGCGGGGTCGACTGTGCACAGTTCACTGGAACGAGGCTTAGCTTCTGGTTGTCAGTGTGGATCTGATGGTGGTCGAATACATTCCAGTTATTACAAGGGGTGTGTTTTGTTGAAGTGAATTATGGGCTCAGTGTGTATTTGCTTATGTGCTAACTGAGCTAACCCGTCTAGTTCAAAGACGATTTAAAGAAATATTCCTGGGTAATTTTTTTTCAGTCCATACAGCAATTCATAACTTTCTTATGGCTGGAGCTACTGAATAACATTAAATTTCGCTCTATTTATTTTAGAGAATTAACCAAAAGGCTCATACAGAGAATAGTTCATAATGATACAATTATTAGCAAGGCTTTGTAGTCCCCTCAGTCCCCCGACATATTCCCTTGCGATTTTTATCACTAGGGTAAATTAAAAATACCATATGACAAACGAGAGAACTACAGCTGGTGATAGATAATGTTTTAATAAGTTACCAAATATGTATGGACAATGACGGTGGCCAGTTTCAGCATTTTCTTTCATGAAGTTGATAAGTAAAGCATTTTAAAACAGTTACGGAAACTGTTGCATTGTTGCGTCAGCGCCACTATACGATACGTGTAGGCTACGAGGCAGAACACTGCAAGTTAGTTCATAGTTCATTGGGTCACTCTAGCTTTGCATACACAGAGCAAGAAATAAAAGTACATGGCGCATGTTAACGGAAACAGGAAACTAAAGTTAACAAGTCTGCTATTATTATTTCTGGGATAAATTAAATAATTCCGCATTCAAGACGAACCTACACACCATACAAGAACTCATAGATAATATTCGTCAGGAAAGTGTTCAGATATCTCAAAATGAACAACAGCGAGAGAGAAGAATGTCCTAAAGAAATGCCCAAAATATGTGGAGAACGAAGGCGGGAAGTTTCAACACCTCATTTGATAATTTGGTAAGTAATGAGGCCCTTTTTAGTTGGTTTGTGTATTGTTGTATTTGTTTTGTTGTTTTACCTTCCCGCAAATCACCGAGATCCTGCTGGCTCGCGGCGCGCTCGCCCAAAGGCAAAACACTTGTACGGTATCTCGTACTACTGGAAATATTGTCTTTGATCCCCCCCCCCCCAAAAAAAAAACATACTCGTGAGAAATCTGTATACTACAAAGTTCGACACAAATATTACTTCGCTATTTTCCATAAAACGGTTGCAAACAACCGATTATGGGGAGGCTCCTTTCTGGACACTATTTTTGCTATTTTTTTTTTTAATTGATTTATTTATGGACGCTCTTTAACATCTCAGGTCATCAGCGTCCCATTCAACTCAGGGCGTGAAATGGCCGACAAATTTTGCTCAGAGGCCTCTCTTTCAGGCTTGAGGTTCTTTTTCGTGCCGTAAATGCACGACATGGAACCCACGACTTTACTTCCCTTCCGAAGGAAGCCATACTTAGGAT
The DNA here is from genome assembly GCA_030762175.1 of Metallyticus violacea. Classification (NCBI taxonomy): domain Eukaryota; kingdom Metazoa; phylum Arthropoda; class Insecta; order Mantodea; family Metallyticidae; genus Metallyticus; species Metallyticus violacea. Next base: position 16,675,840 of record CM060838.1, on the reverse strand, counting down.
TTTTACGCCCGAAAAATCCATCGATCCTGGCCGGGTTCGAACCCGCGTTTTGGGCGTAGGAGGCAAGTATGGTAACCATTACACCGCCAGGACCGACAAATTTTGCTATATATGGCTAATCTTTTTCATGTGTAACAGATTCTTGGTTTTGAATATTTTTAAATTATTAAAAGTGTTTATTTGTTGTAAAAGTGGCTACTTTTGGATTGAAAAATGCAACAGTTTATCCGATCTGCGACACGCTGCAGTAGCTTATGGAAGCATAATGCTACAACTGGAATATTCAAGACCTCATCTGCCGATGAGCTCATGATAGAGCTAATTAACAGCTGGGCAGCCTGAGATAGCGCATATTGTCCGTCCCTTGCAAAACGTAAACATGCTTACATAATAGTGCTGAAAATTTTCTTGTCAATTTTGGATTACGTTCAGACATTAACAATGCGGAAACCGTCCCTAGCGAGAGTGGTCGATGCCGCACTACCAATCACATGGTAATAAGCCTGGGTCTGTTTGCATTTCGTGCTCAGCATTTTGCACATAGACGGTCCAGTCAAAAGCAAACACGGCTTTGTGCTTTCCTTCTCTCTCTATCCCTCCCTCCCCCCTCTCTCATTCACGCACATTTCCTCTGCACTTGTCACACATTCTAAAATTCTTGTTCCCCAGAAGAAAATTCCTGAATGTCTTTCACAAAGCACGCGCCAAAGAGTGTGGACAAAATAAGAACGCACTATAAAATGGATCTGCATGGAAAAGGGTAAAGATATAGTGTAATTCTTCATTGCACTAGGTGAATTAGTAGAGGTGGGAGTATAGTTTGTGTGTGCTAGCAATATAACAAAAATACATATATAATAATTAATATTGACATAGGTTCCCAATTATTAATACTAATGCATATAGAGCCCGAACTGATTGATCTGCAAGAAAGAGCGAGACAGCAAATAGCAATTCAACATTTTTTTTTTTTAAGTAATGTAATTGTATATTATATTCAGCTTTCAAAAGCGTTAGATAAGTGCCTCGGCCTTTTCAGCTTTTTCGCGCAAATTCAATATCTTAACTCCTGCACCAATTCTATTCTTTCTAAACATGTAGTTATTTCTAACCAATACTTACTGTTTAGGAAGATGCAAACTAATTTTTGGTACTGTTTTATTCCACTGTGCATGTATTAAGAAATGTTGAATTGGTGCAACTTTCAATGATTCAACATTAAATCATTAACGCATTATGCGTCGTCTATGTTTCATCTAGTGGTAAAGAATTAACAAGAATATTTTATTACGTGGTCATGGGCTGTTGAGAACACGATATTACACATAAAATGGCACAAACTTCCTCATAAATGCGTAACCGTTTTCAGTATTTTGTAATTTCACCGAGTTATACCCTCAGTATTATAAATCTATGATATTACTTGTTACTCCCAGTCTCTAACAAGTGTACGTATATACTTTCTATTCATATATATATATATATATATATATATATATATATATATATATATATATATATATGAATAGAAGTGAAAGTGAACACCTGACATTCAAAGCTATCAGTAGTGTGTTTTTCCGAGCGTTGGCATATATAGTTTTTACGCTATGTACGTTAGCCTAAATGTTCGTGCCCTTTCAGAATGTTTTGTACGAATCGGCCAATGCGCCATGAGTATTTTAAACTTTTGAAGCCTGGCGTTGCTCATGGGCGCACTTGGGTAGAACCCGGAGTCTTGGCGTCGACACGTGGGCAAACAAGCCGAGAGGCTATATATAAGGAGCAAATTCGCCCCCTCGTTTGGGGCACTCTCGGATACTCTTCATTCATTCTCTCGATAGTGGAGATTGATGATCAGGCGATTTAGGTCAAATCTTGGAGTAACAAACAAGTTATAATCGATTGCAAGCATTATTCCTACGAGAAACTCTTGTTTAGATCAATACTTACAATAGAAAATCATTCCCGCGCCGTGTGAATCAGCCAATGAAGTGATTGTTTATAAACTCCAGAAGCTCGCGATCATCAGAAGTACTTAGCTTGCCAGCGCGTTGAGTCAATTAACTACTAATCCAAGGGTTACGGGGCATTTATTTACCGATACGAACAATAGCTTCTTTGTAGCGTGGAATCGGTCCGTAAATACACTTGTCTCATCACATACCTTCATGTGTTTATATTTGAACGATCTTCCTGTTCCCTCCCGTTGTGCGAAGACAACGAAGACGGCGAAAATTGGTAATGAGAGTTTTGGTTTTTAAAGATATCTAATTTCTTAATAAATGAATTTAATTCTGAAAGATTGAAAATTTAACTGGTATTTTGTGTAAAAATGATTTAATTAGTATAGGATTTAAATAAGTTAAATGATGATATGAAAGTATTATGAGAAATATAATATTTAAAAGGAGATTTATTAATATTCTCTGTGATTAGGTAATCGATGAAAGCGAAGATTATCTGCTACGACGTAGCAACTACTGACACCAGAAGCGAACCACTCTCGTCGGAAACTCCGACGGAAACCCAAACCCCACAACAACGCTTTCATATATGCTATTTTTATGTTTTATTTATCGCGCTTTGCTGCATTGGTCTTCCCGCGATATTTGTAGATTGCAGACTGAAAACTATAGGTGTAAGTCTGCAGGGATGAATGAAATGAATTAATGATGGCGCAAATGAGTTCGTGCCACGTTAAAGACTATCGGGCATTGACCTTCTCAGGGTAAGGAAAAACTGTAAAACAAACAAAAATATAAGAACTACTTAGACAGCTTGATCTGACGGGATTCGAACCCAGATCTCTGGATTAGTAGTCTCAAATGTTACCTCCAGACCACGGAAGTGACCCGGTGAATATTGTTACACATTTCCTGCATATGTATGTACATCCGGCGACGAATTTTAAAGCTAAAACCTACGGAGTCATTTTGTATAAATGAAATAGAATTTACGGAATATGTAGTGTAAGGTTTTGATTGTTCTATCTTCTTTACTACAGACAAAGAAACATTATATTTCCAACTCCCACATTTTAGAGAAAATGTTCAATCAGATAATTTAAATATACTGAGGTAAAAGTGTGCAAAATATGGTGCTTGAGGAAAACGAAACTCGTGATGGGCTCGAGGAGGAAACGGAATTCGTATCATGCATCTGGACATTCCCATAGCTATAAAAAAGTTATTGCTATTGGGGTCCAGGGGAAAATAATGGACATTCTAAGGATAAAATGGTCTCCAAAAGGTGGTTTCAGTTCAAGGAAACACAACCGCGGACTCGTGAGCGGGAGGTTCGAATCCCATCAGAACCGTCCTCCCTGACTAAGGTTTTTTCGAGGTTTTCCTCAGTCATAAATGGCAAATTCCGGGGAGGTACCATAAACTTAGGCCTGGAACGTTTTCTTCCTTAAAAAAACCTTTCACAATATAACATTTCATCTCGTGTATTATCAGTGTCCACCGCCTGTGGTGTCTCAGTAGTTAAACGGGCGTTAAGCACTATTTAAAAAAAAAGTGCTGCTACAGTTTGCTAGGATGAATGACCACGTTTCTTCCTGCTTGTCTTTCTTCATTCCCGCCTAGTGTGTTTCATCGTGTCAATGTGCTTCATCTACTGTGCATTGTTGATTGTGAAAGTAAGTGCAAGGCACACAAAGTTTTTAACGTTAACCAGGGTATTTCCTCCGCACGTCTGAGTCTCTTCTATAGACCACTCTGTCTTTGAAAGTCATTGTTTTCGTTTTATTTACGTTAACTGTATATAGCCATTCTTCCCAATAAGTCCGCACCCTGTTAAGCCTCCTCTCCAAGCCGTTCATTATCGTTGAATATAGTATCATGTCACCTGCATATATAAAATCGCCGGCATCTGAACATCACCCAGTGTGGTCGTCTCTGTACTACCGTCACGTCCACTAAGTCATCTACAAACAGATTAAATAGTAAAGGTGACAGAATGCACTCTTGTCTCACTTCCCTCTCGCTCCGAAAATTCTCCGATATCCAATCTCTGCGTACTTTATGCAGAATTCATCGCCTGCAATGCTAGTCTCATTTTTCCTGACATTCCCTTTACCCTCAATTTGTACCATAATGTCTCGCGGTTGATAGAACGGAAGGCCTTTTGAAAATGTATAAAAGCGCAATGTAATTTCCTCAGTTTCATTGAAATTTATCTCCGTTTAAGTGTTTCTAAAATAAACGCACCCTCTACGGTACTGTGACCCTCGAGGAAAACGATTTGAAATTTTGCTAAATTCCGCTTGCCAAGCTTTTATTATATTATAAAATGTTCTATAATATATTTTTGCCACGATTGGCAATAAAGTGACTCCCCTATAATTGTTTGGAGATCTCGTCCTTCCTTTCCCTTTAAAAAATAGGATAAATTATTTCCTTTTCTCAACAGATAGGGTCATTTTCCCGCCCAAACGCTTTTCTAAATATCTGAACCATCAGTAAACTAAACTTATTAACACTGGTCACCTCTTTGAATATTTGTGGTAATTCATCCCAGCTCGGGCTTTGCCTATTTTTAAACTCTTCATCTTTCTGTCTTCAGTAAATGAACATAAAATAACAAAAATTACTGATCTAAACACTAAACAGGCAACAATAATGAGCGCCCGTTTTTACTCTTGAGACCCACAGGCGATAGAAGATGTTGAGACCCCAGATTGCCTAGCAAAACTAAATAAAATTAAACCATAGTCAAGGACGCTAGAAGATAAACAATACTTTAGGCCTATATCCAATAATAAGGTTAACAAATGCTCGAAGAGCCATGACAAACACATGGTATAGTGGCACAGCAGTTTTTAAAACAATACTAGTAACTTTAGTGCAATTGGAGCAGTAAACATAAATGTAAATACAATTTTGCAACCCATATTTAATTGGATTCTTGAGCTATTACGGATATAGGACCTGGTATCTCGAACTTTGAGCCCAGGAACATATTTGGTTATTGTTGAATATAATGAAATAATAAACATGCTGAAGGTGCTAATATAGACATAAATCAAGTTGGTTATTAGTACTAGTCTATTAACAATATAAACTTGCTGCCATTATTTGACATTATAAACACCACTTGCTATTAATTAAAATCAGTCTTAAAAATCTCTCAAAGGACATTTTCATCGAATTCTATACTTTTGCAAAAGTTACATTTTCTCACATATTGCTAGAGAATCAGAAAACGTGAAGTGTGGAGTCGAGCCCGTTTCTATGGTAATATTCCATCCCTTAAGGGGCAAAATTACCTGGTCCCCCTGCTCGGCAGCGCGACCACCAGGATTACCCTGGTCTGGTCGACCTCAGTAACTGCGATCGATAAGGCGCCTACTTCATGTCTTCCTGAGGTCGCCTGTTCAAGCTCTGGTCTTTGCATATGCCGTTGTGATGTGACCAGCTTCACCCTACAGGCAATTGTTTATTCATGAATTTTCTCTCCTAGGCATTACACTAGCTTTCACATCCATTTCCCCTCACTACACCTTCTCGTCTCCTGGTAATGAGAAAAAAGAAATCACCTCAAACTAACAGAGTGGAGGCTGAGTTGACTGTAGTGTGTAGCAGCCATCAGTGCAGCAGCAGTTTCAAGCAGCATTAATTTTTAAGATGAATTGCATATTTTTGTCTTATTCTTTACACTTCTTATTTTATTTCCAGGGTTAGAACAGGAAGTCGCCTTAAAAGTATGCAAAAATCTAAAAATATATCGAAAAATATCAGATAGTAAATTTTCAGAGATAAATTTTTATTTTAATTTCTTTTTTTAAATTGGTAGCAAGGAGCTCTTGGATAAATTTGGTAACTATTTAGGGAAAAGCAAGGGAAAAGTAGTGAAGGAAAATTATTAAAGGTAAGGAAGAATATAATGTTGGAGATCATGAAGGCAATAAGAAGGTACAAATAGAGGGAAGTAGGATCTATTATACACAATAACCTGGGTTAATTGTATAGGATTCCAAAATAACAGTGCTCCAAGAGCAGCGTATGTATTGTAAAGTTTAGTAAAATATTTATTATCTATATGATTTATTGTTCATTACATTTTATTTTATCCGATGCAAACACAGTCACAGTATATTTTATATTATATATGTAATATTAATAAATGCAGTAGACTTTCGTAGATCTATCGCGGATAGTAGTGAATTCTACTGATCTTCAGAATTAATAGAATTATAGGATACGCAATTATCGAAAATATCGTGTCATTCGTACAGATTTTGTACTTTTTTGTATCTTGTTGCTTTTGAACATGCTATTCTTGTTTAGTAATTGTATTCAATTTTTTTCGAGTTCTTATAATCAGAGCATCTTACATGGGCAAGCAGTTATCAGTCATCAGTTAAGCATTTCTCAGTTTCACATGACGCGGCACTCATCTGTAAGTTTTACACGCGGCGGGAGGTACTTGTTGTTAATCTGATTTCGACGAGTACGCGCAGTTTCAGATTCCAAACGCCGTCAGACACGCAGTATTCAGTTTCACTTTCAAGTTCCACTTGCGGCAGCCAAGTTTGTATTCGACGTAACTAAGTCTATCGTATGCAAAACACCAGAGGACGCGAAATGTCTTAAGAATAATAATAAGGAAATATATATATATATATATATATATTATGTCACGTGGTTATTAACACTAGATCTCATCTCCCAGCTCTATTGAGTACGAATCAATAAAATATTGTTGTCTTTGAAGCGTGGGCAACAACCATGGAGCGATAATTAATCAATTAACGATAATTCGCTTCGATCAACGTGATGTCGCCGACAAAACCGCTTCAATCAAAATTTGATTATTTTATGTAAGAATACAGCGTTTTTCCTGAGCGAAAAGCAGAATTAATAAATAAATAAAAATTTATATGTCAGTTTAATAGTGAAGAGTACAGTGAGTGTCTTTGTTTTCCCAATTAACACCTAATAGAGATGAGTAAGCATAAGCACTGTGTATTCTGTGATGCTGTAAGGATCACATTATGCTTCTGCTATTCAGAATGAACTAGTCTATATACTTTTCATACTCGTCACTCCCATGCCTATCTCCATGCATTATAGCGCTAAGGTACATTAGCAATTCAAGTGTGAAACTTCTGTGCTTTCATTTTGAAGCTTCTGTTAGTATCCTTTACTCGGAGACTACTGTATTACTGCTGCTAGGCTTTTCATTAAACTCATCTTTTGTAAATGTTCTGTCCAGTTAGTATTGCGTTCTAACACCAGTAGCACGTCCTCTATTTCCATTATACTCTCGTTTGTATTCAGACCCCATTTACCAGGCTGCCGTTTTGCTCGTTAACTTGCTCTCTGGTGGTGTTCAACTCGTAATCTTTAGTAGAAAATATACTATAGTACAAGTGGTGGCTTGAAAGAAATTCAAATTTACATTTATTCATTGTTCTTAACAATGATATAGTATTAAATCATGAGCTGAAATAGATTTCTTCCTAAACACTTGTTGAAACCCGTAGAACGTCATTTTCACATACCGAGTTCAAACTGTAATAATATGTTGGCGACTTTAGATAAAAGACTGCGAGGATGAACGTGTTCAAAAAGTACAACTAGCCAGAAACAGAGTTACATATTGCATGATGAACGCTTACTTCAGGCTTCCTTTCTTCCAGTGAGGTAGATATCGTGGGTGTTGTCTTTTCTAGTGGTACATATTCCCACGTCTTTCTCTTCTACGGATTTGCAGATAACTGGAACACTTACTTTTATATATATATATATATATATATATAAAATATATAATATATATGCGGCAGGTTCTGGACCATTATCAGTTTCTTCTGACAAATCATCTGCATATTCTTCGACGCAATCATATGTATATTGCGACATATACTTCCATCTGTTGCCACCGTGTTTTCAATTCACTGTCTTTTTCTTCTGTTCTGTAATTTCGGTACATCTTTTGATTATGTTTACGATATTTGCGAATCTGTTAGTAAAGTAAACTAACTGATAGATGTCGCTCCTGTGTTATTACTTGATTTTGGATGATACCTATTTCGACTACAGAAGAAGGAAATTATATTTTGAAACAGCTCGCGTCGAAAAGTATAAATGTCTAAAGTGGCTACAATTATAGTGATATGGTGTTGCGCATAGTCCTTTATAAGTGGAACATGAAGTGTTTCTAGCTTGTAACGTAATTGAAAATTTTGGGTGTTTTTAATCTATAGATCATGCCCTTCACAAGAACCACAACATTTTTACAGTCGAGATTACATCTCTTATTACTTCTTTTGTAGCAGTTAGCTCTCCTATTTCATGAGAGCTTGAGAACACGTAATGTGAAGTACTTATACAAGTTTGTCTTACGTCCTTCGATTCAATAACGCCAACAAAACTTTTAATTGTTTAAAACTTATTTCAATTACAATGAAGTTAACTTTATCACTTGATACGATGATAATGGACCTAAAAGATTGCTTTAATTGAAAATAGTTTCCTAACGATGTATCTGTTAAGGAAATTCCATAATTAATAATGGTTTAAAATGTAAATAAATTATATTTTATCTATAAATGTTGAGGAATATTAATTTAAAAAGTAAAATATACTATTTTCTATACATTTTCTGAATATTAAGGCTTTTTGTTGTACTAAAGAAACATAGAAATCAGGAGTTCTAGGTTTTTTTTTACATAAATGCCCTAAACGAGGTTTTAAATTTCTGCTGTTTTTTATTTCCCTAAAATCCTCTTTCGATCACTTTTCATTCAGATTAATCGTTTGAGTTTTCCTTTTACTGCAGAATAAATCGATCATGGAATACACATTTAAACTGGTCTTTAAAAGTTTGTACCTTCCTGGCATTTACCATTTAATAGGGAACCCTGAAAAAATATACCCCAGAGGACATGATGCTGGCGGGATTTGAACTGCAGACTTTCTGTCCGTGCGACCTCGGCCAGCAGTGTCGTTGGTAATGATAGTTAAGTGCAAATCTCCTGACAAGAAAAAAGGAGATAACATAGTTTTTTTAATGGTGTTAAACGCCCGTTTTTACTGCTGAGGCACCGCGGCGGTGGACACTGGTGATATATGAAATGATAAAATGGAAAAAGATTTATTTAAGGAAGGAAACGTTCCAGGCCTAAGTTTAGGGTAACTCTCCGGTATTTGCCATTTATAAGGATTGAGGAAAACCTGGAAAAAACCTCGATCAGGGAGGACGGTCCTGGTGGGAATGGAACCCCAGACCTCCCGCTCACGAGTCCGCGTCTTAACGACCTCGGCCATCTTGGCGGTATAATAACATTAGTGTCTCTATTTTTCTTTGTATTCTGTGGTTTGTAATTCCTAATGATAAGATCAATTTACACATTTGACGCATCACCAAAACGCTTTGAAGAACCCTCCATTTTGCGTTATGATTGTCAATTGTTCACGCTTTTGTTGCTATCAATAACTTCCCATCGCCGCTAACAAACGTGATCAGTGGTGCGTGTTCAGGAATTATACAGTGGAGGTATAGACAAATGTATGCCGGGTGATAAAACGGATTTTATATTTTTCCCCCCCATAATTTCACTCGTAATCCGGCTGTGATTGATCAAAATTCATTTTTTTTCCGTGTCATTGGTCGATTTTAAGATGACATCACATGAGTGAAATAGTCTATGAAACTGAATAGGCAAATCCTTTCTATTAAAGTACATCAAATGAAAGTGCTTTGTTCTACGCTAAATATCTGATCCATGACTAAAACAGCACACACAAGAGAAGAATGACATATTATAGTTATGCACTGCAATTACTGATTACATGTTTCTTAGTTGCTATGGCTCAATACAGTTTTTGAGTAGGTTATATCAATGTGTGCGCATCTATCAAATGCTGATTAGCGTTTCGTATCGAGAGCGTTGCCAAGTAAAGGGAATGCACGGTACGTTAGCTGGTTTATTTTTACAGTTGATAACCATCTTTGTTTTGTTTTGTTTTTTGCAACTGTTCGTACTTTATTTTCTTTACTCTCCTCCATATTCTCATTTAGGTAAAAGTATTAATTTCTTTTCTAATACTAAGAGTTTATGATCACGTTCTCAGATTTCTCATCTCAACTGCCACTTTTATTAATCTCTTCCTTTTATTGAGTGTATTTATTACCAAACCACCTAATAGTTGAGAGTTTATGTAAGTTTCTTTTAAAGTGTTCTGCTTCGAGAAACTCTTCCCAAATGGACGATGTTAGCCCACGCAGAAGGGGATCGAAACAGAAGGTCTGCTAAACGAACAGCTACAGGGCTTTAAAATTCTAGAACAATTTCTCTCCGGAGGGCATAGAAATGCGGGAGTCATCAAAATAAAGAAAAAGCAGGCGCCCACTCCATGCAGCTTGGAGATGGCAGTCTCATCAACGTCGACGAAAGACTAAGGGGACAGCCAGGATGGGCTTAATGGATGTAGAATTGAAGTTCCAATGGTGGACCCTGCTTTTATAGAAGTGAACATTTTGTAACCTGAATGCGAGAGAATCTGATGACTGCACTAAAAATAGAAAGGCAATTTTTTGTCTAGAAACGTCTCGAGAAACATGAAGCTACATCTATAGGATGGTTCAAAAGTTTACACTATGTTTGAGGAAAGGGAAAAAGTGGACTGGAAACATCAAATGTATATTTCAAGTGTCAGAAAGGTAGACCATTTGGCACTCTTAACGCGGTTTTCATTCTTTTGTGTGACCTCACTCATTTCTGGTGCTAAAATATGCTTTTGGAAACATTCCACCTAAGTCAATAGATGCCGACTTCTCTTTTACTCTTTTAATAAATGCTTTTCGGTTCATAATCTAGGGCCCAGATTCTGAAACACCAGGTATATGTTGGATAGGTTATCGGCTAGATAAACGTTTCCAAAATATAAGATATATATTTCATTACTTTAACTGTTCGGCAAGTATTTATTAAAATTAGTTAAAGAATGTCAAACATATATCCTTTCAATAATTTATCTGACGAAAAAGTCTACAGATATATCTTTGATAGTCTTATGTGTAAGATAGCGTTCAGTATTTTACTTTTGCTGTATTGCAGTTTGCAAACTTTTATCGAAGAAAATTGAGTAAATCTATTTGGAGAACATTTCGCGCACTGAATGTCTGATGGAGAACAGGAAAATACTTCAATTTCTAGTTTTACTCTTCAGCTTAGTACTTTAATGTTAGCTTCACCAGTCCTTTTATTTCCCATTATTTCTCTTCGGGCGCTTCAATAAACAGTTTTTTTTTTCTTTCAAATTCCCGATCTTACCATGTTTAGCGTTTATTAATACTATTAATTGCATTTTGATTAGTATTTAACGCCTTTTTTTTTTTTTTACTACCGAGGCACCACAGGCGGTTATTTTTACTTCTGATGATACACGAGATAAAATGATAAATTGTGAAAGGATTTTTTTAAAGGAAGGAAGCGTTCCAGATTTCCCCGTATTTTTCATTTATTGGGGGGGGGGGGCGAGGGCAGTGCTGGACTTTGCTGGCAGATAGGAAGGAGGAAGAGAGAGTAATAACATTTTAAAAGTGAGATAGCTCAAATCGGAAGTGGCACACAACCGTGAATAGTTGTAGAAAAACATGCATAACTGTTTTTTTTTAACCATATTTGTGAGAGAGTGTAAGTTATTGACTTTTGTATTTTTTTCTGATTATCTTATTTAGATTTTTAAAAGTTTTTCTGTTATATATCGCTTCTTTTCCATTGATTTATTTATCCAATTTTATATACATTGTTTGTTTCTTAAGAGTTAAATACTGGTATATGCAGTTTCATGCATTTCCTAGTGTATTGGGAAAGTACATACGGTCCCAGGATCCGTGCGAAATGGATGAGTTAGATTTGTTAAAATATGTTTTGTAAATAAATGCACTACTGCTGCTACTGCTACTGCTAATTTTTTAAGGTTCTTGGTAATTTCTATGAAGGTAACTTATTTCCTTACTTCGTTCTCTTTTAAAATAATTTCTTTTGACATCCTTTTACAATTCATAATTGAAGTATGATTTCCAAAATATGTAAACGAAAATCAAATGGACTAATAAAATAAACTTTGTTCGAACTCAAAAAGAAAAGCTAGGGATTCCTCTCCCATCTCTCGACTGAAACTGATACTTGCGGCATAGCCATATTCAGTTTTTTTTTTAATTTGGGTTATTTACGGACACTCTTTAACAGCTCAGGTCATCAGCGTTCCATTCCATTCAGGGCGTGAAACGGCCGACAAATGTTTCTCAGAGGCCTCTTCTTTTAGACTTGAGGTTCTTTTTCGTGCCGTAAATGTACGAGACGAGACCCACGGCTTTACTTTCCTTACTAGGATTTTTACGCCTGAAAGAATACATTGATCCTGCGATCTTGGGTTAGGAAGCAAGTATGGTTACTACTACACCACCAGGACCGACACAGTGGTCCAGAGAAAATCACTGGACAAAATAATAAGAAAAAGGGAAGGAAAATGAAAAATAAATTGCATAGTAGGAGGAAAGAAAAGTATATTAGCAAAAGAATGCGTTAGAAGGAGAATGTAAAGAAACAGCTGGTAATGGCAATGAAGAAGTGCTTCTTTCTCTGTTTCTACGATTACTGTTATTTGTTCTGTGAAATTCAGTCACTGTGACTCGTCATTTTCCATCACAGTGAACTTTATTTTGTGAAACGGATGCTTTCTATTGTGCACATGATCACTGAGGCCAATCAACTGGAACATGGATACACATAGCGTTTGCGTGACGCAGCCAAATCCGGGGCAGGGTCGAGTTAAATTGAGCCATTCACCAAGCTGTATTTTACACAGCGCAGTGTAGCAAGAGAAGATAATCATCAAAGGTCTATTAACATTCAGATATTTAGGGAAATCCCTGCTTGCTCTCCATACTCTGCTATAGTTTTAGTAATGAGAGCGGGAGGGAATGGTTTTTTTCTAAACACAAAATCCTACACAGTTCATACAATAAAGTAGCACATGATATATTATCTATAGGGCGTTTTTTATTTATTCATCTGTTGTAACATAAATATATATGTGCATTTACATTAAAATACCACAAACAAGCTTCAGAAAAAGTAAAATTCTAGTTTCTATCAGTTTTTGAAATAGAAACCTTAAGTAGAGTTTCAGAATCTTATATTCTTAACTTACCGCTATCTTAGGAACTGTTAAAACTATATTTCATTGTTTATTAACACATATTTTTAAAATAGTTACATAATTAAAATGGGAAATGCAATTTTACAATTGTATTTTAAAAACTGCTTTAGATTTTTTTTATTTAAATTATTTGAACATCTGCGGTTCTACAATTAGAGTTACAAAAAGCTAATTGCGAAAAAAGAAAGAAAAAACCAATCTTTTGTATGTATAAGTATTATTATAATTCTATGTTGACAAGCGGTTTAATGAGGCAGGAACTGTATCAAGAACGCTACACATTGGCTGTGTATGGTTCTTGTTTGATTGATACACAGTATGACAAGCAAATTCAAGTGCTAATTATGATGTTTAATGTGTTAATTAAGATTTAGCAAGTTCAGGATCTCTATTACAATATAATTGAATAATATTTATCTTAACTGCAAACTAAGATCAATAATTTGCATATAAGTAAACTGTTTTTAATTGTTTTATTTTTTTTTTTAATTGTGTTTAACACCCGTTTATACTACTGAGACACCACAGGCGGTGAGCATTGGTGATACATGAAATGGAATGATAAATTGGGAAAGGATATTTTAAGGAAGGAAACGTTCCAGGCATTTGCCAGTTATGAGGACTGAGGAAAACCTGGAAAAAACCTCAGTCAGGGAGGACGGTCCTGGCGGGATTCGAACTCCAGATCTCCCTCTCACGAGTCCGCGCCTTAACGACCTCGGCCATCCTTGGCGGTCTGTTTTTAATTGAAATATGCTCTTAAATAATGTATTTATTGTTTATATTACTCACGCATAAAACATTAACAATTGCAATTTATATGTAATATAAAATAACCAGCGCAGAAACGAGCATAGATCTATCAAAGAATATTCAACTTATAAGATGTTTCTTACAGCTATTCCCTGAATAATTAAACTGCGGCGGAAGAATTCATTGAAAAATCTCCAATATAACATCTAGCAACTAAACACGCACTACAAGCTAATACCTTACATACAATTAAAAAAAATCCAAAACAGTTTTAATATAACTTTAAATAAAATTTTACACGCAAGCCAATAAATAGTAGCCTTACTTACTGCTCTTATAATGGAGAAACGAGTCGGGTTTCAGTTTACCAAATTTACGAGAGAATAAAGAAATTTGAGGTTAAGCCTTGCCGAAGGATGTAGTAGCAGAACGATGCAACACGCGTTTCTCGGCTAAGTAGAATATACATAATTCCTCAATTCAAGCAAAAGATCGGTATTTTCATAAAACATGGGTCCGTAATCGTAAAGTGCGCACCATAAACAATTTCTTTGGTCATGCAATGGAATTTCCTTTACGAGATCGGCTTTTTCTGCATTCCACTCAGTATCTGTTGCTCTGTGTCGCTACATGGCTATTTACTGAAGCCATGCTTCGCCATTAAAACTATTCAATGTGCGTCAGTAATGTAATTTCTAGTATTATCCAAAACCCTGTTGCATAATATGCTCTATTTACATTAGCAAGTGACAATATTTATTTTATACGATTTTAATTTTAAAAGTAGAGTGGCATTCCAAGTGGAAATTTGTGAAATTCCTGTTCCCTGTGCAATTTTTTTCACATACAATTAATTATACATGACTTTTTTCTGGTTTTTTGGCATTTTAGCAGCATTAAGTGACAAAACGAAAGAACACTTCGTTTCAGGACTTTTTCAAGACTTCGTTTCACCTTAAGAACATACGAACAGTACAAAGACAACGCTCTTAACTATTTAGGTGGGGACATTGAAGGAGAGAGGAACCGGCTAGCAACAAGGGCTACTCTGCTATTGCTGCCCTCAATCCACGGATTAACGATTTGAAATCTATTATAATTATACTAAATATATAAACATTACTTAAAAAGTATGCTTTTTCAGATTTCCTCATTTGGATGTTAAATTATTTGCTAATTAGATTGTGTTTAGTAATATATGCATAGAGTTCTTTAGAATATACCTGTTTTAAATTTTTACAGGTGATAATAGCAGAATAATTTATGTTGAGCTTTTACAACATGGTTTTAACTGAATAAAGTTAGTTTAAATAACATATTACGTAAAACACGCATGTACAAAACAAATAATTTGCCTTCTTATGGAACAAATATGGTGTCAACATAGCGCCTTAGGCTAATCCATTTAACATCTGTAAACGATCTTCTAATACCACAATTCTAAGGCATTTAGAAGCTATTGCTAAACGAGCTAAGCACAGCCAACAAAGAAATGGGCTTATTTATGAATCCTAGGAAATTAAAATATTTACAAATACTGAAGAAGAACTGATTTGAGTTGATGAGAAACTATAAGAATATTTCCATGAATATGTTTATCCACGTCAAATTATTTCCTCAGTAATCTTTTTAAGCAAGGAAATAAAAGGAATAGCAGGTCTGGCTTGGAGGAAGTTCTGCAATTTAATATTAATTTTGAGAAACGAGTTCCGAAAGTTAAGCATAAAGAAGGAAGTATGGCTGTCAAACTTGCTCTCTAACATCAAGACCAAAAAAAAAAAAAAAAGTAATGTTTCAAGTTTACCTGTTCAAGATGGAACGGTAAGTACCACATCGTTGGGGCGTAAAAGTCCTAAGTATGACTTCCTTCGGAAGGGAAGTAAAGCCGTAAGTCCCGCGTCGTACATTTACGGCATGAAAAAAACCCTCAAGACTGAAAGAAGAGGCCTCTGAGCAAAATTTGTCGGCCATTTCACGCTCTGAATTGAAT
Organism: Metallyticus violacea; assembly: GCA_030762175.1. Classification (NCBI taxonomy): domain Eukaryota; kingdom Metazoa; phylum Arthropoda; class Insecta; order Mantodea; family Metallyticidae; genus Metallyticus; species Metallyticus violacea. The sequence continues at coordinate 16,659,922 of CM060838.1, read as the reverse complement.
GAGACGCTGATGACCTGAGATGTTAAAGAGCATCCATAAATAAACCAAATCAACAACTAATCATTCACATCAACATGATGTGTGTATGAATACCAGATTTCCACATTGAATTCAGCACCAAGTTAGGAGAAGTTTAAATTTCATTCTGTTGCCTGTTATGTTTGAATTCTTTTGTAACCTTACCTAACAAACCTCTGCTCCAAAAAGCGTTAAGAGAGAAAGAATGTTTCAAGTAATCTTTTACTCATCGCCGAAACTAATTCACCTATTTCCCCCTCCCCCCGACGAGATGGTTCATCAACTCCGCTAGTTGAAACTTCCGTTGTAATTAACTACTTCCTCGTATAATTTGATTTTAAGCTTAAGTAATTAGTTGAAGAGCATAGAACAAAGCGCTCCCTACTCTGGCACCCCTGTTAATGAGTTGTCCTGTGTCGTTAGGTTAACTGAATTGTGTTTGACCAAAGTGACAATGACTACACCAACAATTGGAAGTGTTAAGGGAGGGTGAACTTTGTACGCATGGATGCGGTGTTTGAACCTGACTGACTGTTAAATCTCTTCTGCAAGATTTATTTCATTATCATTGCTGTTGCATTAACATTTTGTGCAAAAAGAAATATTTTTATTTTAAAAATGTACTTTTTACTGTATTATTTTTGCATTGGAAAATTAACCAGTTTTAAATCGTTCAATCGGTTTAGAAGTTTATGCTGTAATCTCGCTTTGGTCTTTGATTACAATCAATTTCTTGAAATATTATTGATCTTGAATTTATATTTATAAAACGTAGGACATTTTCTTTCTAATATCAAAACAATGAGAAACAATCAATGGTAATTAATTTTATCAAAAGCTTATTCTGGTTATTTTTAAATCGTATACAGAGACATTGTTAATGAAAATACAATATAGCAACAGATAAGAGCAAAAATAATTGTATTCCAAATAAGAAACCACCAGGAATATAAATTACAATTAACAATAATACAGAGCCCTCGTTTGGTTGTGTGGTCGGCTTAACAAGGATTTGTTTCACACTGGGAAGCACGCTGTTTGCCGGCGGAGTCGGATATTCATAGTCCCTTAAATTCAAGCGCATAGATTTTTATAGCATACCAAACACCAAAATTTTGGTCTCACAATGGGATTTTCGCCGGTTCGATCCCGGTCAGGAGGTAAAAAATCGTAAGCATGACTTCCTTCGGAAGGGAAGTAAAGCCGTGGGTACCATGTCGTACATTTACGGCACGATAAAGAACCTCCAAGCCTGAAAGAAGAGACCTCTGAGCAAAATTTGTCGACCATTTCACGCCCGGAATTGAATGGGACGCTGATGACCTGAGATGTTAAAGAGCTTTCGTAAATAAACCAAATTAAAAAATCACTGAAAAGTATTTACTTAATTTTTATATCTGAAATGTAATATTTTCGTATACTTGGAATGTGTTGTAGTAGTTCCTAAAATGTTTAGCTGCTTCTGTCGCTGAGTTGGTTAGGATGCCGGCTGCTATATCACAATAAAAAGTTTTCAAACTTATTTGGGCGAAGATGTATCACTGAGCATTTCAGTTGTAGGACCATGTCTGGCTGTTTTAGGTCAGGGGCTCATATGATTATCATTAAAATTCTCCATAGGTACTAAAGCAGTTAATTTAATGAATTAAAAAATTGGAATTTTGTTTTAGAATAAATTATTTAATGGACTATATATATAAAATACACGAAAAATAAAAATAAAATAACACTATTAACAATGTAACAAATTAACAGTAATAATAAAAGTAGATAAGGGTAAAACACTTAGATAAAGTCACACTTGAAATTGCTAATTTCCAACTACTGGAGTTCTTCTATGGCAAGAAGCTAGACTGTGTTTTATCCTTATCTCCTTTTATTATTACTGTTAATTTATATATATATGCTATATATCAGCCAGAGCTTAAAACATTTGTGGCATTGGTTAATTGGTAAGTCGTACCTTAAGTAGACTCGTCAGCAATATTACAATTAAATATGTTTATTAAGATTACACATTCACCACCTTTACTTTTTCTTTGTTTTTTTACATTGACTAAAGCCTTCATTTCATCTGTCAGCTTTGAGGAAGCTTAAAGTCGCACAAAGCTCAGCTAACGTTGATCTTCAGGTCGTCCATTTCATTCTTTGCCAAGATTATTAACTTCTTTCCTCAGCGTCTTATTTCTAGAAGCAAGAGTACCGATCACCGCCATGGTTTTGTAACATTTTAGAGAATTTGATGATTAACTAGAAACGAGAAAAATAATTTGTCGTTTATTATTAAGATAGATCACTAAAATACGACTCAAGAGTGACAAACATCTGAGGACTTTTACTGATACTGTGCTGACCATATGGAGTGCTGTCTTTGCTCTAACTTACTGTTGCTATGTGCCAAATCCCTGTTCCCTTTCTCCTTCGTCTCATCATACTGTAACCGACTCCCCGTGTCTTTTCTTTTGTTTGGTTGAGACTATTGTGGCAGCGTTCCTCTGACAGAGCAACCAGCCATTTTGAGAGTGAAGACACTTTCAGGCAACCATTCATAAATTTGTAGGATCGTTGCTGCTTCCTTACGCCTCACCTACTAACCGAGGCATTTGTATAAGTTTCCCATTATTCATTGAAACTAATTTTAATCTCAAGAGTTTTCTTTATTATGTTATACAGGTGTTTTAAGGTTTAAATATCTCTAATTGCAAGACAGGCACTTTTGATACTAGGATTAATGTTTTATACTTCTTTTTAAATGTGCTTTTCCATCATATTTTTATTGCAGTGGCGTAACCCGCAGCCCTTGCGATGCGGGGGGCGAGATTCTAGGGGGGTCCACTGCCTGCAAAAAAAACGAAAACTTTGAAAATAAAAACCGGAAAAAAAAGAGGTATATAAATAGGTTGTCATAATGGGGAGGGGGTGGGAAGAAGATATGCAAAGCAGTACATGAAAAAGAGTTCACAGCTTTCAGTGAACACACCGGTGCATGTCAACAATTAGCAAACTGAGAATTAAAAATTAACACGAGCCTGTCGTTTGTCGCTGCTCCGCGGGCCTTTAACAATGCATACATTCGTGAATGGTGAATGTATTGGTTTATTTTTCCATTGTTTCAGCATTATTGAGGCAGATGCAGTGCCGCTTTGCTTAGATGTTACATCAAGTCTAGTACGGTGATAAAAGTGAAACGTAGTGTTTCATTCTGGTCTCTTGTCACTTACAGTACTAGACTAAAATAGCCTAGTTCTAGCATTTCAATTTTTGTGTTTTATGTTTTTTTTTTTAATCCTGTTCTGTTTTCGAAATGAAATCACCTCTAACTAGTTATAAACATATGAATAGTGAGCAAAAACGAAGAAGACAGAGATAGATTGAAAGGTGAGTTACAAAATTAGTGAAATTATTCTGTCTTTAATACTAATTCAGAAATAATAAATGAAAACTGTAATAGTTCATGTTCTAGTAGGTTATCTGTTTCTCTAAGAACACACTTCAGTAATACAAATCAAACAGTGGTACAGTGAAGAATATTAGAGATGAATATGAAAAATGTATGAATTTTGATGCTAGTAAAAAGCCTGATATTTCTCTGAAATTGAGAATGAAAGTAATAGCGCAGAATGTATGAACTTTTTTGACTACTAGTACTAGAGAGGAATTTCCAACTAATCGTGCTAATTTTCCAGATATTTTAAATGACGACACAAAGAAGTTTATTATAAGGCTTGAGCCTTGCAAACCCCAAGGTCTATTTCCGAAAGATCCTCAGCAAAATAATAGATGCTTTCCATTAATTAATATGAAAAATTAACAAAATATAGGTTAAAATGACAAGAGAATGGCCCTGTTACTCTAGAAAAGGAGATTTTGTTTATTGTTGGCTATGTTGGTTATTTGCTAACATGAGTTCAGCATCTTTTCCATTTGTCTGGATTCGTGATTGGTAGGGCTTGTAAAAAAGTTTTTAACACGAAAGGTCTTGTTCCAATCTGGAGGCATGTGTTTTTATATTGTTTGGAAAAGAAAATAAATGGTATATTGTAATTTGGAAAGAGAATTTAAAAAATTAACATATGGAAACAAGTTCTTGATCACACAATTAATGCCATTATCACATTATCAGTGTCTAATTTACGAGGTCATAGAGGAGAATTAGGGAGAGCTCACTTGAAATTTGGTTATCTATTGCGAACTTATTGTGTAGGTATTATCTAGTATTGCAGCAGCGTGTATATCGAACAGAAACATCTGAAAAATACTTCAGTTCAAAAATTCAAAATGAATTAATTCAACTGTATTACAGAGAATGAAACCAAGTCTGCACAAGTTTCTTCTATATAGTGGATGCTACACAGGACGGGAGCAAAAAATATCAAAATTACAGATATGTGTATATAGTTGAATATTCTTTTAGAAAACCTTGTAAAATAAAAAATAAATGAAAGCTTTCCAGAGTTCAAAGAGATAGAAGACCATCCTGCTGTGTCATTGGAAGCCGAAATTCCAAGTTCAATGGATGAAAAACATATCTCATTAGCCAAATGCTAATACATGACGGTTCCGCTAATATGCCCGTGACCTATAACTGAGTAAAAGCAAGGGTTGAACAAAAACAGAAAAGAGCTAAATATGTTCATTGAGCCGCACATAATTTGACTCTAGTACCAAATGACATAGTTAGAAATGTATATGAAAATAAGATGCTTTTTGATATAGTTGAAAGAATTTATTTGTTTTTCAGGCAAAGTACAAATCGATGGGAAATGTTATGACTAGCTTCTTACTCTTTAGAAAAGTGTTGTCCTACACGTTGTTCATAAAAATTTGAGTGAATTAAACTCTAAAACATGATAATTTTAATATTATGAAGACACTAACTGCAGTAGAATTGAAATCAAAATATACCAACGATTGTAATGAAACTAGTGCTGTTATTAAACAAATGCAACATTTTGAATTTGCTTTTCAAACTGCCCTACATTCCAAAATATTTCAAGCTATTAATATGGTAAAAATTACTGCAATCTAACGACTTTGATTTTTCCAGAGCTTCAGTGTTACTCCAAACCTCTGCTAATTTGTTAAATGACTACAGAAATAATTTCCAGGAAGCATTGTTGTCCCGCATGTCTCTTGCAAAACAATGGGGAGTTGACCGCCAAATTTGAAAACAGGTGATTTCGAAAATCTAAGGAGTATTTGGATGAATTGGCTCAAGATGAACGTCTGCCAAATCCTGAAAAATATTTTTAAATAAACGTGTTTCACTTTATATTTGATATCAATGTTAATCAAATCAAATTAGGTTCAGTTCCATGAAATGCTAAAGTGATTTATCCAGTGTACTCAACCCATAGCTTCATCTACTACAAAATAAGAAAAGTTGCATAGTAAAGCACAACAATGAACAACGGGGTTTCTGTTACAGTGCTTAAAAATGCATTAAAACGAGATAAAAGACAAAGCGTCTGTAATTGGCACACATCTTGCTAATCGAAAATTACGTTTTAGCGTCAAGTGTACCAGACGTTTCCACTGCTTTCATTTTATTTTTCTCTCTACCTGTAATTGTTACATCAGCTGAGCGAGTCTTTTCAAAATTAAAACTAATAAAAACACATTGCTTAGCACCGTGTCACAAGTGCAATTAAGTGGACTGAAATAAGTATTGAGTGTGAGAGAACACAAAGAATTGACGTGAGTGAAGTAGTGCAAACTTTTGCCTTAAATAATACTAGACGTCTACGCCGCTTCCAATGATCCTTAAGGATTGATTCTACATGTATTACAATTTGCCTGTGCCATATTTTGCAGGTAAGCGTGTACCGTGTGTGTAGGCGTCCAGGAAATAATACTACCTTATTTGCTAATTTTCTACGCCACTACCACCAATAATAATAGTAATAATAATAATAATAATAATAATAATAATAATAATAATAATAATAATAGCCTACAGGCAAAATAATACAGGCAAATTTTAATGCCTCCGACTCCTCCGAGGTTCTATCAGCCTAACAATATTGTTATTTGACATGCTACTGAACCCATATGCTTGAACATGAATCGTTTTGTTAGGGGGTCCAAATTAAACTTTACAGGTGGCACAATCTTTCTACGTTACGCCATTGTTCTGTTGTTCTTTGCTGCTTTAATTTAAGGAAAGCACTGCGGATATTAATATTTTCTTAGTTTTTTTTATTTGCTGTGCAATTGAAATTCTTTGATAAGTGTAATTGCAAGGCAAGCACTTTTGATATTAGTGTTTGATGTCACTTTCTTATTGTTCTTTGCCATTTAATATCTTTGATGTTCTAATTGAAGGCAAGTACACGACATTTTATACATTTACATTTACATTTACATTTACATTTTATTGTGCTTGGTCATTAAAACTTTGAGCAGTATATACCTACAACAATGTTCAATGCACTCTTGTTGAGTGTTGTTTGATTATTTCTTGTAATAAATGTGTATTTTGCACAATTGTTTTCTCATAAATAAAACTACTTTTCTCTGGCGCATTGAGAATACCTTCCATAGCGCGTTTCCTAAATTTGGCTCGATTCGCAGTCATCAACGAGATTTTTTGAATAGTGTTTAACTCCCCTTTTATACTACTGAGACACCACAGGCGGTGGACACTGATGATACATGAGATGAAATGATACATTGCGAAAGAATTTTTTTTAAGGAAGGAAACGTTCCAGTTCAAGTTTAGTGTACCTCCTCGGCATTTGCCATTTATGAAGACTGAGGAAAACCTGGAAAAAAAAAACCTATCAGGGAGAACGGTCCTGACGGAATTCAAACCCCAGACCTCTCGCCCACAGTCCGCGCCTTAACGACCTCGGACACCAAGGAAATGAAGTCATACAACAGTAGTATTAATGATAAGGAAAGAAGTACAGCGCATGCGGTATAAATATTATGCACTGGTTAGATCTTGTGATTAATTGATACACTCCTTTTTGTTTATTTAATTATTTATCATCTCACTCATCCTTGCATTTTGTGTACGTAGCATATATTTCTGTATTCGTCACAGAATTTGCGCAAAAATGTTTCACGCCGACTTGGTTTGCTACTTTCTAGGAATTCGTCATCGCAACTTACAGCCAAAATTCTTCTTGCTTGATGAATGGATTTATTAATATGAGACTTATTGCATTTCTCTTAACAGTATCACCTCATCCTAATTATTGAAGTGGTAATAGATTCTACAAACTTGCCTAGATCTTCTATAGCTAATAGAGTGCCCGGATGCATAGGCTTTAAACGTCGCAATTAAAACTAACCTAGGACGAACTATTCCACAAGAGAAAAATTTACGTAAACACTAAATCAACGTGATAAATGCGCAGTGCACACGCAAGCAAACACTGTGCTCACATATAGATCTGTTTATATGAGCTTGTCACCATTAGAGATCTTGCGATCCCCCTGTACATCCATTGTTGCCAACATACATTCTTTTTTCTTTCGCTCTGAATGTTTCCAAGACATGAAAGAGGTCTTTACCTATGTTATCAACTACTCTTCGTTGTCTAAAGCAGAATGCTATATTTGGTTTCCGAAAGATAATATCTAAAGAGCAAGATATACATTTGAATGATGAAAGTAGTTGAGAAAAAGAAAAAGTGTATAGGGTAACCTGTGGTAGAAAGCACGCGACTTCTGAACTCGAGTTTCAAACTAGATCCATTTCTTTTTCATAACCACGGTCTCTTTCCCTTAGTGTTTAATATTTCATAGTATATTTTTGGGTATGAAATAAAAACGTCATTATCCTTATTTGTTATGTTACGGAGTTATACCGCCACGGGTAGCCGAGGTCGTTAAGTCTCGGACTCGTGAGCGGGAGGTCTGGGTTCGAATACCGCCAGGACCGTCCTTCCTGACTGAGGTTTTTTCCAGGTTTTCCTCAGTCCTCACAAATGGCAAATGCCGGGGAGGTACCCTAAACTTAGGCCTGGAACGATTCCTTCCATAAAAATAAATCCTTTCCTAATATATCATTTCATTTAATGTATCATCGGTGTCCATCGCCTGTGGTGCCTCTGTAGCAAAAAAGGGCGTTAAACACTATTCATACGGAGTTATACGAATGAAACCCTTAACCCGAAGGGCGTCCTTCATCTACACCAAGTACTGAATGCAGTATTTGGCCACTGAGCGTCATCCGCTCAATTAGCAATGCTTCCTCCTTCCTCTCTTTAAATTTGAACCAAATCCATTTGAATTTCGGCCAAGAACCTCCCTTCTGTGTTAGATAAATTCGATGCGTATAAACTTCTAGTAATTTATGACTACCCTTACCATTCAAAGAGAGAATTTAATGTAAAAATTATGGTTTCTAAAAATACGCAGAACCTTTGAGTTTCAATAAGCCAAACTAAAATTAAGCCTGTAGTTAATTACACTGTTCAACCAAATTTTCATAACATGAATATGAATAATCAATTCTAACGGGCTGGTCACGAATATGGCGTTGAAATGTACCAACTGGTCAATTTTTTTCGGAATTATTTATATTTTACGGACAGAGAATATTGTAAAACTATCTAAACCAAACCACATCGAACTAGTTTTCTTTATCTTATGTGAGCCTTTTACATGCTTAAATTTTAAGACATCATTTTAGCATACTTTTACACTTGTGCACTGGAAAACCGCTATTTTTGGTTTATTACCTTTCATTTAGCTATAGAAGGGAGAACTCTCTCCAACTGACCATGAGAAAGGAAAATTTTGGTGCTTTAGTTCTGTTTGTGGAGATATCCTGAGCGATACTAGTTACACTGTAGTAGTGTTAAAATTGTAACAAATGTCGTTCGTATAAAAAATTTACAAATATTTTGTGCTCAGTTTATGGTGAATTTATTTTCAAATTGCAACGTCGATTAATTGCAGACAATGTAACAAAAGTCTCACTGCTTTTGTTTTTGGTGTAAAATGGGCGAGCAAGATAAAAATTGGCTTTTCTAATGATTTGGCAAGATCAATGACTTCAACATTGCAACACAGCGGGATTTTCAAATATAACTGAAGATAAACTAATGTACTCTAATCTCTCTTCAGCAGTAAGGATCTTACCACATTCTGCTGAACTTCCTGTTCTTATATCTCCGCCCGTTCCCATTACTCCAGAAGAATGCGGGTGACCAGGATTTACGTTTGTTCGTAAACATAATAATACGAGGGAAGGTTCATAAGTTTCCCTCCTAACCATTTGCTAGGTATGATAAAGACAAAAACTATATTTCACTTTTCAATATAGTTAACATTTATTGCATTCTCACATCTTTGAATTAACATATCAACCCTCCCCAAATAGTCAGGAGTCTTGTCTGCAAAATGGGCATAAACAGCATCCACCACTTCGTCACACTTAAATTTCCTTCCTCGAAGGTCCTTCTTGAGTTTTCAGCAGAAGAAATAGTCACTGGGAGCTAGATAGGGGTTGTAAGGTGAATAGTTGATCTCCTTGAAGCCACATTTCTTCACAGTTTCCTTTGCAACAAGAGCTGTGTACACAGGCGCATTGTCGAGAAGAAGGCTCCCACTACCACTCACTTTCCTTGCCTTTTCTCTTTGATGGAAGCACGTAGTCTGTGCAGTAAGCCAGTATAATACTCCCCATTTACTGTGGTGCTTCTCTTCTTGAAGTCAATGAAGAGTATTCCTTCAGAGTCCCAAAAGATTGTGGCCATGATCTTCTTGATTGACTGAGTGACCTTGGCCTTTAGAGGCGGTGCTTCGGCAGGTTCACGCCACTCCATTGATTCCCTTTTGGACAAGAGGACCATAGTTTCATCTCAATGGCTTGCAGAACATCTCTATTGTTGCCACGGCAGAGCTCCAAAAATGCCTGATAACAGATAACTCGTTGCTACTTTTGGACTGAGGAAAGAAGTCTAGGCACCCATTTTGCACTAACTAATCTTATTCATATGTAAAGTTCATGAATAATTGAAGGACTGTTGTTTCAGAAAGACCCAACCTTGCTGCTATTTCTGTAACTTTGAGTCGTCGGTCTTCAATAATTTCTCCTTCCACAAGAGCGATCGATGTTTTCAGGAGTGAGCACCTCCAAGGGCCGACTTGCACGCTCTTCGTCTTCAATGCTTTCTCTGCCCATTCGAAAAAGTTTGGCCCAATCTTTTACGGTAGAATATGAGCGGGATGTTTTCCCATATACCTGCCCAATCGCTGTTTAATTTCATTTGGATTATGTCCTTCCTGTGTAAGAACTTAATAACAGCTCGATACTCCATTTAGAACATGTCCCAATCTTCTACACATAGCCTTCTTTATGCAACTATATCTGAACAATTGAACACAGTGGAGTGGAAGTTACAGCCGATTAACTTCACAGATAAAGATTTTGTGGAGGCGATAACCCTTATCGGCGAGGCCAGAAACTTATGGATCTACCCTCGTACACTTTAGCGTGGTAGTTTGAAAAGTAGAATTATAATTTTTTATGATGAAGTAGAGTGATGCAATGTAAAGAATTTTAATACTTTTATTATTATCTTGCCATCTTATTTTCAGTGTTTGGGTGTTGTGGCCCTAAAAGGGCCATTTTGTTTAACAGAGTTAGACTAGATCAGGGTTGTCGGCGGGTAGGAATAAAATGCCGGAACATAGGTTTTTTGGTAAAGCAAGTGCTCGAACCTGCTTGTTTAATACACACCTGAGTATGTTGTTGAGTGAAAATTCTGACCTGTTGCAGCATGGCAGCTGCAATGAATCTACAGGCCTCCGCGATACTTTAGCGAAGACTTTCGGGGTCTTCTGGCTCCTGTGCATAAATTTGTTTTACATATCCCCATAGGAAGTCTAGAGGTGTTAGATCAGGTGGGTTGACTAGTTCGGATACCGTTCCCTGTATTTGTATCGAATGACTAGGATGTGCCGTGTTTAGATGGTTGCAGACCACCATCGACCGCGGCGCGGTGGAGCTCCATCACGTGGAAGCCACATCGTTACTCTATCCCCCATAGAAGCAAAGAAAATGCAGGTCGCACACTCCAGCTGGTTAATAAGGTGGTCATTCAAGATTATTCACTCTCCACTGCACTTGGAATGCTGTCTCCCTAACCCAGAGGGCTTAGCAACACTCCAATATTATGGGGATTTACGGTTTCATTGTTGTGGAATGTACAGAATTCTGAATACGAACTCCATATCATTTGCCACTTTGACATTCACGGAAGTTCATCCGAGTTTCGAAATCTCTCACTTGGTATAGGCACAAATGATAGGGATGGAACTTATTTCCAGCACAGAAGTAATACTGATGTTCTCCTCTTGTGCAGCTGACCGTGTACTAGTATAAGAATTATTCAGGATAGCTTTGAAAACCGCCTCTATAGATCAACACTACCTACGTATATTCTATAAATATTCAAAGGTATAAAAAGAAACAAAAGCATAGCTAAAAACAATAAAACTATTACTTTTGGTATTTTGAAAGGAGTCTATTAAAAGACTCATAGTTACTCTGCGGTTAAGTTGGCATCCAAATTCAGAAGAGCCAAGAAAGAAAAAGAAAGAAAAATTTTACCGCTCTCAATATGTGAAGATTTATGCTTTCTTGCGTATCAGTAATTCCTACTCCTTCATCACGTTAAATAATGCCAAAATCAGAGGGGGAAAAAAGTTACTTGCACATGGGCTTTTTTCCCCTTTCTGGGTGTCGGATCTGCGTTAAGTGTAGCTGTGTTGCCAAGTGAAAACGGTACCAAGTGTCGCAGTGCAGAGTTAAGTTTTTATTCCGAGCGACAAAATCTTGGTTTGCGCTGGTGTACAAGATGATAAATTTTACTCTTACTAGAAAGGAAAAGATGTGTTTTAGATGAATAACTCAAGTCACCAAAAATATATCTATAAGCTTTTTTTTTAGGGGGGGTAGGGAAGGTCATTAGTTTCTGAGAAGGAACGAATATATCATCTCAGAGATTAGCAATTGAAAACAGGGAAAGGAATGTAAATAAGAACGAGAGCTCCAGTATTATACATTACAAATATCGTTTTAATAACGAAACAAAAATCAGGTAGTAGATTTTACGTAAGCTACGACTTTTTATGCAGAAAAAGGGCAAAAATAGTTACGACTAACTGACATTATAAGTCTTGGATTTTTGTTACTATTTTACTTTGTAATATAATCATATACATTACAAATATCGTTTTAATAACGAAACAAAAATCAGGTAGTAGATTTTACGTAAGCTACGACTTTTTATGCAGAAAAAGGGCAAAAATAGTTACGACTAACTGGCATTATAAGTTTTGGATTTTTGTTACTATTTTACTTTGTAATATAATCATAAACAGACAGTTTATGATTATATAACAAAGCTTGAAATTAAAATTAAAAAATAACAATAGAAATACATCATAGTTTAGACGTAAAATTAGAATCGTGCACAGGATTATTTTTTGTGCTATCATCTCTGAAATTGCAAAGTTATTTATAAGAGTAGTTTTGTTTATAATATTCAGGAAGGGTGCATTTATTTTGGCGTATTAGTTTAAAATCAAAATGAATAATAGATACCTCTATAGTTATCCAGTAGTAATGAAATCCCATAAAGCAGCGTTTGAAATGTTATAAATAAAAATATAAAATAAATATCGCCAAGTTTGTTGAAGAAAAAAAAATTATTTGAAATTTAGGTGTTTTGGAATGTGTCAGCTAAAATATTTACTATTTCTTGAGGTTCCGTTAAATTGGTACCTGTGTGAGGGTGTTGGAAAATTGTAATTTGCATGTATGAATTTAAACTATTACTTTTTTAGAAATGTTTCCACGCTTAACTCTTGAGTTACTCCACCACTTAAAGTAGATAAAAATTCTGGGGAAAATTTCTTCTTACTTTCTTGAACTGTTTTTCGGGCTATCACTCGCATTTTTCGTGCCTTTTATTTTGAGGAATGTAAATATTCACTTTTGCCATTGAAAACGTAGATTTGCACCATTAATAAATAAAATACTTTACAATTCTGTTAGAAATGGCAGAAATGAAGGCTAGGTTTGAATTACCTATCCGGCATTGTAAATGTAATTCGATATCTAGAATATTTGCAACATCTACACTGAAGGTAAGTCATTCCTCTGAGTCCAACTGCCTCAGAGGTTTTTGTACGCGTCAGAGAATTTCTGGCCTCCGCCTTCATATATGATTTTGTTTCTATAATATTTTCCAACCCACCATCGTTCTAGAAATCTAGACATATTCGTATGGACTTTAAAGTAGCACTTTTACTTGAGGACTGAGACAAGTTGTCTGTGTGGGCGGTGACGTCACGATGATGAGGTAAACAACTAGTTCTCTTCTCTTCTCTCTTCTAATTTAAACATTATTGGAAGTTGACTTCAGGCTCTCGAGATGCCAATTTGCAAAATTTATTTTAAATATTCCATTGCTAGTATTATCGAAATAAGTAAAATTTAATGTATATTTATTAATCATATAATGTAGGTGAATTGTAACACAGGCATTGTAAGAGTATTTTCTAACAAGTAAAACAAAATATAGAGGTTAAAATCGTATATAGAGCTCATGTGTATAAAGTTTCTTGCGTTCTTATTTAAAAAAAAAAAAAAAAAAAAAAAACTTTCAGATATTTCTCAAGTGACATTTCAACAACAGTTTTCAAACATTGATGAACTATTTTATCATGAGGGAGGCATTCTCTGTGCTTGTCACTTACAGCCCATAATTTCAGGAAAAAAACAAGGGTAGAAAATATTAATTTTGAATGATATTTGCATTATACATTTCATAAGCGTGAAATAGTATTTTATGGTAAATCCTGAACGCTTAGGTTTCCAAAGAAGATGTTTGCTATGATGATTTTTTTTAAATTGGTGTTAAGCGCCTGTTTTTACTACTGATGCATCACAGGCGGGAAATAGTGATACTGATGATACATGAGATGAAATGATTAATTGGGAAAATGTTTTAGGTTACATCGTTGGCATTTGTCATTTATGAGGACTGGGAAAAACTTGGGAAAAATCTCAATCAGCGAGAACGGTCCTGGCGAGAATCGAACCCCAGACCTCCTGCTCACGAGTCCGTGCCTTAACGACCTCGTCGGCCACGATGATAAAAGCAACCAAGTTAGTTCTATTTTCTTTATATTTATTTAATTGAAGCGTAATTCTTATAAATGTTTGCAGATATGAATGAATGTATCAACGTATGAGCTACTAATGTCCCGTGAAGGACAAGGGCTTCCTTAAAGAGTGAGGTAGACTCCATGAGATTTGCACTTGATTAACACCACAATGTTAGCTTTCACTGTTTAATAGAAGTTAAATAGCTCACAAATGTACCCCTTTTAACCTTGGCATGTGGAAAGTTCTGTGATGGTGATAAAATGTTTAATTAGTTTCTATTTGATCTGTAAGGATGCTATTGGGTATTATATAGTTCTGTCGCCCGTTTCACGGCAGCCAGAGGGGTAACTCCACACAACCGATTCAAGTTCTCCCAATTACAACTACGATTATATTGCATACAAGCACGTACCTTATGATACGAGATGTTGGAAATATACATATCGCTGGCATATTTAGAAAATTGTTATCTACAATCATCACATCTTCCGAAAATGAGTCATTTGTTATGGACGAATTGAGGCAAGTGATACAGATAATCCGATAAAGTTACGTAATTTTATGTTATAGAAAGTTAATGATCGAGCAATTGATTCAAGTTTAATATTACTTACAGATGAAATATGGCTCCTTTTTGTGGTTTTGGTGCAAAATAACAGGTTTGGAGTACAAAAATAACCAATTTATGAACGAAATTCTTTTAAATGACGAGAAAATACGGATATATTTTTGGAAATAACATATATACAGAATGATCCAGAAATCACAAACTGACACTTGTAGTTTTTGTTGGGTAAGTTGTGAAATAAAGAATATGGAAGGAACATGGAAGGAATGAAAGAAAATATCAGACTATAACTTAAATTCGGAAGATGAATTTATACGTTTGAAAGAAAAGTTTCTGCATTGATGCCAGTAATGTAATAATGCAGCCGGACAACACTTTAACCTACCCTATCATAAAGTATTCGCTTATTTTTATTGTAATTGTATTTGTAACTGCGAAAAATTGCAATCAATTTCGTGGATATTATGAGCTTTGCCTGGGGCTACCTCTCTAATTGCTGACCATCCAACTGTCGTGAAACGGGCAACAAAACAATGAAAGACGAAGTAGTATTCAAACTAGTCATTACCGCCACGGGTGGCCGAGGTCGTTAAGGCACGGACTCGTGAGCGGGAGGTCTGCGGTTCGAATCCCGCCAGGACCGTCCTCCCTGACTGGGGTTTTTTCCAGGTTTTCCTCAGTCTTCATAACTGGCAAATGCCGGGGAGGTACCTAAACTTAGGCCTGGAACGCTCCCTTCCTTAAAAAAAAAAAAAAAATATCCTTTCCCAATTTATCATTTCATTTCATGTATCATCAGTGTCCACCGCCTGTGGTGCCTCAGTAGTAAAAACGGGCGTTAAACACTACTCTACTCAAACTAGTCATTGATTTGTGCTTTGTCACATTCTCCCTTGGGTGCAGATCATTTCGTTCATTTACTAAACAACTTTATTTCATATGACTGAAATATTGCAGCTATGCTTTTCAAGTCAGCAAGATCAGCTGTTCGTACTTTTTATAGTTGATCATCTTTGTTGCATATGCAAGGCAAACAAATACCTGATGTGTTATTCTTATGTAAAAAAGCACCATTAACACTTAGATTGATATTAATATCTATCATATGTCCATTTAGTAAATATCTCGAAAAAGCGAGCAAATTATTGATGACTGGAACGGAACATAGTCGCTAAAACTCTTTCTTCTATTTAGATAATAGCAACTAAGCTTTATTCTTTGACAGTTCACATGCATTACATTAGATTTAAGTTAGATTTTGAAATCTTGAAACCAGAGCTAATTAATAAACTTTATTGTCTGATTCGTATTTTGCACTCTCGCATTTGGTTTGGTTTTATAAGTATTTTGGCCTAGACCCGTAATCAATATTTATGAAAACTACCTCACATCGTCCGGATGTGAAGGATATAGTTAACAGAGAAGGCATTCGGAATATCCCCATTGTGTGCTTCCTTTAGATGCCTTAGCCAGATGTCGCGGCTGGTTCCGACTTCACTAGGACCAGCGTGTGCAAATGACAGAGATTTAAATATGAACAGCTTAGCAGTTGTCTCCATCCACTATTGATGTCATTTTGTCTTTGAGGTCTGAGGTAGACTTATAGTATTATTATTATTATTATTATTATTATTATTATTATTATTATTATTATTTTAGTTTACACTTTAAGAGAGATCGACACTTACCTAACAAACAGAAGCTAAAGTTCGATGATAAAAGAAGTAACTATTAGAAGTACAAATTTCTCTCTCCCTTCCTCCAAACCACTCACAAAATGCTTCAGGTACCAATAAATCCCATACTGCTTTGTAACATTTTATATATTTCAGACATTGTATCTTTGCATTTAGCAAAACAGAACATCAAAAATCTTAAGTAGAGTAATGGGAAAATTTACGTATGTTCTAAAATTAGTCAAGCAAAATCTCTCTTTCAATGCACAGTAATTTGCTACAATAATGAACGATTATATATATCTATATGTATGTTTTATGTAATTTGCAATCTCCAATTGCACTCTGCAACAAATTATTGTTTGAGTAAATACACTTGTTTCATATAAGTTTCGTCACGTAGAAAGTGAAACTGCCGTTAGTATTTTTCAAGTACGCACAGAATTTTAAAATGTGGATATGTATTTTCTTTTAGAGCACTATATTTTGGAAACAAAAATTTCGATATTTTTATATCTTCTGCTTTTTGATTTTAGCTCAGAAAAACACATGCTGATATCTAGTGGTATAACTTAAAAATACATTTTGAAAAAACTCTTTCGTAGCTGACTGTACCAGTACTATCGACTGCTATTAAGATATTGGTGGAATCGTGTAATAGTAGAACAAGACACTTGTTTCTGTTCTGTTGTCTCTAAGTTATGTTAATATACACTTTGAACTATTTTGTCCTATAAAATGTTATATGAAATAAAAAATAAATCACATTTAAATTGTTTAATGTGTGAACCTTTCGGCTCTGGATTAGAACACATATGTACTTCGGATGCAAGACTTAGTACTAGGATAAATAATGAATACTTCACATATGCTACAATTCACACTCTAGCAATCTGAGAAACTGACTGCAATATAGTAATAATGAGACAATTTTTTTTGCTCCTATGGTTTGGAGAGAGTCGAGAGATCACACAAGTGACTGTTACCTCAATTTGAACATCTTAAAGGCTGCAGCGGTATTAAAAATTAAAAAAAAGGGGGGGGTCAGCTGTGGCGTTCCGTCGTGCTGTTGAGAATGATGAACGCTCCGCTGCTATGAAGTGTCGTTCACCACGTCAGAACCAATGCTCCGGCGCATGAGAATGAATTACTTGTTTATAGTTTTTTGGAACCTCAGGGTTTTCATTGGTTTTTTAATTTTCGGAACGTATGCACGTTACCAGAGAGGACAGTATGGGAACGAGGGACACACTCTCCTTCACTTCAAGACACATGTAAATTCCTTTTGAGAATTGTTTATTCACAGTTGCAGAGACGATGAACCTCTTTTATTTACATAAGTTATAATTTCTAGCCAGGAGAGAATTTCGGACTATTTGAGCTATAAGGGAGCTAACTGCGGACTGTCTGAACTGCCTCAAAACTCATCAAAACTGTTTAACACTCGTCACACTGCTCTGATCAATCTGCCTAACAAAAATTGATCACACTGCTCCTACCTTTAACTGCGGGGCTTGACTAAAAACTCATCAGACTGCTCAAAAAAAAAAAACTGCTCCTGCCTGAACTGCTATGAAACTACGTCAAGGTTCTTCACAAAACTGCGGGGCTTTTCTGCTTTCCCATAACTTTTATTAATTTCACAGTCGGTCAGTCTCATGTGCATCCTTTTAATTTTGAGTTCAAATTCTCGTAGCGTCTGTTTAGGTTCTACTCCTAGGTTGGCTACGTGAGAATCACGTGATTCCCGGTTCGTTCCCTATAGGCTGCTATTTGGCGCCGATTTCTGTAAGAGTCCTCCTACTAACAAACTCCTGGACTTGTTTATCTCATTTCTCCCCTCAAATCTCCCCTTCAAGTTGTTTTCGTGTCAGAAACATGTCCCGTTAGGCTTTGTTCAAGTTGCATCTCTTCAAGGTCTTCTGCAATAAGATCACCCCTAGCTAAGCTGTATGTTAGGGATTGGAATTTTTATGACCTTAGAGGGGGACGCAAGGTTGCGAGGTCCTGACTTATATGCCTTTGCAGAGTTACTGCACAAAATGTATGGTACATATTCTCAGAGGCTTTTGATTTAATTTATATTGGTAATGTCTTATTAATGTTTTAGCATTCATCAAATTGAACATACAATTTTATATTCTCCCTAATCTCTGGAGCTAGGAAATGCTGCTCTAAGGCCCCTTTTCGAAACCAAAACAAAATTCTATACCATAATCTTCCTTCAGCCTTGCCACTAGTTCTTCATATTATCTACACCTAAGTCCACTCTTGAGAAGAGGTCAAGTAACTAATCAGCTACTTTAATTCCTTTTCGGAATCAAATTTTCGTCTACATTGCTTAAAGCTAAGCTAGAATTGGAGGGTGTAATATTTTAGAAAATGAAACGCATTATAAACTTGTTTAGAAAATTATAAACCTACTTTAGAGGAATTTTAACTAAAAATGGTAGGAATACATTGCTTCTATGGTGCGTGCGGCTTTATTAATTCTTTGCAATATAAACATACTTTAGATGATTGGAATTTGCGCATTGATTCTTGGAAACTAACAAGAGAAGAGAAACCGTGGCATATACCTATAAAGCGCAAGGCCCGATAGGCAATCAAAACAAATATTAGCGCCAGAGTGCAACGCTGCCATTCACATGCGTTACATTCATCATCAATATTTGTGTCGAATCAGAACTGCATGGGTGATGGGAATATTACGGATGACTAATCAATATATCCAACTGTATAAAGTACGTACAAAATTAAAGGTTTGAATCTGGATGCCGAAAATTGGAAGTAAGCCAGTTCTTGAAGTTTCGAAAAGTTTTCCCGTTTCCACAGCTCATTCTGTGGGATAGAGTCTGTGATGTATTTAATAAAATTCCAGTACGGACGGAAGAAGAGACCTCCTAATAGTCAGATGAGATCTGTGCACTTTTCAGGGATCTGTTTCACTTTAATAATGACTTTGCAGGATTAATTAATTATTTGTCTTTAAATGTAATGCATGTGGCACATTTTGTTTTACAAATGCCATCATAGGCGGTCATAAATGTGTATAATACATTACTCATATCACGATATTTGCTTAATATTCTAAAAAAATTGGATACAAATTGTGTTCGCATTTACATTTCCACAGGTTGTACCGGTACAACCAGTTGCATTCTGGAGCTAATGTTGTTCTGCATACCCATCCGATCATGTGCCACGTTTGGTTTGACCCGTTTTCTGACACCCCATTTACTAAATTCCAAAAAGGGGGACCCATTGTGCACATTACAAAGTAAAGCATTTACAAACCTAAAATCACACACAAAATACATCAACATTATTATGACACTGAATTTTCTAAAACAAGAAAACTTTGAATATCTAATTACATAAAATATAGTCCGGACAATTGCTACTTGAAATTCAGAGTATCAACTAACTACACATGCGCATGTTTCTATTTCAGCATACAAGCAGTAAACTACATGGGAACAAAATATGTTTGTCAAACATAAGGATTCCTAATTCTTTTCTTTTTTCCTATTTTATCCTTTTTCTTTTGTCTCTTTTTTGTTTTTATTTTGTTTCGTTTATAATCAGGTGTAATTTTCAACCAGGCGATTTACCTAGCTGTTAAATGGCTATAAAATCACAGGGAAAGGAAATTATCATGAATCCTGGCCAAGTATTAAAATATCCTACAAAATATTTATATCTTTATCTTTGACCCTGGCAGGCACATTTTGGGGACCTGAAAGTAACTCACACAGTTGAAATAAATCTTCATACCCTCAATACTGCATAATTGGCACGCTGTCGGTCCTGGTGGTGTAGTGGTTACCATACTTGCCTCCTACACCCAAGATCGCGAGTTCGAACCCGGCCAGGACCGATGGATTTTTTCGGGCGTAAAAATCGTAAGTATGGCTCAAGCCTGAAAGAGAGACCTCTGAGCAAAATTTGTCGGCCGTTTCACGCCCTGAGTTGAATGGGACGCTGATGACCTGAGATGTTAAAGGGCGTCCGTAAATAAATAAATCAAAAAAAAAATTGGCACGCCCCCCATAGTCACAATACCAATTCAACCTGAAACAAAATCGAGCATTCAAAACAAGTCACACATACCGGCATCTTCAATAACTTCCGTTACACTGACGAATACATAGTAACAACATCACCTTGCAGAATCTGCACCATTTATCTCCGCATTGGCAATCGCCTACAATGATTCCCTTAGTATCTAGCACAAATCGCTGTAATATTATTTCATAACTGCGCATTCCCAATTCATCAAAAGAAATTAGCAGTGAATTCTGCATCTGATGATTGTAATGATGTATATCAAGTCGGTTATGACGACAATGACGATATTTGAACCCTATCAAGCGCCGTTATCCATTGATTTCATGTTTTTCGGGGTTCGCGCCAAATGCAACAACACATTTGCGGCCTGGTGTCTGCAAACCTTTCTGGACGGCTAACTAAAGAGAAGAGGGGTCTAGTTTTAACAAAAGAACCCCTTTCAAAGTAAACTTGTCATGATTTCTTGGCCGCCGCTCCAGAAATTACCTGAAATAGCGACAGAAAGCCTGCATGTCTTTTGTTACATTTTCTGCCTTTCTTTACAGAAATGTAACCCTTGTCATTATTATACAAAAAGACATTTACTTGTTTGTTTATTTATTCTGATTAGTTAATGCCATTAGGTCTTCTCTTCCACTCTGCCAATTTAATAATAATTACATGAAGTTATAGCGGCAATATTACAATCACAATATTGTCAGTAAAGTTGACAATACTCGTAGACATAAACCAATGTAAAAAATTATGAATATAAATACATGTATGGTAATACATAAATATTGATAATAAAAAATGAAAAATATTAACTTAAGAAGAAGAAAAATATAAGAAAATAAAAAAAAGAATAACATACAACAAGCACTAGCAATGACTATTTAGACATATATCAACCTACGTAAATTCTGAAAGTGGGAATAAAGATACAGCTAAACATAAAATTAAACCCTAACAATACTATGAAGGGGATAAAAGCATTTATGATAGTAATAAAATAATAGAATGCATAATTCCACAGCAAGGTAAAGCAAATAAATACATGTATTGTATAAAAAGGAACCTGAATCTAAGGTAATCGATTATTTCTAATAATACTAAACAATTTCTTAAAGTTCGGCAGTCTCTGACATCCCGTGGCAATGCATTCCAGAGACGGACAGTGGTTACGGTGAATGATGAGTAAAGTGATGTAATAATAGTATGTGCTGGGGTTCAGAACGTGTGTTAAGATTATGAGAGGAAGATAGTTTTGAAAACGAGAAGATAGACAAGATGGAGAAGATGTGTGGATAATTTTGAAAAGATGTGTGAGACAATGAATGTTTCTTGGTCTTTCAGGCGGAATCAAGACAGCATATCGAGAGAGAGTGTTATGATCGAAATATATACGCTTTGGTTATTATTGGTGAACCTTATTGATAAGAAAATGAAAAAAAAAAGTTCCCCCAATGAATACATACTAGCAGTGGAAGCATTTTATCAAAAGTTTTAGACTGCAAGTGTGTTCTATCCGCAGAACCCCTTCTGGCTCGTTTCTAAGAAAAAACAGAGAAGGGCGGTTCTTGGAGGCGTAGTACTGCCATTCTGGGAAGTTGCGATAAACTGGAGAAGAAATGTTTACTGGCATTCTTCCAACTGTTCATTAAATATTGTTATTGCTAGCGATTCTCTCCATACGAAGTTTCAGCCCTCTGTTAAGCACGAATACAGTTTTTGTAATAAAATACTGCATAAACTTTTTAATATTTTATCAATCGTATGTTTTTTTTTTATTTCTGAGGCAATTTCTAGGATATAGATAATTAAGATTAACAATTCTAGGCAGAGACATGATTACAAACTTGCAGTAATAAGGTCATCACCGTATGTGAATACGAATCATCTTTAACATTATATGTAAATAAATGCATAAGCATTAGATCTGGAATATCTATGTTATCATAGCCTTCACGCGAGTGGAACATTGCCATATTAGTCTACTCTTAAGAGCATCCAGCCCAAAAAGGGAAGTTTTCAAAACTCTAGATGACAATCGTAATGAAACTTTCGGGCGTGGACAAACATGAGACCAAAGTAACTGGTGTGAAGTTCAGTATTTCACAATCGCCCATAGCCCCTATAAAATGCCTTAGGAAGATGGGGGCGCGCTCCTATAATGTATAATATTTACCAGTGAGAGAGGATACATGGAAATAATGAGTTTACTTACAAAATAACAAAGTTGCAAATATCATATCATGCCCGTGTCATGGTATTGTGTTGTGAGAAGGCAATGTTGCATACTAAATTTGAATCTCGCACCACGAACAGACAAATTCCAACGCCGTAGCCCTCAAGGGAATATCAAGAGTAACATCTTCCTAATAATGAACTTTGTGAGGTTGCATGATGCTATTTTATACCGGCGTTTGAATCTGTGCAGGCAATAATCGCTGGCTTTAAATAGGAAATGCATCTGTTTTGTCCACTTCTCTGAATTGGTGTATATTATGTTGGCAATTTCCAACAGTTGTGTGTTCTACCGCAAGACACTTACCAAGCATGCGCAGTATCACATAATTACACTCTTGCCTAAGGCACAGTGTATTAAACACTTTATGACTGCAAACATTACAGGAGGTTCGATTTTTTTTTGAACGGTGTTTAACGCCCGTTTTTACTACTGAGGCAGCACA
The DNA here is from genome assembly GCA_030762175.1 of Metallyticus violacea. Classification (NCBI taxonomy): domain Eukaryota; kingdom Metazoa; phylum Arthropoda; class Insecta; order Mantodea; family Metallyticidae; genus Metallyticus; species Metallyticus violacea. Next base: position 16,636,780 of record CM060838.1, on the reverse strand, counting down.
GGCGGTATATTCCCTTGTAAATCTATACCTTTAGTTCTGACTTGGATGACCGCGGCATTAGTCATTTTTGAGTAATTCTGTAAAGATAGATCCACATTAGAATTATTCTATAATATATTCTCACCCAGCCTAGTGAGGACAATTGGGAAGCTGCCTGATGGAGAGGTGGCGATCTTCGATCTAGTAAGCCGCGATATAGCGACCAGCGGGATGCGGTGTGCTGATCACACACCTGCTGCAATACTCCACTCTACCAGTGATGGAGGTAGAAGACGCAGCGGTCGTCGCGGTAAGCCGAAGGCCCACGTGGGGCTATGGAAAATTAGGCTTGAAGAAGTGAATTTTTAGACTTAAAATGTCATTATATTCCTGACAACAGTATGAGCCTGCTGTTATCAAGAATTGGTCAGAATATTATGTACAATATTTAAAAAAAAAAAAAAAAAAAAAAAAAAAAAAAAAAAAAAAAAAAAACGGGGGATATTGAAATCCAGCCAACTAGGCAGAACTCTAGTATTTATTGAGTTGCACTATGATAAAACAAAATGGGTTATCCCTCTATTCTCAGCAAGTGTGTTATTAACATCTGAAAGCTCTACCGGAGACTGTCAATTGTTATTTGCTTATACACATGTATAGCGAATGAGGGCAATATATGGATTGATATTTTTATGCATTCTTTTACCTTTCGTGGCTTAAACTGATATATGTGTAGAGCAACTAGGATACTTGTAGTTTAAGAAGACCTGTTCTTTAAATACTGCTGCATTAATATCATTGCTATTCAAACAGTGTATTGGCAATTTCTATTCACAAACTCTCTGGATAAACAGACCATGTCGATCTGGAACGGAATAATGTATCAGTCAACTGTTTTCCGTACGTGAGTGAGCACGTGACTTCCTTAGTTCCAAATAGTCAATTGGAATAAATTTCCAAGCTTGTTACTAATCTCCATTATAATGGAGCATCCTTGAGAGGCCATTATAGTTTATGAGCTACGTAGGTTGTAAAAGCACATTTACATAGTGTGCTGACAGAATTTGGTTCGGCATTTGCTACAAATTATTGAATAAATATATTTTCATTTAATTATCATTGTCAAATGTATTTGAAAAATATAAATTAAACTCTTCTTGTTTCTACCACCGTCATAATAAGAGCATAATTGCCATTTTGCATTTCTCTTTTTTCTTGCATTATCACATGATTGCAAAGAATCAGGCGCAAGCGCGGGTGCGTATTAGGAGAAGTTAATAATCAAAATCTATAATGCAGCTGCAGGTAGCAGCCTGTAGCCTGTCTTGTGCCTTACTGTGTTTCTCGATGCTTTCATTGTGTGCATATTGTGTCCTAATTATTCTTCGTTAGTTATGACACTGCATTAACAAGGCTCTCGATCGTAAAGCATTGCAACTGACATAAAGCAAATAGTTGGGAAATGACAGGCAAAGATTTTGAAATCTGCAATAGTCATAACAGATACTGTTGACATAAAGAAATAATACTATTTTGTTTAATATATTTTTAAAGAATAATAAGACATAACAAGATCTACACGCAGTTAACAATGTTTTACTTTCTTGCTCCCTATTATAAGCGAACAGTAAATGACAGTTACCAAATTTAACATGCCAACTGGATACCACTTTTCAGTAGGTTTGTAGTTAATTAAGGATAAAAAAATAATTTAAATTGTTACATGGCAGAAGAACATTAGAATAGTAATAAATTATATTTACACATCTAGCTATTTTTTTTGGCACTGTTTCTTCTAACTTGTTATTTACCAACTGCATCAAGTTCTGATTTCAGCCCTTTGTAATGCCCGGGGGGAATCTATGCTATTAAGCACATATTGCATTGGTTTTTATAATTGGTCATGGACCGACTATATTTCTACATTATATATAATACTATACTTTTCTAAGTTATAAGTTATTTTACTAAATCAATTGCATTTAAATTTTCTATTTATTCACTGTATAACGTTCAGATAATGCTACCCGCTTGGGTGAGAAATTCAGCAGGTATCTTGCTGTATAGCCAAAGCTTCAAACAGAGGGAGCATTTTCCTCTTTATTTTTTTGCAAAGTTCTAATTTTTACTCCTCAACCACATCTAAAATGCCATATTCTATTGTACTTGTGAATAATCTTCTGCAGTCAACCTTCTTTTAGCAGATACATAATATTTCATTTTTATTCATTCGTTTTATTTGCGAACGCTCATAAACATCTCAGATCAAGAGCGTCCCATTCAATTCAGGGCGTGAAACGGCATTCAGGGCGTGAAACGGCCGACAAATTTTGCTCAAAGACCTCTTTTTTTCAAGCTTGAGGGTTCTTTATCATGCCGTAAATGTACGATACGGAACCTACGACGTTGCTTCCCTTCCGAAGGAAGCCATACTTAGGATTTTTATGCCCGAAAAAAGCATCGGTCCCGGTCGAGATCTTGAGTTAAGGAGGCAAGTATGGTTACCACAACACCACCAGGACCGAAACCAACGAAAACGAAAAAGTAGTCCAGTTCCCATTTTTATTAAAAAAATGATTTTTTTGGTATTGTGACACTAATTTTGATAAATTTAATTCACTAACTGAAAATACATAATAGTTTTCAAAAAAAAAACTAAAATTCAATTCAACTTTCATAAAATACGACACGCATGCTGATAGACAGTTATCAACTGGCTGCTGTTGGCTGACGCGTGTGCGTGTTTTTAACTTATGGTCGAATACAGAGGGTTGATTACTTTTTTTTTTTGAATGATTTATTTATGGACGCTCTTTAACAGCTCAGGTCATCAGCGTCCCATTCAACTCGGGGCGTGAAACGGCCGACAAATTTTGCTCAGAGGCCTCTCTTTCAGGCTTGAGGTTCTTTTTCGTGCCGTAAATGAACAGGGTTCATTACATAAGCACATTCCATGAAGTGAGGATAGTTAACAGAACATACCGTGCCGACGTTATGAAAGCGTGCTAGATGTCATTGTAGTTACCAACCTGATAGCACACGATTGACCGAAGATGATTTTGTCGTTTCACCTTCTGCTGTTATACATAAACGAATCTTACGAGAAATTATTTAAAGAGCAGCCCTCTTGCGTAGTTTAATATAGTATACTATACTTTCTACCGTACATTTAGTAGTATTTGTTTTACTCTTTGCAAGTGTTCCTTTGAAAATATGAAGAATCAGAAAATAAAGATTAATTATTAATTTGAATTAGCAAATTTTCCAGGAGTGAGTTTGACGGTTTATTGAAAATGTTTGCAAAGCAGCGCTTCTCAAACGCTTTCGCTTGGGGAACCCTTTTAAAACCGGAAATACAAATGAGGAAGCCAACAAAGCGTTTTTAATTGCACAATTATGGATTATCATTAAATTATTCGATAATTGCATATTCAGTTAATACTATAATATGAATGAATTTGTTGAAAGCATGTGCAATACATGCTTTATCAAAAAGGAGGGGCAATCATTAAATTATTTAAATTTAGGATAACTATTTTTATAAAACATTTTGAAATTGTTTCGTTGTGCAGCAAGATCAGATTTCAGTTCCTGTAACCTGTAATTATAGTCCTAAAATATTGAATAATAAATCAGTTTATATTTTAATTTATAATAAAAGACACAACGGATTCTATTTTGGAACGAAAACTTCTTTTTAAAATATTATCATATGCAAGATAAGCCTATTATAGCAAGAACAGGAGTTTAATTGTACTTGAAAAATATTTAAACCAATCACATTTGCAAAGCAGGTGAATAAATTTTACTCTCAATGCTCTAACATACCTTTTCACAAAAAAAATTGACATAAACAATATAATTAATGAATTCAACCAAATATATAGAGCTTTAAAACTTTTTTTTAAAAAAACGACTAAAGAAACCATGTTAATAGAATAAACCAAAGACAATGTCCGAAACAAATATTTTATTAACCCCTACGTAAAATACATATTGGTAGACCGAGAAAAAAATAGAATTAAAGCATGAACTGGACTTTGCACAAACTTGCGACAGAGAACACCACACAACGCGCACTTCGCGAATTCAAACATGCTAATGGCGTGTTCCGATTGGACGGGGAAAACTTTCATACATTCACACTATTAAATTCCCAATAATTCAATTATAAGTGCAGTGGATTACTATTTAATTTTGCATTTTTTAACTTACTGGGCATGATCTCTTGAGCACTGTATAAATTGTTTAAACTTTTCATATCATTGATTGATATTCTCTAGTAATATTTTTAACTGTAAATTATAACCAAATCTATATGTAAGGAAAATTAACTATTTTAAAGCCCTTCACTTTCAATATGCCACTAACAGCTGAACACTGTTTAAGTGCTTGTGCAGAACGCATTCTATAAAATGAATAACTGATTAATATAGAACTACAAATAGGTCGAGCGACTCTGAATATATTTAGGCGGTTTTCATTTCTCTCCAAAATAATTATCCTACATAGCTAAGAGTTTGGTTAATATGGTTCCTTTCTTGCAGTTTTTTTTCTTGTTGTTTCATTGGATGTTCTGTTCAAGAGCCTTGTAATATTTTATGTACGCTGGTAAGGTAAGGAGTGTAATCTATATTTATTATTTTATTTATTATCTTCAAATTGAAAGCGCAATTATTAATGTCTACAAATTAATTTTTTTAAGTCGAATGTACACTTAAGGACAGAATCATAGTGTAACAAAATGGCACGGTTCCATTATTTCTGAAGTATCAGACACACGCAATGACGAAGTCCGGATGTGCGGCCACACTGGAGCATGTTTCATAATTCTACTTCCTGTTTTTTATAATATCTCAGGAAGCTGGCAGAGAATTTCTGTCCATTGAAGCATAGCAGCATTCTGCTAGGAAAACTGCTTTTCCGTTCTGCTCAGCGCTTTCTTGCTGTTTCTTTTGTACTTCCAACGGTCTTCGCATTTAGAATGAGCCAGAAACTGTTTCGCACTGGTCAGCATTCAGTAGACGTTTCCGTGTTTCTGTATTCAATGCACATCTTTAATACCCCTATGTAGTCACGTCACATTTGAGAGTGAAAAGTGTTTTAATAGCTGCGGAACTTCCACTATGCTTATGGGGCTAAATTACAACACGTCATATCTCTTGTACTGTTACCTATCAGTATGCATAGACCTCTTTAATTTCCCTACTGTACACTACACGGGGAAATAGAGACACTAACATAATCACTGAATAACCGCTAAATATTTTTTGCAACAAATTAGGTGCTTCTGAACTAGGTTTTAGCGCTGAGTCCAATGATGTAATTTTTTATCTCTATGGCATCTTCAGTTTTTTTTTATTTATTTATTTATTTATTTATTTTTTGCTCTGGTAGTAAATGCTAATATATATTTAATAGTAAGTAGCACAGTAAAGAAAAGATAATAATAGTAATTTACTTATTTTATTCATTTACATTTTAATCAGCAAGAACCCTGGTGTAACGGTATATTTACTTACGTCATTTATTTCCTGTGCGAAGTAGAAGACCAACTGAGCGAAATTTCTTTATCTCTAGCAGAAACATCGATTTAAGTTTTACTGCTGTATTTGGTTCATATTAAAGTAGAAATTTAGCATTGTTTATAATGTAGTAGTATATTGTGACATTATGAAGCAACAATATGACGACAATATATGGACGCCATTATTGATGTCCAGACAGCATTCTTGATATATAGACAGCATTGTAGATGTAACAGACTACATTGTCGACATAATGTCGCAGATTAGATAGTAGGCAGATGAGGAATTGAGTTCATGATAAGCATGGCTAAGGGTGTAGAGGGGATGTTTTTGATCAAACCAAAGAAAATAACGAGTTTTGCTTGGCGTCAGTTAGTGTGTGATTATGATGTACCTAGCTCCCAGTCCGCCTAAGACGCTAGATGTACAAAGGAAGTTAGGTAATGTAGTAAATGTAAAGCATTAAGATCTTATTTCATTTAACAAATTATGTTGTGTGTGTTTTGTGTTGGATCCCGAAGACTTCTTCCTGGTTTTCAATGCTGAGACTTAGTTTCCAGTTTAGGACAGAATGTTGTCGCACACTGCGCCCCCCCCCCCTCAGATCTGTGTAGTTTGAGAGCTATCCTTGTTTAGTTGAGAAGGCCTGGGTTGCAATAATATAATACAGTGTATATTATAAAACAAACAGGAATTAAAATATTTATGTTACGAATATCAATTAAATATAATACAGAAAATAACATCACTAATAAAAATACTTATGAACTATATTTTTGTGTTAAATTAGGAAATCAAAATCCAAATTGGGCTTCCCTTGGGGTTTGTAGTAGTAGTATCAGCTGTCTAAGGGATTGGTTAAAAAATTAACGGAAAGTTTATACCCTTTCGAAATTCCAATTGCATGGACGAAATCAACCAATAATATTTAGGACTGTTATCTTAGTATGACTGAAATAGGAGGTCTTAGGGAAAGAAAAAAAAAACAAGATTGAATATCTAAACAGCCTGTTAGTTATAGGGCTGAGAAACCTTTTCTATTTTTCCCGGATCTTGGACAACAGATGAAAGAAGTGATAACCTACTAATTCATTCAAGTCCATGATCAGATTTGAAGACCCAGATTTTAATGTGCAGCATGTGTTAACTCAGGGAGCGTTAAATGATCTGGTCCAATATTTAAATCTTTTAAAAGCACAAGTGGAACATTTAGGTTCTAAGCTGAAGGAATGAAATTACTTATGCAGAGATGCGAGGATATCAATATTTGGAAAACGAGAAGAGCACGTGGTTAATTTATTCAAAATGGAAGATTCTCTAATTTAATGTTGTGATATTGGTAGTTTGATGAATGCTGTTAGAAAAAGTCACCTCTAGAGGGATAGTGAGAAGGTGATAAGAGATTTGCCTTAAAGCAACGCCATGTGGTTTATTCACTTATCTTAACCAAGCATTTCCATACCCCTGTTGGTATTGAACATTTTTATGTCTACATATATCGGAGTTAAATTAGGTGTGTATTTTTATAACATTCTCAATACTAGCAAGTTGTTAAGTTTTTGCACAGATGGAGTAATGCTATTAAAAGAAAGCCTTAAAACTGCGACGAATGCGATGCTTCTGGCCAAGCAGACGGAGCCAAATTGAAAGTAATGGAAAAGCAAAGTAAGCGGCTTTGATACGTCTAGTTTCTTAAGCTGCAGCGGAACAAACCAGCGAGAGTTACGTGTTAATAATGCAAAAGAAGGGAAACCGCAGAATTCTCTCGCTACACGTGAAATCAAAACCTTGGAAACTGTTTTACCAAGCGAATATCTTGCTGCTTTGGCTTATAAATCAAAAACACGCAAATTCCTGAAATAGGAGTTCTTACTCAAAAATGAAAAGTAAAATAATAAACGACTTAAACTCACGTTTAAAAAGTTTGAAGCAAGTGTTGCAAGTACTGTTATTTTTACCTTCTTTTTCTTTATTTTCTTTTATATAAACATAAGGAAATGTGACCCATTCTTCAGAAAATCTCTTATCTTTTGGTTTGTATGCTATTTTATACATCGTATTAATTTATTATCTGTCATTTTACCAGAACGAGCGTTCCAGTTCTTGCATTCTAAAATCTTCTTAAATTTGTGTAATATTTCGCGATTCCTGAAAGTAGCAATTCGTAGAATAATAATCTTCAACTGGGTTTTAATTTTCATTGTCCTGATTATAAAATTAATGCTATATGATTATGATTTTTAAACAGAGAAGCTGCACTTCTAGTACTTGATTCTCACTAATTCAATTTCGTATTAGTATGGGATTGCCTCCAAAACTGATAGTCCTGTCGAACAACAACTCTGTTGAATTGAGGTGGGTGCCAGGTCACAGAGGAGTGACAGGGAATGAAGCAGCGGATAAATTAGCCAAGAAAGGAGCATCTAGCCCCTTAATAGGATCGGAATCAGCCTGTAGAGTTAGTAGGTCCACAGTAAGAACAGCAATTAAATTATGGACCAGAGAGAAACATAAAACACGATGGTTCAATTATTCAGAACAAGCCCGTGGGAAAAGACTTGTCAGTGGGCTTAATTTCACACTCACCAGAACGCTCCTGAAGTTGGTAAGGGAAAAGTTAAGGAGATTAGTGGGATTAATTACTGGACTGGTCAATTTAGGAAGCATTTGCAGAAAATGGGACTCATTCTAGTAGAGCCCATATGTAGACATTGTGGCCAATCTCACGAGATTGCGCAGCATTACTCCTTGATTGTGAAGTCCTAGAGAGAAGAAGATATCAGCTGTTCGGTCCATATCCCAACATGGATGATCCCCTTATAGGAAATAAGGTTCTGGATCTCATCAAAATTTGGAACATCATAAGGGAACTTGGGAGTAGCACAAAAAGCCATGGCTGAAGTGCGGGAGTTGTCCAAAACTCTCTCCAACACCCCCTCTGATACTACTGCTACTACTGCTGCTGCTACTACTGCTGCTGATACTACTGCTGCTGCTGCTGCTGCTGCTGATACTACTGCTGCTGATACTGCTGCTGCTGCTAACACGAGGTTTAACGTGAACAAAGCTAACTTTAATATTAAGAACCAAAAATAAAGCCTCTTTTATTCCATTACCACAAATCATTTGTAGGAAATCCTTCAGAATTTTGCATTTTAACTTTTCATGGTCTATACAATCATTTTACAGACAATTATATGAGACATTTCTACCTCGATAGGTTCAGGAGCAGCGAATTCAATTCCGGAGCAACCCACGAGAAGTAGCCAATAAAGTAAGTGATAATGGATGATCGTATTTAATTTTCTGAACCATTGCTTTTCTTTCAACGTAAAAAGATATGCTTCTGCATTAATCTGCATGTGGATAATATTTATGAAATATTCTTACAAGAACTTTATGGAAGATTTTTATTTTCCAATGGCAAACTTTCCTTAATAAAAAGAAGTTAAAATTGCAGTAATGTTAATAATTTTTTACGATTATAGCTTCTTTATTTATTTATCTATATCCTTTTTCATTTAGCTCATTTGAGAGTTTAATTTTAAAATATATAGTTAACATTTTTATGTCAATATTCTCATGTTAGCAGCCAATCTGTATTAATTTTTTATAGTTTTATTTACTTAATTATTTCTTTGAAATTTTAAATACCTCTAATAAATGTGTATTAAGCTGTAGATTAATTTTTGCTTATACTTATTTATTTGACAGTTCCGTAAACGAATTTACGACGCGGGTTTGATCCCAGCGGCCAATGCGCGACTTGAAATTGGGCAATATCACCACCCTTCGTCACATGTGCGCGGAATTCCAAACCTGATTCATAATTATGCTGATTTGTATTAATGATCACTTATTTATTTTAGAACATTCTTGAATTATTAAATGTGTAGAATTAGTATATAATATATAATGTGTAGACATTGACACCTGGACAAGGAAAATCGCTGATAGGTTACGTAGATGCATTATCAATCACTCTTACGACTCGATGTTTGCTAGTCATCGATAATGAAAAACTGAGTTAGTAATGTACATACTAACAAAATTATATTTTTTCAAGTATTAAACAATTTATATTCACAAAAATTTTTTCATTGGCTGTTATCAGCTCGTGTCCCCACCTCTAGAAGGACTTATAGCTTTAGCGCACGCAGAAAGCAATGGTATTTATATATTTTTCTACCAATTGCCATTTTTTAAATTTTTGTGATAATTGGCTCCTTAATTTAACAAAAAGTGTTGCAACTCCTTAACTGCAGTTTCAAGAGGACGTCTTGTGTCAGATCAAGAGGCAGTGAACGTCTGTCTGTAAAATCAATAGTAGTGGGAGAGTGAACCAGCAGGACCTGCTCACCCAAAACCTCCGCAACTCGAGCGGTTGTCTTCAGTATGGGTTCAAATCCTCATCGCTTAACTTAATACTAAGAATTAGAGAGGAGTCGATACCAACTTATCTCGATACTCGATAGCTATACATGCTTTAGTCTCGATACTTTCAAATGTTTTATCAAATAAAATACAAATCTATTATTTTATTGTTTGACATTATTAATATATTAATCAAATCTATTTTAAAATCCTTATTAATCGAATGCATTTTTATTACGATACATTTCACATTTACAACTATTGTTAGTGTTGTAAGAGTTTCCATCCGCGAAAAATTCGTTTTACAAATGTTGAAAATAGTGCGCCCTATCACTCACAGGATTCCAATGAAAATAATTCTAAATTTCACACATATTACCCGAAAAAGATAGACCACGAAACGCACCGTCTTCTGTCCTCTCAAAATAACAACTAGTTAGTAGAGAAAAATCAACTTTATTGCTAAAGATGGTGTAGTACGAAATTATTACAACAATTTACATGTGATAATATAGTTTAACAGATCACATGATATGCTTATCCAACGTTTCTTTAATTATTGGTGAGACTCAAAACTGATTTTTTTTGTGGGCGGGGCAAGGTTTTTTCATATCCACGAAAATTGAAAACGTTCTAGATATGAATGTTAAAAAATATATACTTAAAACTGCAATTAGGCACAAGTTACGTGAAGGGGGCGTTTTCATTACCATATCAGCAGTAGAGCGTACCCAATTACTTGGTTCCTGCTACCTGCAATTCAGAAATTTATGAATGAAACACCGTCTACTCCGACTATCTAAAATGTGCTACTTGTGACAGTAGTAATTAAAAAGTGTTGTACATTAAGTTTCGAGGTATTGAGAATATCTCTACTAAGAATGCAATCGAAATCTATTTTTGTTTTTGAGACCTGTAACCTATAATAACAAAGTAGGAATAATAGTATTCACTACAATTTGCTCAATAAAATTGTATTATAAGTTATACAATTTAATTTCTCAATTTAAGCATATGTTGGAGAGATCGTAGGTTTTGTTTTAATAATGTGTAATTTATTAGCTGTTTCAAAAATGTAATGTGAAAAAAGTGTTACTATTTGCTTTATAGCTTGGTTAAATAAAATAAATTCATAACTTGAGCTATGCCTCTAAAGCTTTATGCATATAGTGCAATTAAGTAATAAAATATTATGTAATATCTTTATTCCTCAAGTATATTCTGGCAGTGTCTTTATTTGAAAAACATCTATAATATTTAAATATTTGTTCTTTAAAATATATATTTAAAATTTAAAATATTAGGTCCTAAAACCTAATAACCTAAAAACCTGTTCAACCTGGAAATTTATGTGTAAAGTCTATAAATAAATAGCTATGAACGCATATACATCTAGGTATGCACGAGACACCTTCATAACGCTTTCCATATTTCTCCAAGAGGTCTATTACGATCCTCATCCACAAGATGAACCGCGCTATAAGTTGATACATGGGCCGGATACCATGTTAATGAGGCTTTTGTTACTTATGATCGTACCTTCTATCCCGTTGCATAACACAAACACCATGAATAAAATAGATACTAAAATTCACTTGCATCCGGGGTACCAAAGGCAGTCACGTCAATTCAAATGTTAAGGAAACGTTTGTAAAACCCACTTACGTTTTTATGTTTTGAACCCTAAAAATGATTTTATGTATTTTCCTATACCGGGTCTAGGAATACTAAGGCTGGATAAAAAGTAGTACCAAACTGGCATCACGCAGCGGTTGCGTCCTTGTTAGTAAAAGGGGTTGTGTGAATCCGATATTGGAATGTTCGATGTACTTCAGCAGCGAGTGGTAACGTTGTTCAGTGACGTACTACGATGCCTCGATGCCTACGAGGTGGATAGTGCAAGCGCTATAGCAATATGTTTTGGAAACTGATACAACATTCATGGATCAACATTGAAGTTGCATTAGGTGGTGATGCTCAAGAGTGTTATCGTGATCAACATTAAGCACATGACGATGCAGCATTGCCATGTCGCACAATAAGATTAGTAAAAGTGATTCGTGCAGATATGTTCAGGACGACCATTCAATGCAGCTCTTTGCTTCCCTGTTGGATGTTGATCGTCGATGTACTGTGTGTGAATAAGCCCTCTTACGTCGATTGAACTGAGAGATACTCCACCATACTCACCCGATATGAGCCTGTGTGACTACGATCTTTTTGCAAAAATGAAAGAACCATCATCAACTCAGTAGAGCGGTCACTTCAGGACGTTAACAGAGATGGAGTACAACGCCTTCCACATTTGCATTGGCAAACTTTTTAATTATTTCTCTGAGCACTCCTACCGTTACACCCCCAAGCTCACGCCTTAAGCGTGACAAGTGGTGGAGACGCTGAATCATCGATGACGGCTTAAAGACTTTTATTGTGATGCAATCTTACATTTCAATGCAATGTGTGGACATTTTATAACTTGTTGTATCACTGATAACTCAGAAACATCACTGCAATATTGACATTTTCAAGCGTTTTCTAACTTTTCCTGAGACATATTTATCTTGGAAAGTGTCTACTAACATTAAAATGTGAAATAAATACCGGTTCTGAAGATTAGATTTGACAGCGAACTTTTCCACATTTCAATGCATAATACTTCTCCCCCCTTTCAATTTTAAAATGCAAAGTCCCATTCTTTCTTCCGCTCCGTTCATTCATATCTAACACCATTGCTAGTTTCTTCTGATAATAACAGCACTGCTGTTGCTCGCTTTGGGCACCTGAAGTACTTCTTTAACAGCCTTGGTCACGAGTTCACTGGTGATCAGACATGGGAGTTTTGTACGACCCAGCAACCAAAGCTTTCTGACAGCCGCGATGACGGAGTCGAAAGTCACACTTCTTATATATCAGCATATCGAAGTTCTGCCGGAGCTGTTTATCAACTAAAATGAATTAAATAGTTTGATTAACTCAATAGCATTAGCTGAAATTTACAAAACAGGAGGCAATAAGACCTGTATCAATATGATATATGACCTTTGAATAAGAGAATTCTTCATAAAAGCCTCAATTAAACAACATGAATAAATATTCGAACAGCATTTTTGCTCGTATAAAGTTATATTTCCTAACCGTTTACACAGAAACACTTTTACTTAAATAATAGCAATAGAGAACGACCCTGAAGTTTGTATTTAAAGTGCAAGAGAAATATACAATATATTATTAATGTTTGTATGTTAAACTATTGTTTAATATAATAGGTGAAGAGCTGACCGCTATGTTGTTGAAGAAATTTACCGCTTGTTTAGACGGTCGCGTGAAAGAAGATTCGCTATCTGTACGACTGTGATTGATGAGCCTGCGGGCTACACGGGGGGTGATAAACTTGATATACTACAGCCTCTCCATACTTGCATGCGTGTAGCACGCACAGCACCATTGAATTACTCGTACTTTTTTTTTTCTGTCTGGATGAAGAATCACTCAATCAAGCTAAGTTAATTGCTACGGAGCAAAAGGTAGAGCGCATAATTAGAAAGCTATATTTAAGAAACTGGATCTATAGCATTTGCTTGCTTAGCATGAAAGTAGTGCGATATTATTGTCCCGTTTCAGTCGCGGATTTCAAAATTAAACCTTTCTATTTACGTGAAGTTTTCATTGAATATTGCATTTTTATTTGTTTCATTACCCTACATTTGTATAAATTTATATATATATATATATATATATATATATATATATATATATGGTCAGACTTAAATTTGAAAACAAAAAGATATTAAGAAAATATTAACATCTTATATTAAAAATTTACCAACACTATAGAGAGCATTTTGCAAGAGAGTCGATTTGACTGGTCTTTTAGAGATTTTTCTCTCTTTTGTAATGCCCAACAATTCAACAAAAATTCTCTTTTTAATTTGAATGTAGTCAAAGGTAAATTTCTAATCGTATTTGTAAGAAATACACTTATAAGAGAAATACACAAAATGTTTCATTGTAGTTCTATATTTCGGATTATTAAGATATATATTCAATCTAGTACGAGTTAAATTGTGATGTAGAAAAGAACAAGTAGGAATGTAGTAAATTATCTTTTACATATAAAAGACAGCCAAGTATAAACATCGAAGACAAATAAGTATTCCTAGATGTACAAAAAGCGGTCTTACAGAAAGTTTCGTTATGCAACACCGCAAATAACTTACAGATCTTTTTGTAAAATAAATAACCTATGTACAGCTCATATCAGTCCAAATGTAAACAGTGGAGGGTGGCCAAGGTCATTAAGGGGAGGAATTGTGAGCGGGAGGACTGGGGTTCCATTCCCATCAAGAACATCCTCCCTAACTGAGCTTTTTTTTTATAGGTTTTCCTCAGTTCTCATAAATAGCAATGAGCTTACATCACTTTTCTTGATAGAGTTTTGAAAATGAATAATAAATTACAGTATTTAGAGGATTAGACACACGAAACAATACGAACGAGATCAAAAGTTTCCTTGTCATAGTTAATTTTTTATTTTGAAATTCTGCACTGTTGCTGAAAACCTTCTTGATAAATTGCTGTGAAAAAATTATGTAACTGAAGCATTCTTAAACCAAATAATATAAAACCAGAAAAAAGTAATTCAAATCAATTTTCCTGATATTGGTGTAGGATCTAGAGGGTCTAGATCATAGCTCAAACAGAGAAAATTATAATTGAAGGCAATGGAATGGAGCTACTCCACTATTCTCCAAGTTTTGGTGACTAAGAAGTCTGCATTTTAATAAGAATAACAAATGTATCAATATGAGCCACTGTAGGACTAAAGCAAATAATATGGAATATATCCATCTATAAATGGATGTAAATATGCAGAATGTAGTAATTTTAAGTTTCAAAATTAAAACTATTAAAACGAAAACCTTTGACTAAATCCCTTTGTGAAGAGCAAAATCGTTGATAAGGTAATCAGCAATTTTAAGCAAAACTCATGTAATTTAATTAACTGGAAAATTAAACTGATGCGTACTGAAGCCCATTCCATTTATTTGTTTATAGACCATTGTAAACTCTTTTTTGACCTAGAGCTCAGTTAAAGAATTCGAGGCGCCTGGAAATTGCTTCAGGCGGAACTTCTTGGAAAGAGGACAACGATGAACATTTGGTAAACAATACACGACTCCACCCCACAGTTTATTAAGTCAGCCCTCTCCAGGCAACAGTAGGTAACTATGTTTCCACACTTCTGCCGTATTCCAACTTGACCGTCAGCGTCATGCTGGATAAGAAATTGTAAATAAGGACATTTCTCACCAAGTTAGCAGTTTTCTTCTTTTTTCATTTCTTTATTACTGTGTTTGCTGTTTTTGTTGAATAGTGTGCTGATACATTGAGTATTCTAAACACCAATTTCGATATTAGTGCTGTTTCTTTATGTTTATTTTTCCGCTCTCTCCTTTCCCATTTCTTTGTTTTTTCTGAGGGGCTAGTGACGGCCTCATCTTCATATCTACACTCTAGCTACAAACTGGGAAATTAAATGCATAACATCTTCCATATATGTATAACATTATTCTATAATAATGCTTACCAAGTTCAGAAACAAGCCTTCACATTATTCAATTGTTAAAGTAAAGTAGCTCTTTCATGTCCGACGTTTCAGCAGCTGTGCTCGTTAAAGATCGGAAGATTCTAATTTGCCATGTTAAATTAGTAAGTGTTGTTTCCTACAGAAACATAACAAGTTGACAAGGTAGTATTGCAATTTGTGTATTACGGAAAAGTATTATAGAGTTGCTATAGTTGAGGAATATCATTTATTAGTTTATCACTATTGTCTTTAAGATTAGGCCTAAAACCTGTTCCGGGTTCTGACGTACCATATCAACATAATTAAAACACTGTAGTTGGATAAATAATTATTATTTGTAAGTTAAAGTTTCATTTTTGTTAATGATTTTAACGCCAGTTTTTACTACTGAGGCACCACAGGCGGTGAACACTTATAATATATGAGATGAAATGATAAATTAGAAAGGATTTTTTTTAGGAAGGAATCGTTCCAGGCCTAAGTTTAGGGTACCTCCCCGGCATTTTCCATTTATGAAGACTGAGGAAAGCCTGTAAAAAACCTCAATCAGGGAGGACGATCTTGGCGGGATTCGAACCCCAGACCTCCCGCTTACGAGTACGCACCTTAACGACCTCGGCCACCCGTGGTGGTATTGAGCAAAGAGCATTTATTGTTATGAACCTCGGCCTCGCCTTCACAAAATCCTTATCTGTTGGGTAAATAATTGCTGCTGTAACTTCCGCTCCGCTATGTTTAGTTGTTCATATATAATTACATGAAGAAGGCTATGTGATGATTGTGACATGTTCAAAATGGAGTTTCAATCGAGCTGTTATTAAGTTCTTCACAAAAGAAGGACTTACTCCAAATGAAATTAAACAGCGATTGGACGGTGTATATGCGGAAGCATTTCCCTCATGTTCTACCGTAAAAGAATGAACCACACTTTTTTGAATGGGTCGAGAAAGCATTGAAGACGAAGAGCGTACAGGTCAGCCCTTGGAGGTGCTCATTCCTGAAAATATGGCTTATGTGGGAGGAAAAATAATGAAAAACCAGCGGCTCAAAGTTACAAAATAGCAGGTTGGGCCTTTCTAAAACAACAGTCCTTCGAATTATTCATGAACATTTAAACATGCATAAGGTTAGTGCAAGATGGGTACCTAGACTTCTTTCCTCAGTCCAAAAGCAGCAAACGAGTCGAGTCATCTGTTGTCAGGCATTTTTGGAGTTCTGCCGTGGCAACGAGAGAGAGAGAGAGAGAGAGAGAGAGAGAGAAATTCTGCCTACCATTGTTACAGAAGATGAAACTATGGTCGTGTACTATAATCTCTTGTCCAAAAGAGAATAGATTGGCAGGCGTAAACCTGGCTAAGCACCGCTTCTTAAGGCCAAGGTTACTCAGTCAACCAAGAAGATCATGGCCACAATTTTTTGGCACTGTGAAGGAATACTCTTCATTGACTTCAAGGAGAGAAACACTACAGTAAATGGGGAGTACTATGCTGGCCTACTCCATAGACTACGTGCTTCCATGAAAGAGAAAAGGAGAGAAAAGCTCTGGTGGTGTGGCACTTTCTTCACGACAACGTGCCTGTGCACACAGCTCTTGTTGCAAAGGAATCTGTGAGAAATGTGACTTCAAGGAGATCACCATCCACCTTACAGCCCAGATCTATCTCCTAGTGACTATTTCCTCTTCTCAAAACTCAAGAAGGGCCTTCAAGAAAGGAAATTTAAGTGTGACGAAGTGATATATGCTGTTTATGCCCATTTTGCAAACAAGACTTCTGACTATTTGGGGGGGGGGGAATTGAAGTGTTAATTCAAAGATGTGAGAAGTGTATTGCAATAAAAGGTAATAATATTGAAAAGTGAAATATAGTTTTTGTCTTTATCGTACCTAGAAAATGATTAGGCCGGATACTTATGGACCTACCCTCGTTCCTGTCCAAGTTGATTCTGGGGTAGATAAGAACCAGGAAAGCTTTCAATGTAAATCGCTCAATATCAACCAAGGAATTGCTGATAATGATTGAAGCAATGAAGAAGCAAAATAAAGCATTAGAGAAACAACTTAAATATTCAATAAAGAAGGTAAATGATTATTCTTCTTAAGGTGTAGCCGGTGTACCTTCTTCTTCAAAGGCAGAAGGCATGTTAGAAATTTCGTTGCGAATTACCAAAGGCTACGTGACTATGTGGCAGAAGGTTTCTATTTTCTAAGAGAGGTTGGGAGCAAAGCCTTTATTGACTTTCCCTGGTAATTAAATGCGTTGATTAAGGCAATCTGTTGGATGCGGGCGTCCTTTGTCGAAGTGGCTGCTGAAGATATAGCAGGGCTCCTTACATCTCGTTAAGCAAACACTTTCCTTGCAGCTAATTGGACAAAACTTCTAACAGCACAAATTTCCATTTGCTCCGGCCGGTCTGTATAAAGTGCTGAATGCATGCATGCTTGCCTGCAATTGCATTCCATCGAATTGCAAATAAGAGCGGATAAGTGCTGCTTTATATAAACTTGATTATTTGCAACTGTTAGAGGTCTTAGAAATGAATAGCATTAGACCCCGTTCTGAAACTAAGAATTACATCTTTCCATCTTGTTCATCAACCCAGCAAATTGATAGACATATCCTTGCTTTTGTAGTCTGTCAATCAATGACAATCTTTCTATATGTCCATTTAATTTTATTTCGTATTCTCTGATTTCTTCCTCTGTATTTTTATATGTAATCTATTTCTTTACTTTTATTTTGGTTTAGTAACGTGTCATTTTCTGGCGATCTGGGAAAACTCTTTTGAGCTGTGTCTATACCTTTATATCTTAAAATGGAGAAGCAATTATAAAACTTTTCCAGTTATTATAGCAAAAAGCGAGATAGTAACTAATAAATTATAGTAATATTAACAAGCATGAAGACTGATACAGGTGGCTAACAGCTGAACCGTTCTTCTTAAAAGATTTTTTCATTTTCCTGTTATCATCAAAGGCAAATGTTGAAGAGATACCCTAAACTTAAACATAAAACCCTTGCTTTGTAAAAACATTTTAAGGTTGGAACTGTTTCTTGTTCGGTTTTAAATAAATCGCCGAGATAAGACGTTGTTGTCAGTGCGGACTACGAAAAACGTCTTACGCATAGACTTGTTATAAGAAATAACCGATATCAGTAATACGAAATCTTTGCTCAATCATGTATCTAATCAGTTCCTATTTTATAACAATTGTCAGCAATGCATTTAGCTTCTTCTACAAGTATGCTGCTGTGACTGCTCTCAAGTAGAAGAGGGAGATTTTTTTTTGATTTGTTTTATTTAAGGACGCTCTTTAACATCTCAGGTCATCAGTGTCCCATTCAATTCAGGGCGTGAAACGGCCGACAAATTTTGCTCAGAGGCCTCTTCTTTGCGGCTTGAAGTTCTTTATCATGCCGTAAATGTACGACACGGGACCCACGGTTTTTCTTCCCTTCCGAAGGAAGCCATACTCCCGAAAAAATCCATCGATCCTGGCCGGGTTCGAACCCGCGACCTTGGGCTTAGAAGGCAAGTATGGTTACCACTACACCACCAGGACCGACAGAAGAGGAAGAGAATCGGCGCATTCACCGCTAGAGCACACTCCTTCCTCTACCCGTGAAACAATTCAGTTTTTGACTGGTCCGCATGTATTATTTACTTTAATACTTTTCTAAGTATTTTACATTAAAAATGTAAATGATGAAGCTAAATGTTTTCTAACCTGATGTTTTTTGCTTCGGTTAAGGCATAATCACCATATTTTGTGATAAGGGTACATTAATCTAAAAGTTAGTATCATTCTAGGCAACTGTAGAAGTTATAACTCAGGTAAATTACTTTTTTCTGGGTTTGCAACAAATGTTAAAGCAAAGCGTACCTTTTTTCTTTCAGAAACGTTTTTATGTTATGAGTTTATTACGTCATAATTTTTTACATTATTGTTTCTTCCTTTTAACAATTTTTTGCGTTTTTTGTACCCTAATTTTTTATGTTGCACTTTCTTCCTCTGTGCACTTGTCTACTCAATTTCTTTCTCTTTTTTCTGCTTTACATTTTTCTCTTTAAATTCCCGCTTTTTTCAGTCATCCTTCTGTCTGTTCAATTTTTAATTATTCCTATTTATTAACCTGTCTTTATTTATGTGCTTCTCCTTTGAACTCTTCATTCTTCTGTTATTCCCTCTCTGCTCCTCTTCCTAATGTTAGTTATCCTATTTCTGGAACATCTAAGACTCCCTTAAGGGAATCTTGTTGCATGAAGCACATCGGTATGGTGTTAAACGGTAGATGCATTCCTTACATGACTGGAATGGCGAGAAAGGAACGTTGTAAAGTGTATAAACTGAGCACCGTGCGGAGAATTCCAGTGAAATAGATCTGTTTTAACTCCCTAATAATGCTGCTATGCATACGAATGAAAGAAGAATATTTCAAATGCTTATTATTTTTAAGCTCTGTCATTTTCACTAAAACGAATTCCTATGCCATATTAAATATAAACAGTAGTTAGACAGCTTCTAGAAATTAAAAAATAAGCCAGTTAATAATGAAATTCCTCCATATACTTTACTGTCACTTTGTTATAAACTATTCCCACTACACGTTTCTTACATAAGTATTTTAATTATTTTTCGAAAAGAACAATTAGCAGTGCCTAGTACTATTTGTTCTCTGGAACACAGCATCGAGACCGTGAATGCCGTTTGCTGGTTATATCCACTTTAGCCAGGTATGATTGATACCTCACCACCCTCATTACGCTAGGGAAGATCTATTGCCTGGTTTCCCACTTCATCTAACTGTATGGATTGTTTTTATATCTAAGGAGAGGCCCTGCCTTATTCACGAAATTTACAAATTTGTTTTTAAAGCTCTTTCATAAATAAAATTTTGAATTTTGAATTCAAGAAATTGATTGAAATGTAGGATATATGATTTGCTTAGTTTCAAACGTTTATAGATTCCCCTAGATAATAAAATAAAATAAAAAATGTAATATTACATCCCGGTACCTTGTTTCCTACACCTACATAAATTCCAGAACTTTTATTGTTTATTTGAAAAATTGCATGTTTACATTTGTTACATTATTATAGTCCAGATTTATCTAAATCTAACAACCAACTAAACTGGGATGAAAAATAATAATTATAATAAAATATAGATTAGAGGGGGAACAAAAGAAAAGATACTATAAGAATATTTACGTTAACATATACAATAAAACATACACATAAACTAAACTGAATTATAAATCCCCGTACATGCTGGAAGCCAGCACTGACCTAAAACTGGTAACCAGTCGTTAAGACAAAATTACAAATCAACACCATTATTTACTTACTAAATTAAAACAAAAACTGCTCCACCGGTTTCCGGCGAAATTGTATACTGGTATCCTGTACAATTATAATTTACCTCAAATTTCTTTCTTCTGTATCGCAAATAATTTTTATTAATAAAATCTTATGAAGCTTAATATTGTTCACTTAGCTTTAAGCATTAACTTATGTATTTTGCTCTCAGCACTTCACTAGAGTATTATGTGTGATATTTTGAAACTATGTAGCTATAAGAAAATAATTAGTATATTATCTTTCTTCCCTGCTCCTCTTTCCCTTCACCGCACTCTCTTTTTCTCAATCTCCTCCTTTGGTAGCTGCAGTTGCCTCTTCTTCTGAGTTATCGTCATCCTTCTTCTCTGTGAATTCTCCTACGCTGGCTTCTCTCTCCCTTCACCACCCTTCTTCTCCTCGAACTCCTCCCTTGGTGGCTGCGGTTTTCCTCCTCCTCTGTGTTGTCTAGCTCGTTTTAATCTCCATTTTCTTCCACTCGTCCCCATCTGTCCTTCTCCGGCCTTCAGGTTGTATTGTTGAACATTCCATTAATCCTCATCTTGATCTACCTCTCCTTTCACACCTCCTCCTACTTCTGTAATTTGTTCTGTTTCTTGATTGTCATGTCTAGGTTAGTTGATTTTCGGCATTTTTGTTAAATTAATGGTGCGTAACCTTTCTGATCTTCTCACTGTTTCTTCTTCTTGTACTGGCACTTGTATCTGCTCCAGTTCAACTCTTTCCTCCCAGGCTGTTTTGCTTATTTTGTGAACTAAGATTTCAAGATGGTGGTATAATTCTTCTGTTCTTAGGATGTATTTTATCTGATATTCCCTAGATAGGAGAAATGAAAATAATATTATCATATGCTTAAACACTGAAGAACAACAGAAGTAAATTGCGGAAAAGGGAAACTTTTAAAAACGGCCAGCTTCACATAGCCTAACCATTATCAGAAAATAAAAATGCTTGTTGGTTGAGCATGTCAGGTGGTTGGGTAGGACAAATTAAGAAAGTTGTTTTGCTGAAAGTATAGTATGTTGCTGGGAGTGTGCACGTTGCTGCTATGATGGATATAGGTGACAACTATCATTATTTAAGCATCTTAGCGCTTGGCTACATAAAGTGCCCTAATTCATTCTTTAAGATACATGAACACATTGATCAACATCGGTACCGACACCAGCCTCTTCAGCACTTCTTGCTCTGTTCAATACGTTCCTGTAGCAGTTGTCGACTATGCACCAAACCATCAAACGCTTTCTCATCTGTCTCTGTCACTACTCGGATTTAACTTGAAACAGGAGTAAAACTGGAATGAAACTCTGTTAAGGACTACCTGTACCGGCTGCCAGATTCTCCTTTTGAGCTGATGTTCTGCTGTGGAGTTCGACAGGTGTGAATATCTCGCTGTTAATACTGGAGATCCATATGTCTTATAAAAGACAAATCCTGGATTTTTAACTATAGTACACCCACTTTACTGTACTTTTTTAAACAGTGTTTAACGTCCGTTTTTACTACTGAGGCACCACAAGCGGTGGACACTGATGATACATGAAATGGTAATTTGGGAAAGGATTTTTTTTTATAAGGAAGGAGGCGTTCCAGGCTTAAGATTATGGTACCTCCCCGGTATTTGCTATTGAGGACTGGGAAAATCCTGGAAAAAATCTCAGTCAGGGAGGACGTTCCTGTTGGGATTCGAACCCCAGACCTCCCGTTCACAAGTCCGCGTCTTAACAACCTCGGCCACCCGTGGCGGTCATTTATTGTAATATTTTTTGGGATATCTCCAGACTTATTTCGTTTTTCGGTTTTCCTGAAACCTCTGAATTCAATAATGAATGCAGTCTCACCTCTGCTTGCAGTGATCAGTGATCATTACGACTAGTTCGACAATATGACCTCGTTTACTTCCGATATAATTGCCTTAGCTTTCCTTTATACAGGAGGAAACAAACTAACTCTCTTATATAAACAAAGGTTATGTTTATATGCTACCCGACAAAGCAATTCCTTCCATACCTCCGCACCGTAAAACGATTAGCTCATATCGTGGAAAACAAAAAACCAAAATGCCAGCAAACTGAAAATAAAAATTCTGCTTTATAAGAATATGTGCGGTCATTTAACTCGAAAATAAACTTTTTAACAAAATAAATGAAGTAGCAAGAATGAAACATTCGACAATATGGATTTATCGTCTTTGATTATCAAGTTTTGAGAAGTTGACAAAGAATTTGGCAGAAAGATGCCTTCACAAATACGATTATTGTAATGATATACGTCCTTGAACTGGTAAAGAATGGCTTTAACATTGTTATTTTGAGGTATTGCTTTGTTACTTCATTTGTTTAACTGTTCTTGTATCTTATTCCATACAAAATGCTGCCAACTTTTTCTCAAAGTTTTGAAACACCTTCCGCCATCATTTATTATCTTATTTCTGTTTTCTGGCAGCCACTATTTTCAACAAGGGAGGCGTAGTATATGCCAGCAATGGAAAATCGAAAGTCAAGATTATTTTCCTTTCAATCAAGAGGTCTGAGATCGGTGAATCCAATAACTATCCAAACCTAGTTGATTGATATATTTACCTCTTGTATTTTTCCGGTTTTTTTTTTTTTTTTTTTTTTTTTTTTTGAAGAGCTTTCCATCAACTGCAGGCGCCGAAACGTCTCACAGCGCTTGTCGATCTTGTGCATAGAACAACAAACAGTCAGTGCCCCATATTTTAACACAACTGACTTTGAAATATGTTCGTTCATAAGTGTTATATTTATTTTTATCGATCAGTCTTTCCTATATCTGCTATTTTTCAATCTTCGCCGTTTTTTACGACCTCGACACTTACGTAAGATTGTTTCGTTGCTTGCTGTGTAATAGATACATGCGACAATACTAAGTTAGTCTAAAAAGTAGTTTATAAATCTTCTTCTGCAACAAAGTTAATTCCCGGTTTAGAAACCGCAATGCGCCACACAATGCGAAATATAACGAAATGTAGTCAGCATTGGGTGCAAACATTTCATTTTACCTTATAATTTTGAGCTTCAACATAACTGAAGGAACTACCTAAGGTGTTTTTGAACCCAGTACGCGTCATTTGATCATTCGTGACATAGACACAGATAAACTCTTTGGCAATCAGATCAACTTTACGCATAGCATCGACTGTTATGTAAAAAAATATTTTCACATGCGCAAGAAAATATCCTTTCTACTCTGCTGATGAATTAATTAGACAATTGTACCTTCTACTCGGTCTTTGACTGGTCTTCCGCTGACGTTTTGCTTGCGAGCTCTAAAAGGCATTATATTTGTATTTAATTTATGGGCCAAAAGACTCTTATATAGAAAACATTTCTATTTGTGCATTTTATTCTTAAAAAGGATTGTAAAGTCCTATATTTTCATTAAAATCGTCTCCCTTAAGCAACTGTGGAAAATAAAAGAAACACATATCGGCCATCTTGAGATAATACTTATGGTCGTTTCTTTCTTCAAAGAACGCAATGTAGCTCCTTGAATCAGCATATGTTTCTTGGGTTTCATCCCCAGCTATCGTAAATAAGAAACAAGTTGTCATCCCCATAGTGTTCTGTCAATCCTCTGTCTCTTACGTGAAGCTTGGTGTATGTGACAGGTGTTTTATATGAGTTCTCATTTAGTCTGCGTAGTTCTTCTCATTTTATTTGTTTTAAAAACTAGAACGTAATTTTACTGTTTGTTTTACTTATAGACTTGCGTTGTGTTGCAAAGTAGTATCAGAATATAGAAGGGAACACATTGAGCAACAAAGGTGGCATTGCCGAAAAATTGTACGTGATGACAGACATTGCAACGGACGACCAAATAGGTGGATCATGCTTTGTGGTGTCTCATAGAGTGGGAGAAGGAAAGATGCAGGAACATCTGACACAGGTAAGCTCAGCCTTTTACATATAATATATAAATTAAAAATAATATAACAAAATGAAATATAACTAAAATAACAATATCTAGATAAGAAGAAAAATGATAAAATATTTGGAAAGTAACAGACTTACTATCGCAATATTTCGAACCTTCTTTGGCAAGAAAACAAGTGATATATATATATATATATATATATATCTTATACAGATAGAAAAATATAAACATATCTATTGGTTAGCCTCTAAAGTGTATGAATTTTTAGTAAACTAAGCAAGGAAAAACCTCTCTTCAAGTATTCTACTTTTGAATGACACAGCATTAGAGGAATGTTTTTTAATGTTTTCGAAATATCCAATAACATGTTTTTTTTTCTTAACAATGAGGATTTAACGATAATGCTTGTTCTTTTGAAAGATTTACTCTTGAAGCAAGAAAATGAGTCTGCGCTTGAAAAACAAGACGAGAGTAATTGGATGTACATACATGATATAATATGTAAGCTTTAGGCTATTTCAATACATTCTTGCTTCGTACAAATAATGAGGTTAAAAAACATACTGATGTAATCTTTCATCTATGTTCCTAAGAGTACCCAAGGATGGATATTTTGGATGAGTACTATTAACGCTGTTAATAAATTTACTCGCTTCCTTTTCTTACTCAAAGCTCAAGTTTCATTTGTACGCAAGAGTGCTGACACCTGATATGATGTTGATTTGATAGCATTTCCAGCATCTTCTATGAGGTAAGATTTTATACACAATTTTAGAAGCGAAGTTTAAGTATTTTCTCTGGCGCCCAGCCGCCGCGAATTAAAATATCGCGCGTGCGGAATAGTGTTTAAGTGAATGTACTGTATAACGTGGGAAAGCAGGTTTCAATGAACAATACTCCCACTAAAAGGAACTCTGAGTTTACTCTTGATACAGAAACTGTAGCAATATAAGATACTAAATTAGAAGTTACTCTTAAGACTGGAGACTGTTCCTTGAGGAATGTGAGAGTAAATATAATATGCTTCGCAGTCACTTAGCAAATGAGTTGAATTAATTACTAAAAAAATGTTAAACATAGTACTATGTTGCTCGTTTACACGATCGAAAATTTCTGTAAATAAAAATAATATACAAATTATTTACAATAGTACAGTATTCCTAGTCTTTTGGAACAGACACGTATTTTCCAGCTCCTGCGAAAGCTGTTTCTGCTTAATTTTCTGCATCCATATTATACTATTTGTATAAGTAGTATAATTATGATATTTATGAGAGTAAATTTTTTAATTAACGTAATAAAAATAGATAATGCATTAATGCACTACATATTCTAAACCCTGTATGTTCATATGACAAGTGATATACTTAATTTATTTTTAATTTACAATTAATTCAAAACGATTTTTATAATATTGAAGACATATTTTGTTTTAAGATGCATTTTCTTCCTTGGAGAAGACAGAGTAATTATCCAATGGACTATAAGAACACAGCTCTCTCCCTGATGGGTCATCCGCAGTTCTCGAAGCATACGTATTCAGGCAACGACGTAGAAGTGAAAGCAGAAGTTCCCTTGAAACAAAAGGTTTTGTTGTCTTGTCTGAGAGTGAATGTCGCTTTAAGCAGGATATCTGTCGCACATAATACGCCATTCTCATTGCGCCATTGTGGAGAATAAGCCCCAGGAATTGAATACAGACATGCTGTTTCACTCAAATATCAGAGAGCTGTCTGTCTACACGTCAAGAGCTCGTCCTGTGCTTCTCCACCTTCAATTTAATGTCGTGGCATTTTAATTACATGCTATTGCATTCATATTTAATTGATCAAATGGTTTCTTTTCTATTTCTATCTCTTCCAGTTATTCAAAGTTGCTACCTAATATAGGACAATCGTCTCTAATGTTTAAAATGCATCTTCTTTACCTCTTGCTGAAACGGATGCTACATTTGTACCTTAAACCTTATAACTCATGACTATTTCGTTTCATCGCCTCATTATCAATACTAGAGAATGAGGAGTACAAGGTTGCAGGTCTGGTTTCTGTTTCCTTCCTACTTTTCTCAAGGCAGTCGCTTCTTCTAACTTTTCGCTGTTTTAGAGCTGTGTCAACTCCAGCTATCTTTCCTTGCCGTGCTAATCCAATTATCCAAACATTTGTCATTTTATGAATCTAACAGTAGCCACTTCTTCGTAAAAGTTAACCTAAAAATAGCTAACTTACTTTAGGGCTTTTAGTTTATTTTTTGCAGTTGAGCACAGAGTGGTACAAAACTTATAAAATGGAATTGAGCTGCAGTGTAATCGTTTATAAATGAAGTTTATTTGAGGCGGTACACAAATCAATTTGGCTGCTCGATGACAGCTAAATTCACTGCATAAATGGGCGGCTTATACACAATGTCCATTAATTGCCGTTCGTTTTTTAAGCTGTACACTCATTTACGTTCATGGCAAGCATGCCAAATTGATTGCATCTTGTAGGGGTTTTATGGATGGACAAAATTAGACATCATGTAAGTCTGTTTATACATTATTTGTAATAGAGTTGTTATACTAAGTTATAGGCAGGATTCGGGTATTGGGACAGTGAAACAGAGGGATGCATGCAGAACCCACGCAGTTGAAAGTAAGTTTATAGATAAGAAACAGGATGCTCAAAATTGGATAAAATAAGAAAAATCGCTTTACTGGCTCAGAATAAGGTAATGGCGATATGGAGAATTGTGTTTATGGCTCAGGGAACGCTAAGAACCTCTTTTGGAAAGGTTCATCGTGTTGAATAAAATAAATATATTGTGAAAATCTTGGTACAAAATCAACCAATACTTCAAAATTGTATCGAATGAATTTATGCCGTTGTTATATCAAAAGCCTCGTTGATAGATTCTCCATACCGACAAAATAGTTAAGAAATACATTCCGCTCCACAAAGGACACAAGAAAACCACTTACCTCCGCCGCACAGAATACCATGCTCCAGTGGTGCGGTTTACATTGGCGTAACAGAGCGTAACGTTAATATACGCCTTACAGAACAAAAGAGATGTTGCCGCCTAGGTGAGACAGACAAATCAGCTGTCGCTGAGCATGCTCTCCCAGCTGACGGGAAGCTTAAAATTAGTTTTCAAGATACTGATCTGATATTCAACATCTCATTATCATCCTAGCATATACCGGGAGGCAATTGAAATTTACAAGCATAGAAACATCCTTAGCACGAAAGAAGACTTCGACTGAAGTTTAGTGACCAGCCTGTGTGTGATTGTTGCGTACCTATCCTATGTTGGGTTTAACTGCAGGAAAAGATTGATGATTGTATGTTGTTCCTATTGTTTGGAGAGTAGATTTATGAGAGGGATACCAATAACTGCTCCAAATGATATAGGCAGATTTAACATCCTTGAGTGTAGCCTTAGTATGCACACGCTGCTAATTTTATTTTGATAGTAGGTGACAATACCGCTAGCAGATTAGTTTTATATTTTGAATTGTGTATTTTAGGAAATGTTATCCAAGGTGTCCGCATGCCAGGCGTGGCACCTTGAATTTTGGTTTGGTCTATTGTGACTGGTGTAATTGCCAAATGAACGAACAAGAGCACTCTCGTGGTATGGCAAATGGGCGTAGAATTTTGCGGCCCGGCGTCTAAATTCTTCCTCTACATATGGGATGGAGGAGGTTTCATGCAGAAGCCTAACAGGAAAGCAGCGATAAACAGAATATATGTTCCTAAGACCTCTGTTCTGTACCCTTTGAAGAAGTGCCAGCCAACTATTTGCAGCCATGATCCAAATTTCACAGGCATGCATCATGACCGGGACTATCAAAGCTTTAAAAAGGTGTACCTTTAAGTGGACAGGCATCGAGCTCTGAAATTACACTGAGGCAAACCAGAACAGAATTTACAGCAGGCTGGGTTAGTGACCAGCCTGTGTACAGTTGCTGCGTTCCTACCCGTGTATGGGCTGATGTTTGTAGGATGATTTTGTGGTAGAGAGATGTGGATTATGGAAGTAATGTTCAGTTGACTTATCCTGATGTGGTGAGTGGATCTAGTGTCCAGGATTTTGCTGATATAGGCATATCCTAATAACCGTTACTTGATTTTTAGCATGCCATTGCATCTGATTTTCTATTTAATTTATTTTAAGTGCAACTTGTGTTTGGAAAAGCTTAATTATTCCTGTTGAAAGGAGTTGAGCTATTATCAAACAAGATGCCCGCAGGTCAGTCGTGGCACATTGAAGCTTGGCTTTGGCCTACTTTGGTAATTGTAGTTGTCTAGAGAAGGGATAAGAACACTTTCGTGAATTGCATTATATCCGGCCTTACAAGATACTAAGACAAAGAAACTACCCAGGAGCTCCAGTTTAAATCCAACTCCCTTAGCCAAGTGAACCAATGAGAGTTCTGTTCCATGGCATCTCTAACGTCAACAAGACAGTCACTGCCTCGTCTACATGCAGATTACGTCGAGCACGACCACTGATGATGTTCACCGCACTCGTGGACGAAACGTCTGGGAAGATGGAGAAGAATCATATTGGACGAAGACCTTACAGCCCGAAAGACTCAGTTTATATAATATACCTGCATTTTTGAATGTAGTTGAACAACGAAGAACTAAAGTATCTGTTGAAGGAAATTTTAGAGAAAACTTTGTAGACTGGAAGGGTAGACAGAACTTCTCCCAGGTTCATTTCGTAGGTACAGAAAAAAAATATATATATATATAAATATTAAAATAATCAGACAACGATAACAACACTATATCACCTAAATTTCATGGCAAATATTGCAAGTGTTTCCCATTTACATTTAAGTATCACTGAGATTTCCGAAGAAATTTTAATGACACTATTTGCATCTCGGATTCTGTTATTTCATTGATTTACTCTTGAAAGGAAATACTTCAATGAAGACTCATATCTTCAAGTGCCTCTTCTGTGAGACGTCTTTACAGAACGCCTTTTCTTTTAAAGATAGACTCTGCTTTTCATATTCTTTTTAAACGAATGGCAAACATACAGCTTTGAAGGTAGTTTTTGCTTTACTTTGCGCTTTTCATACATCAGTCAAGTAGACATGTGAATATGGTATAGTAAAATTAGAACACCAATATAATAATGTGGAAGTAATTGTACAATAAAAAGTGTAATCATTATTATTTTACCCTTAATTATAAATTTATTACATTATTTTTTTTTTAATTTAAAAGCTCTTTGACAATAACACGCCTTGTAATAAAGATGTTTTTTTTTAAACGAATCTAAATAAAACGTAATCGATACACAAGTCATTAAAATGGCTGAACATAGTACAGATGAAATAATAATTTCACCGCATTATGTTAAATGGTTTATATCTTGAAACGGAGTTTTGCAAAATTTAATGTTATTAAATTTTTATTACATATTTATTTTGTGGTATGAACATTTTCTTTATTATTGATATAATTTACCAAGAAAACAATATCGTATTTCATAACAGAGCGAAAGTAAGTGGCTTTCATATCTTTACTGGAGCAAATATTTGGAATTGATCGAAACTAGATTGTAAACTCCGGGAAAGTTTATATACCTTACTCGCTTGTCAATTGCCATATGACTTTTTCCTTAAAGAGAGAGATCTCAGCAATAAATACTCTGCACAGAGATGTACTAAACCATTATTATAATAGTATTTATAATTGCCACCCGCCGCTTTCCTCAGAAATGAACTTTCGGCACAGATAAGCTCACCTCTATATTGATATGTTATTGCAGACAGTGTGATAAATGTAAACGACCTCCTATTATTTCCAATAGGGAGTGGGAGGTAATGAGAATTAGAATGGGAGACTTTTAGTGTATTCCAATTCTCTCCTTAAAATATGCGTAATGCCTTTGTTTTAAAATTGACAACTACCTGAAATTCATTACAGTATTGTAATGTTTCTTATTGTGTTATAACATAGCTAAAAATATTATTTGTTTTTTGGGAGTGAAGTTAAATTTATTTGCCTATCTTTCAAGCACTCCAATTATTAATAATTTTTTTTTATATTGCGGATATGTTGCAAATGTATTTATTCTTCATCGCCGTTTTCTCATTTGCAATATCTTCTATATGAAGGAAAAATGTGCCGTTTAACTTTTAATCAATGAAGTTGAGAATAGAATTTGTTCTAACAGCGAAAGCGAAAGATTTTGAAACTGGGAAATGGTGAAAATAGCGTCTTAGAATCCACATTTAATGTTGCACAAAAATAAAATATTAGAAATTGCATTTTCAAATATTTTTTATTTTCATTATAGCTATTATTACAGCACACCAAAATGCGCCAAAAGAAGATCCTTCAGTTAAGGCTCTTTGATTTTTTTTTTTTTTTTTTTTTTTTTTTTGCAATTAGCACTTAACTTGCCTTTTAAACATGTTATCTCAATATGTAATACGAAAATTGGAAA
The DNA here is from genome assembly GCA_030762175.1 of Metallyticus violacea. Taxonomy (NCBI): domain Eukaryota; kingdom Metazoa; phylum Arthropoda; class Insecta; order Mantodea; family Metallyticidae; genus Metallyticus; species Metallyticus violacea. The sequence continues at coordinate 16,605,605 of CM060838.1, read as the reverse complement.
TAAAAATAAATTATAAGGGAAATTTAAGTTTTGAAAATATTTATAAATATAAAATACTATGTAATATTCCATACATCGTAAAGATTATTTATTTGAAAACTACATATCAGTTTTATATTCAAATATTGATATTATTACACATTGCATTTTTGTTAATACTCGACTGTAAAATATATGTACCCATGTTTTTATTTATTTTGAGAAAAGTGGGACAGTGAAGATTTAAAAATGAGAAATGTATCTATAGCCCAAAGAGTTAAAAATAAATGATTAGCACAAAGGATGAATAATAGCGTGTGAACTATGATATAATATCGATTACACATAGCCCCCCCCCCCAGTAGTATTCGGAAGGGTCAGGATTTATGAAAGCATCATCTATTCAGTAAAATCAAGGATAAATTAAGTGGGGAGCTACATTGCAAGATAGCGTCAGCAAGTTCCTGCAGGTACCGTCATAAATAACTGGAGGTGCCAAGGGATTCCCGGGGTGTCGTTAATGGCAGGTAATTTGTATAGTGGAAGCTGCGTCACCATCAGGCCCCCTCCAAGAAAGAGGACATTGACTCTGACTAAAATAGCCTCAGATCCTCAAAAGAGAACAACACTATGATAAAAATGTCAGATTGTTGTACATAGTTAATGGTTCTCTGCAGATTAAAATGATTCCCTATGCTATATATAAGACTCCAAAATAGTTTTAGTGCTAGGACACTCATTCAAATGTCGGTCCTGGTGGTGTAGTGGTTACCATACTTGCCTCCTAAACCCAAGATCGGCCAGGACTGATGGATTTTTTCCGGGCGTAAAAATCCTAAGTATGGCTTCCTTCGGAAGGGAAGTAAAGCCGTGGGTGCCGTGTCGTACATTTACGGCACGAAAAAAAAAAAACCTCATACCTGAAAGAGAGGCCTTTGAGCAAAATTTGTCGGCCGTTTCACGCCCTGAGTTGAATGGGACGCTGATGACCTGAGCTGTTAAAGAGCGTCCATAAATAAATCATTCAAAATAAAATTCTAATTGTAATGAGAAGGCACGATGAACTAGCACCCTACAAATTTTGTTACAGACACGGCGTGTTATAACTAAACGCTGCCATTTCTGGTGGATAAGTTGAAATTTAGATTACCTAGTATTTCTGAAATTAACTATCTTCATTTATACATTTCATATAAATTAATTAAACTTTAGGAAATATTGTAATGTATCCCTGAAGACAAAAGAGTTGGTCCACATCCAGAGTGAGCTCCTTAAAAGCTGAATTCAAATTAGGACGAAATTTCTTTACTTCATTGCGTTTCAGTGATTGTACTAGTACTATCAAAACTTGTCCATCTCATACTACAGCCGATTAGTTGAGTGGTTAAAACGAGATGTATTTCTTACCTGGTCCCCATTTATAATAAAAAACACACATTAACCTCCTCCCTCTATAACTAGGTGAATTAGGTGTTGTATTACACGTATATGAAAAGAGAAATCTAACTAGCATTTGAAATAGAAAAAATTCATAAATTTGAAAAAACGGGAAAATTAAAATAAAGAGAGCAGACGAGGGGGTACTGCAAGGAAAATGCTTTATGGTGCAAGCATACAACCCTGCTCTAGCTTACTGGAAATAAAACTGTTGGTGTGAACAAAGCGGTGTGTTGATGTGAACTTCAGACATATTCAGGCTTCAACACTCGGGTCCTTTCTTTATGTCTTAAGGTTGTCCTTTGTTTTCTACGGGGTGATTCATAGAGTCGCTGACTGGGCGGTAATACACTGCGCTTAAACTTCACACAGCCATGGTGTCCGAGGTCGCTAAGGCGCGTGAGCGGGAGGTCTGGGGTTCGAATCCCGCCAGGACCGTCCTCCTGACTTAGTTTTTTTCCAGATTTTCCTGAATCATAAATGGCAAATGCCGGGGAGGTACCCTAAACGTAGGCCTGGATCGCTTCCTTCCTTAAAAGAAAATACCCTTTCCCAATTTATCATTTCATCTTATGTATCATCAGTGCCCAAAGCCTGTGGTGTGTCAGTAGCAAAAAACGAGCGTTAAACATAATCAAAAATCAAAAACTTAAACTTCACTTGCATCCATAATTTACAACAGAATTTGCCAAAGTCTTCTAGTTTTCCTGCGAGTTTTGTTTCTGGGGGTAAATCATAAATAAACGTGTACAAAACAAACCCAAATATTCTGAAAGTACTGCAGCATCTGACAAGAGATCGCTTCCGTTTTTCTTGGGCTCAGCGTGCGATGGCAGATTTGTTTATAGAGTTGACAAATAAATATGACCAGACATTCGGACGAAGTACCATTTTAATTACATAGGTAAGCAATTATTTTTGTTTTGTAACTTGTTAAAGAAGCAGTTCATATGCAGGGAATCACCATTGCTGAATGGCAGCGTAGTCTTCAACTAGCAGCGGGCTCGTTCCACAATCCTATGAATCATGCTAGGTCAATTATAAAGCGATATTAGCTGTTTAGTTTAATACTTTTGTCACTTCTTCTATTTGAAAGAGGTCACGGTTAAACGTCGTTACTTTTTCTTGTGTCCTTTGACCTTCCATCGCCTTATAATTTATAATCACCTTCCCCTTGCTTCTCTTTCCGAAAAGCCAATCTAACAGGGTCAGGAGTTCATCATTAATCACTGCACACCTCTACAAATTTAACATAAGGGTCACCTTCTCTTCATCATACTCTCTTCTTTGTTTCATATTTCTTTTCTTCTCTCTCTATTTAGTCACTGCTGTTATATCAGCACGTTTGACCTGACCCACTTTTCGTCAACAATTTTATATACACAGCTGCACTATTCCGACTGCTAAGTGCACTGCAAGTGCTTTCAAATGTATTCTTTAATTACAGAGAACAATTAACAATTAACATGACAGAGTATTTTCGGATTTTGGTTTCATTACTCTAACTTCTTTCTGTTTGCTCATTTATTTATATTTTCTAACTTTATAACATCAGATGCACACATTTCCAGAGTGCATTATACAGGTTATAATTAACAATACTATTAATGCACAAACGATTGTAAACATAAGAAACATGCTTTGTCATAGCCGAAAACCATTAGCCCACCGTGGCCTTAGTTGTATGCAAGCTGGAGGCTGGCTCAACGTGGCAGGGCCGGTGTTTCGTGGTTCACTTATTATTATATATTATATAGACCCTACTAAGTGTAATGTTAAGCAGAAATCATCATGCACTTCCAAAAGTTGAGAAATAACCTCTTGCAATTTGAGAAGCAGCCGAAGATATGCACAATATGAGAACCATATTATCTGAAGCATTTAAATATTTAGAGATAACTAAGTGGGACGAATGAACCTTGGAGCTCAAAATACTCGTTTTGCATTAGCAACGCAGACGTGATCTAGTTAGCAACAGCTGTTCACGTTTTCATTTTAAGAATAATATGTGGAAAGCAATCCACTTATTGGCATTTAAAGAAGTTAATTAAGAAAATAAATTACCAGCTCATTATCTTTTTCTTTGACCTATCCCACTTACCGCTAAAGAAATTGCCGTATCGTCTTTCCAACGCATTCTTGATCTACTCAGGGGTTTTCGGCCTCAGGTCTTATTTTAGGCATATGATTTCTGACATACTCAATATATGTTAGAAATATTCATATTTACTTGTCACTGTATTTTCATTTAAATTATATATTTATAACTTGTTTCAAAATATTAACCCCTTTTGCTTTTAGTGAGATAAATTAAGTTCTGGTTTCGAATAATAAAAGGGGATCGCACACTGTTAAGGACCAAAGAACATAGAGGCAGAATGCAGGAAGAAAATATCAGTTTCAGCAACGAACTCAAAATCAGATGGAGCGTATATATATTTTCAGGTGGCCCTTTAACTTTTCCGAAAGTTAAAATTGTGCTGTTCCCACCCCCTTTTCGTGTTCCAATCAACATAAAAATGCTCTGTGCAAATTTCTAGCTCAGTCTGACAACTGCCAGGTGACCCTCATCTACCATAAAGGTTTGGAATTTTAACCGGAAAATTAATTTTTTCTTATATTGTATAACAATGTGTTATTTATTATTATTATTATTATTATTATTATTATTATTATTATTATTATTATTTTGCATGCTTCATTGTCTTATTTTGTCTTTGATGAATGATTTTTTAATTGTTGTTTCGGATCTACTATTTGTGCTGCTGCTTGACTGCCCGTGCTGGTCAGGAAAAAAAAATTGTAGAAATTTTAGACAATCTCTGAGACATATCTCATTAAGATGCTTTCGGACAGATGAAAATGAAGAGAATGCGAATTTCTTAATGCTTTAGAGCCGATTGTTAAAATCTAAAACACAAGTAAGAAACAACAATGAAGGTACTCCAATGAAAATTGCTAGGGAGGGGGAAGACATGAAAAAATGGAACATTTTGGTACTCACCAGCTTGTTGCATAAAAACTGATGATTCAACATCAAGCATCCAAAGAATTGATGGTGGTGAAGACAGTGAAAATTCTTCTGTCATCTGTCCGAAAGCATCTGAATGACAAAAAGATTGTCCATAATTTCCTCAAAAAGATATTTTTTCTTTTTCCTTCTAGTTATAGTCATAAATTATCAGGGTATTGACCCAGAAATCAGTAAGGCTGCTGCATTTTTTTTTCCACCTCTGATACTTAGTTACCGAAAATGTGCTCTGTGCTTCTTTGATGACAATGTTCCAACAGCGTTTAAGGCAAATATGGCTAAAGTTATATTGGAAGCAGTCAAATTTGAGGAAGAAGGAGAAAAATGAACTGAAGAGGCACTTTCTGCACCAAAAATTATTTTTATTCCTTTACAGCCATCAAGTGTTCGTCTTTTATAACTCCTGGTACAACGTTTTTCTTCAAGAGATTTTCTAACAGCACCGATTTCCTCGATAAAGACCCTTCAGTTTGGAAGGATGGTTACAAAGGTAGAACCGAGAAACTTGAAAAGATTGTCCTGAATGACGTTGCAGAAAGAGGAATCGAGTCATTCTGGATTACAATAACATTCTCACAAAAGACGAAACCGACAAACAATTTGTTTTACAGATCGTTGCCAGAGGCCGTAAAAATACCCAATTGTTATTAAATCCTCTCTTAGGAATAAAATATAATGTTCATTCGTGCACATAATGTTTTGATTCTACAGAATTATTGTTGTAAGAAGAAGTTTCTCTTATAGAAGTTGTATGCGTTACTAAAAAACCCTATTATTTCTTAAATTTCTCATTTTATCTCAGGAACTTTTCAATTTTAAGCTTTGAGAAATTTTATTGAAATGTTTTTAACAATTTCTGGGATTTCCTGGATGTACACATAAATTTCTATAAGAAGAAAAAAGAAATGGTTAAGACTGGAAAGACTATACCGCTATTTTACGGAATTATTCGTTATGTATATTATGTTGGAACTTCAAAGTGTTTGAGCAGTTGTCGGATTGAACTAAAAATTTGAACACGTTGTTTTTTTTTTAACTAGATAAAGGAATGGGAGCTAAACTTTTAGAAAGTTGCAAAATAAGGGCCACTCTAGTATATTATAAAATTTCTCAAAATAGGCCATTCTAGTGCGGGGTAGATTTGGGGACATGAAAGACGATTAAAATACATATGAAGCTGGGTAGAGAATATGTTCTTTTTGCGGAGACAGAAAAACTGACAGCATATTCAAATGAACTGCCTAGATACAGAAAAATGGAGGTTGACTGCGCTTGATGCTAAGTTGGCTAAGTCGAATAGGGATAGGTAAGCATGTTGAGATCTGTTTGCACAGGAGGACAACTGGCCAAAGCGCATCGAATTAGAATCCTATTGTTGGAGTTGACAGGCTCTTTGAATATGCTTTTATGTATGTTTTCGTGCACGTGAGCAAGAAAGTAAATTATATCTACTTCTACTTCTACTACTACTACGACTACAATATTACTAAGACTATTACTACTACCATTCGTGTCACAATGTTTTAAACAATACTTAACCTGATAGTATTACGGAAATAAGATGTGTATACCGGAATCATTAGCACCGAACTATATCTACACATATAACGCTTATTATAAGGCGTTAGAAATCACATACGATTTTGTTTCCGTTGTTTAACGCACTGAACGAAACTACATTGGTGATCAAGTACTTGCTACAATGGGCTATTTTTCTATACAGCGACTGTATAGGATATTTGTAGCACAACGTAGGCAGTTAATTACTTAGTTCGGTAAGGTAAACTGAAACGATAATAGATACAATTTTTTAAAAAATACTGAGTTTAGTACACACTAGGAATACAGTACTCAATTTTCAGTTTGACATTCATTTGAATATTTGTGACATAATTAACAACATATTAAAAAATAGAGTAAATAAAGAAATGCACGTACATAGGAAAATTGAACATGAACACTGAATAAAACAGAAGTGGAAGAACATACGTATGGGGGAAGTTGCATTTATAAGGGAAGTTAACTTTTAATTTGCAACAAGATAAGAACTTATAATATTAGAGAAAATATTACGTAATTATGGAAGTTACCCGAATACCAAAATAAGCGCCTTATTAAAAATGAAATAGCAAATGAATCCATATCAAGATGCAGATGAAAGAAAATAATATTTGGGTGAGAAGGAGCACTGGGATGAAGAAATTAGAAAAATATGTTTATTATAAACAAGAAATTATACATAAATCTTCGTTTTTGCTAAGCAAACAAATTTCGTCTAATATGCGTTCTAAATACACTTGAACTGATATATTTTACTACCGGTGATAAAACCTGCTTTATCTAAATTTTAATTAAAAAATAAGGAAAATAGGAGTACAGGCTGGGGTAACTCTCGCCGTGGTTCCTCACAGCATTTACATTTCCTCCCCCCCCCCCGGATTGCACAATCATTGATTAGAAGGATTACGACTAATCAATCTGTTAGTGTCATTCCAATTAGACATCTAACGGTATCAGATCAAGTTGTAGAGCGGCTGCTTTATTGTGGTTCAACCAGATGGTACTCTGAAGATTTCTGCATTCTCTGCGTTTCTGCTATCTTCTTTGTGCTCCTATTTTACTGATCAGAAACTGAGTGTGTATTTTAATGTGTCCTACCTACTTTTATACGATTATAGGTTTCAAAATTCTGTCACACGTGATCTAAGATTTGGTAAACTATTATGCATATATAAAAAAAAATAATAAAAACTCAAAATGCATTATTCGCATGTTTTACCATATGTCCAGCGTTGTTATAATACAAATCTTCCTCTGATATGCGTTGGTCTCAATTTTTGATTAATATATAACTGATATACTGTAAGTTTTATTCTATCTTTAAACATACGGCTCAAAAAGGATATTAAAATCTGCTGTAGGGTAACTAAAGACTCCGTTTATCTAGCCGCTGCACAACCTCACTAGGTTTGCTTCAGGAAGATAAATCAATGTATTATTGTCAGCTTTTATACAAGTCTCAAGAGAGTTGAACGGGTTTCTCATACTTCTGTCACTTTTCGATAACTTCTGAAGAATAGTCTTTTTACGATGTAGCGAAATTGTGCGCAGAGATTATGACTGTTTTGTCGGATTTTGTGGGCCAGTTGATACGTAAGAAATATAGAGGATTAATCAAAGATATTTATGCAATTTCAAAAAAATAGTACTTTCTGAATATTGACTTGTTATTAATGTATCATGCACAGCAACAAGAATAAATCGCGCAAATTTATATTAAAACTGTCCGATGAATATAATAAGATTGATTAGCCACCTGGTAGTAGCCACAGCTGCAGAGAAGAATTCAAGCGTTCACGATCACTGCTCAGTGTCGTTTTCGAACAGAATACTAGAATTCATCAACTGATAAATGCATAGTATACACAATTAAAAGATTCTAGTGGTCTGTGTAGAGGCAGTCAACCGCGCGCCTGTCTACATCTGCGTCCAATGTAATCCTAAAATATACATTGAACATCTTTGAAATATGAGGTGCTATCAAAAAGTTCCCGGACCAGTTACGTTACAAAGAAAATACTTTTTTTTTTTACCTCATTTTGAATACTATATTCTTCGAAATGGTCTCCTTGGGTAGCAACACACCGGTTCCAGCCACTTTTGGAATGCGGCTTAGTGTAGAACGTTCTGCAATTACGCTGTATTATGTCAGTGGTGTTGAAACGGCGAACTTTGCCTGTACTGGCCCAAACGACTCACTAACGATGTCAAGAAATGTCTTTATTGTTCTTCTACGATCCTCATGAACAATTTATCGTACAATTTCTCAACATTTTCGCAGGTGATGGTCGTGTTCCAAAGGCGTTCAGTCATTTTTGAAGCGCCCTACTACTCGAAATATTGCATCATCACCATAAGCTTGCCGAAGCATGTTTAATATCTCTGTGACAGTTTCCCTAGTTCAACGCACCATTTCATGTTAGCCCTTTGTTCCAACTTGGCAATATCTAAATCGCACACTTATGTGATGACAAAAACACCGATTGCACTACTCCCAATGTAAATAAAGCGATGTAATTCGGTACACCGCTAGCTCAAGATTACAGCTTCCTAACGCTACTTGCGAGACCCTATTGTACCATCTTTTGGTGCACTACAAAACCAGAAACATTTTGATACTACCCAATATATACATTTTCTGTATCTGTTGGTGCTTATTTGGTCAAGATAGCTTCATTATTGTACATGCAGCTACATTGTGAAATTCAGAGATATTTTTATTAACATGCATTAGTAGCAATATTATCTCAATACCAAAAAGGGCCTATATTCATAAAACCCATGATAAATTAAGAGATAAGAGTATGTGTTTGCTATTAGCGGACACGATTTGATATCCGTTCTGGCAAGTTTCTCCATTTTCTATTGGCCTTGTCGTTTTTCTAAAGAGGGAGTATTTAAATGATGACTTCTAATGAACCTCATAGTAAAACGACGATCATTATTTGCGACTTTCCTAATTTCCGCGATTGAAATGATCTCGAAAATAAAGCGTCTCATGATCCAGGCCGTTTTTTTTAAGAACATTTTGAATGTTCAGCATTCATAAAATTGCTGCCCTTTTATATAAAACATTCTCTTACTCAATTCAGACCTCTACAATCTTTCTTGTAGCCTTGACAGTGCGTCCGAAAGTAAAGTTTTTACAAATGTAGTAGTTCATTTTTTCGCAGTTATTGTTTATAAGAGAAATTGTTTGTAAGTACTTAACGAATCGTATATCACATTTAGGAAGAGTTAATTTTTTTTTTATTGATTTATTTAAGGACGCTCTTTAACAGCTCAGGTCATCAGCGTTCCATTCAACTCAGGGCGTGAAACGGCCGACAAATTTTGCTCAGAGGCCTCTCTTTCAGGCTTGAGGTTCTTTTTCGTGCCGCAAACGTACGACACGGGACCCACGGTGGAAGAGTTAATGGGCAGTTATTTCGTTTTGGGGATATAAGACGGGTCCTTTAGATCTTCAGTCTAGCAAATAACATTAAAACAACACAAGCAGAAATAGCACGAACGCATCAAAAGAAAATGGAAAATAACCATATTAGCTTTCAACCTACCATTTTGTGTAATTGGGAAGATAGGAGAATCGAAAGTGCTTTAGAACTATTACTTATTTTTAGGACAGAACTATAAACCTTAATTTAATTTTCTTGAGATTGTTTATAGTCAACATCGCTATGAACTGTTGCAGCGTCTATCACTGTTATCATCTTCACTATTGGAAGCTGAAGATCGCAAAATAAATTAAAAATTATCGATATAGTGGCCGTACATTTAAAGCATTGGGGGGGGGGGGGACGGAAGGGCCTTGCAACTGTTAAAGCGAGGCTTGAAAACACTATAGAGTATAGTACAAGGATAGGTCCATAAGTTTCCAGCCTAACCATTTTTTTTTGCTATAATAAAGACAGAAACTATATTTCACTTTTCAATATAATTAACATTTATTGCAATACACTTCTCACGTCTTTGAATTAACATTTCAATCCCCCTCTCCCAAAATAGTCAGAAGTCTTGTCTGCAAAATGGGCATAAACAGCATCCACCACTTTATTCATCACACTTAAATTTCCTTTCTCGAAGTTCCTTCTTGAGTTTTGAGAAGAGAAAGTAGTCACTGGGAGCTAGATGTGGGCTGTAGGGTGGATGGAAGCTTCCTTTGCAACAAGAGCTGTGCGCACAGGCGCATTGTCTTGTAGAAGGCGTACACCACCACTCAGATTTACTCGCCTTTTCTCTTTGATGGAAGCACGTATAGTTTGAGCACTAGGCCAGCATAGTACTCCCCATTTACTGTGGTGTTCCTCTCCTTGAAATCAACGACGAGTATTCCTTCACAGTTCCAAAAGATTGTGGCTACGATCTTCTTGGTTGACTGAATGACCTTGGCCTTTAGTAGATGACCATAGTTCAATCTCCTGTAACAATGGTTTGCAGAACTTCTCTATCTTCTCGTTGTCACGGCAAAGCTCCAAAAATGCCAGACAACAGATGACTCGTTGCTGCTTTTGGACTGATGAAAGAAGTCTTAGGCGCCCATCTTGCACTAACCTTATTCATTTATGTTCCCTTGTCCAAAAGAGACCGCCACGGGTGGCCGAGGTCGTTAAGGCGCGGACTTGTGAGCGGGAGGTCTGGGGTTCGAAACCCGCCAGGACTGTCCTCCCTGACTGAGGTTTTTTCCAGGTTTTCCTCAGTTCTCATAAATGGCAAATGCCGGGGAGGTACCTTAAACTTAGGCCTGGAACGATTCCTTCCTTAAAAATAAATCCTTTCCCAATATTTCATTTCATGTATCACCAGTGTCCATCGCCTGTGGTGCCTCTGTAGCAAAATCGGGCGTTAAACACTATTCATTCATTCCAAAAGAGAATCAATGCAGTGGCGTGAACCTAGCAAAGCACCGCCTCTAAAGGCCAAGGTTACTCGGTCCATAGACCAAATATGTTAAATAGTGTCCATAAATGAAATAAACCTAAAACGTTCGTTGTTCTTGATTACATTGCGTCACAATGTAATACTTGTATAAAAAGTGAAAGATACCTGTATATTATCTGTTTAAAAATAACCAGTTCTTTTTATGGAAACAAAGCTATATTAAAAATGCTTAAATTTCAGGATATTGAAAAAACTTATTGGTGTTAATACTTTGCTTTCAGCCCATTAGATACAGCCATTTGGTCTTTTGTTGTACATTTTTTATATTATATCACTATTAATCTATATACTTCCGAGGAAAAGTAAAATAAAAAGTAAAGGCGTAAGCTCTATCATTTTTCTTTTGCACCAATCACCTCATTTACAAACATAGATCATTATACATTATATATTATTCAGTATATCTGTTTAAAAATAATATTTTGAAATATATAGGCCTAAATATATTGTGGTTTGTAAATAATATAATATATGTAGATTTTTAGTAAAAATAGCAAAAATAAAACAAACTATAAAGTATTTATTACCATTGGCTTTGGCCTATAATGCTGGAAGAATAAGTCAAACATTTGCATAAAAAAATTGTATGGATTATCTAGTCGAAGATAATCCACGTTTGTCTGATCGATTTTCCTGCCATCGTTTGCGCTCCTAAATACAAGTTTTAAAGACATATCGAATAGCATCATAACATAGCAACGTCACTGTATTGAACCTGACTGTTCCTGTAACATTTTTCCCGCGTATGTCATGCTCCAGTTGCGTGAAGCGTCCGGGAAGCGGCGCTGGTGTCGAGATGTTGCCTTACGGGACTCCGGCCAGGCTTAGGAAAGGGGCGGGAGATGAGTACGAAGCCAGCCGGCCGGCCGGTATGCCAATGTTGTGTTAGTGCAAGTGTTAGTTGTAATACTATCAGACGCGAACATGTTGTGCGGGCGAGTTGTGAGCTAGTGCGTGCACATGTGTCCGTGTGTGTGTGAGTGGTGAACAGGGAGACGAGGAACACTTTGGAGCCGAACGGAGAAACTGGCCAGGTCACAGAGTCTTCCGCAGCGGCTCCGGTAACCACCGAGATCATACCTAGGAGCACAGGTAAGCACATACAATCCCAAGTTCCAAGCAGAAGAGGACTATGAGATTATGGAAGAAGGATTCAGAAGGGGAAATCAACGTGAACTTCGATAAGTGTGAATAAGCATGTCAAATAGGGCTGAAAAAAGGAGTAAAAACGCAAGAATGAACGTGTAGCAATGAATGGGCAACAAACACTCTAAGTGCGCTTATGTTCGATTCTAGCACAATGTTTAAGTACAGCTGCACCTTCTGCCTGTGTTGTGTAATTGGAATGCTCAATATCGTGCCAACAGAGGAAGGTTAACAAATTCAGGCACCGGGAAATTTTACACCCGCAGACGCAATCAAATGCTATAAAACAAATGCTTGCTGAAACATTGTAAACAATAATGCGACCTCCGCAACAAATGACCCTTTTAAGCATTTGTTTCTTGATGTGATGCCGTTAAAGTCTCCGTAACACTGCACCTCTACCTTAGACATTCCACAATGTACATTTCCTTATCAAGGTTACAGTGAAAGAAGTGTTTATCTTCTGTATTCGTTTAAACGTGTTTTGGAAATAGCTTACGTGATCATGAAAAAATGTTAAGAGCTTTTTAATATCGATTTATGGCTACAAATCATCTAATGGTGTACTCTCCCCCTGGTATCTCTTATGGAGAGGGAGGTAATTTTAGGGGTTTCCCTAGAGGGTGTTTTACGTGCGGCATTTGACCAAAGGTTTTGGTGTGAGGGCCGATGACATGCTAATAATTAAGGTGTTAGCGGTATGTTTTGCCGGGGAAGTCGGTGCGAGGCATGGAGGAGGGAGGGAACCCCGGGCCGGGCCGGACGGGAGCGGACCGGGGGTGGCTCTGCAGCGGCAGCAGCTGATGGCAGGTACCCCGTACTTGTTGCAGCGTCGAAACACGCAACGTTTTTGTTGGTTTTCTTCTGTTGCCGAACGAAACGTAATGGTACATTTGTGTAATGCAGTTTTGAGCTTTTTGTGTAATTATCTATTGACCCCATCACTTCGTACTGCCTCGGCTGTTTCCCGATCACTTCCTCCGTAGTATGCGTTCTTTGCAAGGAGGAACCATACTGTGTCACGTGAGATATCAGATGATGTTGTTGTACCTAACTTGTTTTGGATGATTTGTTTGGAAAGCTGCAGAGGGCCTGCAGGTTAGACATATTCCGAAATATATTTTTGTACTATAAAAACATAATCCTAATTCTCAGATCCTCATTATCCGATTATACCTTTGCAATTGCTTTTGGCCTACTTTTTGAGTAAAATTGAAAATATTATGTTGCAGTATTTGACTCAAATTTTATTTAAGGTTTATATATACCTAATATGATGAATCATTTACGTGCTCTGACTCCAAGTAATATTTTCATATCAGCTTTTCATAGTTTTCGTTCTTTTCTTCTACTTTAATGCAAGTACATATAAACACATTTATGTTTCTCATTGCTACTTAGTATTGACTAAAAGATTTTGAGTTCAAACTGATCATTTCCGCTCTTGAGGGGCAGTGGGCATTGTTCTAAAAGTCTTAAAATACTTGAAGTTTTAGTTATACGTTATTTCTCAGTGGGTTTTACGTAGATTTTCATCAACCTGGTACAAATAATAATTCTCAGTTACATTTATCGTGAACTTAAAAATAATAAGCTATAAGTATAGATACTAAAGCTAAATCTTCAATTTACTTATTTTTTGAAGTACGAGTTCCGTTATAATGTCTACTTTCCTCACCCTAGCAAAAATGTAAGTTAAATTTTGTAATGGGAGCCATTTTTTCTAAAAATAATATTATTCGTTCTCAAATATAAAAAGTATTTACTGTAGCATAATATAATGCACCTAATAGTCTTACTGCCTTAATTGCACGAATGCAATGTCTTTTTGTTTTTGTTTTGTTTTTTAAATTTTAGGAGTGTAAATATATTTTGCTGGTACTACGTGGTTTTAAACAAATCTTTTTACCTCCAAATCTTCCTTCTTCTTTTCACGTCCTTTAAATAAAGTTAATTATTAACATTCCAAATTCATCTCAATATACAAAGCTAAAATGTGATAGCAATTCTATATTCTGAGAATACATTATTATGATGTGTATTAATCTGCGAATTTATTTAATTTTACTGTATATTTTATGATTTAATATCATAGCAATTTGAAATGCAAAAGCCTTTATATATGCCATCATTAAATTCCTGTTGTTTCCCCCCCCCCCAATTTTTATTCCTGGGGGACCTTGAAACAATTTTCTGTATGAATTCCTTAATACCGTATTGAGATACATTTTCAAAAATAAAATCATTATTTTCAGAATATATCAGCTTATCAATTAGCATTTTATTATTTCTGGAATTAATTTCGGTAGAAATGTTTGGGTTAGGCAGTTAATGCTTGGTAAGCAAACACACATAGGTAAAATAGAGATTGTCTTACGCCACTCTAAGAAATACCTAAATTTAACTGATAAATAAATAAATAAATAAATAAATTTCTTTTACTCTTATATTTGATATTATGAATATGTTAAATGCTGAAAATAATTTATATTTATGTTAATTTACTGTATGAATAAATCAATAAAATTAAAAAAGTAGTACAATAAATATAATTAAAGAATTTAATAGTTTAAGTAATAATCACCTGAAACATTGTGACAATAAGGTCACTGTTAGACTATAATATTATATATTCAGTCATGTTGACAAAATTACTAAGGAAAATTTACAAAATTGCCCATAATTTTATTTTGTATTATACCCCAGTAAAATAATGGTCCAAATCAATACCTAAAATATCCAAAAATATTTGTTTTCACAACTTTTCTGAGAAAGAAGAGAGCGTTTTAATTTTTGAAATTCTATTTTTTAATTCTTTGTTGACATACTATAAACTTTATTATTCTGGATTAAATTCACAACTGGAAAGCTTAGGATTTAATGTCATTAAAATATTGTACAAAAATTCACTCTTCCAAAGTTTTCCCTTATCAAATTCATTTCTTTGCGTTGTGTTTCACAAATTATTCACATTAAAAATAACTATGCCAAGATCTGTTCATATTGCTACATGCCAAACGATGTATATATAATATTGCACTCTCTCTATAACGAAAAATGTATTTCAACATATTCTTATCATGTTGAAGTCAATTCTATTACTGATATTGTTAAAAATATAGGGAAAGAAGCTTTTAAGATGAGGTTTTTTATTGTGCCGTAAATGTACGACACGGGACCCACGGCTTTACTTCCCTTCCGAAGGAAGCCATATTTAGGATTTTTACGCCCGAAAAAAGCCATCTGCCCTGGCCGGGATCGAACCCGTGGTCTTGGGTTTAGAAGGCAACATACCTTACTTGAGGGTTGGCTCTGGGACAATAGTGCTTATTCTGGAGAACACTGTGTAGTTAAAAAAGCAAACAAACAAAACATTCTGATTTAATATTAATTTAGTCCTCTTTGATTCAGTGCTATTCTTGCATCCCATTCCACTGTAGTCTTTTATTCATACGCAAGCGAAAATTCTTTCTTTGCTTTAGTATTGTGAGAGGCATAGGTCTGAGAGCAATAAATTCTGTAGTTATCTATTTCTCTGGGTTATTATTACAATATGTCTATCCTATAATTTCGTTGTTATTCCTCGTCTACTCTTTTGTTTACGATTGTTAATCATTTTAAAGTTCAACGTCTTAATTCTTCCGTCTCCATTCCGACCTTCTTAATGATTTGGTGCACTTTGGACCTGTTTTCTTAAAACAGATGCAAACACTCTCTTAACTTGTTTCTCTTTGCTTGTCCTAACCAAAATAAAAATACTTTCAGCAATATTCACTCTCGACACTTATCTTTGCCGAAGCAATTTCAGCTACACCGCATCACACACTTTGCGCTCGGCTGGTGCTTATAATATGTCACCGCAACCAAAACCCGCTATAGCACAGCTGTTCGGTGTAGATCAAGGCATGGCGTTAAGTTCAAACGTTGTCACTCTTTATGTCTTTCTGCCAAATCGGTGTAAAGAAACTAAGCTGTCACCTTGATATATAATATTGTATTTAAGCTAATGGTTGCAATTAATAGAAACAAACAAGGGGAAAAAAAGAAGAAGAAAAAGATTACATGTATACCGCTAAATGTGTCCGTGCCGAAAATGCTGCTTTTTGCTTTGTATTCAGTCATGTTTTGCAATAATAATAAAAACACATTTAAAAGTTGAGCACACGGTCCGTCAAGAAAAGAGCCAAATGCAGCTTATTGTCAAACCTGTATCATGTAAATTGAAATACATATTGTGTATGGAAGTTGTCTTACATTCTGGGTCCTGTTCTTTGCATTGGCTACAGAAGTATGCTTATGGCGACAATTGTTAAGTTTAGTAATTTAATTTGCCAGAAAATTAATAAATGAACGAAGAAATCAAATGTGTCAGTAGCACTAATAACAAAATGGAATGTAAATATAATATAATTTGTTTGAAATATCCAGAGAGGAACTAAACAAGTCACATTTCACTCAAAAGAAATACAAAATGCATATACCGTCTCTCTTTAGTGATATATATAGCTTTATTCCTTTTGTCCTGAAGTGTTTTTTTTTTATGAAATGTGCCAATGGAGTTTTGTTAGTATCTACCCGAAGGTCCCACTTGATACCCCGGGTCCTTCAGGGGTCCGAAGTAGCCACGGAGGAGGGAATGAATGAGACGTCTGGAAGTGTTTATTCACACGACAGTTTGTTGTCGGCAGCCTGGTTCGTTACCTTTTTGACATTAACACCATGAGCTACATACGTTACTTGAAATTGCATGTACCGCCCCGAAACTACATTGTGTGCCTCTTGTCTTTCACTTGCCTACTGTATCTGGGGCTGCGTTCTAGTATTTGCTGTACTGTCTTTCACTTATATACTAATCTCAAAGTGTCCCCACGTGTTGGCGAGAGCTCACGGGGTTCACAGAATAGCGCCAACGGATTCTAAGCCTTCAAAATATTTAAATAGTATTGGTGAGCTCCTGTTCTCCCAAACGAGCTCCTTTAAATTCGTTGACTCCTCATTGGGGAGTTCATGGTCAATCTATGTAATGACGCTATCGCCGACACTTGTTCCTCTTCTGTCTATAACGAATTCCATAGCGTCTCCAACGACTAAAGATACAAAGGACCTATTATTCGGTTCATGCCGTACACCTTCATGCACTTAGCTTTGTCGCAACAGAGAGACTTTTGCTCGAGCCATTATCAGTGAGAGCACAAGAGATTACAATAGACAACCTTTTTCTCTCGTCAAGGAGGTATCGTCCAGGTAGCCAAATACATTTTTCTGATACATGAAATGTTCTTGCTTGTTACTACAGATATTTGATAATTATCACTTTTTAAATTATATAAATGGCATGTGTGGGTGTGAGGACCTGTCACATTCCTGAAAATTTTCTGCAATTTTCTTAAAATTAAACTCGCAATTCTTCTGCAATTTCTCTTTCAAAGTTATTTCTATATAATGATTGTTTAACATTGTTTTATTTGTATTTAATATATCCTGATTATATGCACTCAGGGATTTTAGTGGTGTTTAGTTTCATTACTTATAACACCCAAAACCTTAAGTTTGGCGTTATAAACTTTGAATAAATTAATTGTCACTAGTCTTCCACAAATTTACGAATATTCTTTAATACTTGTTTAATACCCGTTTTGTAAGGAAGCGAAAAGATAATTTCAGGAATTTATCATTAATGAGGACTATGAAAAACCTGGGAAAAAAATCAATCAAGGAAGTCGATTCTGGCACGAAACGAACCACAGACCTCCCTCTCACGAGTCCATGTCATAACTACTAGTGTCGGTTACCTCCCTTTTTATTACGGAGATGGGATTTTAATTTATTCATGTACATTTTGTGGTTCATGGGTTCTTTAATCAAATGCACATTTCTAACCTCATTTGCACCCATTCACTCCCAAACTTCCTCATGTTTTTGCTCATCCAGCTCTCTGTTCTTGCGCCACACTATTACCCGTCCGCGTCCATCTGACTTGAAAGCTTTAAATTTGCTCTTGTCTGTGGCAATTGCTTCCATCCAGTAGTCACAGGTAAGGTTTTTATTAGCTCTTGTACAGGCTATTGCTGTTACTACTGTCATGTTATCCTTACTTTTGGGGTTGTTCGCTCATTATACACAAATTGAAACAGAAATTTGCGTGCGGATTTGCTAAAAACCCTTTTCTCAATTGAATTTGCTATATGTGAAACTTCCTCAAGAGAACTTTCCAATCTATATGACGCTTATCTCCCTCAGTTATTGCTGAAGGATGTGTGCATTTTGGTATGAGTAATTAGTATGTGTAATGCTTTATTGAATACTAAATTATGAGTATCTGCAGATTCAGACCCTAGTCGTTGTCATCATAGCCGATTACAGCGTACAAAAGGAAAAGAAAGACAAGCAAAACAACTTGGAAATCAAAAGTCAGACTTGAAAAATTCGGTTAATGACTGAGGATTCGAACGGCTCTTCAGTTTTTAGGACTGACACTCGGACAACCGAGATAACCGTGTCTTCCAAGTCCGGAACTATAAACTTCTCTCTTGAGATACTACCTCTTGTAGGAGAAGTTAATTTCTTAAAAGGTAACTCGAAATGTTATGAAATTACAAGTACTTGTGACTTATGAATCTAGTTTAACCATAAACTACCTAGGGACTAATTTATATATGAAAATTGTTCTTTCACACTAGCCGTATGTAGTATTTATGTTGGAAATGAACTGAGCATATAGAATCAGATGAGAGAGGTCGTGGTTCCGTACTTGGAGAAGGCTTAGTTGTAGAGTTATTCTATTCTGTTCTAATCTATATACTCTATTTCTAATGCCATTTAATAACTTCAAAACCCAAAGATTTCTCCATTCCCTTCCCTAACCCGAAGTTTTAAGTGTGATTCATTCTCAACTTAGTCCTATACACGGATAATGTGAAAGAAAATTTTCTGTACACAAAATAACTTAATAAATATAATAAAAAGTGGTAGATGTTTTTGAATTATATTGTGCCAGGATTCCATACTTTCATTGGTCTCACCTCTTCCCTGTTTTACCTCAACATTCATTTACTTTTAACTTTAAACAAAGGTTCCCTTAATTTCCGAATATGATCCCCATCATCAAACATTTTCCTATAGCAGCTCATTTTACATTCATTAGTTCTTGAATATTCAAACAATATATGACTATGTGCCCTATTACAGCTATTTCTGAACTGTCTCAATTTGCCAACACCAGAGCCATTCATTCCCCTCCTTTCCATTTCCGCTTTATTGGACTTCTCAATATATCTTTCCCTTCGAAAGTTTATCTCCAATTTCATATTAACAAGGAGCGTGGTTTTTCCCTTAATTGAACTCTGCATAATCTGTCTCTCATATCTTCACACCATAATCGAATTGCCTGCATAATTCTTTCCTATTCTCCCCCCCCCCATGCTTACATCACCTATCTAACTCTTTTATGGTTGACCCTTTACCTTATTAACACAGTTAATACACCTTCATTATCCTGGTACATCACATGCCCTTCAATCAATTGGTATCCTCTTAATTTTTTTTAACTCCCTCCATCACCAAACCTCGCACACTAACCATTCCCATTTCAAGTAAATCCTTCATATTGTAGAATTTTGTGCATCATTTAGAAATATTTTACAAAACAAGCACTCGATCCATTTTCTTCCAATCATTCTCTGTATCACATTTCTATTCCATAATTTCATCTGGACTTGACCTAAGTTCCATAAACTCTCTCCAGTCAATTAATATTAATTATTGGTCTATAAGACTATCAGTTTCAAAACTAACGTATCCTTTGTAAAAACCAATGTCCTTGACTATTTATTTTAACATCCAGGTTTACCAAGCCCCTATCTATGTGAACATTCTTATGCTCGTAAAGCATTTTTCCTTCTGTCTTAATTTGTTTCCCTTCTTGGAAACTACAATTTTGATTTTATTAATATTCCCCTTTAATCTCCATTCGTCACAAAATCTTATGTTTTCATTAATAACATTTTGTGAACCAATAACTGTAAAAGAGTCAACCATTAAATCATCTGCATAAAGTAATCCTAGATTTTCTTTATTATTTATTATTTGCATGTGTTTATTCACTTTATTTAAACCATTCATTATGATGTTATTCCACATTTAACACAAAATGTATTGTGTTGATATATGCTTTCAGTAAACTGATTCCTTTGGCATCTTATAGCAAAGTGCTTCTGTATTATTTTATCATATACTTTTCTGTTTCTATAAATATCATATATGACCTCCTGTGGTTCTTCACTAAATATTTATCTATTTCCAATTTTTAGAAGTAGCATTATATCCATAGTTCAACGACTTTTCTGAATCCTGGTTCAAACTGTGAAATTAGCTGATTACCTGCTGTCCTCCTTTGACATTTTGGTATGGTTTCGTGTTCTTAAACTTATAACACGTTGGGTTGCAGTAATAGTTCTACAGAGCGCTTCAATAATTTGTTTGATCGATACAAATACATTGCAATGGGGCTTTCTTTTATAGCAATTTCCTTTGCGTTGTGTTTCTGTTCAACACCACGAGCATACAAAATTGAGTACTGCCTGAGAACTATTTAAAGGCATCTGTCTTAAAGCAGGTTTTTCAAATTGGGAGTAAGTTCATGAAAGTGTGGTTACAAGAATGCTGTTGAATGCGCCGTAGTTTGAAGAAGTTTTGATTTGAATCAAATAAAACATACTACCTACTCTATTTGTTATTTTTATATAAGAATGAATACATGTATTACTAGACAGACACACAGATATCTTAAGCTTAACATTTTTGCAACAACTATATTTCAACACTGAGAATATGTTGAAATGAACATTTCCTGGAGTAGCTGTGTATAATACACTAAATTAATTCTCTTTCCCTCCTTTTCCTTATTCTTATTCTCCTTCTTCCTCTGATTATGATGCTGTCTTAAAATTTCTAAACATTTACTTCCTGATAGGTTTCTAAAATCAGACACTGCTGCAATACACCCTATGCTGGAATCATGGGTCATTAAATGTGAGTGTAATATTGTACAAATACATTTGTACCGATATACAGTTTGTAAATAATATATCGTCTATATTAGGATGAGTAGTCGGAAGTTTTCACGGCCGGAGTCAAACTTATACCTAGAAGTTATAAGCCCGTAAGAAACTTCTAGTTATAATGTATATTAGGTTTATATTTCTTTGTCTGTTCATGTAAATATATAGCATTATGATCATTTATGGTAAATACTAGCAGAAACATTCTTCAAACCTAACCTAATTTCATCCAAAATTAATAACAATTTAGTATAGCCTAATAAAATTCATAAAACAAAGTCGCAAAAATTGAAGATTAATTCGATATTTCGCAGCAGTGACTAGCCGCTGTTACATAGGACTTACCTGCAACGCGTTCGCATTGTTCTTGCTTACTCGTGAGTGCACACGTTGTTTCAGCTAGTCAACATTGACATAATAGACGTGTATTTCCTAAAATAATGAACATTTTCAAAACTTAGGAATCATTGTCGACAACAAATCAAATCAAGAATGTCAACTTTAACAGAGTAAAGCTTATCGGGGCTCGTTTACAACAATCAACACGAAAAGTTAAGTTTGTCATACATTAGCCGTACGCACTACAAAAATTACTAAAATATTATTCATTAAAAATTATAGGAGGTAAAGATGTGCGAAGGAAATTGCACATTTATGCCCTTATTATAGTGACGAAGCGTTATTTCGCTTCATGACTTGATTAACAATCAAAACAATTAACAATGATTAAGATAAGAGGCAGAATCTAACATGAAATTTCTCACCTGAACCTTAAGACCAGTGTAAGTTGTACCATGAGTGCGTGAAACTAATAATTGACAAGATTTCGTGTCATAATGCTAACCAGTTCATATCCTAATATTTGAACTTTCCCACCTAAATTACCTGAAGTATTAGGTGCTCCAACAAGAGTGTTAAATTGCGTGTTTCTGGTCAGAATGTAGTTGTGAAGTATAGTGGCCTACTGCAATTTTTGTTTATAGGGCAGTTCAAAAGACACGGCATTTATAGCAGGTGTCTCGCGTGCGCATACATAAAGTATCTAGTATTTTCACGGGCAAGTTGTTTGTTGTTGGGGGGTATTCAATACAGTTGTCAGTGTCCACTCTTGTGTATGCAGAGGAAGGTCTTCAACTCAAATGACTTGTTTTAATCATGATTAGGTAAGGCGTGCCGTAGAAGTAGCCTTGTGTTTGTCATTAATAATTGCATTTCCCTCAGCCTTTCTTAGAAAAGGTAACCTTCAATCACAACACAGTTTACATACTAAGATTATGCACATATTGAACATGAAGAGTTTATAGAAGTGAACGTGCAATTAAAATGCCGTCCAGTTCATGAACCGAGCTTCAGAAGACTACATTCGGGAGGTTCCGGAGTCAGGAGCCCACCTTCCTGTTTGACATTTTCGTGGTTTCCCTATGTTACTTTGGTGAATAGATAGATTTTTACTATCCCGAATTTCCCACTCCCATTTCATATAAGTTCATTCCGTTAATGCTGCTACACAGTCAAAAGTGCCAGGTGAGATGGGCCGGTGCTGTGTGGCGATAGCTTGCGCTTTGGAAAGGTTTAGTTCCAGCATCTGGTATGGAAGCGGCCCTTTCGAAGGGCTGAAACTCCTTGGAGGATTGGAGAGCTCTGCCTGCGTTTTTTCTGGAAACAAGTGTTAGGGACTCTGACTACAGTAAATCCATCGGTTCGGGGTCCCGCAGGATGAGGAAGTGGGGCTAGGAAAGGTATATTATGTCTGATTCACTTCTCTCCTATTGTTGCATATGTTGCGCAAATACACCATGAAAGCAAGTCATTCATAACTTGTAACTTCATAGTCGCTATGTGCAATTAGTAACGAGAAATATGTAATTAAGAAGAAAATAACTATGCCTATATATATAGTCGGTCACTCTGAAGTTCGGGAGACCATTGGAAAAGTTATTAAATCTTGCAAGGAAGAATCTTCAAATCCTGAAAATGTCCCCTAAGTCAAGCCAACGCAAGAACTGCTGTATATACAGCTATTTCAAGTTGGTGAAATAACTTGAGTGTTAGTGGTGAGCATAGTATTCTGTCTATGCCCAGAAAAAAAAAAAAAAAAAAAAAAACGGGAAAAAGACTGATTCATATTGTATTGAATATTAATTATTTTGACAAATGTGTGATACCTAATATTATAATTGACGATTATACTCTTGTAAAGTGTGTCCCACACATAAATTCATTCCTTTGATACGAGAAAAAATTCATTGTCCTTAGGGGTAATGTTCACTTTAAAAGTGATTTCAGATTTAGGTTTTTGGTGAGAAAATATGAAAATAAAAAAAAGATTCTCATAGAACGCCCCCATATCGTGGCTTGGCGACATTACTTGGTAAAGTTAAAGATAAGCGACAAAGTTTCTACATAGATAAAAGTTGCTTTGATAGTAATCTTGCTTAATAGATTATGCAGGCAGTGTGAATGGGTTTTTGTAAAATGCGTTTCTGATTTACAAGGCGGAATCAGCAACAGCTGACAACCATGATAAAATGAACGAAGAACATTTGAAAAGCTAGTTAGTGAAAAATTAATTTGCAATGTGCCTCCTTTTTCAATTATCGTTTTTTTAATGGTGTTTAACGCCCTATTTTACTACTGAGGCACCACAGGCGGTGAGCACTGATGATACGTGAAATGAAATGATATATTGGGAAAGGATTTTTTAAGGAAGAAACGTCCCAGGCTAAGTTTAGGGTACCTCCCTGGCGTTTGCCACTTAGGACTGAAGAAAACCTGTAAAAAATCTCAGTCAGGGAGAACGGTCCTGGCGGGATTCAAGCCCCAGACCTCCCGCTCACGAGTCCGCGTCTTGACGACCTCGGCCACCAGTGGCGGTTTCTCAATTATCGTGATCTTAGATAATGCGCTATATGATAAAGTACAGGTAGACAAGCCATCTACAAAACCCCCACTGATAGAATGCAGAACAAAGAGGTTGAGTGTGACAATGCTATGCACAAATTAAAACTATATACATTTAATGCATTACAAAAAAACTCGAATGTATTGGCAAACTTAGGCCACACAATGATTTGCCTACCTTCGACCTGAAATCCATATAATTTTTCTGTGCTAAATAGACTGTGGAATGTACCAAGAGAAATATCCCTTCAAAAACTAAAATACATTACTCTCCATGGCATTTCGCTCGTAACAAAAACTAATTGGCAAGGTTCCTACGAACGTGTAGAAAAACTTAAAATTGAATTCTAGGAGAGGGATGGTATTGTAGAAAGTGTGGTACCTATTATTAGATGCGCAAATAAGTGTCTTCCTTTCTTTCCTTCTTTTTCCTATAGTAAAATTCGAGTGCTTCAGCTCTGAGGTTGGCCATACCACTTGTTAGAGGTGAGTGCATGTTTTTTAGTAGTTCATCAGCTCTTATCTGCTTACCGGGCTTCCAGTTACTGTATTCCTCACGCGTGTCCATTTGCACAGTGTTTTAATACCCCGCTTTTATTCCTGAGGCATCGCAGGTGGTCAACACTGATAATTACATGAGATAAATTGAGAAATTAGGAAAGTTTTTTTTTTTTTTTAAAAGAAGAAAATGTCTGAGTTTATGATCCCTCCTTGGCATTTGCCGTTTTTGAGGACTAAGGAAAACCTGCAAAACCTCACTCAGGGAGTACATACTGGCGGGAAACGAACCGCCTGTTCACGAGTCTGCGCCTTAACGACCTCGGCCATTCTTGGCGGTATGGCGGTGTTGAATAGGCAATATCGTCTCTGAATCATGGCCGCCCGGTGCCTCCCTCGCCTAATCCTTTTCTCTCCTTCAACACTGCTGAAGTATACCGAAAATTCCTCGCCTAACCCTACCTATCAAATTCAATTAAATTGAGAATCAGAGTTATATTAAACGCATTTGTTGAATGTTTGTAGGAAAATTTGTCCATTTTATTATCTGCGTTTACTTATACCTTATAATTTTTGCATGATATTTAACTATATCCTTACTCAATCATTTTTATCACTACGATTTACAACGGCGAATGAAAAACAGCTATAATTGCCTATTTTTAACCATTATTGTTAAATTTATTCTGAATTGTATACTTTTAGCACATCAATTTAATATTTAGTTAATATTCTAAATTGGAATTAACAACACTTAATACTTTTAACCCTTCACTTGAATTATGAATTAGCATAAAGTGACCTCTGTATAGTTTGTCGCTCATTTTGAGTCAAATTTGTACCGATCAAAAACGTGTTTATCCAACATAACCAGCCATTCACTAAGTTTGCTGGACGATTTGGTCCTTGATTTTGATGTATCGTATCACATACACGCTAGATGGTTTAATCATGGAAATGTTTGAGCAGATTTCTCTATCTTCTCGAAGATGTAACTTAATGAACGGGAATCCGGCCATAGACCTAAAAGACGCTCGATGGAAGCAGGATTTTAGCTTTTTATGGCCGTTATAACTGAGCACTTAGGTGGATTAAATGTTGCATGTACTTAAAGACAAAGGCGTGCTTATAACGCGATCTGGGATCATGAGCAAGCTTTCAAGGTCAAAGTTGTCAGTTGAGGCAATCCTTCTTCCTCGGCTGATACGTCTATGTGAATAATCGAGTTCTTCAAATAATGAGCAGTATGCAGTGTTCTTCTTACAGTTTCTGGCGAAAATGAGAAAAGATTTCAGCAAATTTAAAATGTAAAATCTGACTTTGGGACGTTTTCAGGTGCTTTAGCGCGTTCGCTGGCAATGTGCAGTCGAAATCGATTTATTTTAAATATTTAAATTGTATGAAATTATTGCCTCATAGACGAAAATCTAAATTATCTTAGAATAAACATTTCTCAACACTGTAATAAGCCACAATCTTAATATAATTCTAAATATAATTTTTTCAATATAGTATTTAATTTTATTTTCTTATAAGTTATATATACCGAGGGTGCCAAAATGTATGCACACTTTCGCAGTAAATATCTATTTAATATATTTCAAAGTTGGACCGAAAAACAACAGCAATGTGTAGTACGATGTTCTGTAATCAGATGTGGCTCATTACGTTGTGCTAGTATGCTACAACAAAATGGAACTAAGATTATCGTTTGGACAGCGGAAAGCAATTTTGAAGTGGTATTAGAAAACCGAGAATGTTGTTGAAGTTCAAAAGCAATGGAGACATGTGTACAGAACAGAACCGCCAACGAGAGTAACAATTGCACGCATTCAAGACAAACTTGAGACTCGTGGTACGGTATGCGATGTTTACAAGGGCAGATCTGGAAAACCTCGCTCAGCATCAAGCCCCTCGCACTGGATAGGACGAAGAGGTCCGTTTGAGTTTCCACCGCGTTCTCCGGATCTAACTCCGTTGCACTTCTACCTATGGGGAACTCTTAAGGATGTCGTATACCGTAGAAAACCAGCTACACTGGCAGCACTTGGGGAAGAAATTGAAACGGCATGTGTTGCAATCGCTGAGGACACTTTCGCAACGTTGCACAATCAGTAGTTCAACGTATTCAGAAGTGTATCGACGCCGACGGTGGGCATATATATATAGGCATTGTTATTTTCTTCTTAATTACATATTTCTCGTTACTAATTGCACGTAGCGATTGAAAATTCGGTATTTTTACATTTATGCACTAATCTTTTATTTATAAAGGTAGCCAAGACGAATGTATTTAATATGAATAAGCCACTGTTCTGGTTATTGCCTAGAAATGCATGCTGACGCACTCGTTAGTTATGGCGAAAACTGTTGAGTTGCAGGAGATTGGTATAAAGCTTTGACATTTATTTAAAAGCTTCGTGTAGGTATACTGTAGATGTTTTCATGTCAGGCTCGTTTTAGCTAAGAGCTAGAAATGTAGATTTAAGTGCGCTCTAATGTACCAGGTAGAGTTTGCAAGATCTAGCAATACACACTCTGTAAATATAAGCTCGAAGCTGCACTCTGGTAGCTCTATTTCTATTTTCCATCCGAAATACTCGCAGACACCAGTATAAAACTTTTTAACCGATGCGAATCTCGTAGAAAGGAAAATTGCAATATAATTTAATGTTGGAATTGTTGATCGTTTAATTGGAAGAATTGGAAACAGTAAAATACTAACATTTTAGTATTATAACCTAACCATTACAAATCCCGTATAACTAGAAAGGATTTTACTCTTCTATAAACTAATTACTCTTTCAATATAATCGCATGGAAGTTTCTAATGATGTTAATGTATACTGTTAATATTAAGGATGACTTCTCTCTGGACTTTAAACAGAGTTTTTTGTATGTAATCACTGCTTTGTAATCTTAGTAGAGGCACCTTAGGTTTCTGATTTTGTGTCCAAGCTCATTAGTATTATATAGTACACTCAGCGCAGCTGTGCTGTGGGTAGATGTAATATTCATTCTGTGTATATACACAAACAGGTACACAAAAGCAAGCGTGCGTGTTTTATCGGCACAAGAGGAACCGCCCCATTGTTACGCGACTCATGTTAGAGAGTAGACTCTTGTAGTAAACTTCATGTTAAGATGGAGTAGCAGCAGTTTGCAACCTGTGACACTGGAAACCACAAAACTCATATGTACATTTGTTTAGTAATTTGAGGCTTATGGTGTAAAATAACTGAGCAATTGAGATATAAGAATAAATATATTCTCTCTGTTGTCTTATTCTATCCGTTGGGGATGCATTTCCTCCAACACGAGCACCAATTTCGCAGAATGACATTCCCATTCTCTATGTATTTAATTCTCGTGCGATCGAATTCAGACACCTGCTGGTATTGCTATTGTATTTTTCGACGGTTCATATTCGTTCCTTCTGAATTTGGGTTTAACACGTCTGTATTTTTCTTTTATTTTTTATGCCCCAGAGAAATAATATATTTTAATGAAACATATGTATTAGTATGGCAAAAACAGCTTGTCCAGATATGACGTTAGAACACGTCGTTGTGCACTAACAACGAACACACAAAGATGACTGTTTAAGGACAAACTTCAAAAATATTACTAGAAGTTTTATAGAGGTGTAGCGATTCGCAAATGTGCTCAAACTAGGAATATCTCAACATGGTTTTAAGCTACTGTACTTGCTGAATGATGTATAACGCCCGTTTTTACTACTGAGGCACCAAAGCCGGTGAACACTGATGATACATGAGACGAAATGATAAATTGGAAAGGAATTTTTAAGGAAGGAAACGTTCCAGGCCTAAGTTAGGGTACCTTCCCGGCATTTGCCAATTATGAGGACTGAGGAAAAACTGGAAAAACCTCAGTCAGGGAGGACAGTCCTGGCGGGATTCAAACCCCAGACCTTTCACTCACGAGTCCGCGCCTTAACGACCTCGGCCACCCCTGGCGATCTACAGTACTTGGTGGCTTTTCTTCCTGGGTTTAAGATTACAGCTAACCAGAAGTTATTTGTGTTGCGTTGATATAATCAGAGTTTGCCGAGGCAAGCAATGTCGTTGTTCATCGTCCACTGATGATGCCAACCGCAGTAGTGGGTGAAAACTATTTTTTTATTAGTGTTTAACGCCCGTTTTTACTACTGAGGCACCACAGGCGGTGAACACTGATGATACATGAAATTAAATATTGGGAAAGGCTTTTTTTACCGAAGGAAACGTCTCAGGCCGAAGTTTAGGGTACCTCCCCGGCATTTGCCAGTTATGAAGACGGAGGAAAACCAGAAAAAAAAACTGGGTCAGGGAGGACGGTCCTTGAGGGATTCGAACCCCAGACCTTCCGCTCACGAGTCCGCGCCTTAGAGACCTGGGCCACCCGTAGCGGTGTGAAAGCTATGGTAGCATATTATATCATGGACCATGGCTAAACAGTCCGGAAGATTTTAACTGTTTTAATGTTGTTACGTCTCTGCAATCTCTCTTAGTGCACTTACTTAAATAATAAATAGTCGCTTGTCGAAAACAATGGCCGATTCGTGCTTCCGAACATAACCGAAGTATTAGGCGGGGTCCTACAAGCGACGTTATTACGGTACATTACATAATGTAATTGGGAGAAGAATCAACTTTCAATGACACATTTGTTTCACAACAGAAGATATAATGGATACTGTAAGGAGCTGGAGAGATGGCTAGCGACGTATGCAAGGAGAGGAGGACTTTATTTGCTAAGTAAAACATTACGCACTGCATGTGTATGATCTATTCAAATATTTACCGCCGTCCGTTCTCATTGAGTTAAAGGTGAACAGTTAATGGTGAACAGTTGAACGTTTTAATTTGCATGAAAATAGTAATAAATAATCAGGGAAAGATTTCCCAAAACGAATTAATAAATACAGGATTTCGATCTGTTAAAAGTATAGTAGTTGCACCCGCTAAAACTGGAAGAGAAAGTAATAAAAGAAGTGTTAAGTGTTAGTGTTAGCGTTACATATGTATTGGCCTAATTATATACATACAAATAATGGATATACCACAACAACGAAAGAAAAGGAAAAAAACATGCATTTTAAAACTCGAGGAATTGAGATTATTGATAGTTGCATGTGATGAGTCAAGGCAAAACCAAACTTACGTGTATCGCACTATACCGGTGTTCCAGTGAGAACAAGTACCACGGTAAAAAGAGAAGGGTTTGAAGCCTTCTGTCTACACCAGGAAATAGATCGTAGCGTACAAAAGGGAATTCGAAATGTTTTTGATAAGAATGGGATACGCTACTGTATAGACGAGTTTTATTTAGTGAGAATGGAAGCACCTACATGTCCAAAATTGTTATATGATATTCGAAAAAGAAAGAATTGCGTTTTCTTAAGGTTCACTCTCTGAGATGTTAAAAACTCTCGACAGCGATTCTTTACGATCTGTAAAGAACAGGGAAAATGAAAGTCGCCTTCAATTGAGCAGCAGATAAAAAGGGCATTCTTTCTGTCGGTCCTGGTGGTGTAGTGGCAACCATACTTGCCTTCTAAACTCAAGATCGCGGGTTCAATTCCGTCCGGGATCGATGGACTTTTTCGGGCGTAAAAATCCTAAGTATGGCTTCCTTCGTAAGGGATGCACAGCCTTGGGTCCCATGTCGTACATTTACGGCACGATAAAGATCCTCAAGCCTGAAAGAAGAGGCCTCTGAGCAAAATTTGTCGGCCGTTTCACGTCCTGAATTGAATGGGACGCTGATAACCTGAGATGTTAAAAACGTCCGTAAATGAACCAAATAAACAACTCTGCTCGAAGACGTTCATCAATCTCTCGAGAAGAAAATGTTTTACAATCTGTGCTATGTGTCTTTTCTGCCTGTCGGCCTCCCCATTATTGCTGAGCTCAACACCTCCCATTTCTTTTTGGTATGCCATGTCTACGAGTAGCCTCAGATGGCAAACCCGCGTTAAACAAGGTTAATACAGCGGTAAGTCTGTCCATTAAAACAGCCATATCTCAATTAAAATAAAACATGTTAACAGTAACGGTCCTGAAAGTGAAATAGTGTCCTTTAGTTCGGCCAGTCACTGAGAGGGGTATTAGTGTGCCTTAGCACATGTGTTGAGTGGCTTGCTCTAGAGTAGAATAAAATAAATTTTACGAGCACTCGTAGCGCAGGACCAAACCTAACATTTTCGTCGTTTAAACACTGTGATATAAAGTAGAAAACAGAATAAATTTATTATATAGTAATACATGCATATTTATTAAATGACGGTATAGAAATAATTTGTTTTAAGGAAATGAGCAATCACATACGTTTTCTTTCTTAATAAGTGGAAGCGTGTCAGCATTGAACGATAATGATCAATATTTTATATTGAAACTTCATATAACTTTGGACATTTTATGTTGTTCAGAACAAAGAGACTGGAAAATAATGCATAAAACCAAGTGTAAAAGATACGCTATATTAGAACTTGCATAACTTCCACCATGATCTATTCGAGTCATACAAGTTACTCGGTTACAGGAATACTCCTCCAAAATCCGTCGTCATCTGTAAAGGCCTTGATTCGAAGGGGCCTTGCTCATATTTTTCCATCAAAAAATGCGGCATTCTTTCTTTGAGTAAGTGTACACTGGTAACGCAACCGAAGCAGGGGTCGGTCACGAGGTTTCAGAGCAATCTTGTGTCAAATTATACCGACGAATACGCTCGCCCATAAGGAACTACTCAATAATATAACATAAACATTAATCGCAGTAGCTTCATCGCATTCTCCCAGTAGTGTTCCCACGTATCTCCTACAACTTCCCGAAACACCCTTCTGTATTCTCTTGGCTGCTTACACACTCCTAGCCTTTATCCCATCAAAAATGTGTACTTTGTTAATTTGTTGTTGCGTACATTGACGAGGTTCGTATCCAAGGAGTGCACAACGTTATAGCGTCATGATGCTACTGGTTTATTGCCTGCTAAATTGCAAAGTCCAATGCTATGGGGCATCTTGCATGGCTTTCAGCAATTTTATTTATTTTACTTTTAAATCTATTAGGATAAAAAACAATTTTATATTGCGGCGAGGGCAAACATTTATGATATTACAAGGATATTCCCGAATATTCTGTAAAATAATGAACGTCGCTTTCACAAAGGAAGTTTTAGTTTTGTTCTTATTCTTTTATACATTCTTCCTGGTTTTCTTTTGTATATTGTTTCTTTTAACAAACTCTTGTCTTTTTACAAAACACAGTACATGCAGACATTTTGTGCAAACATTCAATTTGTACATTTATGAAATGAATATATTATTTGTCATTATTTGATGAAAAAATTAAAATTTTCACAATTTAGTTGAATATTGGTTTATTTTAATCACGGTTTCACATCTTTCTTTATGAACTACACAAGATTTGGTCAGCTTTTAAAGCCAATTTTACCACCATTCGCTAACAATCTTAACTCTTCTTGAGGCGTAACTTTCATTTTACAAGCTCTACTCTTCAAAAATGTACACAAGTGTTCAAAGGGGTATTTTGAGGATATTCCAAATTGTTCTCATCACTTAATTCTCTCTGCTGGGGGTTGTCGGTTTGCTGATCTATATTTGACCATTGATTTTTCATTTTCTTTCTTTTCTTTTTTTTGACTTTTGACATATTTTAATTGACATTATAAACACTCACCTCCATTCATCCTGGACGCCATAGATGGATGATACTAATTCCTTTCGAAGAAACACTTCCATGTTTACCTGTACTTTTTATCCTCAAACCATCTCCGTTTCATCCAAAGCACTTTTACTTCCGTCTCATCTGACCAAATTACCTTATCCCAGAAGTCTTGAGACTTAATATATGCGTTTTAGAAAAGTTAATATTCTCTTGCTATTCTTTTTAGTCACATTCTTGGGATTCTTCTGTGAATTTTGTCTTAAAACTGACGAACTGACTGAATGGGCGCACCAACGAACTTTCAAAACAAATGCATCATTTCATGATTACTTAGTTTAGCATTTTCTTTAACTTGCTTAACATTAAACCGTTATCTCTTTGATTTTGCAATTTTCCCTCGAGTATTTTTAGAATATTTTAATGTGTCGTTGTATTTAAAAGTATTGCCTATGTAACTTAAAAATGAACATTTGTTCACCATCTTACACATTTCCCTTTTATGTACTCCTTTTAGTTCATCACTAAGCCCGTTCCCTTTACTGATATTTGGCACAGC
This sequence comes from Metallyticus violacea, assembly GCA_030762175.1. Classification (NCBI taxonomy): domain Eukaryota; kingdom Metazoa; phylum Arthropoda; class Insecta; order Mantodea; family Metallyticidae; genus Metallyticus; species Metallyticus violacea. The sequence goes on along the minus strand of CM060838.1, from coordinate 16,572,809 downwards.
TTACTGGTTATTTAAAATACACGAATGGGAGTAACCTTTCTTCGCAGCTGTAGGTACAGAGACGCTTACCGCCAGGGTGGCCGAGGTCGTTGAAGTGCGGACTCATGAGTGGGAGGCCTGGAGTCGATTCCCACCAGAACCGTCCTTCCTGACTGAGGTTTTTTCCAGGTTTTCCTCAGTTCTCATAAGTAGCAAATGCCAGGGAGTTACCCTAAACTTAGGCCTGGAACGTTTCTTTGCTTATAAAAAAATCCTTTCCCGATATATCATTTCATTTCATGTATCATCAGTGTTCACCGCCTGTGATGCCTCAGTAGTAAAAATGGGTGTTTAACAACATTAAAAAAAACGGAGAGAGACCTTCATACACAGTTCAATCAAGACACTTGCTACGGTGTACAAATAAGAACGTTGCATTCCATTCATTCTTATTTCAATTAATGAATTCCTATATATTTACTGTGATATTCAACATTCATTTAATTGCTAATTGTAATAATTACGTAATAAATTTTAATGCTAGTTTTTACTATTGCGAAAAAGTATGCCTTTAAAAGGTATAATAATTATTTATCGAAAAGATCTCTGTATTTTTTCTATAGAACCTAACCTAGGAAATTATATAACTTTACTGAAGAAAAAAAATATTCCTAAGTTCAGAATGAGTATAAGCCTCGCAAATGACTTGTAAGCTGTAGGTCTACTGGGACTGTTATAAATAGCAATTAAATAATGAGATTATAATGATAATAGTCTATTGTGCATCTAAATGAAGTGAACTTAAATTTATTGAGATTATAACAAATGAAGAGTAAATATGCTAACGTATCTTACCCACAAGTACTATTTTTAAAATCTATTTATTTTACGTGTAACATTTTTTACTCTGGTAGACATTTTTTACAACTAGCGTGGAGATTTTTTCAAAACGCATTTGAGAATTCACAAATATAAAAGTTTGCATTAGCTAACAAAAATCATTGAGTGTTAAATTAATGCTTGTAATATATTTTTAATACTCCTATGTTTAAAAAAAATACAATTTAGGAATATTCATTAATGGACGAGGAAAGAAAATAAATAAATAAAAAGTTGTACATGAAAGAATTAAATATATACATACTCTAAATTATTATACATGATATTAATGTACGAGGAAAGAAAATAAATAAATAAATTAAAAGTTGTGCATGAAAGATTTAAATATATACATAGACTCTTAAATTATTATACATGATTATTTCCATTTAAATATTGATTTGTTTTATTATATAATTTAATAATCTTAATAACGTCTCTCACTTTATATTTCTTATAATTTGACTTATGAGTGCCTCCTACTCTCTAATGACGGTGATGTTCCATGCCAACTTTGCCAGTATTAGACAACATGGGGCAGCAGATGGACAACACATTAAAATGTCTCCTCGCACCTGTGATCCTCAGCAGCTACTTGACTTAACAAGCACACTTAATGAGCAAGTTTGTTTTCCTTGTTGTACCTGCGGAAGTTTAGGAAACTCCTTTCACGAAGATAGAATAACTTCCGGACAAAACAAATCTGACCGCGTGAATTTAAAAGCGTATGAATACTACAATATTATTTTTATAAGTAACTTACTGGAGTCCATGAAGACTGACGTAATCTTTGTACCAATCAATTAAAAGCGTTATAGACTTTCAAATGTTTCGATGCTTAAAGCAGCCTGGCATTCATTTTTACAAATGAAAGAAATTTCACTCAGGCAACACATTCACGTCGGAAATGGAATTCGGGCCGCCAGGTCGACAGCTGCTTGCTCTATCTGATTATTACAAGATTGATTCTTCTTATTCCCCCTCTTAAAACACACGAATTGGGCGTTCAATTTCCGCCCAGAGATTCAAAGTTGGTATTTCAATTTCCCTCCGTCCAGCAGATTTATACGAGTGTATACGGTCATTTTAGGTAAACTTGTTGGTAACTTTTGAAAACCTGATCCTTACAATATGACATGCTGTTTGGTGCTATATATAATGTAGGTTTCTTAAATGAATTAATTACAAGTTTTACCTCGGCAATTAAAAACTTCCAAACTATCTTAAGAATTTAATTAGTTGTGTTATTATAGAGACTGTTTATTACTATCTTGGCTCAAATTTTTTATTTAAACATCAATGGACAGAAAACAAGCTTAGCACTGAGAAACATAACTTATTAATATTAGTAAATTAGATTTTTGTCAGTCAAATTACAATGAAAAGGGAATATATATATATATATATATATATATATATATATATATATATCTACCTACCTACCTACCTACCTACCTACCTACCTACCTACCTACCTACCTACCTACCTACCTACCTACAGTTCTTTATATTGCTGCTAAAATCCGACGTGATCCTTGGCAACCTCTGCTTCCTCTACCTCCGTCTTACAACGTCATTATAGAGGGCAGTGTTGTAGGAGGGCATGTGATAAGCATGCCGATCCCGCACGGTTCCATAGTTTAAAGAACGCCACTCTCCATCTGGCAGCTCCCCAATTATCCTCACGAAGGCTAGGTGGATCCCGTTCCAGACTTCCTTAACTAGAAATATTTCTATGCAGGCACTGGGAATCGAACGCAGGCCTTCCAACTAGCAATTAGAAAGCTAACCACTAGATCAAAGAGGTAGCCAGAATTTTTTTTGGGGGGGTGAATAGTGTTTAACGTTCATTTTAACTACTGAAGCATCACAGGCGATAGACACTGATGATACATAGCATGATAAGCATTAAACATGTTTTTTAAGGTAGGAGGCGTTCCAGACCTAAGTTTAGGGTAACTCCCGGCATTTGCCATTTATGAGGACTGAGAAAAACCTGGAAAAAAACTCAGTCAGGGACGATGGTCCTGGCGGAATTCCAACTCTAAACATCCCGCTCACGAGTTCGCGCCTTTACGACCTCGGCCACCCTGGCGGTGTGGTCAGAAATCCTAGTAGAACCCTATGTATGACTGACTCAAGTTACGTCTGTGAACAGTTCATTTCTGCAATGAACACACAAAGAGACCGAATTGGTGATATTAATTTAAAATCTGCTCTCAGAATTAGCAGGCTCGGTTAATTTATCCAGGTAGGAGTTAAATAGTGTCGCTATTCCCTGCTAGTCATTCGTCTGAAATATTCTGTAACTTGCTCCACAAACCAGACTAGGGACCTATCTATAACATTAATCGAGAGAAATTTTAGTCATCATTACTCAAAACGGGAAAAAATCAAGGAAATATTAAATTGAGGTAATCTCTGCAAAATTAAATCTCACAAACTACACATATATTTCCTTTTATTGGCATAATATATGGTTACTTATATTAGAGTGTCTTCGATCAAGATAGCGGAACGTCTACACTTCTCGATCACTGACACCAGATTCTCAATAGCTAAAAAAAAAAAAAAGGCCTAACGTTGCGCAAGTGCAAATCCTAATTTTGCTTACGTAATTTTTCCAACTGTCACTTCTACTTCTTAACCAACTCAATGCTACAATACTTTTCCACACATTGTCAATCCCTTATGACACAATAGCACCGATGATTTTTGGCATCAGCGGTCAATAAATGTGGGTGCGATATTGCACATAATTGTACGTATTATAATATTATAAATACATACTAATGGGAGTTATATTTAATGGTTTATAAATTGTATGTAACATATGCTAGGCTTGTATTTCTTTGTACGTCCATGTTAATATTGCATTTCGATCATATATGAATAATTCCATTGAAGCGTTTTTCAAACCTAGCCTTTCTTGCAGCTAATAACAATATAATACAAATGAAGCAAATTCATTAAACAAAGCACCAAAAACTGAACTCTTAAGTCGATATTTCCAGCAGTGACTAGCTATAGACTGTAGGACTTGACTGCAATGCTTCAGCTAACTTGTGAATGCACGTTTGCTGTTCCAAAAGAATTGGCCAGCGCTGCTGAATGCCAAACTATTCAGTCAACGTTTGCACCTGTTTATTTTGACTTCGGAAAAATATTGTGAATCTTAAGCACACGCTTGTTAAGACTTCTTTTGATTTGATTGGTTTTATTTTATTTACGGATGCACTTTAACATCTCAGATCATCTCATTCAATTCGGGGCGCGAAACGGCCAACAAATTTTGCTCTGAGACCTCTTCTTTCAGGCTTAATGTTCTTTTTCTGCTTTAAATGTACGACACGGGACCCACGACTTTACTTCCCTTCCGAAGGAAGCCATACTTAGGATTTTAATGCCTGAAAAAAAAATCTACCTGTTCTGGCCGGGATCGAACCCGCGATCTTGGGTTCAGGAGGCAAGTATGGTTACCACTACTAAGACTTCTTCAAATGTAGGCCCTAACAATAAATACTCCTAGCTCAACGATGTTTTTAAGGAATATTTGTGATAATTGCTCCGAATTCATTATTTCTAAGTAACATGGCCATATTTCCTACTGATATGCTCTTGAAGGTATTCCGAGAGAGGGAAGAACTAGATATTCACTACAGACGTGTTGTTAACCTTACACGCATAAACACTTTAATTGGTCTAACTGCTTTATTTTATTTCATCAAACTACCCTTTCCTACTCATTTTAAGGACTCTTTTACTCTTTGGTTCATTGCTTTCATGCCTGCAAACATATTGGTTTCTTTAACATGCTATACTTTTAATTAAAGAATATGGGCTCTTCCACGTGTTAATGATTATAATTTGGATATTAATTCATTAAATACGAAATGAAGAGCTACATATATACACTGCTTTCCGTTAATGGAATGATTAAGGCACACGTATTCTTTGATGTTCTAAGAACTTGAGTAAGTTAATGTTACAATGAATTAATATCCTTTAATCAGCGCTGTCGATAGTTAAAGAAACTGCTTATTATCCGCAGAATTGCTTGTTACGTGCAATACGGATAACTGCTCAATAAACGAAATATACCGCCACAGGTCGCTGAGGTCGTTAAGGGGCGGACTTGTGAGCGGAAGGTCTGGTGTTCGAATCTCGCCAGGACCGCCCTCACTGACTGAGGTTTTTTCCAGGTTTTCCTCAATCCTCATAAATGGCAAATGCCGGGAAGGAACCCTAAACTTAGGCCTGGAATGTTTCCTTCCTTTAAAAAAAACTCCTTTCCCAATATATCATTTCATCTCATGTGTCATCAGTGTCACCGCCTATGGTACCTCAGTAGTAAAAACGGGCGTTAAACACTAATCAATCAATTAAATAAACGAAATAGGCACAAGAACATGTGGTGGGGCATATAGGGTAGTTGGTACGCATGGGCGAGTATTTATTTCCCTTTTTTTGATATGGAGTGCTATTTGAGCCACACACTATGTACTTAATAGCTCCTTAAATATTGCTAAGTACCTAAGCTTTTACCTGGTAAATGTATTTCTTTTTACCTAGCTAAGATTCGATTTTCTGCTTTTAGCCACAGGTTGAACTATTGTTAAAGGGATAATTATGTTCCTCAGAAAACAAAAAGTGATCTTAACAGTGAATTTAGACATTTTACTCCGTTAGAAGGGTCTGCAAGTATTGAAATTACCCCTTGAAATAAGAAGTACAGTATTTCTCTCTGGGCATTGTTTCCTTTTTTACAATAGTAGTGTATATTTGTTGTACAAGGTTGGAAAATGGCATATTTTCTGTTTATTTCTGCTTTTAGGACTGAACATTTTGTTACAAATGAAATTTCTTGCAATAGCAATCTACTGATTTTCGAAATGAACATTTTATTATTTTGAAAGTTAATTTACATATATGGAAAGTATAGCTCTTTAATTATAAGGAATATAGTTAACTATAACATTTCATTTGCATTCAAAAAGTGGTGCATTCTTTTTTTTTTTTTTGTATGGAGAGTAAAATAAAACAGTTTATTGAGGATAGTCCTTCTACATATGGCTTTTAAAACTTCAGGCTACAATTCACATGGATCTTGGCGAATGATGGATGTGTTCTAAATGTGTGGAATAGCTGATATTATAGGAGTATAAAATTAAATACTGGGGTAATTAAATATTTTAATATAAATGCAAAATTGGGATGAAAATGTATTTTCTGTATATTTTAATCTACAGATGATTTAAGAAAACTCCTATTTCCTTTAATAGATTAATGATTGCAAACACTTTGGCCAAAAATAAAGGAAGAAAACATTTATTACAACATATTTTTGGAGTAGGCAATTTTGCAAATAATCAGCATGTACCGCACATGTAAATTAACACAGAAAAAAATTATATTCCTTGTGTGGGCATATCGTCATAAACTTTATTTATAACCCACTTCTATCAATTTGTATTTACGAAAAGGAGGCAAGCGTAAGCCGTCAGGTCGTAGCGAGTCGCAGCAAAGCACTGGGTCCATCGGTTTCTATGATTTATCCATAGTTAGCGTTAAGGTTAGTGTGTGTGTGTTTGTGTGTGTGTGGGTGTGTGTGTATATGAATTAATTGAGAATTCCGATAAGACAACGCATGGTAAAAAGTGAATAACTCAGTTTTTTTTAATAAGGAACAGCATATTGCAACCAGAAAGATAGGAGTACAAAATAGGTTACATTACATCTAGCAAAAAATAATACATGATATCTTTATTTTTAAAACCATGAAGTTTGTAATTTATAAACTGCATAATAATTGGCAATTTTAGAATTTGGTTTAATCTTCCTGAAATTAATTTCTTATTTTTAACCGTCTCTCGTGTAGCTTTTGAATTCATTCCAATTGAAGCTTTTGCATCTAAGTAATGCACTTTAAAATCCTGTGAAGTATTTCCAGATATTTCATTCTACTTTAGATATGTTTGATGCTACTTATAGAAATTTACTTATCACTCAAGATTTTTAAGTTCTGTATTCGGACGGTTTTAGCCCATTTTTAAACCGCGCATCTGAATTTAGAGAATTACCCTCTAGTACTGATGTTGATGAGGATAAGGGTGACGTGGGGGAAACTGGAGTACTCGGAGGAAAATCATTCGCCATAAATCCCTTTACTGCCGTTGTAATCGAATTTGTCTTATTTGAAGGCAAGCGCCTAACCTTCGGCCACGTCGCCAAACTCTACTACACATAACGAAATAACCCTATCTTCTCAGATAAAAATTAGAAGCATGTCTAGAGCATTAAGTTGCTCTCTCCCTCTAATGCTATTTTGGACTTAGAAATATTATAGTGATATTAAAAATAAAAGATTATTACCACATTTATAATATATTATACTTATGATAGAAATGAGGGGGAAAAAACGAATTCTTTACAGCATTGTAGCAAGAAAAAAGTTATAAATAAAAATAAAAATCTTACACTGTTTATTGAATTATTTTTTTTCAGGATCTTCGTTTATTTGCATTAATTTGTTTTTGCGTTAAAATGCACAATTTTTTTCTGTGAAGAAGAACTGTCAAAATTGAAATACTTCCCTATCACCAAAAATCTCCGAGTAGAGTTCTATCTCTATGAGCTTTCTAATTATATCCTTCTCCTTAAGAACCTCATAATTCCATACCTTTTTAGGAATGAAACCTAAAAGTCGTCAGTATATTACAGATTATATTAAAATAAACATTTAAACTATTTATTAAGAAAATATTTATTATATGCCATGAGAGAAATAATTGCTTAAGTCTGAAAACTCCTTATTATTTGCACTTTTGGTGCATTTGACTTAGCCAAAGCTATTGCCGTACAGAGTTAGTTTGAAAAGCCATTCTTAAAAACAATTTACACTTAAAACCATTTGGATCGTTAAAACGAGGAACGTTTGCTTCGCAGGACTCGCCTACTTTACGAGCATCTTTGCTGAAACAGAGCTCTACAGTCACATAGTTCGTTTCTGTCTATAACTTCGTCAGCCACTTTTTCACTTATTTTCATACGCCATAAATAAAACGACACACCGCTTAATATATTTCGGAAAAACAGTCACTGATGCTAAACAAAAAGTATTATAAAATTTAAGGAACAGTTCTAAAAACTTGTTAATGTATTATAATGTTCATCAGTTCAACTCCTATTATAGTTCAACTCCTATTATAGTTCAACTCCTCATGAAACTCGTGCTGGTGGTGAAACAAGCTGAAAATAAGAGCAGCTAAATAATGATTATGAGCATATTGTGGAAATTCTATTCCGCACAGTGTTCAATCTCTGTACCTAAAGCAGTTTCAAAAGATTCTTCCATAGAGAGATCAGCAATTTCTCGATTGAAATATAAGTCTACCTCCATTTGTCCGTATAATGTCTTAACATATTTTGCAGTTATGTTCTATCCCCAGCAAACTTCAAAAATTAATCTGAGAAGACGGTTTTCAATATTCAAAAAAATGTGTCAAGGAGTTGATGGGAAATCTTTTGGTGTCCATGAGAAATCTAAGGAAGGGTAAATGCGAATATACAGTATTTATAAGAAAAAAATATTAAACTGTTTTGAAGTACCTACCGCATTTCTATAAAAGTTAAGCCTTTAGAGTCTTGGGTGACATTGAATCTTGCTGTCGTATAAAAGCATGTGTGTGTCTACACCTGCATTCCATTTATAGCTGACCCATAGTTGCGTATGTGTGTAGTTCGCTTTCACTGCAGTGACCTCGATATTATTCCAGTAGCACACTAGCGGTGAAAGACCCGCTCAAGGCTAAGTTTAACAACTGTGTTATACTGTGTCAATTGCTGCCTTCTGTTCGAGCTGTAAAGACTAGAATTAGTTCATTGTGCATCTCAAAAGTAAAAGTTTATTATAGACGTCTGTGTTGTGTGTGAATTACATTAGATTATTCTGATTAGTTTACTGAAACATCTACCGAAAAATTCACACTTGAACAAAGTATTTTTATGTACGGTACATACGTAAAAACCGAATCGTGAAGACAATTTGTAGATTCCAGGTAGAGAAACTGTAAGATGTCTGGTTAATAAGTTTAGGACAACGGGATCGCTAAACGCTAAAGCGAAAAAGAAATGTTCTAACGGAGGAAAAATTGACGAAATTGGTGCACCATTCGAACGCTTTCCAAAGAAGTCTCTAAGACGTGTTGCACAGCAAGTAGGTGTTATAAAAACCTCTGTTCATAGAACTGCTAAACTTTTAAAACTGAAACCCTACAAGGTGACAATAGTTCATGAATTGCAATTTCAGTTGAGGGGCATGGTTTAATTTAAATGGTCATACAGGTATTGGAGTACAGAGAATCCTAATGTACCCTCCATAGTTGTTTTGAATGACTTTGAGAAAGAGGAGTAAAACTCATTCAGAATTACAATAACATTCTCACAAAAGATAAAACTGAGAAACCATTTGTTCTACAGATTGTTGCCAGAGATCGTAAAAATACCAAACTTCTACTAAATCCTCTTGTTAGGGAAAAAAAAAAATGCTCAATGATCGTTCGTTCACATGTTTTGATTTTATAGATATTATAGCTGTAAAAAATGCGTTTCTCTTGTAGAAGTTGTATGGGTTACTAAAAATCCTATTGTTTCTTAAATTTTTAGAATTAAGTTTTTAAGGAAATTTTAGCCAGAATGATTTTAAACATTTTCTTGGGTCACCCGGATGTCCACATAAATTCCTCTAAGAAGAAGAAGAAGAAAAAAAAAAGAGACCGGATAGGGTAGAGTATACCGCATTTTACGGAATAAATTCTGTGTTCGAACTTTAAGGTTTGGGATCACCAAGTAGTTGTCCGAAGCTGAAATTTTGGACAGGTTGTCTCTCTCTTTACCAAGGTAGAGAGGAGGAGAGCTAAATTTTTAGAAAGTTGAAAAATAAGGGCCACCGTAAGGACATGCACAGAGGATGGGAGGAAATCGCTGGCCATAGAAAATATATAAATGGACTACTTTAAAACAAAGAAGGGGAACACGAAGAACTGGGGAGAATTGTGTAATATCAAGATGAGAGATCTTCATGAGGGAGATTGGCAGTATCGTCAAAATTGAAAACTAGATACGACAAACGACCTTAAAGTGGTATTAATTCGGATTATGAACAATTAACCTTTATTTTTATTTATTATTTATTATTATTATTTTTATTTATTTATTTATTAATTTTTTTACAATTAACCGGATGACTAAACTCACAGACCTATTGTACCAAGTTAACCTGTTCTATATAAGCATATTGTTTCAGTTGCCCTAGAAATGTAGTAGAGATATATAGTCATACGTTTGTGGGGCACAGTTCCAAGAAAAAACACGATGCCGATAATATACTGGCAAAAATTAGTTCAAACTTGTCTATAATAATCAATATCTCTTATAGGAATTGGCAGCGGTAGAGACGTGAAAATTCTATGGAATTTGGAGCAAGGCTATCTGCTATTAAGTAAACTTCAATGGTGTCATTAATCAGATCAGTGTTAGTCATTAAGGAATTTGTTTTAAACTTATATTTATTAATCATTAATTACAATATATACATTATATTACAGTATATGTCAAACGCTTGCATGAATTGACGAAATTGGCATTCTGTAATCACTAAAGACTATCACTACGATTATTTTTACAAACCAGTAATTAGAGACCACAACTTTGCTCAAACAGGTCATTGCTCCGGCCCATCGAGCTCATAAGGCCATCCTACCAAAAGTATTGACATAATGACACTTCGAATTCATTCTCTGATCTTGAACCCTGTGACCTCTACCACTTTTTAAATATGAAGAAAAAAGAAAACAGAAACAGGAAGGGGAAAAAAGAACTTTCGTGGACACCATTTTCAATCAATGACTGTTAAGAGTGTAATAAATAACATACTGTAAAAGAAAGGCTTCAATGAGTGCTTTGAAAAATGAATCGGAGAAAACTACAACAGAAGTAAGTTGCTGATATAGTGATAGCTTTTCGTATCTCATTCTGAGAAAATTGCGCTCGTTTCAGATGCCTGGTGAAGCGCTTTAAATGCAGTATCCGTTTTTTTTTCTTCTTTTTTCTATGCTTAGTTTTAAACTTAAGTGAATTAGATATATCATGCATAGCTTTACGACTAGCGGAACATTTCACAACAAGTATTCACGCAAAGTAAACAAATCCGTTCGATGCTAGGTAAAATAGATTGCATTAGAAAAGCAATAATGGTACCAATATTTTATATTTTGATTTATTACTTCATACGCTTGTTGTAGTTGATAATATATTATTTCTTGCCTCATGTTTGAGAGGAATAGCTCTTCTCACACTCACATCTCTGTGCGCTCTGAGGAAATTGCGGACGAATATGCAAATCTATTCTCATGTAATTCCAATTATATAACAAAGAGTTAGCCCACCGCTTATTCTTTGGAAATTTGGAATGATGCCACAGGATGAAAAAACATTAAAAGTGTTCTAGCCATGGTCTTTACATCTTTGTCATCTACTTTAAAGTGTTGAGACGAGTAATTTCATTGACACAGTGTGGGTCGGCCTTGGTGGTGTAGTGGTAACCATACGTGCCTCCTAAACCCAAGATCGCCGGTTCAAACCCGGCCAGGATCGATGGGTTTTCCGGGCGTAAAAATCCTTAGTGTGGCTTCCTTCGGAAGGGAAGTAAAGCCGTGGTCCCGTGTCGTACATTTACGGCATGATAAAGAACCTCAAGCCTGAAGAAAGGGGGGGGAAAGGGCCTCTGAGCAAAATTTGTTGGCCATTTCACGCCCTGAATTGAATGGGTCGCTGATGACCTGAGATGTTAAAGAGCGTCCTCAAATAAACGAAATCAACAATCAACAATTGACACTGCAGTTTCGCAACAATGCTGAATTCCACGATCAAACTCTGCACATTTAATTATGCTATTTTGATGATGATGATGATGATATGATGATGATACTTTCTTCACTGAAGGCTTTCATAATAAGTATAATAATTTCTGCACTGAAGGTTTTCTTTTTTTAAATACTACGAAGTTTTGCCAATGTTTAATTGAAATAAAATATTTATTTATTGAAAAATATATTTATCTTTTGATTATTAGCTTCATTGTTAACCTGTGCTATATTTTCATACAAAATTACTCAATGGTGGACTAAATATTCACAATTAAGTGCTTTATTGTAGAAGAGAGAAAATTCAGCTTTTATCTTAGAGTTAATCAAAAATATCTCAGAAGGTTTCAAAAAATAGTACTTTTTTAATATTGAGTTGTTCTTGATTTAGGTTGCAAAGCAATACAAAGAAGCTTGGGACATTTGTATTTATACTGTCTTCAATGAACATAGGTCGATCCGATGGCCACCAAATGGTGTTTTGTCAAAATTGTATGTGGAATTTCATGGGACTGAGTTCATAATCAGAGTTTAATATTGCAGAATTTTTAGCAAAAATCACCGACCGATGCATGATTTGCTGAATATAAAGATTCGACAATCCTACCAACGGATTCCTAAAATATACACATCGAACGTCTTTGAAATAAATAAAAACGTCACATTTGCGGTGTCTGTTGATATTTTCTTTCATGATAGCTTCATTAGCGCGTATGCAGTTATATTGTAAAAATGGAAACTTCTTTGACTGTATTTATATTAATTAAATGTTTCCCTTTAAGTATACGTTAGTAATTGTTTCATGTAAAACCAGGGAAAGGAAATTATAATTAACTCGAAGGTTATGATAAAACAAAAGAAAGGAAAAAATACCTTATTTATGGTTTGGAAGCATCTTACTTGATGATGCTATGAACAGTGCTGTTTTACAGTTCAATCAAATGACGTATGCTCATCAATAAGTCTTTAGAATAGGAACAAATTTCTTAGAGCTATCAAAATGGATTTTTTTTCAATAAAACATTCTTCTATGGCGAAAGGAACTAGTGCTAATGCTTCAGTAATTTTTAGGTTTTATGCGTCTATTGCATTTTTACATGTTTAATTCCTTAAATATCAACTACTCTTTCCGCAACATCTATGAACGGAGCTTACTGTTGTCTTTGAACAGCCAGGTGTTGCTCGTAGTCCACTGATGATGTCAACTGCAGCAGTTGGTGAAAGGTATGGTAGCATATTAAACCATGCACCACGATAAAACAGACTGAAAGATTTTAACTCTCTTAATAACCGAGATCCTCTTTTGCTTATTCTTGGGTATTTTATGTTTTATGTTTTTCCAGAATAATATAGTTTTGAAATACAAGCTCATGAACAAATTGTTTAAAAGCTTTGCACTTTCGAAAAGACGTCCAGTTGGTCACATGCCTTTTGGTTATCTTCCGTGACAAAAGCGGAAAATAGAATATTATCCTCTTTGTTAACGATACAACTGCCAAGGATGGCCGAGGTCGTTAAGGCGCGGACTCGTGAGCGGAGGTATGGGATTCGAATCCTGCATGGACCGTCCTCCCTGACTGCGGTTTTTCTAGGTTTTCCTCAGTCCTCATAAATGGCAAATACCGGGGAGATACCATAAACTTAGATCTGGAAGATTCTTTCCTTAAAAAAAATATTTTCTCAATATATCATTTCATTTCATTTCATGTATCACCAGTGGCCACCGCCTGTGGTGCCTCAGTAGTAAAGACGGTTGTTAAACACAAATTGGTTAATGCTACCACTGACTGTACTATAAATTCTGTTGTGCTGCATTACAATAGGATGGAGATGTTACACAGCGAATACCTTCTATCCCTTACCTGCATGGGGTGTTCAAGCTTTAATGTAGATTTTAAAACATGTCACTCCAATAACAGGCTGCGTGCATTTTTCGCATTAACGACAAAACTAATTTTTCCAAACTATTTTATAAAGGAATTACTGGATAATCCAAAACATTACATTTTCCATTTCGTAAAAGTTAACGAAACATTGAAATAATGTAAAATGTAAGGAAATAAAAACTTCATTGCGAAAAAACCAAAACTTAACTTCTAATTCGAAAATTAATTAAATAATTAATAAAGAACGCACATTTAAATTTCAAATGAGACTTTAAACCATGACTATCAGTTTGCAAAAATACTTAAAGCGTTGAATTTATTGTACAATAACAATACACCGAAAATATCCTTGTGGGAAAAATGGAAACAAAATCAATTCTTTGCAAATTTAGAAAATTCAGTGATCGCTAAAAGGTACATAATTTAAGAGCAGTCATATTGAGCTGTTAGCAAGAAAATTGTTCAAATTCTGAATCTAGTTTGCTTGCCATTTGCTATGAATTTAGTAGCAGATCTTTTCAATCAGTCTGGATCCCACATAAGATGACATTATTTCTTTCTACTGGAAGACTGACTGCAGTGATTTTTGCAATAGAAATGATGATAATATGAACTTTATGCAACGTTCTACTTAGACAATAAGTAACACAATGCCTTATTTTAGGACAATTTTAAAAATTTTACATCGTCTAGAATGTTCCAAAGTTTTCTTACTTTAATAAGAAATAACAGTCTTGTTTATTGTAATTTATTTGCCTGCAAGGAAAGTTAAAATGTTTTATTAAACTATTTTTCCTGAAATTTCTGAAAGCTCATGGAAAATTTTTGAACACGGGAAAAAATACAAAAGTGATAATTCAAAATTCTTGAAAACAACACATATTTCAGAAGTAACATCGAAAACGTAAAATGCAGGTTTTTATTGACAGTGAGATTATTTGAGTTACGAAGCAGGCAGAGTACCGCTGTATACTGGGATAAGTTGGCCATCAAAGACTAAATTAGCATTTGTAGTCGGCAAGTGATTGTGCGCTCATTGTTCTTCGTTAGCTATCCATAAATATTTTTGAACTAGTTTTTGTGTGCGATGCGTATTTGAGAAAGGGATTCTTGCAGAGGAATGGTGAGGCAACTCAGATTTTCAGGTAGAGAAACTTTTCGCCAACTTGTTAAAAAGTTATGAGAGGCAGAGTCTCTGAATAACAAGGATCTCTCCAAACCAAACCTACCTGTTCTTACGGAAGAAATATGAAATACAGGGCTTTCCTACGCAGATGCCGGCAACCTATTGCTACAGAGGGGGTATCATTTTCAACATCATTTATAACCTAGGTTAGTAGCTATTATCAGATTTAAATACGGCATACCTTTATGATTTCAGTACAAATAAAAATATCAACTTTACGCGCGGCGACGCTTATCTTCCTTTATGCAATAAATACCCAGTAAACAACTGCACTCAGGCGGCCTATAACTCAAATAACTTCAATGTATGCAAATCAAAGTTTGAAACATTCTCAGATATGCTATGAACACAATACAGAATTCCAATTTTTTGGTGAGAAAGGAAGTTCTTTTTCTTTCTTTCTTTCTTTCTTTCTTTCTTTCTTTCTTTCTTTCTTTCTTTCTTTCTTTCTTTCTTTCTTTCTTTCTTTCTTTCTTTCTTTCTTTCTTTCTTTCTTTCTTTCTTTCTTTCTTTCTTTCTTTCTTCCTTCCTTCCTTCCTTCCTCCCTCCCTCCCTCCCTCCCTCCCTCTCTCCCTTCCTCCCTTCCTTCCTTTTTTCTTTCTTCCTATTTTATTGGTATATGATAGACTAATTTCTCGTTGGTTGTTTTGTCATTAAATACGTTGACATAAATGGCAGAGCAACTGGATAATGCGCATACTCAAGTAATAAACAGATGACTGGATATTCTTATAATATTAATCACTATTATGACCAAAATTGTATGATATCAAATGAAAACTTCCAAGATACTTGAACCTCAAGCTAATTGCTTTTCAGGCAATTTGTAAGAGGAGACTTTCATGTAATCACTGCTGATCAAAGTAATCACTGCTGATCAAAATAATCAAAATAATTTTATACTAAAATAATTAGCTACATTGGGGCAACTTGTCACACAGCATCCGCAATATTTAAATGGAAATTGTGATTAATAAAATACATTTTTGGTTTTAACACTCTATTTGTGTTTTAAAATATATGTTAATTTTGAATGTCCCTTATAATCATAATCATTTCCCGCTTATTTTCTGCTCTCGGCTAACTAGGATAGCATGACTCTACTTTGGAATAGCTGCAAGTTAAGCGAAGCTCATTTGCTTGAGTTTTTCCCCGTTGTTTTTCTTTTGTCATCTGGTAAATGCCGGGCAAAATTCCTTAGCAGGAGCAGACTGTTGTTTTCTTCTTCATTAACGCTGTCTTTCCTCGTGCTGAGAAGCGTGGTATGTGCCGCAGAATAATAAAAAGTTGCTTTCGTAAGCGCAAAGTTCTAACCGTTATGTTGAGCTATAAAGCAGCCCAAACGCATGAAGTAAATAAATGGAGTGAATGAGATATGTAAAACATATGCCTATCTTGAAACCTACGAGATATCAACTTCATTACACAGGACGTAATTTCAAATATGTTTTGGGGAATAATCTGAGCATGGAAGGTGGAAGTTAAATGTACAGAGCATATTGAGAAGAAAGATATTTTGAGAAGCTCTGATAGGAAAGGTTTCCTCAATATTTTACACTTATTCATGAAAAAAATAAAAATAATGAAATAGCAAGCATATAACGTGTAAAATGATTATGAAATTAGTATATTTTGAATGTAAAATACAACACAATTACTACCGATGGTATTTTCCGCATATTACCATTAATTTTTTAGCATTTTCATTTATTTTCTCATTGTGTTAATTTTTTTTTTTTACTTACGCCATTTCATTTAAAACGTTAATAGCAATTCTTATGCTTGGATTGCCTTATGAATGGTGTTTAACGCCCTTTTTTACTACTGAGGCACCACAGACGATGGATATAGATGATACATAAAATGGAAAGATATATTATGAAAGAATATATTTTTAAGAAGGAAACGTTTCAGCCCTAAGTTTAGGGTACCTCCCCTTTCCATTTATGAGGACCATTTTCCATTTATGAGGACTGAGGAAAACCTGGAAAAATCCTCGAGGAGGACGATTCTGGTGGGATTCGAATCCAGACCTCCAGCTCACGAACCGTGTCTTAACGACCTCGGCTACCCATGGCGGTTACCTATGTGTTGATTCCAGTTTTAGATACTTATGGCGGTCATTCTGATTGGTTGTGGCCTGGTCTTAGAAACGAAAGAAAATGAATGCCTGTAAGATATCGCTTTTCAACTATCCGTAACTTGAGAGATAAAGATGAAATTTGCAGAAATTCTCAAGGAGGAATGGCACAATAACAAGAATAGAATGCAGCACCTATCTGAGTACTGAGGTGCAGTTCCTATCATCTCAGGTTCTGAAGAATGTGCTGTTTGACACAACATCAGGAAGAAATACTGCAACGCTGAATCAACTGCAACGTGTAGCTGTCATACAAGTGTACACTGCAGAGCAAGACAGACATTTTGCTTATTGGTGCGGCGAAGACAAGGATTACTGCTTACTGTGAACCAAAAAGGTTTGTTGATACTAATGAGGATTATAAAACTTATAAAACAGAAAAAGTGGCGAAGCAGTTATTAGAATTGAAAATGAGAAAAACCGACTTTCTATTGCTGTCACAACTGCAGACTTGAGATGGCGCCAGTTGTAGTAAACAAATTCTTATTTCATGTGGTGTTCTTCTGTCACCAAGAACCGAACACAAGTAGGAATTATTACTGAATACCCGATAAGTCGTTCTAAGAGGAAGTATCCAAACACTGTGTTTCGAAAACAAATAAGAACCGAAGACTCCGATATTTAGATATCAAATACTCCCGTAAGAAGTAATAAAACGGATTTTTTTTAATTTACATTTCTTTTCCGGGACGGTCAGCATTGTGAGAGGTTCAATTTAAATTTATAAGCTGTCGGTTACCTTGGATACATATTTTGTGTTTTGCTCAGAGTTGAGACTATTTTTGGAGGCCTCGTGTACTTTAGGCTCTGCTATATATGGACGGAATAATAATAATGATGCAACAAATATTAGTTAAATATACTACTTAATATTGATATACTTATTACGAAAATTCTTTAGTATATCAGCTTCTAGAAAATTATAAAGAATTTGATAAAACAACATTTATTGTCTTTATAGATTACACAAAGGCCTTTGGCAAAAGTAAACTATGAATAATGGAGGAAAAATCCCATAAAATCTTGTAAATGATGTAAAGTTATTTTGTATCCAGGCACTCCATTTTAAGTATAATTTCCAAATGCCAGAAACATTCGTCTAAAATTAGCAAATGGGGGGGGGGTGAAAAGATGCGTGCTTTCGGCCACACTTTTAACTTAAATATTGGCGGAGAGTAATTTAAAAGACAACATTCCTAATTGCTAACGTAAGAAATTATAACAAACTAAGAAGATAATTTACAAATTGTTCTTTCAGTCATTAAACGTCATAAGAAATATATATGATAGTATAAACTAAAAGGACAAATATAATGGCCTTTCAAGGGAAATAAAATGCCAAATTAACTGTAAAAAGTTGCAAAATTCAAGAAGTTAGTTATTATAAATACCTAGATTATAGTGGAAGTATCAATGATTTGGATATTAGTTTGCAAATGATGTAGGGAAAAACATAAATGCAAAAATTGGCACACTTTATAAATTTTATAATATAATCGCCACATATATTTTAATTTATGGTTGAAAACTATGGAATTTAATAAAAATTAACTTGACGACACATAGAAGTGGCAGAAATGCGAAACGTGAATTCGCCGAATATCATAAAACGGATTGAGTTGTTAGAAATAATGTTATCAGAGAAAAATGAAGATTATTAAATACATTATAAAAATAACTGACGAATAACGATCTAAATGACATTAATATGTACTCTTAAAAGATATGAACTAAATGTCCAAAATTGTTCTATCAATATTGAGCTAAAGAATGGATCTATTTAAGTATTTCCATGAACAGGAACGGTCTAGTCTGTAAAAACACTAATCCGTTAATCTGATGATGATTCATTTTTAACACATTCCGCGTTTGAATGAAAGAGTCGTAAGACAGAGAGAGAGAGAGAGAGAGAGAGAGAGAGAGAGAGAGACCAGAGACTGCTGGTGTGGCAATCATTTTTTAAATGTGTTGGTGCTGGTACCAATTACAAACCATGAATAAAAAATAAAGCATTATGCATTTTTTATTCATGAAGTTCCAGAAATAGTTCAATGTGTTCTGTAGAGAACAACCTTCAACAAAATCATTGACGACCTCATGACACTATATTGCCGCCGTCCAATACTGGTCTACTGCAGCATCTACTGAGAAATTTGGCACGAAACTCAGAAAAACTGATAATTCTGAAGAAAGTAGAATGCAAACTCAATTAAAGTTCGTAGTACGAACAACAGCATTTACGGCAAGCAGGGAATTCAAGGCTTGTGCGGTATTGCAACCAAACAGAATATGAAGGACTACACCACAACCATTTCAAGACTAGAGAGGAGTCTTACACAAGCAGTTTGAGCTAGATAAGATACGGTATGACTCTTCAAGTTTAAAGTTTCTAAAGTTTCTAAGTTTCTAAATAATCAATAAGTCACTTAGCAATGAAGATTTCATTGGATTATACCCCACAATAATGGACAGAAGTTCTTTGACTCAGTCGGTATGACACTGGCGTCAAGTAAAATCTGATGTTATCGAATTCGAGTCACTTTGAATACTATTTGTTTACAGCGGTACATACATTTAACTTACTTTTTGTTAAGTTAACTACTTTTCAGTTGTTTTAAGTTTTCAACTCATTCAGTTATCAATATGCTCACAAAAAGGACCCAAACCTACGATTTTGAAGTCCGTCGCTTTATCCATTACGCCACACAGTCTAGTAGATATAACATAACATATTTTTTTTAACATAAAAAGAAACTAACAGGTTAAATCAGTTAACATTGTTCAGTGTCCTACGGCCTTACGATCAGTCAGGGGTTTTAGAGAGATTTGTATCACCGAATCTTAAAAAAACTGATGGTAAACTATTGAACATGGGGATTTCCTCGTTCGCTAAGGAGGTTTGAAGGTATTCTCTTTAACCGTGATTTATCAGTGTCTAAGTTTAACTTCTTTATCACCACAACTTCATTATTTTTCTTCATGAACCAGATATTGCTTGTCTAAGATGTCTCTACATTTCCTGAAAGGATTGCTGTGTTCTTCATTCGCTTCATCAGCTAATATTGAAATAGATAACATTTAACTTACCTCACCTATTTTAAGAAAGGAAATTCTGAAATTGACTGTTTAAGTTCTCCATATATTTTTGGCACATTCATCTGTAGTTCTTTTCAAGAAACGTATGCAAATTCTTGATGGATAATGCCTTTCAACTCTTCAAAAATATTTGGATTTGTTCTGTTTACTTTTCTCCCTTGAGGTTTTGCTTCAAGGTACCTATGGGGTACAAATCCATACCAATATTTCTACCTGCGTGAGAATATTCAACTTATTTCAATAAATTGTTGTTGTATGAACTGTGACCGACCGCTGTTGAAAAATTTAAAAACCTGAACATTTACGCTTCGTGTCAACTCGTTCTCTAACAAAATTGCTCTTTGGCCGAATTGTAGGCATATATGTCGGAATCAGCTGTCGTTTCATAAATATTTTTTACTCCCTAATGGCTAATACACGATAATCATTTCCCATTAGACTCTGAAGTTATCAATATAGGTCAATTTCATCAGATAATTTCATAAACTTTGCAGATAATATCTCTCTATCTGCATGTTAACACTAGAGTTCATAGTATGAGTCTGTTAAGGCTCCAATGCAGTGCAAATACTTTGTTATGCAAGTCGTAACCCTTATATAGACATAGTTGTTTTCTTCTAATCTGCCTCATGGCGTGTTCAGACTCGAGTTGGGTTTTAACGGTGAAGGTATGGGGACTTCAAATACCAACCATGAAAGTATATCTGCTTTTGTTTGGTTTTCTGGCACAGAAGGGAGAAAAAACCCTTATTCTGGCATATTTATTAATGTAAAATCTCTTAATTATCCAAATTTAAATTAAATTACAAATTACTATAAGCTTATTGAACATAATGCGCATATACGAATACATTTACATTAATGTGAAATGATAAACATCAAGCATTGAATGATATTTTACTCTTTGTAGATATTCTTACATACAAAAAATAAATAAAAATACCAAAATAGGAATAGTTGTGGAGCAATATTCACACAGTAGATAAAGGTAAATTCCCTTATGGGACGGTCTGGTGAATGCGACGGGTCATTCGAGAGCACCTGCGACTGTAAAGTGCAGGTTTCCCTAGTTACCAATTCTTAGGATGAGAAGACTCGTATTGTGTATGTGACCATAATAGAGAAAATAAGCAATACTACATGGAACTTACGTAACTGAAGGGGGGGGGGACGTACTCGAAAACTTTGTCACATAAAATGTGGTTTTGCACCATATACTAACCTTTTCACGTTGAAGAGGCACTTAGTGAACAACGAATGTTTTTAAGCAAGCTGTTAATGACTGTGCTGTGAATGCACATAGACATATAGCAGAATCCAGATATCGCCCTAGTAAAATATTAATTATGGTAAACTTCTCCATTGTGTGTTTTAATGAGGATAAATTCACAAAACTTGTGCCTACATACTGGATCACCCGGTTGATGTTCATATATGACAGTTATTTTATGTAGTTTTAAGTTGAACAGTTTTGTATCTGTTTGCAGAGAGCAGCAAGAGGGTCTCGGTTGTTATAAAAGAAGCCGAAGAACATTTTAGGCGATTTTTCCCAAGCGATAACCAACGTTACCAAAATCCTCTTCGATGATGACGCCGTGCCACTGGTTTCTTATTCGGAACACTTCCCATCTGTTGAAATACAAAAATAAAAATACAAAAAGCATGAATTTTTATGTAACATTAACTTTTTACAATTGGAAATTATTATTGAAATCGAATTTGTACTTGACGAGCAAATTGTTAATGCATATGATCATGCCTAAAGACTCGTGCAATAAAAAACATGTGCTGAACAATAAAAAACGTTAAGGTTTCGTAAAAAGGAACCAAAATTCAACATATAAAGAACCTTCTCACTTCGGCAATCATAACGCAATGAAAGGCAGCGAGAAAAGCACTAGTGCACGTGCACTTAGTAACATCGTATGCTGGTTCGAACATAAATGGATCGCTCCATATTACTAATTTAGCTTGGAAAGAATGTATGTAAAAAGCCGTTTGTCAGGAAAACATTGTGGTTAGCGCTTAAGATTAAATTAACATAAACAAGAAATAGTTAGAGATTAAATAATACAGTAATATGATTAAAATTTAGGTGCAAGATATTGAAATTAAAAGATCAGCAATGAAAGTTAAAAGTTTAATAATGAAACAAGTCAAAACATTGCGTGTGTTTAAAAAGTACAAAATAGAGCCTATCCCTTCTTCACTTCATAAAAATATCGAAGTTGTGAAGTTTCTCGAAAGATGGATTATTACATCAGTGTTTCAAAATTAAGTTTACCATTAATGCGTATTACAAACAAGAGCCATAGAATTCCTTGTTGATTACATTCATGAAAGGCGCAGGCACTACAATAGATTGAAGCACAATAGGTAACTGAAAGGTGATCAAAGCAGAAACAGGAAACCGAAAATTAATTCGCCTCGCATCAGGTAACTAGTATTGATCTTAGCTGATAATGTTATCACTCTAAAGAGGCGACTGCATCGGCACGAACGGTGGAGTTTACAAGCATTAATTTTACACTGACAAAAGGATATATTCCTGTATGGAGATTTAATAGGAAATGTGTATACGTAAATTTTTGTTTGCAACACATTTAAGCACATCACAATTTTTAAAAACAGTCAGTCTGTGTAATTCTTTGAAATTCTGAATGCACTTGTCAATTATTTGATACTTTTTTCGGCCAATAACATTGTCATAAGGATCGCCAATGAAACAGTAAAGACACCTGTAGAAATGCTTGTATATTATATTTCTTCAAATCCACCCCCCCCATAAGTGCTCTGAAACAATAATTACCACGGCGTAAACCGAAAAAATCAACTTTTTTTGGTCATTGGTGACTTTCGGGGCTGCGCTACATATGGTGACGTTTAACTGCTACAAGTTATGACTAGAGTCTGTTATATTGACTATAGCTAAAAGAAGTCATGCACTCTATAAATGTAACAAAACCTTATTAAACTAGTTCAAAACAGAATGTAAAAATACTAAATTCTGTTATTGATATTCATTGGTTTAAAAATTGCGTAAAACGCAGTCATACAGTGTCAAAACAGTAAGAAACAGCGGTTATAATATAATCGGATACGAGGACGCGCCTTATATAAGTAGACAAGTGTTCATTGGATGGTGTATATGCTGATAGTAAAAATGGATCGTAAAGGCAAGGTACAACTAAATAACAAAGGAAAATTATAATATATCTTCATGTAAATCACTGTCGAAAATACTAAGAATTGTGTAGAGACCACAGACAACTATCAACGGATATGGTGAGAGAAAATCATTCCAAAATCAAAAAAAAGAAGTGATCACGCAAGTTGGAAGGATCATAATTAGAGATGCGGACAAAATAAAACAGATTAATGCATTAAAGTTAGTTGCAGGTCTAAAGAACGGTCTGTATACAGATATCTCACCATGCACAGTAAGATTTCAACGATTACATGGGAGAACTCCACGTAGAAATTTCTATGTAAGCGGGAAGAATAGAAGAAAAAATACAATATGCAAAACTTATTCAAATACAGAATTTTTAAGAAAGTTAATTTATTTATTTATTTGTTGTCAGATGACAGGATGAAACAAGAACGCAGAGATTGAAAAACATCCCATTCTAACAGTGGAAATACGTAGTAGAATCGGTACTTGTACCGCCACGGGTGCACTCGTGAGCGGGAGGTCTGGGGTTCGAATCCCTTCATGACCGTCCTCCCTGACTGAGGTATTCCCCAGGTTTTCCTCAGTCCTCATAAATGGCAAATGCCTAAACTTAGGTCTGGAACGTTTCCTTCATTAAAAATAAATCTTTTTTCAATTTATCATTCCATCTCATGTATCAACAATGTCTATCGCCTGCGGTACCTCTGTAGTAAAAACGGGTGTTAAATACATTTCATTTTTTCATTCGGTACTTGTATGGGAATGAATAAGTGCGGCTAGTGTTGCCTCTTTGATAGTTGATGG
Organism: Metallyticus violacea; assembly: GCA_030762175.1. Lineage (NCBI taxonomy): Eukaryota > Metazoa > Arthropoda > Insecta > Mantodea > Metallyticidae > Metallyticus > Metallyticus violacea. The sequence continues at coordinate 16,548,742 of CM060838.1, read as the reverse complement.
AATAATGGAGCATATCAAATGCCTGAGTATTTTCAAAATAAATGTCCTTAACATGAATAGGGAAAAAAATAATACATCAAAATATATTGCATTTTCAACTAGAGACCTGATACTATTAAATACTTATGGGAAGATTTTAACAGAAAAAGGCAAATTTCCTCAAGCCAGTTCTAATTGAAGAATGGCTCAAAATTCTGCAAAGGCCTACTTCTGAGTTGATTTGCAGACTGGAGCTAGTAATAGCAAGAATAGGAAGATACACTACCAAATTGTTAGTATGTTTTCTTTGAATTTTATTAGGGTGTATTTTCTGAATGAATACATTGACTGGGTGATATTTTCCAATGCTGTGATTTTTTTGTTAATTTTGTAAGAAATAATATGAATTGGTTTTTGATATTTGTGTCTTACGTTTGTCGTTTATTTAACGACGCTCTTCAATCTCTGATGCTGTTCAGGGCGTGGATTTTTTTTTTGATTGATTATTTATGGACGCTCTTTAACAGCTCAGGTCATCAGCGTCCCATTCAACTCAGGGCGTGGAATGACCGATAAATTTTGCTCACAGGCCCCTTCTTTCATACTTGGATTTCTTTTACATGTTATAAACGTACGACATGAACTCACAGCTTAACTTTCCTTCCAAAGAAAGCCATACTTAGGGTTGTTATGCGTTAAAAAATCCATTCTACCTTGGCCGGATTTGAACCCAGGGTCTACGAGACAAGTATGGTTACCATTAGACAACCAGGACCGACTATATGCAATGTCAGTGAAGTAACAACTTTATGAATTTATTTAGTTGCTATTGGAAAAATAAAATTACTGGCCGAAAAAATATTATTTTATCATTTGTGGGCCTAGAAGTATTTTTAACAGACTGTATACTATCACAAACAGAGATGTGATTACACACAATGTTCATTCTCTTGTGAAATATAAACCAATTGAAATTGCAGGCCTTTGTTCAAGCCGGTCAAGATGCAAGTTGGCTCTGTCGTATTGTAAGCACTGTCTATGCGTCCAGACAGCAAAATCTGCTTACCGGCAAACGAACTTCATTCTGGTGGGAGTAAGGTAACTGTAGATTTTTCTTCTCTGAAAATGAAAGAATTGGACCAGCACCTTCCCTGTCTGATGGTACACTCAGACACACCTGCATTTATTTCATTTTAATATTTTCACTAGATACAGTGGGTACTGCATCTAGTCTACCATAAAGGTTTCTAAGAACCAACATAAGATGCTTTTTCGTAGGAGACTTAATCCTACACAGGCTCCTTTGACTATATCGGGTCCTTATCCCTGCAACCGATGTACGTATAAACCTTACCCTTCATAGAGCCAAGTTTATTTTTATTCGGTTCAGTACTGAACTTAGATTTTACTATTTGCACATTCGCCAAGTGTGGCTATAAGAACGTTGTGCTTATGCTCCAGTGCAAATTTTGTCCTGCATTCTATATTGGACTAACCTCTACAGTAGTATCCTCAGAATGAATAACCACAGACGCTCTGTTAAAAGGGCACTTCACTATCGGTAGCCCAACGTGCTAGTTTTCACCAATCTATTTTTGATGGGTGTTCTCCTTTGTACTTAAAGATGTCCTACCTCTATCTTCCTCTACCAGTACATTCTGATAGAGAGGTGGCGGCCATAGTACTGTCCTTCGGGCCTAAACCTTTACCTTTAAGATTTCCCTTACTGACAACCAGTTATAGCCTTACTTGTATTAAATACCCTGCTAGCCTTCTTAGAAACCTTTACGGTAGATTAGATACAGTACCGCTCAGCTCAGTTTTCATTATCTCGAGTCGCAATCAAAAGCAGGTGGCTCGAAATATCGCGTACTTTTAATTAATATTTGTCAGTTTTAAGTGTTAAATCTCTTTAATAGTGGCCTCCATATATAGGGTTCCAAAAATGTATACACACTTCAAGCAAAGAAAAAAAAACTGTGTAAACATAACACAACAAAACAACTGAATTTACACAAACAGAAAATGACGAGCACTAATCCTGTTACACTTTTACAATTACAACAGTTGCCCAAAATGCCCACCATCGGCATCGATACACTTCTGAGTACGTTGACCTACTGATTAAGCAACGTTTGCGATTCTAGCACCTGCCGTTCCAATTTCTTCCCGAAGTTCTGTCAGTGTAGCTGGTTTTCTTCGGTATACAACATTCTTAAGAGTTCCCCATAGGTAGATGTCCAAAGGAGTTAGATCCGGAGAACGCCGTGGAAACTCAATCGGACCTCTTCGTCCTATTCAGTGCCTTGGATAATGCCTTGATTCCAATGCCTTGATCCCAGATCTCATTGCATGCGGTACCATGAATCTCAAATTTGTCTTGAATGCGGTTACTCACGTTGGCGGTTCTGTTCTGGACACAGGTCTCCATGCTTTTGAACTTCAACAACATTATCGGTTTTCCAATACCACTTCGAATTGCTTCCCGCTGTTCAAACGATAATGTTGTCACAACTGTTAACAGAACATCACACTACTACACATTACTGTTGTTTTTCGGTTCAACTTTCAAATATATTAAATAGATATCTACTGTGAAAGTGTGTATACATTTTTGGTACCCTCATATCTATCCACAGTACTGTTATTTTGCATTCATACAGGAATTTTATGTATAGATAACTCACCCGTTTAATAAAGGATTGCTTGAAGATGTCCTGCAAGTACTGCATGCTCATTTCCTCCACTTGAAGTTGAAATGGCCTTGTTATTGACTATACATCGTCTGCAGAGGTCTGCGCGACCACCCTCGCTAATTGCCAGTGCATCCATGAGCTCCAGTAACGTAATAACAGTCGCTGAATGTATATGCGAAAAGGATTATACAGGATTTTCTCTTCCTACCCCTCCTGCCGCATTTCTATCCAATCCGAGCTCCCAGCTCCAAATTACGAGACCCTGTGCAGCCAAAAGCCCCAGTTATTTATGTATAATGCTCTCAAATCCTCGCATTTCCAATGCAAAGGAACTAACGTAAACTGTTTCAGTTCACCATTTTGACATTTTAAAAATGTAAATGTCGAAATACAAAGCAGTAGCTTTGTATGTAAAATGCATTTGAAATTCGACCCTTAAAAATAGAAAAGTAAAATTGTTCCGTTTCCCCTTTCTTTGATCTTGTTCCCTTCCGTTTAAATAGTCTAATCAAGAAAATTTTTTTCCTTCTTCTATTTACGTTTATTGAAATTATTGGAACAACCAAAAAGAAAACAAATGAATTTATGTCTTAAGTATCGTCCGAAATGGCGACCTTAACATCTATGTGAATAACTTCTTTTCGCAGAAAACAATTAGATATCGATTCATTGGAACTAACGGGCACATTCATCATATTTCAACACATAGCTTTTATTTATTGCCTACATAAAAGTTGTTTCTCCTCAGAGCCAAGAAGAGCGTTTAATGGATGCTGCGATTCAGTTTGATAGAAACGATGCTCATTTTTCAAAGTTAGGAGCCAAGAGGAACATGGGGCCAGAATATCAAACAGAAGTCTGAGGTAAATAATATAAAGAAAATCTATGGGGTGGTAACTGGCACAAATGCACATGCATGTTCTTGAACATTCCAAAAGTTTATCGAGGAATACAAAGTGTCATTTTGGTAGTTTATATGAGATATATCGTACTTCATTTATTTTCAAAACGGGCGAACTATTTTTGGCTAAATGAGGCTTCATAATTTTACACACTTTGTCATTCAAAGGAGAGGTAAAATGTATAAAATGAAAGTGAATTCGGGGCAGGCGGCCCTTTGGAGTTGAATTACACCAACGTTTAAAATAACAATTTCTTTCTGATTTTTAAAATTGTGAAAATTAATATTCAATACAAACATAAATTATTTTACCAGTTGTGTAAAAATAAAATAGAAATGAAATGAAATGAAATGAAATGGTCACGTGAAATGGATACTTTATCCGGAGATTTTTCTGAGCACAGCTTTAGGCATACGAGGGTAGATCCACAAGTTTCCGGGCTTACCGATAATAATCATTGTGTTCAAAAAAACCCTATCTAGTGTCATACCTTATCTGTTAAGTAAATAATTGCAGCTGTAACTTCCGCTCCGCTGTGTTCAGTTCAGATATAGCTGCATAAAGAAGGCTATGTGTAGAAGATTGTGACATGTTCAAAAAGGAGCATCGAGCTGTTATTAAGTACTTTACAAATGAAGGACTTACTCCAAATGAAATTAAACAGTGATTGGACGGTGTATATGGGGAAGCATCCCACTCATATTCTACTGTAAAAGAATGGGCCAAATTTTCGAATGGGTCTAGAAAGCGTCGAAGACAAAGAGAGTGCAAATCGGCCCTTGTAGGTGCTCACTCGTGAAAACATTGCTCTAGTGGAAGGAGAACTTATGGAAGACCGGCGGCTCAAAGTTACAGAAATGGCAGCAAGGTTGGGCCTTTCTAAAACAACAGTCCTTCGAATGATTCATGAACATTTAAGCATAAATAAGGTTAATGCAAGATGGGTGCCTAGACTTCTTTCCTCAGTCCAAAAAGCAGCAACGAGTCATCTGTTGTCAGGCAGGTTGCTTTTGGAGCTCTACCATTGCAACGAGAGAGAGAGAAGTTCTGCAAACCATTGTTACAGAGATGAAACTATGATCCTCTACTATGATCCCTTGTCCAAAAGAGAATCAATGGAGTGGCGTAAACCTGGCGAAGCACCGACTCTAAAGGCCAAGGTCACTCAGTCAACCTAGAACATCATGGCCACAATCTTTTGGAACTGTGAAGGAATACTCTTCATTGACCCTATAGTTAACGGGAGTACTCTGCTGGCTTACTGCACAGACTACGTGCTTCCATCAAAGAGAAAAGGCGTGGAAAGCTGATTGGTGGTGTGCGCCTTCTTCACGACAACACGCCCATGCACACAGCTCTCTTTGCACAGGAAGCTGTGAAGAAATGTGGCTTCATGGAGATCAACTTTCATCCCTACAGCCCAGATCTAGCTCCCAGTGACTATTTTCTCTTCTCAAAACTCAAGAAGAACCCCCGAGGAAGGAAGTTTAAGTGTGACGAAGAAGTGGTTTGATGCTGCTTATGCCCATTTTGCAAACAAAACTTCTATTTTTGGTGGGGGTGGGGGATTTAAATGTTAATTAAAATGTGAGAATTACATTGCAATACAGGATAATTATATTGAAAAGTGAAATATAGCCTTTTATCATTCCCAGAAAATAGTTAGGCCGGAAACTTATGGATCTATCCTCGTATTTCTCTCGGTTTTGTGCAATTGAGCTTCAAACACACATGGAAAGGAAGCAGAATTATTCTGAAGAGTAGACATATGACACATTAAGACCGAAATAAAAAAAGTCCGACTTTTTATTACCTAATATATCTTAAGTTCCTTTCAGCCTAGCACCTTGTTTTGCACTAGAAAAATGAAAAACAGTTTTGTATCCAGTACTCTAGAGTTGCGATACGTCTGTATGGGAGTTTCAATTCCTAAAACGCAAATAAAAGCTTACAATGAAAGTTGGGTACCTGATATTAATGTAAATATCCCACATATTCATTATTCATTTGAAACAAATCCTGTAAGTAAAACAAAAAGATTAATCAGCACGTATCCCTTACACTAAAATCTTACCCGCTCAGCTAATTGGCTGTAGTATAACATACTTTTTGATAGGTGCTAGCGCACGCGTGATTGAGCGCACGACAATTATTGGCTGGAAACGATAAGGAGGGATCTCCGTACTTTGAATCTAGTTTTACCGAGTGTCGCTGACGTTATGCGAGGTTGGACACTCTGGAAGCGGGCCATGTTTTTTTTTATTATTAATTAATTTATGTGCCTTAAGGAGCACATTTAGTAAGGTCAACACATGAAGACTTTTAAAAACAGTTAACGGTTAATAAGTTGAACAAAGAGAGAATGATAAAATGTTGAATTGAATGAAAACTGTAATTGAGATTAGTTAGAAAAAAAATGGGAAAGACGAAATATTATTACTGTATCTAAAAGTAAGAGAAATAAAACATTTCACTCTATTCCTGTTACTTTTCTTCTTATGCTTTTTGTATCTCTCCCTACTCAATAGCACTTGTGTATTTGCGTGCCTAGGTATGTGCAATACTACAGCAGACAGCTTTAATTTATCTTCATCCCTTGTCATCATGTTTACCTTCACCCTAGTGCACTACACACTTGACGTAAAATATATACCGCAGAAACGGATAGTGCAAGAGAGGCTCCGTTTAACGAAAACGTAATGCCCGTCTGCCCTGTATTCCGGTCAGAATCCAGTTCAGCAGTGTGAACGTGGCTTAAAGCGGATTAAGGAAGGAATAGGAACGTAACCGCTTGAATAAGCTATTAGTTACAGAGCTGTATCTACAGTTTTCCTGAAAGGAAATAAGCCACAAAATGTGATAAAGTGTTATTTATTTATTTATTATTCCAGAGCTAAAACCAAGGACTTCTTTTACTCTCCATCAGTGATAACTTCATAACAAGTATCATAAATTAATTTAAACGGAAAAGATATAAATTATGTAAAATTTAAACTATAAAATTCATTGTTCACTTAAAGTTACTTTGAAAATTAGGCGGTAGTAGTGTGGTACCAATTATTCTTCCCGGTATTTTGAAATTTGTTCCAACTCTATTTATTCATCCTTATAATTAAAATGTACTTTAAAATTTATAGAACCTCACTGAAAATTTTTATAGGTATATAACATTTAACATTTGTTTAGCAGCCATTTTAAATCCCTGCATTCTTCTCTTAAGCTTTAACTTTTATATATCCATAACTTCAAACATCTACTTCTCGTTTTAATCCTTTAGAATGATTACCCTCAACATTTATTTTCTTCCACAATTTTTATATACATGGCATGCTTTTTTCTGTAAAAAAATAGATTAACAAAAAATTTTAGTACAGTATGTTACTAGTTAATTTTTCAATAAAATGTGCATACAATTGAATGCTTGTTTTTTTTTTTATTTTTATTTTTTTTAAAAATCCCAATGGTTATAATTAAAAATTCATACTAACGTTTATGTAGGATAATATTTAGAATACTTTGACAAAGTTTTGCAGAAATTTTCCAACTTTTATGGGAGAATATATGGTTTTAGCAGTACCTTCGAATTGCCCGAAAATTTAATAAATGTTTAAAATAGCAGTAAAAATTGACTAATTAAGTCAAAATTTTGCATAGATAATGCTAAAAATATGAACAACATATGTGCAAAATCTATTATATATAGATCTAATCATCTAAAATTTCCAAATTTCACTTCGGTGTCCCCTTATGAACAGTACAACAATTACAACGGCGCACTTAATTATGTAATTGAATTATTGTACGACTTTTTTTTCACTGACGAAGCTTGGTATTTTCTTTGTAAGCAAGTAATATTCCTAAACAATGTCAGTTTTTATACGGACATTTCACCTTACGCGCGCCGGCCGATGACATTGAAAGATGGGTGTAAGAGGTTTCCGTATCTTCCTTGCGAAGTATAAAAGCCTTACTTCAAATAGTTTTCTAAATTATACTTAAGGGTTTAGCGCACCAACCCTACTTTTTTCTAACTATATTCCCCATCGAAACACAACCTTCTACAATAGAATGCAAAAACCCCAAAACGTGGCCATTTAACTTTTCTTTAACTTACCCAAATAAAAAAAAAATAATAACCGAAAGTCAAACCATCATCACTGAGTGACTCCCCATTGCACTTGCAAGAATTGCATGGTTTTCAGAGAAGGGTGACACTACACTGGCTTATGATATACCAGCTGGAAATTACTCTTTTTTTTTTTTTTGTCCTAGTGGAATGAACACCATATTGCCACTCTTGTAGAGAAGAAATTGGCAACCATCTTCCGGTCTACAGTCCGATATCGATTAACAAGGGAAGATCCAAGCCTCTTTGTTTCCGAGTTATACTGATATATAACTAACTTTCGTAGTCATGTACGCATGAAGGGCTTTAGCTGTCAAAACGACTATTTCCTGGCAGCATTCCACCATTACTCGTGCTCCCTGTTGTTGCTCTTCTGCGAGATTGTAAGCCATCTAATAGCTAAAGTGTATGTGCAAGACACCATACCTTATAGAATGACCAAATTCTCCTATATCTCCCTATGGTTCACCCTGTCACTCACTTCATCAGGCTGTGCTTTAATGACTATAAAGGGGATCCCTCCCCATTACCATGGGATGTTGTGGTGTTCAATCTTTTCACAGAGGTCTGCGCATCCCGTAGGTTTTTGCATTAGGACGGACCTAGAAGCTATTCCGACCCGCCGTTCGACTGCAGACGTTTGCGACGCCCAGACCCGCCAAGTAATCTTAGCTTCAAAGCCGAGCGTACCTAACTGCCAGTATTTCACTGGTGGATAGGTCATACTAGCTTGACCTACTCACTTAAGGGGAGAGTTCCCCCAGCATTAAGGAGCCACCACCTCCCCACTAACGACAGCGATTCAGATGAACCTGCCTCCAGGGTACACGCCTTCGGCACTCCCCTGGGACACGCTGCCGTCGTGAGTACTCAGTTTCCCGTTAGTTCCGGGACCATTGCCAAGCCGAGTACAACCCAATCCGGGCAACTCCCTTGCGGGAGGACCTCGTTTCAAGTCCGGCCAGGCTGCTTCTAGTAACGTCAGAAGTACCCGGGTACTCAGGGTCTGCAGAGTCCGCACCGGGAGCATCTGAAGAGCAACGACCGAAGCCGCCCCCCCTTATGGGGTGTGTTTTAATGATACTGGTTTTTCTTCCTTGTCAAAACACTTGTATGCTAAGAAGTACAGTCTGGAAATGCTCACTAAAACCTTTATTCTTGATTGTGGCCAAATACCACAAATGAAAAACCAAACAAACAACAGCTGCGCGGTCTTGCTGCTACTCTTGTTACCGCTACTGGTAGCCGAGGTCGTTAAGGCGCAGACACTGAACGGCAGGTCTGGGGTTCGAATCTCACCAGGACCGTCCACCTTGATTGAGGTTTTTTCCAGGTTGTCCTCAGTCCTCATAAATGGCAAACACCATTTAAATTTAGGCCGGGAACGCTTCCTTCCTTTAAGAAAAAATCTTTTCCCAATTTGCCATTTTATGTCATGTATCATCAGTGCCCACCGCCTGTGGTGCCTAGTAGTAAAAATGGGCGTTAAACACTACTCAATGTTAACTCGTGTTAATCTGACACGCTTTTCTCCATAATGTCCATAGAACATTTTTATTCTTAATAGTTGTTTGGAATGCGAAAAGTAGTAGCAATACTCGCAACTCGTCTTGATGTGCCTGTAACACATATTGTTTACATTATGGTTAATATGGCGTATTAAATGGTAAGCCTAGTGGGTTTTGCTGCTTTATGTAGCCTGTAAAAAGAGATGTCTTTTAAAACTTACGGTGGTTAGTCTATAAGTTTCCGGCCTAAACATTTTCTAGGTATGATAAAGACAAAAACTATATTTCAATTTTCAATATAGTTACCCTTTATAGTACACTTCTCACATCTTTGAATTAACATTTCAATCCCCTTTTCCAAAATAATCAGAAGTCTTGTCTGCAAAATGGGTATAAACAGCAACCATCACTTCTTCGTCACACTTAAATTTCCTTCCTCAAAGGTGCTTCTTGAGTTTTGAGAAGAGAAAATAGTCACTGGGAGAAAGATCTGAGCTGTAGGTGGATGATCGATCTCTTTGAAGTCACATTTATCCACAGCTTCCTTTGAAATAAGAGCTGTTTGCACAGGCGCGTTGTCGTGAAGAAGGCGCACACCACCCCTCAGCTTTCCTCGCCTTTTCTCTTTGATGGAAGCACGTAGTCTGTGCAGTAGGCCAACATAGTACTCTCCATTTACTGTGGTGTTCCTCTTCTTGAAGTCAATGAAGAGTATTTCTTCACAGCCCCAAAAGATTGTGGCCATGATCTTCTTGATTGACTGAGTGACCTTGGCCTTTAGAGACGGTGCTTCGCTAGGTTTACGCCACTCTATTGATTCTCTTTTGGAGAAGGGAACATAGTAGAAGACCATAGTTTCATCTCCTGTAACAATTGTTAGCAGAACTTCTCTCTCGTTATCACGACAGAGTTCCAAAACACCTGACAACAGGTGACTCGTTGCTGCTTTTGTACTGAGGAAATGCTCCATTTTGAACGTGTCACAATCTTCTACATTTTTATGCAACTATATCTGAACAACTGGACACAGCAGAGCGGAAGTTACAGCTGCAATTATTTAATGCATGACACCAGATAAGGGTTTTGAGAAGGCGACAATCCTTATCGGCGATGCCGGAAACTTATGCTCCTACTCTCGTATTTTGTTTTTATGTGGTTTATTTGATTTTTAGTACTAATGTGCTTCAAGAATAAACTAAAAACAATGGAGATGAATATAATTCATTGTTTTCACCTAATGAAACATTTTATGACATGTTGTGTTAAAACTGGATGTGCACCTTTAAAACATGTCGCTTTTTTAATTCCTTAATAAAATAGTTACGGATATTTTCTTTCTTTTCCTCATTTTTTTTATCAGTGTGACATTTTTTAAAGATATTCTCTCAGAGGACTATGATTATAAGTTCTATTTAATTTGAATAATTTTCTCCAGTCTATTTTACATTAATACAACAGCGCATTCAAAAAGTAACCTAAATGCAGACATCCTTTGCTTCTTGTTGCATGATCACAAACGCCAAATATGAAGCGATCTAAAGCGAATGATAGGTTTCTCAAATGCTGTTCCTATCTCCGTAAATTATAATCGGATCTATATTGCAGATTACAATCGCCAGGAAGCATGCTAAATAGATCTTACCCATATGCATAATTGTCTGTAGGTGCGCAGTTGAACGAAAGAGGAAAACAAACCGCATATTGAATTGGTTTGTAAATTGAAAATCAAATATTCATGTTGTTTTGCAAATCAAATTGTTTTTAAATGCATCATTATCGATTTCCCATACATAGTGGCACAGAGAGTATATATTGCATTAAAGTAGCAAGTGTAGTAAACAGAAAGTGAAAATAAATAATTGAGCTCTGATAATAGAAAATACAAACCATAGAGGGACACGGATGGGTAGCTAAAAATACATTTTTCGCAACATCTGTGATGAAACTTGTCGGAAGTCTAAGAAAATGCAACACAGAGCAGAAATGCTAATAAGTAAAAGTAAACACTCAGATTGTTTGGAAATAGCCAAA